>CM060948.1:170198159-170798159 GCA_030765055.1 Mantis religiosa | reverse complement strand
AGAAGATGGTGACAACGTCCTTGCCGCCCGCCTCGGTAGCGTGGTGATAATGTCTGCCTCACGTCCAAGAGGTCCCGAGTTCGAATCTCGGTCAGGGAGAGTTTCCTGAATAAGGTTTTTCCGTGGTTTTCCCTTATCCTAGAAGATGAATGTTGGGTAGTTCTAGGCTCCATGGATCCCGGACTCATTTGAGCAACATTTCACCAATTTCATTCATTGTTCGATATGACTTAACGTTGGAGGACGTGAATAAGAAAAAACCACCTTTGTTTCAGACGTGTGAATGCAGTTCAACAACTTCCCACATTAAACAATGCATCGGGGAGTTACACATTGCTAGGATGAGCGTTCGCTTTAGCAAGTAAAAATGAATATATTATTATATATTATGTATATTATATATAATTATGTTTATGTATATATTATTCCACGCCACGTGGAGGATTCTGAGAAGAAAGCAAGCCATATGCTTACCTTCTTAGAGCTGCAGAATTTACCTGATCTGCTCGCCATTGTTACTACGGAGCGGAAACAAAAAAGATGTTATAGAAATGTGATGACTTTGTTCCACATTACTGCCCTCTTCTGCAAATACGTGCTTTGAAAAGGAGTACGGTTTTTGTTTTGTTTTTAATTTTACGTCCTCCACCAATTAGTCATATCGGACGATGAATGAAAATGGGTGAAATCATGCTCAATACGTCCGGGGTCCATGGAGCTTAGAGTTACCCGACATTCCTCTTGAAGGATAAGGGAAAACCCCGGGAAAAAGCTTATCCAGGTAACTCACCCTGACCGAGATTCGAACTCGGGACCTCTTGAACGCGAGGCAGACATGCTACCATCTACGCTACCGAGGCGGGCGAAAAGGAGTATGAAATGTCTAGTCAATGTAATGTTAAATTTACCATATTCATTTCACATTTTCTCAATGACTACTAAAGATAACCCAAAGAAACTTTTATGTTATAATGGTGCATATGTTTACAGTTTACTAATATATATTCAAGGCCATATTATGATTCTGAAGAAAACTGAAATTATATTAGATATCTTACCGTTTTTCCTTAATCTTTTTAAGTAGTTAACTTTGTACTAACTCTATCATAATAGATCTGCATAATTACAATAGCATCATGAATATGTAGTAAAAATGTAAAATGTTAGATTATAGAGATTCATCAATTACCGGACCTTTCTTCAGTGGTTCTTTAATAAATGCAGTTAAAAGTGGTTTTATGGATAGTTAATGCTATGAAGAAATCTAAGCTAAAACCTTCCAACACTGTAATCTTCATCACCTCGAATCTCATAGCAATGCAATCTGTTCCTTCTTCTCAGAGATCTTGCTGCTTCTCCATAGCACTGGCTATATATAATCTCTGTTTTCTTGTAATGGAGGTCTAAGACTGAATTACTATATTTTTAGTGTCAGCCTTCACATCAAAGTGATTTTGAACCTTGGTTCTGGCTACATTACTATCATTTAAGGGGATTAATCGTAATGTACACCCTAAACCTTAGGTTTTTTAGTTCTACGAACAGGTTGTTGTGGACTTGGAGCACACGTAATGAATGACTTTTCCTTTTATAAAACTATAAAACTTCTCCGGGTGGTTCGTCATATGAATAATATTTATCTTTACCATGCACTTCCAAAGGGTAAGACACACATTGTAAATATGTAAGAATGTGCCCCCAAGTATGAAAATTATTGCCAATACATATTATTAAACGTAATCTTCCGACTTTGGTAATTCAGATATGTATAACACTATTATTGGCTACATAACAAGGAATATCTCTGGTTTCAAGAACATTTCCATGTCTATTTAAACTATTATAGAGAGAGTGAAGCAAGCGTTCTAGCATTTTTACACCTGCATTGTCAGTTGCCATCGTCGCTCCGTATAGAATGGTTAACTAGGTTATAAGGTTTGATGTGCTTAAATGGATGGGTAATTATTTTCCATCTGTGCTCATTTGGTTGGAATGTCAAACTTTTGCACTCTAATGCACAATTTTCAAAGACCCTTTAGCTCTTTCTCCAAAGATCATCACAGAAATTAGGATTGATAGTTTTCCCTGGGCAGGAAACAAGACTGGTTTGGATTATGAGTGGAGGCGATTCCTCACTGAACCTACAGACGTAAAGTGCTCTGCGGGTGAGCTCCAAACGTGAGCTGGAGGTCCTTCCTATCGACCCCAAGGTTGACTGCGCAGCCGCCGGCTGCACGAGTTTCGACACCTGCCTGCCACAGCAGAACAGATGACTGCAACGCCACCCATATTACGAGAACAGCGGTAGTAGTGCGGGAAGTTCCCATGAGCCAGCGCCACTCAGGTCCTCCGTCAACAGTTCCTTAAAAAAGAAATAAAAATAAAAAAAAGCATTAAAATGAAAGTGAAGTGAAAGGGAGTTGCGAAGTTGTGAAAAGTAAATTAACCAGCCCCACATTTGCCTAGTAAGCAAACGAAACCGCGACGTAGGCCAACTACCGGGGATCGAGCCCGTGACCTCACGAATGCGGATCGCACACTTTGACGTAACGTCACCTCGCTCGGTTGATTTTCTCTCGTAAAATAACAAGTAAATGGTGAGCTGAAACATTTAATTTTCTACACTTGCACTTATATACCGAGGGCACTAAAGGATGCATTCTTCAATGTACAAATATACATGTACACACATATACATGCATATATAATTGTAGAGCAGAAAAACAGTACTAAGTTAAGCATTTGTTAAAAATGGAATCCGTGATGTTAAGAGTCTTTGAGTGTGTAACCTGTTTTTCGGCGTATCTGGTGTTAATAAAGTGCGCTCGGGTACAGCTTTAGTAACAGTCACTAGAGGTCTCTGATTTTCAATGCAGCATTTGTGTTGTGAAGCCTACTGGATGTTACATAATAGTTCTTTCAGTACAAAGAGCACAGTGCAGTAATTGTTAGTTTCTCACTGTGTACCAGTACTCATTAATTGAGGCAGAACGTACACACATTCAGTGTGTGTTACATTTTATATGGATTTTCGAATGAAAATGTTTCATGAAGTGATGTTTCCCTTATGTTCTGCAGCACTGCTATTACTGTACTCTATCAGGAAACCCTTGAGTCTATCTTCAAAAAGCTTAATTTCAGAATATCCTTTCAAATGTACTATTTTCGACACGTTTTCTTATTAGCACATATAATGCAATTTGTAACTCATGATTATGCTATTTTGGATTCTGAACTATCAAGATACTGAACCACGTATTGGAATAACGTAGCTTCGTATCTAATACATTTGCGCCCCGCGCGTGTGTATATGCCTAATCATACAAGACAACCAAATTTTATAAAACATTGCGTAGTATAAAACGCACTTCAGCTACGGCTTAGATTATAGAATACAGCACACCTTGACTACTTTCCTCTAAAATAGCGGAACTGAAGCACGAAATAAAAAACTCAATATATCGCTTTTCTTTACTTTGTTTCAAAAATTGTTACACAAACGTTAACATGTATTATGTTTCTGCCAGATTTCGTTGTATGTATAACTTTTATAGCATCAAAGAACTTATATCCAATTTTCGTTACTATGTTTAGGTACATTAACAGTTACCACGAAAAAAATATTGCATACCAACCGTAATGAAACAGGCATAGGTTTCTACACCCTTAAAACCTTTACGAAGGTTTAGTAATATTCCAGAAGCTGAAGCTTTATTACCGGTTTTCAACACATCTATTATATCTAAACTGTACATGGGGATAAGCGGAATTGAGGGCGATCGAAGGGGGAGACAGACAAAACATAGAGGGGACAATACGCAGAGGAGTACAAGGGAACGAAAGGAAATTGTGAGAAAAAGGGAAGGAGAGATGGTAATAAACTGAGGCAGGGAGAGAAGCATTTTGGCACTTAACACAACAATGCCAGCAGAGCCAAGGACATTGGTAGTATAAAAACATCTAATATACCGTTTGTCCCATCGAAAAATTCACAAAACTTTTTTTTTAATTAACGTCCTCCTGCATAAAGTCATATCAGAGAGTGAATGAAATTACTGATAGGATAGTCAAATGAGCCCAGACTCCATACAGCTTAGAGTTACTCGACATTCATCGTTTAGGTAAGGGAAAGCCCCGTAAAAACCTTAACCAGATAACTCACCCACCTCGACGAGATTCAAACTCGGAACCTCTCGGACGTGAGGCAGACACACCAACACCTACGCTACTGAGATGGGCCTAATTAATGCGTGGAATAGATAAATGGAGGGGAAATAACGAACAAAAATCTTTGAACATGGTATGTGTGTATATAAATTGCATAAATAGAATTGCATTGCAGAAACGTTCGAAACTACCTCTCTCAAACTTTAGCAGGCACCTTACAGATCTTAAGGAAGGTAGGTAGTACAGCTTAAATTAGTCACAATTCGAAAAAATATGCTCTCGGTTGCAGCGTATTTTACAGAAATAAATAATAAAATATGCGCGCAAGTGTTGAAACATGATTTAAAAGAAAAATGCAGAACACTGTAGATAGTAAATGGTACGAAAAACTTGATATCAAGTTTATAAAGATGATTTAAACACAAAGTGCATTTTTCTAAAGCATAATATTCACAGCTCAAATACAACTGATTCGATTTAAAAATATTTTATGTAGATTCTAAATACATACGAGGGTCGGCTGATAAGTCCCGGGCCTCAGAATAATAAATAAAACATTTAAATAATTTTTATTTCTCAACATAATCTCCGGAAAGGCTAATATATTTTTCATATCGGTGTTCTTTGCTAATATATTTTTCATATCGGTATTCATTGCTGTGAGATATTCGTCCTCCAAGAAATGTTTTGAGTTTCAGGAACAGGTGGTTGTCACTAGGTGCTAGGTCTGGTGAATAGGGTGGATGTTCAAGCAATTCGAACTTTAATTTGCACATTTTTCCCATTGCACTGACTGAACGATGTGCCGGAGCGTTATCATGAAGAAACAAGATTTTTTGAGGTTTCTTCTTTTCACCTGATCCCTCAAACATTGCAGTAAGCTTGCGTAGTAGTTACCAGCGATACTTTTACCCTTTTCCAAATAATTAATAAAAGTAATTCCCTAAGCATCCCAGAAAACACTCACCATAAACTTGTTGCCTGGCACAATCCACTGTTTTGACTGTGATTTACTTTCTGTAGTGTAGTGATGTATCCAAGTTTCAAATATTCACTGAATTTTATACGGTAGAGCTCCATATTCTTAATAGAAGCAGTTTTCCTTTGCAACTTTTGATCAGGTGTCAACAAACGCGACACCCATCTTGCACAGACCTTGTGAAAGCCCAAAACGTTACTCAAAATATTACCTACATATTATTTTGATATGTTTACAGCCTTTGCTATCTCAAACAACTTTAATCTGCGGTCTTACAGTCCTAAACGATGATTTTTTTTTTTCAATGATCTCTGGAGTTGTGACTTCCACAGGGCGTCCAGAGCGAGGTTCATCACTAGTGCTCGTACGTCTTATTTTAAACTCTGCAATCCACCCTTTAGGCATTGTATATTAACGGCTGCCATTCTACTAATTCCAATGGCCGACGGCTTTACCACGTATTAAGCACCGGCGGCTTATCCGTCTTGGCGCCTACAGATCCCACGTATTATCCTACCAATCCTCTTAATACTCCTAACATTCTTGACATTGGCATTCACAAGAAACTCCCTCTTCCAGCGCATATGTCTACACTAGCGGAACTTGACTCTGACCACTTCTTCTTTGACCTTATTATTAATAAGATTTAAACAAAACAATATATCGTAGGCAACATTTAAAAACGAGAATGTCAAAACAAATGAGAACCACAAAAAGAGAGTTAAATTACAGTGTTATAATAAACAAATTAGAATTTAACGTGTTACAATGTCATAAGTGAGCATATGAAATTTATCTTTACCAGCCTTATGAAACATCACTAGAGTTAAAGTAACCTAGCAAATATTTCGTAGTACCATTAAGAGACCCACATTTCCATTGGATTACCTGTTAGTAGATTAAAGGAGGTTAATGGGAATAATTCGCAAATGTTTAACATACTAAATTCTTCTTAAGATATTTGATACTGAAATATTTAGAGAATGTAGGTAGAATATTTCTAAATTCACTGATATAATTTTAATTAATTATTTTTTATTAAGGATAAAGGATTGATCTCAATTGTATCATCTTTTGAATAAAAGGAGTCAGCAATTATTTTTAAAAATATCAAAACTTGTTAATAAAATATTAAATCTGCAACCGCAGTTTGTGTTTGCTTTTATTATACTAAAATTTAATTTATCTATATTCAATTGTTTTTCAGAAAATGAGGATTTATGCCATTAAGTGTCATTTGTGGAAGAAAACAAAACCTATTCAAAGTAAACATAGAGAACACAAGTTCGTATATTAAAAAAAAAAAAAAGAAAAAGAAACGCATCTCCTGCTTGCACAGAAGTTGGCGTAGGTATATAACAAAGATTAGAACGTTTAGATGCGATACCGTTTTAGAAAAAGGTAGTTAATATAAAACTAATTTATTTATAGTAATAGACCATATATCAAATCAAATAGCAATATGGAATTTATAAGACTATATAAAACACTCAATATACCAGTTTTAAATAATTTTGCATTTAGTGTTGCCTTAATAAAACTCTAAGGTATGTTTAATTAAAAATAAGAGCTACCATTTAAATGTAACTCTTTCCTGGCTAAACGAAATACCCTGAAGATGTTCTGGTTACATCCTTCTAAGCTGATTTACGTTAAAACAGGTGATTATTCTAAATTCACGCGTTTCAAAATACGGTTACCAAAATATTTCTGTAAACAGAACTATTGAGTTGGCGTTATACTGTTTTTATACAAGAAAATCTAAGCGATTAGCAAGAAAGTCTATACATCAAACAACAAAAATCAATATTTTTTGCATCATTTAAATATGAGATACTAAAAAATCAAGGACGATGAAAATTTCATTCCATTGTTTTTCAAGGTTTCCCGAATATTTGGATACCCTAGAACATTGCTTATGAGATCAAATAACGCCTTCAATATATAGTTAAATGCCAAGGAAGCTTTAAAAATGGGGATTTTATCTGCAGTAACACAATAGAAATCTAAATTAATGAGAGCTCAAAATGTAGCTCCCACACTGGAGTTAATTGGGAAGGATATATTAACAATAGGATTATCACAAGTAGTTAAAACCTTGCGACAATTTAGGGCAAAATCACTGAGCGGGATGGCTCTGTGGCCTGCATTCGGGAGGCCTGGGTTGGACTCCCGTGGTCAACCTACCTGACCCTGGGGCTTTTTGGGGATTTTCAAAGGTCGCTAGGCGAATGTTCAGTAGGCTAATTACACCCCCCGAATTTCCTGTCCCTCCAGTTCATTTCCATTATTATTTCACATCATTTTTTATCTCGTGGTCTCTTTCAGGGTAGAAGTGTCGGCGGGTGTCTCGGCAATGCATGGCAGGATGATATGCTAAAAGGAAAACTACTTCCTCCTAAGGAATGTCGGTTGTCAGTCTCCGAAAATGCTCTTGGGAGCATTTTGAGACCGGCTGCCGGTAGAGTTTGCGAACCGGCTTTTGGGCCCGTTTCCGTACCGCAGTAGGTGGGCATGTCCGTTGTTCTGGCCTGCCGGTGGAAGGGCTCTATCGAAGTACAATATAGGGTCCCGCCCTCTGCACTGTCGTGGTGCCTTGGGATGGTCGCCCTCTGTCTCCTCTCGTCTCATCCTTTCTCCCAGGGGTGCGCCACTTGGGTTTATAGGTACAATGGATAACGACTGGTCTCCGTGCCGAATTCCCTCAGTAGTAGATTCTAATTCTAATCCTAGTGCAAACCCGAAAATGAAAATGTGACGAAATAGTGGTGAATAACGAATGTGAATAACAGCATTAAAATGTTATCATTATATTCACCAATTTTATATTTACATTCTGCACTGTGTGCGTGCTAAAAATTACAGTGTAGTTATTTTTAAAATAATTAGGTGCGTTCCTTTATTATTGTAATTAATGTCAAAATGTTTTACAAAGATATTTATTACTGTGTCTAGTCTCATTTTACTCAATTAGAAACAATAGTGAAGAGAAACTTATTTAATTAACTGGGAACAACCTTGCCTGCACTTTCCTTACATATTAGAACTCATTACCTCCTACAGATCTTACTTATTATTAATATAAAAGGTTATCGTTCCTCTCACATTACGTAATATTAGGTATACGATAAAATTGTACCTAGATATGAAGTTATATGGACTTGTAAGGTGCAAACATTAGTAATCAACATTTGAATCTTCGTAAAACAAGTCATTTATTATTAGTAAGCCCGTGATAAAGAAAATAAATGATGCATCACGATGTTTTAAACGTACTGCAACACATAACCTCAACTTTGAAAATTGTAAGTATAAAATGGGTATTTCGAAAACGATTAGTGTTAATATTAAAGCTATTTCTGAGAAATAGTGAATTTTAAAATGTATAAATGTTTTTCTTATTTTTCTACTTCTCTTCTTCTCTTGTGGTATCCAAGAAATATACAATTCATATTAATGAAAATCATAACCAAGGACCTAATTAGCTAATATAAAAACAGCTCTAAAGCAACACCTAAGGTTAGGTTCAGTTGACTCTACATTTTCCAGAAGATACTGTAAGTAATGGTTTAAATATTAGGAGGAGAAACTTGCGAAGGAGTACCATTTGCCTGAAAAGGTATAACAATTCAGGAATAATAGAAACTAAAAGCACGGCGAGGCAATACACCCTAAAATTTGATCTATTTTAAAACGAAGAAAATGTCTATAAAACCGTACAAATTGATATGAAAACTACTTCAACTTCTATAAAACGAACTAAATTACTGAAAACCATCCCCAAATACATCTATAATTTCATTAATACCTCTAGCAGTGACAAAAATGCCAGTAGCAGACTTCTAAGGCTCACTGAAAGACGCACCATATACTAGTAACAGTAGCTGAAATTCACATTAAAGCGCTGAAAGATGCTCTTAAATTGTGTCTCAAAGTGGCACCAAACACCTATGAAATGTAAAAAAGCATCTTAAATAACTGCCTTACTACCTCAGAAAATGAGCTGAAAATAGTTGAAATTCCAATATAAAATCTGAAAAGCGTTAAAATACATAAATCAAGATTTAAATTACATACAAACGCCTGAAAATATCGAGAAAGCAGTCTAAATACCCTTACAGGTGCTTAATACTGGTGTAAAATCATACAGAATGCCCAAAATACTGGCAAAATAGCATTAAAATACCTTGAAATGAACCATAATAACGAAAATTCATGAGAATGTGTGATAGAGAGTCTAAATACTCGCATAAAGTCCAAATCATTAGAAAAGATCTTCATACAATAGAGAAAATGCTCCTGCTCTGATGTACGTGCAGGAAGTCTAAGTTAGGTTATGCTGGGATGGAATTTACGAGTAGAAAAAAAAGTCCAGGTTAGATAAGGTGTTAAGAGGAAGAAATAGAGTGCAAGAGGATGACCTAAATTAGGTCAGGTTATATAGGATAAAATACGGAAGTAGAAAGGTGCAGTATAATTTAGTTTATGTTACACTATAGCTCAGTAATGTACTTTTATTTTTCAAGTGAAAGTCCTTTACAATAATTAAAATCTATAAATTCCCCGTAATTTTCTTCCAAGAAGTTCCTAAATGCATCTTAAAGCCTCTAAATACCCCCTCAATTCGTTAAATACATCTCAAAGGCCTATAAATACACCCCAAGAAGCCCCTATATACATCATAAAGCTCCTAAAGATGCCCTGAAAGCCTCTAAACACAGTAAAAGCCAGTAAGTACGTCCCAAAAGCCCCTAACTACATCTCCAATGCCTCTAAATTACCCAAAAGGCTAGTAAATACGTCCAAAAGACCTTAGATATGTCTCAAAAGTCTCTGAATATACCTAAAAATCGCTAAATACGTCCCAAAATCCTGTAAATACACCATAAAGTCACTATATGCTCCTCAAGAGCCTCTAAATACACCATAAAGTCACTAAATACGTCTCCAAAGGCTCTAAATACACCAAAAAAGCTGCCAAATACGCCTTAAGAGCCACTAAATACGTCTCAAATCACTAAACACACCACAAGAAGCCTCAATAGACACCCCACTATCCCGAAGGAGAAAAAAAAATAAACTGAATAGGACAATAAATCCTTTAAATACATAGATTGCGCACGGCCGCCATCTTGCTCTTTTGGGTCTGCGCTGGAACCGCTCATCTTAACCTACTACCTCCTACAATATAATAGAAATATTTGTATCTGTGGATTGCATTAATACTGATTTTATAAAGAAATGAAAAGGAGATGCATAAATAATTGCAATATATGATTTCCATGTATTGAATCTTAAAGTAAGAATTGAGAATTCCGGTTAGAAACAGACATAACAAAGTTCTTAAAATGAGAAATAGAAATAAAATCTTTGAATTTAGTTAATTGATGTAAATTAATCATTTCTCCACACTAGCCGTATATAGGCTAAGGTTTTTAATAGATAGAGTCAACATGAAAAGTTCAATGCCATGGCCAGGATTTGAACCACGGATCTCCAAATTTGGTTTCAGAAAGGGATATTCAACTGAGGATGCAATATTAAAAATTCAAGAAACAGTGTCAAAAAGCCAAAAGAATTATGTAATTGGATTATTTGTGGACATATCGGGCGCTTTTGATAATTTATGGTGGCCGTATTTTTTCGGCATTTTAAAAGACAAGAAATATTCAAGTACTATTTATAATTTATTAAAGGATTATTGTTCCAATAGAGAAGTATTCATTGGTGGATCAAATTTTGAAACTAGGAAGAAGATAACCAAGGGTTGCCCTCAGGGTTCTATCTTGGGGCCCCTTTTTTTGGGGATATTTTATCAGAAGATTTATTAGAACTACTGGAAAGAGATCATAAGGTTTTGGATGTAATAGCGTATGCTGATGACATAGTCATAATGATGGATGGACAGAGCAGACTAGAGCTAGAAAATAAAGCAAGAGAAGTTACAAATACATTATCAAATTGGTGTTTCAGAACAAAACTAAAAATTGCACCAAACAAGTCAAATTATGTGCTTTTTAAGGGAAATTTAAAGCGGGATCCTACAGTGAAGATAAATAATCAGAACATTAAACGGGAAAAAGAGATGAGATATTTGGGTATCATGATAGATGAAAAATTTCATTTCAGAAAACACACGGAGTATATTAGGCAGAAAACAGAGAAAATAATGCTAAAGCTAGCAAGAATAACCAATTTAAATTTTGTACTTCCATTGCGTAATATACAGATATATCATAACACCATTTTTGCTTCAATTATGACGTATGCGGCAGCAGTTTGGGCAGAAAGGATGGATGATGTGCAAATAAGAAGATTGTTGAGAAGAACGCAAAGAAAAGTATTATTACGTCTGACAGGAGCTGTAAAAACAACACCAACTATGGCATTGCTAGTAACAACGGCCATTTGGCCGATTGATTTATTAATAAGATTGAAGGGCGCAAAATTTTGGGCGAAAAAAGGAAACTTAGAAAAAGTTTATAATATAACTGGAGTCAGAACAAACAAATCTTGGGTGATTAAAAATAGTTTAAAAGATAAATGGCAAAAAGAATGGACAGAAAGTCTAGAAGGTAGAAGAGTGTTCGAAATTTTTCAGAACGTCAAAGAGAGACTAAAATTGAATTTTATTCAACCAACAAAGGGATTTATACATTATATAACAGGACACGGACCTTATAAGACCTATTGGAAGAAAATCAATAAAACTGAAAATGATATATGTGAATTATGTAACAAACAAGATAATCCTGAACATGTAGTATTTGAATGTGGAAGATATGCAATTCACCAACAAGAAGAGAGGCATGCGCTAGCAGGATATATCGTATATGACATAATTCGAGATCAACAATTGGTAAATAAATTACAAGTTTTGACTAACTTTGTAAGTAAGAAAGCATGGGAGGTAAAAATATTCAAAGGAGAAAGAGTTGATAATGGGCGAAGAATAGTACAAGATCCAAGAAGGAGTTCTAGAATACAAAATAGGATAAGACGGGAAGAATTATTGAATAATCTAACAATGGAGTTGACTGCATGGGCGGCGGAGGGAGAGAGTGATGGCAGAGGCCATGGTGGACTACAGAATTAGTAGATTTAGATATAGATTTAGGAAATAAGGATTTTGTAATTTTTATAGTTGTTTTCTTTTGTTTTTTGCTTTTTTGTGTTTATTTCTGTTATTTTATTTCATTTTATTTTTGTAGAGTAGCTTTCTGAGAGATTTGTATAATTATAACATTTGTAAGGATTTTATGGAAAAATAAAGAGAAAATTTGGATATATGCCCCGGTATAGTTGTCTAGGTGCCGGGGTAGAATATTCAGATTTTATTTACTTATTTATTTATTTATTTATTTATTTTTCCGTCATATTTGACTGATGAGTCAAATGGAGAATTTAATGTCAGGACGGACGTTGGCCATGGTAGCTCAAAGGTTAAGAGCGACTGAACGGAAACCAGGAGATCCGTGGTTCAAATCCCGGCCATGGCATTGAATTTTTCATGTTGGCTCTATCTATTAAAAACCTTAGCCTATATACGGCTAGTGTGGAGAAATGATTAATTTCCATCAGTTAACTAAAATAATAAGAGTTAAATGATGAAGCCTGGGACTCAAGTACTTACGACAGTAAGTCGCCATAAACGGTGTATCTAGGATGCGAGAGCCCGTAGTGGTCTACCGGGGAAATATATGAGTCAAATGGAGAATTTAATGTCAGGACGGCACGTTGGCCATGGTAGCTCAAAGGTTAAGAGCGACTAGACGGAAACCAGGAGATCCGTGGTTCAAATCCCGGCCATGGCATTGAATTTTTCATGTTGACTCTAGCTATTAATAATCTTTGAATTTAACCAATCGCAGAGACAAAGTCCTCTTTCAGAGCGAATGAGAAGATTAATATTTGGCAAAATTAAGTAGCAATATTGGTGGAGAGTTATGATATAGGCAATACCTACTTGATGCAATAATGAGTATTTCTTAAATTCCTATATATTCTTTTGCGTTTTACAGCCCTATAGATGTGTTCTGCTGTGATCGATTGTCACAAATCGCGCTAAGAATGTAAGGACTTTGCGGTGATCGCGGTGGAGCATTCTTCTTTGCATTTCAATGATCCATTTCTCACTTTTATTGCGAGACAGTTAATTTAAACCGTAAAATAAAAAGTCAGTAGATATACTTCTTCCACAATTTTAATTTCTCACGTTCAAATCGAGAAACAATTTAATTCTACATTCTCAAATAATTGGCCACTCGCTTCAAATTGCTCACTATTAGCATCTATTACATTTATTAGCCAACTTAGCTGGTTCTGTCTATTTTCATACTCAATCTCACATACACCGAGAGAAACATCTCACCTTCACAAATAGAGAAACCAGATTCATCAAATACTAAAATATTAGAAACTGCATCAGAATAGTCGAACGTTGAGAAATGTCATCTTCGCCTTTCAATAAAAGTGCGAAATCTATTCTTTTAAGAAGAAGAAACAAAATCAATGTAACTGAAAAAAATGTAACTGTCAGTATCCAAGAGGGCCATCACACCTGCTATTTTCTTTGGGCCCTTCCTCTGTCTTACCACAAGCACATTTTGCCTAAGACTTTCTTCACTATCTTTTTATTATCTGGAAGAGTTTGGATTCATAGAAGGCTACATTTATCAAATGCTACACAAGTAAAGCTGATATGAGAAATATCATTATGAGGGGACTAAATGGCGAAAGTAGCTCCAAAATATTACGTTTTGTACTTTTATGTAGTATGATGATTATGAGTTTCATCGCTAACTTGTTACATAACTTATCAGCCTAGACAGTATAGTCATTTATATATATATATATTTCCAATGTTGTACTTTAGCTGGCATTTTCAGCGAGGTATCTGCACGACTTCATAGAAAATAATGGTATACGCTACTCTCCATCCTGTATCGTTTATTAATATATCTAAAAAGACTATTCTTTTTAAATGTTGTTTTTAACCTACCGCATTAAAATTTAGATAAATACTTTCATAAATTACTAAATTATATCTTTGCTAAAAAGAAATTGAGTTAAGGAATTGTCTGAAGTTTAAATTTTTGGACAATATGCACTTACCTAAACTGCCATTGTCTTTCCAGGTAATTACGGGTAATACTTGAATGTCTGCAAGGATTTAAAGTAATGCCAAAGTATTGATAATAATTAATGTAGATATCAGGATCTTTTTCGAGCCAAAAAACTTAATTTGAAATACGTCCTCAGGTTTATAGGAAACTGTATTTTGTGTACTATGTTTTCATCTCTCACTTAGCATTTGCGTGAAATATGTACAAGATTATGCAAAAATCCTTCTGAATAAAAAAACTTCGCAAGATATTGCCAGTAAATTCAGGATGCAACGTTTATGTTTTACGTAATCATGTTTAATTTGGAATCATGTTTTAAACAATATAAACAATATAAATTGCGAAGAACCTTCTATGTAAAGAGAAGTGTGAAGTGAAGGAATTTTCTTGCAAACCCCTTTCCTTTCTATCCTTCCTTCTTTCTTCATATATTTTTCTATTCATGTGTTTATCTTTCTTTTTTAATTCATTCCCTCTCAAAATATAATTTCCGAATAAATTATGATAGAGAAGTATTGGGTGGAACGAAATTACTTCTCTGCCTATTGTGTAGGCGATAGAGAAAGGTAAGGGTAAAGGTAGGTGTCAGATACACAATGGATAACAAGGCTTGTGCTCTCTTTTAAGAAAGCAAATGTAGACGTTCTGTGGATCAGTACCACCATCTCTTTCCATACTTTCAAATGCCATGTAGTTACTAGCTTAGCTGCAAGAAAATTGCCACTTTTAATATTTAGTCCATTCTTTGTCATTCTGGTTAAATGGTTAAATGTAGTCACAATTCGTCGAATTGTGTGTCAATTTAAAAATGCAGTCAATGTAGTATACATATACGACAATGACCGATATAGCTTTCATGTTCCCTCATCACAAAATACCGGAATGTTACTGACCCACAAAGAGGATTAGCTTGCCTCCATGAAAGGATAGTGGATTGGTAATAAAGAATTGGTGGCGACATGGCCTAGAGGTTAGACCGCCAACCTCTCACTAAGGTTTCGATCCCAGGCGACCCCATATGTAGACGAAGCAGCGTCTGATACGTTTTTTCCCCAGTTTCCCCGGTTTCATACAGCAGCTCCTCCATAATGTCACCCAATTAGCGGAAGGTATAACGGCACAGCTGTGAGGAAACGAAAAGGAGCGGAGCCACGCCTCCCATTAGTCTCTGTCACTAACTGAAGTGTGGTTAAAGGAATGTCACCCGTCCCTGGATGTTTCTCTCCCCTTCTCCCATCACCGGGAATATTCGCCTGAAAACTAGAAAAGCCGAGAATACGGCGAGATGCCTATAAAAAGGGTTTCAGAGAGACAGACAGTCAGTGTTAGTGCTGGACGTGCTAGTGAAGTAGCGCCGTGCAACGGAAGCAACTACGTAATTGTGTACGTGCATCGGAACGATAACGGACGAACTGGTGAATCGTAATTGTGTGCATTACGTAATTTTGTGTAATTGGCAAGTGTTTAACTGTAAGTCGGTGGAAATAAAGAACAATTTGGGTGGTGAAATTGGACTTTTCATTTCACGAACCCACAAAGTCACACTGGTGTCAGGAAGCGGGATGATAACATCACCGAACGTTCCAACCATGGACGCGGCATTGGAAAAAATTTTGGAGAAGATGATTAAAATGAAGGCCGAATTAACAGAGAAGACGGAAGCGGCAAATAACAGCCTGGCCGCGAAGCTGGAGACTAAAAATAACAACCTGGCCGCGAAGCTGGAAGAAATGAAGACGGCTAACGATAACCTCACGGAGAAGATGGAAGAAATGAAGGTTGCGAATGAGGCCCTCGCCACGAAATTTGAGGAACAGTTGGCCGGCGTGAGGGAGGACGTCACCGGACTCGGCAAGCGGATCGGCCAGGTGGACGAACGCGTCGGAGACCTCACGAGCCGCGTTAATGAGCTGGAAGGAAAGGCCGACAACAGCGCCAAGTCCCTGAGCGCCATGGTGGAGGACGTCGTCGGCAGGAGGTTGAAGGATTTGAAGGCCGACGCACCGGGACGCCACATAACATCGCCGCGCGTCAAACCTCCCAAGTATGACGGCGCGTCAACGTTTGAGGTCTTCCGCCGCCAGTTCGACACAGTGGCCAGGCACAACGGATGGTCACTGGAGGAGGAGGCCACACAGTTAATAACCAGCCTCCAGGGAAGAGCCGCGGAAGTCCTAAACGCGGTGCAGACGACGGCGGCGCCCAAGGACATCTGGGAAGCCCTGGAGGATCGCTTCGGGAACCACCGCTTAGCCGCAGCATACCGCAGCCAGCTAAAGGCAAGGTCACAGCAGCCGGGGGAGACGCTGCAGGAGTTCGCCATTGCGATTGAGCAGCTGGCTAGCAAGGCCTTGGTTGACCTGCCACTGGAGTTCGTATCCCGGGAAGCCGCCTACAATTTTGTCGACGGGGTACGGGACACGGAGATTCGTCAGCGCCTAATGCTCGGGGAATATAAAACCATCCACGAGGCGCTGACAGCGGCATTAAGGATGGAGGCGACCAAAATAACATCCATCCCGACGTCGAGAGCGAGGAGTGTCCGCTACGCCGGAGACAGGAGACCAGCTGAGGGACGCCGGCGAACACCTTCTGGCCTGTGTTGGGGGTGTGGACAGCCCGGACACCTGCAGAGAGACTGCCCACACCAGGAAGAGCAGCCGGAAAACGAGTAAGGGCCGTCGTGGAGAGGGGCACGTCGGCGCCATCATCACCATCCCCTCGAGTGACACTGCGCGCCGTCAGCCGGCGTATGGATGACAGCCTCATCGCGGACGGTTGGGTAAGAGGGAAGCCGTGCCGCGTGCTAGTGGACACCGGGGCGGCCGTGACCATCATCAGACCTGACGTGGCGAAGGGTTTACCGACAAGGAAGCCAAGCCGGCCATACCAGCTTGTCACGGCATCGGGCGACACCTTGCCTGTGGAGAAGGAGGCCCTGCTGGAGCTGAACTTGGGACGGAGTGCCGTGCGTCTGTGGGTGTTCGTCGCGAAGGTGGCTGAGGAGGTGATCCTGGGACTGGATGCCCTCAGGAGCCATGAGGCGACGGTCGACGTCGGCAAGAAGGTCCTGCGGCTTAACGGAGAAGAGGTTATACTCCGTCAACCCGAAGAGCGCCTTGGAATTTGCAGGGTCGTCTTGGACGAAGACGTGGTTGTCCCCGCGAGGAGCGAGGTGGTGTTGACGGCGCGACTGGAGGGCCAGAGAACCAGGAACATAATGCTGGACCAGAAGACGCCTGTAAACGGACTGTGTGTAGCCAGGGCATTGCTGCCGTGCCGAGAGGAGGTGCCCGTGAGATTGCTAAATCCTACGGACGCCGATCACGACGTCCAGGCCGGGACGGAGTTGGGAATGTGCGAGCCCGTGGTGAGCGTAACAGCTATCGACGAGACACAGGAACCGGCGCCGAAGCAACACCTGGGGCCCCGACTAGAAGGCTTGGTGGAGAGGGCGGCCGACCACCTGACCACAGTACAGCTGGAGAAGGTTCGACAACTGCTAAGGCGGTATCAGCGCGTCTTCAGCCAAAGTGATAGTGACTACGGCCGCACGAACAAAGTGCTTCACCGCATCGACACCGGGGACGCCCGGCCTATTCGGCAACCACATAGACGCGTTCCGCTGGCGAAGCAAGGGGCGGTACGAGACATGCTGGAGGACATGAGATCCAGGGGAGTGATTGAAGAGTCTGACAGCCCTTGGTGTTCCCCTGTAGTCTTGGTGACAAAGAAGAACGGCGAGCTGCGCTTCTGCGTAGACTACAGAAAATTGAACGCCGTCACCCGGAAGGACTGTTTTCCCTTACCCCGGATTGACAACACCCTGGACACGCTAGCTGGTGCACAGTGGTTCTCGACCCTGGACCTGAAGTCGGGCTACTGGCAGGTAGCTCTAGACCCGAGAGACAAGGAGAAGACTGCATTCTCGACGGGCCAAGGGCTCTGGTAGTTCACGGTTATGCCCTTTGGCCTCTGCAACGCACCAGCTACCTTCCAGCGCCTTATGGAGTCAGTGATGAGAGGGCTGACTTACGATGCCTGCCTGCTATACCTGGACGACATCATCATCGTCGGGAAGACTTTTGAAGATCACCTCGAGAATCTGAGTAAGGTGCTACAGAGACTGCAAGCGACCAACTTGAAGCTGAACGCGAAGAAGTGCCAGCTCTTCCGCAAGGAAGTTAACTACTTGGGCCAAATAGTCTTGGCAACCGGAGTGGCCATAGACCCGGAGAAGACACAGGCTGTGAGAGATTGGCCTCGCCCAAAGGATAGGAAAGAGTTGCGCAGTTTCCTGGGGCTGTGCAGTTATTACCGCCGCTTCATAAAGGGGTTCTCCAACATCGCAAAACCCCTCACCCGCCTGACGGAGGAACACCGGCCTTATGCGTGGACAGAGGACGCCGAAAACGCTTTCCAGCACCTAAATGAGACCCTGTGCAGTGCTCCAATTTTGGGTTTCCCACAACCGGGTGGCGCCTTCATTGTGGACACCGACGCCAGCGACCATTGCATTGGAGGTGTCCTGTCGCAGATCCAGGACGGCCATGAGCGGGTGATAGCCTATTACAGCAAGACGCTATCCAAGGCAGAGAACTACTGCGTCACCCGACGGGAGTTACTGGCGGTAGTAAAGACATTGGAGCACTTCCACAAGTACCTGTACGGTCAGCCATTCCACCTGAGGACTGACCATTCCGCCCTAACCTGGCTATTGACCTTTAAGAACCTGGAAGGCCAGACAGCACGTTGGGTCCCGAGGCTGCAGGAGTACGACTTCACCTCGGAACATCGTAGAGGGAAGAGCCACGGTAACGCAGACGCCATGTCCCGAAGACCCTGTCCAGAAGAGTGCGGCCAGTGCACAAGAGTGGAAGAGAAGGAGCGTGCCGCAGCAGTCCGAGTAGTTGTGGCAGTGCCTGCTGAAGGCTGGGATAGCGCAGGCCTGAGGAGGGAGCAGCTGGCGGACGCAGACTTGGGGCCACTCTTGAGGGAAGTGGAGGCAGGGATGAGACCAACCTGGGAGGACATCGCACCGAGGAGCGCCACCTACAAGTCGTACTGGGCCCAATGGGACTCGTTGAAGACCAGAGAGGGCGTGCTGTTCCGGGTATGGGAATCACCCGATGGGAAGACGCAGAAAGAGCAGTTGGTACTTCCCCGGAGTAAGGTCCCGGAAGTCCTGGAGGAAGTGCACACCGGGACTTCGGGAGGACACCTGGGAGCGAACCGAACGATTGACAAACTACGGCAGCGCTACTACTGGCTGAGGCTCCGAGCAGATGCTGAGAGATGGTGCCGTCAGTGTCACGTGTGCGCGGCGAGTCGTGGCCCCCAGACGAGGAGCCGGGGACGCATGCAGCAGTACAACGTCGGAGCGCCATTCGAACGGATCGCCGTTGACATTGCTGGACCGTTCCCAGTTTCCGACCGAGGCAACAAGTACCTGATGGTGGTCGTGGACTACTTCACCAAGTGGCCGGAGGTGTATGCCATCCCAAACCAAGAGGCAAAGACAATCACAGACTGCCTCGTGGAGCAAGTGTTCTGTCGATTTGGGGTGCCGTTAGAGCTACACAGTGACCAGGGTACCAACTTTGAGTCCAACCTGATGAAGGAGGCACTACAAAGGCTTGGGGTGAACAAGACTCGCACTACGCCTCTACATCCCCAATCGGATGGCATGGTCGAAAGGTACATCAAGACCTTAGAGGAACACCTGAGGAAAGTTGTGGCCAGCCGTCAGCGAGACTGGGACGTCAAGGTGCCACTGTTGTTGCTGGCCTATCGCTCGTCTACACACGACACAACTGGGATGACGCCAGCCAGCTTAATGTTCGGCCGAGAGTTACGCCTCCCTTGTGACCTGGCTTTTGGAAGCCCTCCGGAAGCGAAACAGCCAGCGACCGAGTATGTGGAGAACTTGGTGGACCATCTCCACGACATGCACGAGATGGCACGCCAGAACATCCAGAAGGCGAGCGACCGCATGAAGACCAGGTATGACAGGCAAGCCAACAGCCAAGGTTTCCAGCAAGGTGACCTGGTCTGGTTGTACCGTGCTACACGGATCAAGGGACGCTGCCCGAAGCTCCAGCAGCCATGGCAAGGACCGTACCGGGTGGTGAAGAGGATTAACGACGTGGTCTACCGCATCCAGAAGGTTCCCCGAGGAAAGATGTTGGTGGTACACCTGGATCGACTAGCCCGCTACGATGGTGCTGTTCGGGACGACCAGCTTTGAGGAGGGAGCAGTGTCACCCAATTAGCGGAAGGTTTAACGGCACAGCTGTGAGGAAACGAAAAGGAGCGGAGCCACGCCTCCCATTAGTCTCTGTCACCAACTGAAGGGTGGTTAAAGGAATGTCACCCGTCCCTGGATGTTTCTCTCCCCTTCTCCCATCACCGGGAATATTCGCCTGAAAACTAGAAAAGCCGAGAATACGGCGAGATGCCTATAAAAAGGGTTTCAGAGAGACAGACAGTCAGTGTTAGTGCTGGACGTGCTAGTGAAGTAGCGCCGTGCAACGGAAGAAACTACGTAATTGTGTACGTGCATCGGAACGATAACGGACGAACTGGTGAATCGTAATTGTGTGCATTACGTAATTTTGTGTAATTGGCAAGTGTTTAACTGTAAGTCGGTGGAAATAAAGAACATTTTTGAGTGGTGAAATTGGACTTTTCATTTCACGAACCCACAAAGTCACAATAATCACCTTTCCCTTCATTTCATGTCAACTAGTTCTTCACTACCAAATCAGATACCGAGGTGCTCTTCCGTCCGGATATTCTCTCGGATCTAGAATCCCTCTGTCCTCAGTACGCATCTGTCTCAGTACGGGAGCTAAGGTCCTCCATACGATGAGAGTAAAAGGAAAATGCTAATTAAAGCCTTCCATTATTACTATAAAGACTGTAATGTCGTTCATACAAACGAAAATATTCGCTGAAATGCATATATGGATTTTTAGTCTCTTTCTGCTTTTATTTACCAACTCGAAGTTCTCTACTTCAAGATATTACTTAGAAAATCTCGGGGCATTAGTATAATAAACTTTTGACCCATTTCAACATATCTTCTTTCTGTACGGTCAGCTGGTACCTGTGTTCTTAAACTGCAACAGTGCATGTTCAACATCACACTCTCAATCACTTCCACTCTATACATTTGTAATTATCGTCCGCCCAAGAAAAATACATGCATTACGTTTTATATGTATATAGTAGTAGCACAGTAAATTTCTACTGGAACACGAGAAAATAGGTTATCTTCCAAAAATGTCATAGATACTCGATGTCAAGCGTATGCCGCTGCATAGGTATTCCCTCAAGGATACGCAGAAAAATGGGATGCTTTCATTTTCAATTTCGCCATGGGGATGAAACATTGTGTCACAATTTGCACCAACAAAACAGGAATCCCTGAATTGCTGACATACTCGGTTAACAGAGTAGACCATCTTTGCCGAAAGTATCATATGTACTGTCTTTATGAATCGACGTGTGCTCCTTTGGGCGTTTTTACTGCGAAAGTAAACCGCAAATGCTAATCAGTATGTCGCACATTGGGTAATGAAGCGCTTTTTGGTAGGAAAACTCATCCTGGTACAGACGATAGTATTGTATATTGAGTGGGATGGTTCCGGGGTTAGCATTCGGGAGGTCGTAGGTTAAATTTCTGTGGTCTGTACCAGAATATCCATGGATACCTTGTATAAAAAATCCCATTCTTGAAATTATTAAAGTGCTTGTGCACGATCAATAAGCGTTTTATATAATCACCTTCCACGATGGTCAGCCGATATTTTTCTTGCGAATCAAGCAAAATCCTGTAAAGGGCGTATAGTGCTTTGTAATTCTGTGTAGATCCACAAATAAATACCCACAAATATACGCTCGAAAGCTTGCAAGATTTCCTCCATAAAATATTTTGAAACATGTTCACATTCATTGTATTTGTTTCCGCGTGGGCTAGAAAACTTAAAAATTACAAAACTTTTATTTATGAATGGGTGACCTAATTTTTTTCTGCATAATAACACGAATTTAAATTTTACACAAGCTGAAGATGAAGTATGAAATTTAAACTCTCAACAAATATGATTCAGTTGAGGTTATTAAGACAATGAAGGTTTAGCGGAATGTGCCTGCATGTATAGACGTGCAAGGTCTTCAGGTCGTTAGATGCATACGTAAGTTCTTGCAAAATCTATACAGTTTTCGGCAATTTTGAGAGTTCTTCATTACCTACAGGATAAGGAAGTTTTAGTCAGAACCACGCCAGAAAAATTTACGCGAGTCTAATTTTCTCAATTAATGGCAATTAAAGATAAAGATAACTCATAAAATGATAAAACAATATTTTGGCCCAAAACTGAAGTATTTAATTACTGAGTGCGAGATTTGCTGACCCTCGTAGCCACGGTTGTTGGAGCGTATGTCTCTATCGTTCCTCCGCGTAGGGGGTCGCGAGTTAGAGACCCGCCTTGGGCATGAGTGTTTATGTGTATAGTATATATGTGTAGAACTAAAGAAACCAGAGAGTAAAATAAACTGAAACATTAAAAAACGTTTAAATAAGCAACAAGATAAGAAAAAGAAAGAGTCTGCGGTCTTCACAGCGTCATGCATATTTCCCAAAGAATAGACATCTAAAGAAAGGTGATAAATACCGACCGATATTAACTTTAGTGCCGAAGAAATCACATGCATTCTGAACAATCTTAGTCGTTCAAAAATGCATTTTGTCTCTCCCCCAACGACAAGGAAAACTTTTCGACAAAGAAAGCAGCACGCCATAGTTTGGAGTAAGAGCTAATAGAAGACACTTCAATATTTACCCCGGAACAAGGTCAAATGTTGGAACTGTTAGAGAAAAACAAACGAGCGTTTTCTGAATGTTCCGGTATTTGTATTGCTTACACTCATTCCTTTACTGTACATAGTCCGTCTCTATTCAAATTTAAGATGAGAACTTTACCTGTCTCCCTCCAAGCCGAAGCAGAAAGCGCCACACACAAAATGGAGCAAAAGATTTCTCCAGACCCTGTTGTAATAACCGCTATTGGATAGTTGAGTCAGTTTGCTGAGAATGATAGTTGACGCCGGAAGAGTAAATGAACCTACGTTGCCCTACCACCTCGGATCCGAATCCATAGATGACTTATTTTCATGTGTAAACATAGGAAAATGTTCTTCGTGATTGGCACAGTATCGTCATATTGGCAGAAACAGTAGCCGAATAGATAGGGACTATTCTTCCATCAATTTTTTAGGCCACGACCTGCGCTTCAATAGGGCCTCCTTTGTACTTTAGACCTCAGAAGCCGCTTTATTGAGAGCGAACTACTACACCATCTAAGGCAACATCGTCAACAATTACGCATACCAATAAGTCGATGACTTTATTCGTTTAACGTGATAAATTTGAAGACCACTCCTACACTTACACAACATAAGTTAGAAAATCATGAAACGCTTGCGCATATACATAAATGAAAACCCCTAATATGAAAAGTGAAAGTCCTCGGATACATTATTTCTTTTCTGGAGTTTGATCGCTGGCCGCTACACCACGGTGCAGGACGGGCGCCTTGGATTAGTTATGCATAATGCTGCCTGCGAGACGATAGCGTTTTGTTATGTTGGAACTAGAAATTTACTACCAGAGACAGTTGACAGTGTAACATTATATTGTTTCTACTGTCTAAGTGAGAAATCTAACTTCTTTTCTGGAGGTTGAACAAGGGCCGCTTTCCGTGCACAGAGAACAAGGCATGCTGCCTCAGATCGCTACCAGACGGCGCAGGACTGTGGACTTGGATTGGTTTCTTCAAAACGGCCCTCTGGGAGAAGATAGTGTTCTATTGGGTTGGAACGACCCTTGTGGGCGAAGAAGCTTATGACCTAAAGCAGTTGACTGTGTAATACGATAGTGTTTCTTCTGTCTAGGTGAGAAATCAAGCTTCTATTCCGGAGATCGAACCCGGGCCGTATCCTGTGACCAGGAAGCAAGACAAGCTGCCTTAGACTGCTGCGCCACGGCACAGGACGGGCGACTTGGATTAGTGTTGCCAGAACTACTCCCTGGCAGATAATAGTGCTTTGTTACGTTGGAACGACCTTTGTAGGCGAGGAAGCTAACTACCTTAGCCAGTTGACTGTGTAATACTATTGTGTTTCTTTTTTCTGAGTGAGCAATAAGTACCTTTCCCGGATATCAAACCCGGGCCGCATTCCGTGGCCAGGGAACAAAGCATGCTGCCTTAGACCGCTACGCCACGGCGGGAGACGAGTGACCTGGATTAGTTTTGAAATACAACTCCCTGGGAGACGATAGGCTTTTGTTATGTTGGAACGACTCTGTGGGCGATAAAGCTATCTGAGACAGTTGACTGTGTAACCATGATTGTGTATCTTCAGTCTTAGTGAGAAATCTAAATTATTTTCTGGAGTTTGATCGCTGGCCGCTTTCTGTGGTCAGGGAACAAGGCACGCTGCCTTAGACCGCTACACCACGGTGCAGGACGGGCGCCTTAGATAAGTTATTCATAATGCTCCCTGGGAGACGATAGCGTTTTGTTATGTTGGAACTAGAAATATACTACCAGAGACAGTTGACTGTGTAACACGTTATTGATTCTACTGCCCAAGTGAGAAATCTAACTTCTTTTTTGGATACCGAACCCGGGTCACTTTCCGTGGCAAGGGAACAAAGCATGATGCCTTAGACCGCTATGCTATGGCGCAGGACGGGTGGCTTGGAATAGTTTCTTTAAAACGGCCCCCTGGGATGCGATAGTGTTTTGTTATGTTGGAACGACCTTTGTGGGCTAAGAGATCACTACCTGAAACAAATGACTGTGTAATACGATTGTGTTTCTTCTGTCTAAGTGAGAAATAAAATTTCTTTTCCAATATATCGAAACCAGGCCGCTTTCAGCAAACAGGTTAAAGCTGATATTACATATATACGTATGAGACAAACATGACCATTTGTAATTTATTGTAAGTTAATAACCAAGCAGGCCATGTAGATGCCACAACGAATGCTTTGGTTTATTGGAATTCCAAGTTATGATGTAGGATCAATCAAAATTGAATATTACAGTAATTTAGCAACAAAACAAAGTAAGGAACCAATGATTTTATTCCTAATTTTTCTTTCTGACTTGGACTCTTGAGGAGAGTAGACGCTTCTCGATGAAAAGGCTTCTTGCTACTTTGAGAAGTGATTGGAGTTTACCATTTATAAACGTTTATCAAAAGTTTTGAACATACATCGAAAATGCGACGCGACAATAATTAACTTCAATAAAAAGCCGTTGCATCATTAATAAATAAAAATGAGGAAGTTAATATGATTTAATGTAAAAAGTCGCGAATGTAAAAAACATAAAGGCGATCGAGAGAAATAAAAAGAAGCGAAAAGTGTAATGGTATTCTAATCATTTATTTCAAGATTACACAAAAGTAAAGTCCTTTTTGTATCGATACCACGCCTGAGGTAATTTCAAGTCTCATTGCTCACCGAAGCTGCCGGAGAGAAGATTAATAGGAATTTTCGATAACATCTCCTTCACGGCTTTTAGACGAAAGGCTCATCGCTCCCACATCAAGGTAAGGATTGGCTACAACACCAGTCGCCACGCCGAGGGAAGCGAGAAACCTCTCGCACGTGCGGGGCGTAGACCTCATGACGGGGCGAATCCTCCTTCAGGTATGCTACCGCAAGGTGTGGCATAAAACTAACCACCACCCGGTAGAACCGCTCCTAATATGGCGACCATCGCGGGACTTGAATAAATCAAAAGGGAGAGTGAAAAGAAGAAAACCCATGAAGTGTAGGGTACACATGCGTGTGTTAAAAAGAAGAGTGAAGACTACAAATTCCAAGTTAGAGTGTTAGAAAAACAATTTATTAATTTTTTTGTAAATACGTGTTGCTAAGAAATCAGAAGATAGTTAGAAAAATGGAGAGTAGAAAGGAAATAGAATAAGGGTAGAGATGTAGAGAAAGAGGTCGAAAAGCAAGGTACGAGGAAGTAGGGAAAATTAAAAATAATGAGATGATGCTGGATAGGTTAGCGAAAATGATGATTACTGTGAATATTAATATGGAGGCCAATATGAAAAATTTAAGACAAGATATGGGTAATATGAATGATGATGATGATGATGATGATGATGATGACGATGATGATGATGATGGTGGTGTTTAAGGGCGCTCAACTACTGGGTCATCAGCGCCCTTGAAAGACTAATGGCTTTAAAATCCAATTAAAACGCAAAAGACTAAAAGGCTAAATTGCAATAAATCAAATACAAACAAAGATAAAACTCACGCACAACGATGTGGCAAAGACTAAAATAGAAACTAAGACTATTAAAACCAGAAAGGAGATAAAATGGTTAAAATACATAACATTTTAGGGCCTATATCCAAAAATTTGTAGATAAAATGAACGCTAAAACTTTACCCACCGCCGTCTCGTCATCCGCGAGTATCTCTGTCAAGCTGGCCGGCAGCTGGAGAGACCTGCGGAGACGGGCTAGTCTAAAACAATCTAAAAATAAATGACGCACGGACAGTTCGGCACTGCAGAGCAGGCAAACTGGAGCCGGTGTCCGGTTTAATAAAAAACTGTGGCTAAAATGACAATGGCCAAGACGCAACAGAACCAAAATAACTTCTTGCCGCCGCGATTGGTGTCAGGAAGTCACCCAGTGATTCGGAAGCTCCTTTACTGTTCGGAGTTTTTTGTCACGGAGAGCAGACCACTCATCGCGCTAGCACGAGAGCGCCGCCCTACGCACAACAAGCCGAAAGTCTTCCGCTGTCATAGATGAAATTGTTACACTGGGGTCTATGGTTGTCACCCGGGCTGCCGAATCCGCCATTTCATTCCCCCGCAAGCCAACGTGACCAGGAACCCATACACAAAACACGCCAACGACCGAGGCTTGTAGAAAGTGGAGGGCGTCCTGGATACGCTGTACGAGAGGATGGTGGTTGTACAGCACACGAAGGCTCTGGAATGCGCTGAGGGAATTACTTAAAATAAGGCAGTCACCCAACTTTCAGCGGCGAACATATAAAATGGCTCGATATATTGCACTCAGCTCTGTAGTGTATACGGAAGTGCCGCCATGGAGACCGAATGTAAAGGGTTCGGCCCCATGGAGAAACGCGATTCCCACACCACTAGAGCATTTTAACCCGTCAGTAAAAATTAGGCTAAAATCCTGAGAGCCCGATAAGAATTCTAAAAGTAATCTGCGGATGCTAATCATAGGCGTCGTCGATTTGCTGTGCAGCGTCATGCCAAGATCCACGTGCTCTGCTGCACGCCACCAAGGGGGATACAACCTTTCGCCTCTAGGGAGCGAATCAATTTGCCCTTCTTTTTTGGTTTCGGGCTAACCTCTATCCCAGCCGGGTCATCGGGACGTTTTCTGGAACTTCCTGGCAGTGTGGTCCATATCCTCTACTTCCATTTCCGCCACGGATGAGGCCCCTTTCCCGATAGAAAGCTGCGGTTCAAGTGTCCCAAACCAATTTGACACAGAGATCGACGAGGTCGATAAGCGTCGATCGAAGTCCTCGCCGGAAGACCTTTTGATGCCCGGGGACTCTTCTTCTGGCTGGCAGGTTTGCTGGCATCCTTCAGGAAATCGTACCTCTTGTAAGCTGGTCTTGAACACTTTGGGAGGTGCATCGTATACAACTGGCTTGTCATTTTTTGATGCTGTGGCTTTAGTCGGTGACTGTGCTGGCGATCTCCTTCCCGATGGAGGCTTAAGTGTCGTTGGTGCAGACAAGGCTGGTGTTTTGCCGGGCTTCGGAGATGGAGTAAGGATTTTATCCGTAATCGTTTCCTCGCCGACAGCACTGGTCTGAGTCGCGATCTCTCTTCGCAGTACCGACCTAGCTACTACCGAGCTGTAGGTAGCGGTCCGCGGGAGAGATGGTATACGGGTACGCGCGAGTTTCCGGGCTTCCGAGAAGGTAACCCTCTCTTTCACCCGGATCTCTTGAATGGCCTTTTCCTCAACGAATCGTGGGCAGTCTCTAGAGCTGGATGGGTGTTCTCCTACGCAATTGATGCATCTAACTGACGACGAGCACTCACCATCGTGCTGTGACATCGCACAGTTTGAGCACGTAGGTGCGGCGTTACAAAAGGAGCTTGTGTGTCCAAAGCGCTGACACTTGTAGCACCTCAGCGGGTTGGGAATATAGGGACCTACCTCGATGTTCTCGTACCCTGCCCTAATCCTTTGAGGGAGATCTACCCCATCAAAGCTCAGGAAAAGGGTACGGGTAGGCACCAATTCCCCTTGCTCTCTACGCTGTACACGGTAAACAGCCGTCACACCTTGGTTTTTAAGGTTCTCTACAGTTTCTTCAGTCGTCATGCCGTCCAACGCACGGGTGTTGACCACACAGCGCGAGGAGTTGAGGCTCTTATAGACAGTGACGGTCACCAGGTAACTGCGCAACAGAATTGCCTTCAAAATAACTCCTGCCAGGGGAACAGAATCTGCCTACACGAGAAGCGTGCCATTCCTTGAACGGGTGCTAGATTTTACTGGACCAGCTATTTTATCCAGGCCCCTTTGAATCAGAAAAGGGTTCAGTGACAAAAATTTCTTCCCTTCCTCTCTTCTAGTTATTACTAAGTAGCGAGGACCGACGGACCCAACTATTTCCTTCCCACAAACCTTCACACTTTTGGGTTTAGTAGAGTGCACCAGAGCGATAGAATCCTCCACCATTGCAAACGTCTCCGATGGCGTGCTCACATCCTGGGCGCCACCCCGGCTTAGGTGAGAGTCCTGGCCTGGACCTTGCTCACCTTAGGGTCACACCTCCCAGTGAAAAGACAGAGGGACCCAATCGCCTTCAGGAGTGTAACAACTCATGCAATGGGCCCTCCCCGGGACTGACCTTTATCAGCGTATACGAGCACAGTCCTACGAGATAACCAGGGGCTGGGAATTACGCGTTACCCAGTAACCCCTTGCGCCTTGTGCGCGTGGCATCCTTCAGACATGTGTTCAGGGAGTAAAAGAAAGGAAAAATAACCAAAAGGGGTCAAACACCGAATTGGACCATGGTTTGGGCGTTTGAAGGAACACTCTCACCTCGCGGAGGAACCCAGTCGAGAGATTTCTCCAGAGCCTCTTCTGCCAGTTTTCGGGGTTACTGATGGGCCTTCTCGGCAGCCGTAGCGGTGTTGGGGTACACCAAGTCCCCACCGTACATCACCCCATCAGTCAGTCCCCTACTTCCTTTTGCCCACCCTTCGGGACGAAGACCACAGAGGTTGGATTTTGAGGGGCTGGGTAATATGGAGGCTAATTTGAATAGGAATACAAGTGATTTAAAGTTAGGCTTGGAAGCTAGTTTAAATGATTTAAAATCAGAGTTGGGTGATGTAAAATCAAGTTTGGAAAGCAATTTGGAAACTAGTTTAAATGATTTAAAATCAGAGTTATGAAAAATGAACAAAATGCAAATGAATTGAGAGTAGAATTAGCTTAGAATAAAGACAATATTAAAGATATGAAACTAGGTATGTGCAATTTATATGCTAGTGTAAGACAGGAATTGGCGCAAACTGTACGCAATTTAGAGGTTAGTTTGTCACAAAATTTAAAACCGAAATTGATAAGTTCTGAGCTACTCAAGAAGTGAGAGAAAGTAGAAAAGAATTTAGGGAAAATATGGAAAGATTTGAGGTTGAGGTTAAGTAATTAAGAGAGATGATTCAGGAAACTAGGTTATGTCAGGAAAATGTAAAACAGGAAATCAAGTTTGAAGTGAACAAAGTTTTAGAAGTATTTATGAAAAAGCAAACCGAGGTAGTAGATAAACAAAAATTAGATCAAAGAATTGCTATAATTAGGACTGAGATGCAATTACAAGATAAGGAGGTAAAATCTCACCAAGAAGAAATTAAGTTAAACCCTGGTGAAGTAAGTAAATCAAAAGATGAGACAGTTAGTCAGATTCAAGAAATTAAGGGTAATCTTGAAATAGAAAAGGATAATGTAAATAAATTGGCACAGGTTGTAATTGCATTGCAGGCAAATATGTTAAGTAATGTAAAAGATTTGTCCAGAGTTGAAAATGTTAATGGTAGTTACCATACTGGTAATGTAAACACTAATCCAAATCCTTGTGATGTTATAAGCGAATGTAGTGATCCAGTAAGTCCAGAAAATGAAGTATAAATGCAATAGGAATAATTAAAATATGCCCTCACACACATACACACATATTTTCACACCCAGGGTCATAATGAATGTGTTAATTATTCCCTTAATGATATTAGTCCACCATGTTTTTATGAAGAGTCCGGTGATAATCCCAAGGATTTCCTAAAAGAACTGGAAGAGTATTTCCGCATAAAACGAATTCCTAATGAATCTGGAATGATGATAGTGAAAAGATATTTCAACAAGAATGCATTAGAATGGCTTAGGTTAACCTCAACTTTTCATGAAAAAGATAGCACATTTAGGACTTTGTTTTTAAACTGATTTTGGGGAAAAGAAAGACAAAACAGAGTAAAAATTGAGTTAGCTACAGGAAAATATGAGGCAAAGAAAGGGATCTCAATGACTGAATATTTTCTAAAATTGGCGAATAAGAGTAAATTAGTGAATCCTGAAATGTCTGAAATGGATATAGCAAATGCTTTGATCAGACATTATCCTCCACACATTGGGAATCACTTAATTGTGGCAAGACCTGTAGATTTCTCTGATGTGCTTGAGTTGCTTTCTTCATTTGAAGTATATAATACAAATAAAAATTCAAACACTAACACAACAGAAAATCATGGCTCATATGTAAATAATATGTTAGCTGATCAACCAAATGTAAGAGTAAATTCTGGTCGAGGTCAAAATTTTGAGAATCTTCCAAATTTCAGGTGCGAGGCACAAAATCATAGAAATTCACGGGAAGAAAGAGACCATAGTTTTAGAGGTAGGTATGAAACCGTTATGCCTCGGGGAAATAGGAACGTACCATCATTTGGGAGGTACCGGAATCAAAATTCTAACACACAAAGAATCGATCGAGAGGGTCAGATCAATCACATAAGATTTTACAGAAATTACCGGTAATGTAGCAGAAATTTAAATTAAAGGCCTGACATTTCACAAGATCATTCTGTAGGTAACACCTCAACTCATAGGTTGCCTGAAAATGTGAGAGAGGAACCAGAAAACCGAAAAATTAACTGGGCCAATTCACGAGATACAGTGATACCAACTTAAGAACTGATACAAATGTTCAAAATTCTCTTCCGGAAAACTAATCCCGTCGTCATTTTGTTCTCTGGAAGGTGATGGGAAAACGGTAACACAGAGCGAAAGTAGAATTAATAGTGGGAATACCTTGAAAAATAGTGTAGTATCAAACCCAGAAAAAAGCGAATTAGTAAACCCACCCCAAATGGTCAATCAAGTATGGGAAAAAACAATACCTGTATTAATAGTGTATTAATAGACACTGGGGCAAGCTCTTCGGTAATTAGCGAAGAATTCTTTAAAACATTGACAGCTAATTATCGAGTTGAACATCTAAGTATTAGTAATGTATACTGTAGCACAGCTATAGGAAAAAGATAAGATCGCGTTAGACATCAGGCGTTGATTGAAGCAAGAGTTAAGGGAAAGAATTTGAATTTCATTGCATTAGTAATACCTAACAGCTAGAGAGATCATTATCGGAAGCGATCTGTTGTATAGTTGGCAAAGCGTAATCGACTTTGATAAACATGAGATCAGGATTAAAATGGACAGTAATACTTTAGATATTAAACTGTTAGAAGATATAATTATAAGAGAGGAGGAGAAAGATGAGAGATTCTTCGTCGAATATATATATATATATATATATATTTGCAAGAAAATGATGCTATGTATGATGGTACAGATAATTATGATGATACGTGGTATAATGTTAAAGAAAACATGTCCCAGAACATCGACCCTGATAATAATCATTGTCAGTTGCATGGCTTGCAACTAAACGATAGTAAGATTATAGATAAACAACAGGAGGAAAGCAAATTCACTGTAAATCTGAAAGTTAGAGAGTACTAATAAAGTAAATGAAGCACAAAAAGAGCAATTAAAGATGTGCATCCTTAAAAATTGCGAAGCATTTAGTTCGAAGCCTGGGCTCTGCAACAAGTATACACATAAGTTCAAAGTTAAAGACGTTGCCCCATTCACTCATAAAAGTAGACCTGTTCCGAAGTCAATACGTCAACAGGCTACAGACGTCATTAATAAAATGTTGGAGGATGGAATTATTGAAGTGTCTGATTCTCCGTACACACATCCACTATGCTGGGTTCATAAACCTGATGGATCAATAAGGATGACTAATGATGCCCGGAAAATAAATGCCCTCACACAACCCTATCTGGGAATAGTTGAATTATTTTCAAAACTGGGGCGTGGCCGATATTTTTCAAAAATCGATTTGGTTTCCTCTTATTGGCAAATTCCATTAGACGAATCGGTGGGGAAGTACACAGGTTTTAATTTTGGAGGTAAATTATATAAATTTAAGACTTGCAGTTTTGGGTTATCTACCAGTGGTAGCGCCTTACTTCGTGCAGTATACCATATTTTTGGTGATACTATAGAAGATTTTGCATTGTAATATACTGATGATTCTTTGATTTATGATAAAGATTTTGATCTGCACATTGAGCATCTGAATTATATTCATTCCAAATTTAGGGAGAGTGGAATGACAATAAACTTGGCTAAATCACATTTTCTGGTCAAAGAAATTGAGTTCTTAGGTTATATAATTTCTGAAAAAGGAATGGCACTAAATCCTAATCGAATTAAAGATATTGAACAGATTCCTCTACCTAAGAACACCAAAAAGTTAAAAAGGTTCCTAGGTATCCTAAAATATGAAAGCAAATTTGCTATAAATTATGCAAAAGAACTAGATCCTTTAAGGGAATTGTTAAAGAAAAATACTGTTTGGAAATGGTCAGATGAGCAACAGATGGTTTTCCAAAGAATAAAAGATTTATTTAAAAACACCATCCTCTTGGAAAGACAAATTCAGAATCATTCATTTAATAATTATACAAATGTTTGTATTCACGCACATGCGCAGTATTGACACAAACTGACCATGAAGGAAATAGCCATTTGATTGCCACTGCATCGAGAACATTAAGGAAGGTTGAATCGAATGCACGCATCACAGAATTGGAAATTGGCGCTATTTACTTTGCTTTACAAAAGCTTCGGCAATATTTATATAACACTAAAATTATAGTACATAGCGACCACATAAGTTTGTCATTCATAAAGAAATGCAAACTAACCAGTTCCAAGATATCTCGATACATACACGAGATTACTTCGTACGATATCGAGATACGTCATATTCCAGGGAAAGATAATATTTTAGTGATTTGTTATCCCGACAGAAGATCGGAGATGAAGTTCCTGAGACGCTCTCCCATCCAATCAAGAAATAAAGATATACAAAATGGAATCACTGGAATAAAAATTTGGAGAAAAAGTTTAATAACATTGCTGAAATACAAAGCAATGTTACCTTATTAGGTCCGCTGCTAGGAGTTATCCCTGAAATAGAAAATGCAACAAATAGTACTGTTGCTAGGAAAAATTGAGTATTATACAAACTCCATGGAGGTGTGCCAAAGAAATGGAAAATTATGGTGCCAGAGATTCTCGAAGATGAGATAATAATGTCCTTTCATGAATATTTGGCACATCCAGGAAGTGAGAAAACTTCCTTAGCCATACAGGGTAGGGTATACATCAAACATTTGGGCAGGAAAATACGAAAATTTATATCATCCTGTGTCTTATGTCAAAAAGAAAAGCCTCTGAATGTGAAATACGATTATGAGTCCCAGGTAATCGTAAGGGAGAAGAAAAATGATCTCAGAGCAATTGATGCTCATGGAAAAAGCCCCGCAAGTCAGTACAATTATAAATACATTTTTGTAATGCTCGATGTATTCACAAAATTTGAGAAAATCTATTCTGTAAGGAATATAAAGAGCAAATCCTGTGTATCTAAAATAATTAAGGATTGGATTCCAAAATTTGGAAAAATAAAATAAATTATTTCCGACAACGCTACCGTACACCGGAGCAAATTTTTTACTTCTGCGCTCCGAAGTAAAAATATTAAATGTACAATTCTTCCGCCTATTTCCCACAAGGAAACTCTTGTGAAAGGGATTAAGGGATATAGGATTCTATTTTCGTATATTATGCCACTCCCATCACCAACGTTGGTTTAAATATTGTGAAATAATAGAAAACGTCCAAATACCACTAAAAAATTCACCCCCTACGAGCTGATGACAGGTTTTTGTTGTTGTAATTTACGTCCTCCAACGTTAGGTCTAATCGGACGATGAATGGAATGGGTGAAATGATGCTCAAATGAGCCCGGGGTCCATAGAGCTTAGAATTACCCGACATTTGTCTTTCAGGATAAGGGGAAACCCCGGAAAAAACCTTATCCAGGTAACTCACCCTGGCCGAGATTCGAACTCGGGACCTCTTGAGCGTGAGGCAGACATGCTACCACCACGCTCCCGAGGCGGGCTGATAACAGGTCGACCACTTAAACCTTTAGTAATAAAATTCCTCACCACTGTTGAACCATCCGATATACAACTATCGGAAGAGAAAAACATGGTAAATGCCTACCAAAGATTGGTAGATAAAGCAAATAAAAGACGCCAGAAAGTTAAGAGAGGAAAAACTATTTGGGATCCCCAAATCGGTGACGAGGTTCTGGTACAAACTATCAATCTTTCAGATTCAAATAGAAAAATTTACTGGAGAATAAATATGATTTACAAAGGACCATACAAAATTGTGGAAAATTTCGGGGAACACACTTATAAAATTGCATCAGAAATTGGGAAAGTAATTGGGAGTTACCAAAAAATTTTATTGAAGCCATTCAAGAGACCAGACACACATGACAGTGCAAACTTTTAGAGATTAATAATAAAATTATGTATAACTAGAGTTAAAGACTGAATTTATGGATCACTGCAAGTAAATATATATACATTTGTTGCTGTTTATGATGTCAAATCAACTTATTTTTGTTTTAATGTTGTATTAATGTTATCTATGTGTTACATTCTTAAATGTAATCTTCTTTAGTCAAACGTTAATTTGTATTGACAAGTTATTTTAATCACAAGTTTTTAAGAAAAAATGTTTGTAATTCAGGGGCAACATCCAGAATTATATATATATATATATAAGATTGTTTTATATGAAATTATTTTATAAATTCTTGATGATGGCATTCCCCTGGGATGCGATAGTGTTTTGTTATGTTGGAACGACCCTTGTGGACTAAGAAGATTACTACCTGAAACAAATGACTGTGTATACGATTGTGTTTCTTCTGTCTAAGTGAGAAATAAAATTTATTTTCCGATATATCGAAACCAGGCCGCTTTCAGCAAAAAGGTTGAAGCTGATATTATATATATATATATGAGACAAACATGGCCATTTGTTATTTATTGAAGGTAATAACCAAGCAGGCCATGTAGATGCCGCAACGAACGCTTTGGTTTATTGGAATTCCAAGTTATGATATAGGATCAATCAAAATTGAATATTACAGTAACTTAGCAACAAAACAAAGTAAAGAAGCAATGATTTTATTCCTAATTTTTGTTTTTCTGACTTGGACTCTTGAGGAGAGTAGACGCTTCTCGATGAAAAGGCTTCTTGCTACTTTGAGAAGTGATTGGAGTTTACCATTTATAAACGTTTATCAAAAGTTTTGAATATACAACGAAAATGCGACGCGACAAAATTAACTTCAATAAAAAGCCGTTGCAACGTGCCATACATCTAATAACAGCATGGGACTTGTAACCAGTTTCTTTGATAATCGAATAATCTCAAAATGTCTGTGCCCCCTCCGGATGACCTGACATAACCTCACCGGGGTTATCTAAAAGTAGAGTATTGGTGTGGGAATTTCTCTTGGTGTGGCCTTTTGGCAGGATGGTTAAGTGTAGTGTTTAACGCCCGCATTTACTACATACGCCACCGCAGCCGGTGACAATGATGGTACTTGAGATGAAGATGGGCCACCGGTGGTATGAGATGGCGGGGGAAACCGGTGGTCCCGGAGAAAACCCGCCTCAGCGCAGTATTGTCCACCACAATCTCACTTTGCGGTCGCCTGGGATCTAACCCGGGCCACCTTGGTGAGAGCCAGGCGGTCTAACCACTGAGCCACGGCGCGGCCCAGGATGGTTAAGGATTACGTGTCGGTGAGCAAGAGTACTCTCTCAGGGTCCAGCAGTTATTTCCTGCTTCAACTTCATGTGGATTGTTTATTCCCAAAGGTCTTGCTTGTCTAGTTGCTCGGCTTTTCTCACTTGCTCTCACTCTCGTTGCGTCGCCTTCTCTCTTTGAGAATATTTAATCCAACCACGTTTGAAAGCTAACTCCACTATTACCTCGCCATCAGATATTAAACTAACACGTCTTCTCCCTTTCGTTGTAAACAACCGAGTGACGCTTCTCACCTCGCCCTACTCTCGGCTTCCTCCTAGAGTTGTTCGTCTATCTCTACCCCTTTTTAATTTGTACTCTATTTCACGCCTATCAGGTGGATTACGCTACATTTTACTGGGGGAATTTATTTCTACGATTTTACCTTATTGGTTATCTCCATTCACGGTAAAATGTGCAGCAGTCACGGTTCCACCCTCTAAAGTTGTAAGACCCTTTGGCGTCATAGCAGTACAGCATCCTGCCTCTACATATTTTCCTAAAACCTCGCTATTGTCTGAGGCTCCCTGCTGGCGAAGGAATTTTGGGTCTCTAATGTCCTATTGTTTACGTATCCGGCCTCGTCTGCCCGTTCTAGCTTAAGGCAACTTTTTCCTTATATTTATTTCATTTACACGTTATTCCTATTAAAATGTCTCTTTTTGACTTTATTTCATTTCATTTGCTTATTAATAATTTGTATGGTTTTATCATCCCTTTCTTACATTCTTCTATCGGAAAACCGTGGTTTCCGCTTCAGTATACAAGAATAGGTCACGGACAATTGATGTTCTCAAAAAATCCATTCGAACCGAAATAAGTAACATTGGCAAGGATACTCTCCATAAAACTTCAGCGAATATGGTGAGACGAGTGGAAACATGTACAGATGGTGATGGAGCACACTTCCAACATTTTCTATGAGATTTAAATAGTGTAACGTAATCTCCCAATTGTGTATTATATTCTTCCAAAGTTGCACGTGTGACCTATTATTGGTTCAAAGGTTATATGGCTTATTGAAATAATTCATATATATTTTTTTTCGGAGAAGCTATTAGCCAATATAGGAGTTAAGGAAATAGCATTTTAGTTGTAATTTAGTGTAAATAATGTTGCATATATGGCTGTAAGGGAGATAAACAGGAAATATTACTTATATCTCTATATAGCAACTGGGGACGTAGCTACGGGTCTATTATATGTTTCAAACGGGAAGGGTTCTCGCATGTAGCGAATCAGATGCGTTAGAGCCTTCACCGTTGCCACCTCGTTACCCCCACTCGTTTTATACTTCCCACTCTCTTGGCATTGTGATGTGTCAGTATTGAGCTGACTGTGAGATTGTTTAGTAATGAAATATTTCCTTCCTTTCTGTTTAGAAGTGTATTGTCTATGCTGTGCATGTTGTATTTCTGTGCTTTATTTTTTCATCATGCCAAGAAATTGTGTAAATCATGAAGATAATTTGTGCTATATTTGTGGTGAGCTGACCTTCAAGTCTCAGAGGCGAAATTTGACCCCAATTGTAAAGAAGTGTTATAAACTTTACTTTGGCTGTCAAGTTGGTAATTTTGATAAAAGCTGGGCCCCAAATACATGCTGTATTTCGTGTGTTAGACTGCTGACTGGGTGGAAAAATGGTACATATCATATGCCATTTGCAATTCCCATGATTTGGCGGGAACCGAAGGGTCATTTAACTGTCTGTAATTTTTGTTTGACAAATATTAAAGGACTCACATCTAAAACAAAATATACAGTTAAGTATCCGAATTTGCAATCTGCAATAAGACCTGTCTTACACTGTGAAGAGTTCCCCGTACCAGTATATGCAGATACGACCTTAAGTGATAACTCTGGTTCTGGCCTGACTGAAACTCTAAATGATTCAGATGAAAATGAAAATGATCTTACATATGAAGCCAATAGCTGTTCATCAGAACCATACTTTACCATTCTGCAAGACCTTAGTGACCCGATTCGCGATTTAAATCTGTCTAACCAGCAAGCGGAAGTTTTAGCTTCCAGACTCAAAGGGTGGAATCTACTACAAAAAGATGTAAGAATTAGTAGATATCGTAGCCGCCATTGTGTTTTCAAAGTATACTTCTCTGATGAAAATGGTATTGTGTTTTGTAATAATATTTGTTCAGTTATGAAAACTCTTGAGCTTCAACACCGGCCAGATGAGTGGCGATTGTTCATAGACTCCTCTCAAGTAAGTTTGAAGGCTGTGCTGCTACATATTGGCAATAAACTTCCATCAATACCGGTAGCGCATGCAGCTGATATGAAAGAGACATATGAAAATATGAAACTAGTTTTAGAGAAAATACAATATGGAAAATATGAATGGAATATCTGTAGTGATTTAGAGGTCATTGCTTTATTGCTTGGTTTGCAACTTGGGTTCACCAAATTTTGCTGTTTTTTGTGCGAGTGGGACAGCAGATATAAGAAGTCTCACTAAGTTAGAAAGTCATGGCCAAAAGGTGAATCTCTTATCCCTGGCCAGAAAAAAGTGGCATGTGTCCCTTTAGTGAAGCCTGAAAAAATAGTTTTACCTCCATTGCATATTAAGTTAGGAGTTATGAAAAATTTCGTCAAAGCTATGGATAAACTTTCTGATGGATTCTTGTAGTTGAAATCGAAATTCCCCAAAGTCAGTGATGCTAAATTGAAAGAAGGAGTTTTTATAGGACCACAAATCCGATCATTAATGGCTGATAAACATTTCGAGGGACTGTTAAATCCACTGGAGAAAGCAGCCTGGCAGTCTTTCAAAGGTTTGTGTTGCAATTTTCTTGGAAACCATAAAGCAGAGAACTATCGTGGCATAGTGGCTGATCTTCTGCATTCTTGTAAAGTTATGGGATGCAACATGTCTTTAAAAATTCACTTCTTGGACTCTCACTTGGACTTCTTCCCCGAAAACCTTGGAGCTGTTAGCGATGAACACGGTGAGCGTTTTTATCAGCAAGTTTCTACAATAGAGATGAGGTACCAAGGCAAGTGGAGTTCCAAAATGCTGGCTGACTACTCTTGGACTAAAATGAGAGACGTTCCAAATGCAAAATATACCCGAAAATCACTATCTACCACTTTCTAGCTAAGTCAGCATCAGTAGTTATAACTTTGAGTTAGATAGCTGGTTACGGATTTTTTGGAATATTATAACAAATTCAAATGAATATCACACAAAACCCCTGCCCGATAGGGAAAAACTGTAATTATATTTGAATTCAGCACGAAAAATACTTTTAGAATCTGTTATTTTAATTCTTGTGAAAGAAAAAAGGCCAAATTTTGTCGACCAGTGTAATGCTTGGAAGACAGTCGGAAGCGTTTTTGGAATTGGGACGTCCTGTAGATGTTAACAAACTTTTGTGAGTATCCTAAAATTTTTATTAATTATTTTCAATAGCAGGACTGTGCGAACTTAAAGTTACAAGAGGTAATAGGAGGATTCTGTACAAAAAGCACCATTAGACCATTAAACAACAAGTACATAAAGAAGGTGGGAGGGAAATGTAATTAATTCCTGACTGGAGTTTGGAAAAGCTACGGTACGGTCTGAAGTTGTACGAAACCCCTTCAGAACAAGGGTCTGTAAATTACATCAATTATCACTCACATGAGAAGCCACTTCGTGTGATTTACCCCTTCAGTGCGCCATCCCTTAAGATAAGAGCAGTAGAAAGCTTCCTATTTGCCTTGTGGCCTAATTAACTAGTCATTTAAAGGACTAAACGGCGAAAATTACCAAAGGACATTTACACGTGTTCTGTATCTAACTTGATGTATGTGCTATTATGTCAGACAAGTTATTTCCATGTTAAATGTACTACATTGCCCTCAAATTTTTTAAAAAGAAGTTGACGTTTTTGTTCTGAATGTCATTTATCCCTAATTTTTGGGCACTGATTCCAAATATGTCATCCATTTTCTTGTACCATGTCCAGATTTTTCATAAAGGCGAAAACAAAAATTTTATATTCACCTATTACACTATACACGGTGTTCACTTTTACTCGTTATTTCCCGCCCTCCAATTGAGCAAGAATGACGTCATAGTTTACTAGTGAGTCTATCTTGAAATCGTAGGGCCCTCTACGGAGAAGGGCTAATTTGTTCGGAATAGTAAGAAAATTACAGCCCTCTCAGTGTGTTTGCTCTGGTAACTAGTACAACCAGCTTCCTCTGGATATGAACAGACCACCACGACTTCATGGTTGAATGTTACTATCTAAAGAAATTAAAATTGGTTTGACCTACAAATATAATTTAACCCGCTGCATAGAGGAGTTTATGCAACGCTATCCAGCATTCAGACAAGTCCCTCGGAGCGTATTGTCGTGAAGTGTCCAGGTACAGTCAAATTGACATACTTTTTGTTTACCTTCCTCTCGGGCAGCAAGCCAGGTGAAAAGACGATTAGATATCAACGTTTCGGGAGTGTGCATCTCTCCCATCATCAGGATATTTATAGAATGTTATAACCACAAATGAAGCATGTGGCGAATAATTCTCCAGCTTAATCAGCCACACGCTTGGGCGAAATATGTAGCGGTATTTCTTCGCTACGAGCACAATCCTTTCCCATGTAGTAAGTTTGTACGGCTCAGTTTCTTCAGGTCACTAATTGTATCGACTGAATTGAATTTGATTAAATAAGAGCCATGGGATCTTTTTATTTCAGGTGTGGATTTTTAGTGACAGAAATAAAATTTTATACTCAATATTAGTGATTTTTCGTAACTATCGTTACTCCTCTATTAATTTTGTGATTGGCCGAATTACTGCTGCGTCATCACAATACTTAATGCAATTATTACTTCGGCCAATCACAAAATTAAACAATATATTTTTTTATATTGTCATTACATGGCCTACTAAGTCATATCAGAACACAATATTCATATAAACATTCTAACTAAAACATATCGTTACACGTATTGCATATAACACAAATATAAACAAAGACATAACGCTATCAAAATTTGCATTACTGAACAAAAGACTGTTTTCAGTAAATTAAATGCCAGGTCAGGAGATGGCTTGAGTATAGAAAATTGTGTCAAAGGAACGTAACTACGTAACTTGATTATCAAGGATCTCCAGGAGGAGCTGTACTGAAATCCAGGATCACGATTAAGTGTGCTTCGTTCAGAGGAAATCGCCAAAGCTTCCTTAATTCTCCGCTCCCAGTAACCTTTGCATATTGCCAAGATGGTCATCTCCCGAAAGTTGTCTCTATGGTCGTTATCAAAACAATGCTCTGCCAGTCCAGAATTCACAGGTTGCATTAAACGAATGCTCCATTCATGTTCGATTATTCTGGTAGTCATGGTCCTTCCTGTTTGTGCTATATACGGTGTCCCATACAGCTTGATAATCAAGTTAAGTAGTTACGTTACTTGACACAATTTTCTATACTCACGCCATCTCTTTACCTGGCATTTAATTTACTGAAAACAGTATTTTGTTCGGTAATGCGAATTTTGATAGTGTTTTGTCTTTGTTTATATGTGTGTTATAGCCAGCGTTTCATTTGCCGTTATAACACACACACACACACACACACACACACACACACACACACACACACACACACACACACACACACACACACACACACACACAAACACCTCGCTTGCTGCCCGAGAGGAAAGTGAGCAGAAATGCTTCAGGTCTTATTTGACATGCTTTTGTTTGCAAAATAAACGTCTTAAGTTTTATGAGTATACTATATAAGCTTGTTGTCATTATCAAGCTTAGTTAATGTTGCTATCCTTATGTCTTTTAAGACTAATAGGTGCATAAATTATTTTCAAGACAGAATATCAGTTACTCGCAAAAAGATAGACAGTGGACGCTATAAAGTGACTGGTTCTAATCTAGAAGCAATAAATGTTATGACAGAAAGGCCTCAAGCATACCTTTTCGCAGTACAGACAGTGTTTAAGAGAAAGCTGCTGTCAGCATATCTAATACCATCGCAAACATCTAGGGGAACTGTATATACGCTCGCTCCATAAGCGATGCTATTGATGACATCAAATTTTGCGCAGTAAAATTACAGATAAAATTGAACACCGTGTATACGTACACACTTCTACAAGATCACTCTGATGCTCAAGAACATGGCGTGTATATAGAAGTATGTAATTGTTCATTTTAAACACAATATATGCACATTTTACAAGTATTATCAACTTTATATAGAAAAAACAGCAACCTAAATAGGAAGACATTTTCTTCCTTTTGAACGTCTTCCATGCATATCAAGATTGCGTTCCCTTTTCAGAGATCAACAAAAGACTGCCATCATGTTAACATTCCACCCACCATGGTACCTTCTTTCTATGTCTTTCAAGTCCTGGTGGAAACGTTCACCGTGTTCTTCACTGTAAAACCCAAGAGAGAAATCTGGAAAATACTCATTGTGATTTTAGTTAATTGATGGCAATTAATAATTTCCTCAAACTAGCCGTACGTAGGTTAATGTTTTTGAACGATAGACTCAACAAAAAAAATTCAGTGCCATGGCCGGGGTTTGAACCACTGATCTCCTAGTTTCCGTCCAGTCGCTCCTACTCATTTAGCTACCATGGCCAACTATCCGTCATTACACTAAATTCTCCATTTGACTCGTACATTTCCTCGGTAAATCACTAGCGCCTCTTGCTCCGAGATACACCGTTTGTGGTGACTTACTATCGTAAGTACTTAAGTCCCAGGCTTCATCATTTAACTCTTATTATTTTAGTTAATTGATGGAAATTAATCATTTCTTCATACTAGCTGTACATAGGCCAAGATTTTTGAAGGAGTCAACATGGAAAATTCAATACCATAGTCGGAATTTGAACCACGGATCTCCTAGTTTCCGTCCAGTAGCTCTTACCCATGGAGCTAACATGGCCAACTATGGCAGAGAATGTTTCAAGTTGACACTGTCTATCAAACAGTTGGCAAGTTGGACATAATATGTATATGTCATGGCTATATATATCTTATGTATATTCTTAAATGCCTACTTAAGTTTCAGATACTTATAGAGAATAAAATATCTATCGTGGATTTTCTTGGATTTTCCTCTAAAGTCCTTTTCGGATTACCTCTATATAACTGCTAAACCGTAAGATATTAGAGAAAACGTTACTATACAAAAAGTGTGTATCTCGAAGACCGAATATACCAGCCGCGGGAGTCAGAGTGCTGGCTACGTCCCATTCTACTGCACCCTGCCCATGATGCCTGTAGTGGCCAGAGACAGTTAAAAGTCCTAATTTAAAACAGAAGGATATGACAGTGGAAGAGGCAACAAAGAAAAAACCATTAGTTATTATTTATGATGTATTAAGCAGTGAGAAAGAAGAAGATATAAAATGCAATATGTATAAACAAAATTTCCAAGATGACATGACCTGCAAAGACTTAGAGGCCAAAATAAAGTTAAGATTTAAGACAGGGCCTAGAGAAGCGAGGACAGTTCACCATGTAGTAGAAGTCGATCGTAAAATAAGAATACAATTGATACGAGAAGAGAGGTTATACCTGGGATTTCAGGCTCTACACGTTAAAAACTACGTTGTTGTGGCAAAATGTATGAAATGCTAACGTTATGGTCATGTGGCCAAATATTGTAAAAGGGAGAAGAATGTTTGTGCTCATTGTAGTGAACAGGACTACACAAATGAAGAATGCACAAACAAAGATCAACCAGCTTTCTGCGTTCCATGTAGTTCCAGACAAAGAAATAAAAAGGAAAGGAAAGGAAGATATTTAGTTGTAAAGATAAAAGGTCATGCCCTACATATAACATGTTTTGGGAACAATTAGTGAATCATACAAATTATGGTTAAGGATATTCAGAATAAGTATAGTAAGAGTTTTAGCTTGAAGAAAAATCTCAACAGAGTAAGAAAAAATGTGTATAGGCTCAAGGAAATATGGAAGACCAAACACAAATGACTATGTGTCATGTGATGCTTACTATAATAAATAAGATACATCTATATTGATATCTCATTTCAATATTTGATGAAGAGAAGGTACAACGAAATGGAGCTTCATCGTCGTCCGGGAGATCAAGAGAAAATGAATATGTGGATATTGAAAATGTTATATTACACAAATAGCTATAAAACTCATTAGAATAGGACAAATAAATGCACAAAGATCTAGGACAGTGATGCAAGAAATTAGGAGACTTATAGATGACATGGATTTTGATATAATTTGTATATAAAACCGTACGTCATCAATGGTAGACCCATACATGCACCAGCTGCGGCTCGAGTCATTGTAGATGGAGAGAACCCAAAAGCAACAATAATTATAATAAACAAAGACATTCAGTTGCTAAAAATTTCACAATTATGTACTGAACATATAAACAGCATCGAGATATGTATAAATGGTATGACTTTCCTTTAGTGCAATCACTACTTTCAGTATATGGATGACATAGAAGTACATAATAACAAAGTGTAAGAAATACTGAACGCCTATGATAATAAACCTCTAACCTATACCATGGATTCAAGTGCAAAATCTTTATTATGGTGGAGTAAGAATCCGGACTCTCGTGGAGAAAAATTAGAGGAAACTATTGGTAATCATAATTTATTAGTTATGAAACAGCCCTTGAATCCATATACCTTTGAGATCCGGATGGATGCTACTGAGAATATAGATGTAACATTAGCCAGAGGGTTGTTGCAGATCGGATTAAAAACTGGAAGGTAGCACAGCAGTTAATCATGAGTGATCATAGCTTAATTTATTTCGACTTTGAAGTTTTGAGATCTGAAGGAGATTTACAAGGTACCATTAGGAAGACTACATATCAGCTCAAAAATGTAGATTGGAATATACTACAAAATTTCTAAAAATTCCCAATCAATTAAGTACAGGAGAGGATATAAATGCCAAAGAAAAACAACTCACGCAGAGTATAGAGAAGTCCATGGAAGCTTCACTTAAGAAGTGTACTTACATAAATACAGATTATAAAGTATGGACAGACAAACTTCAAAAATTAAGAAGAAAAGTTAGGAAAACGCGTCGCAATTATAAAAATAGCTGCCAGCACACGAAAAGGAAATTCATTTATATATTTCTAGAATGTACAAGATGCAATATAAGGTTGAATTGGAAAATACACGTAGAGAATTTTGGCAACGATTCATAGAAGAAAATCTGCAGGATGATACATGTTGAGTACCATATAAAATAATAATGGAAAAGATATCAGCACCAGAAATTATTGCTACCGTAATGAAGATGACGGAACGTACACCACCACATGGAGAGATTCAATAAATGAACTTATGACTAAGATGTTACCATCGGATCTAGAATACAATGAAGGCGATCAACATCGACAGAAAAGGGCAGAATTTCAACAGGAGTATATCAATCATAATGTTATATATCCTTTCGATATAACTGAAGTTTTACAGGCTATGCAACAGCTAAAACAACGAAGGGCTCCTGGGCCAGGTAATATTTGAGCAGCAGTTAATCAGAATATTAAAAATGAGATCGCACCATACCTATATGAACTATATAGTCAATGCCTTGTGGAAGGTAAAGTACCATATTGTGGGAAGGAGGGTAATATGGTAATTCTGAAAAAAGGAAAAGATAGGGCTCCTAGTAAACCTAACTCATACCGTCCCATATGTCTCTTGAACAAATTAGGCAACCTCCAAGAAAAATTGTTATACAAAGGAATTAATGAATATAGCACAATGATAGGTATAACAGATAGACAGTATGGATTTCGTAAGGGATGCTCTACAGAGGATGCCATAACTTAGCTCTCACAACAGTAAATCATTGTGATAAAAAATATTTATTGGGAAAATTTGTAGACATTGCTGGTGCTTTCGACAGCTTATGGTGGTCTCAACTATTTCAAACACTAAGAGATAAAAAATAACCTGGATGCTTGCATATTTCATTAAAGGATTACTGCACGAATAGAAGAGTACACAAGAGCAGAAAGTACTATCATAACTAAAACAATCACTAAAGGATGCCCCCAGGTATCGGTTCTAGGATCCCTCTTTTGGGATATTTAAACGGAACCGATAGTAAATAGTTTGCAACAATCGCCTGAAATAGTAGAAGTTATAGCCTATGCAGATGACTTAATAATATTGGTAGCAGCTAATAGTCGATTGAACTGGAAGCTAAATCTAAGACATCTCTTGCAATTCTTGATAGTTGGTGTAAACAAGTCAAATTAGAAATTGCTCCGCAGAGGTCGTTTATTATGCACTTTAAATGAAATTCAAAAAGAGATCCTATAGTCAAACTTAATAACATCAACATCAAAAGAGCAAATGTTGTTAAATATCTTGGTATGTATATTGATGAGAAGCAACACTTTGATACCCATATTAAATCTTTAGCCATGAAAGCTAATGGAATATTACTGAAACTATCTACAACAGCTACGAGAATATTTCAGCTTTCTCCTAGTACAATTCATACATATCATATGAGTTTCATGGTGGGTATAACTGCGTATGGAGCGTCGGTATGGGTACATAGAGTAAAATTGAGGAAGAATATAGATACTCTACGGAAATACTAAAGACAGGCTTTACTTGTGGAAACGTTGAGTCAGACTGAAAAATTCAATGCCATAGCCGGGATTTGAACCACGGATCTTCTGGTTTCCGTCCAGTCGCTCTACCATTGTGCTACTATGGACAACGTGCCGATATGACATTAAATTCTCCAACTGACTCGTATTTTCCCGGTAAACCACTTAGGAGTTCTCATAAACACATGAGACAACTACCTTAATGGCGACTTACTACATGTAAGTACTTTAAGGACCGGGCTTTATAGTTAACCACTATTAGGTTAATTAATGCAAATTAATTATTCTTTCATACTGGCCGTGTGTAGGCTAAATTGTGGAAACGTTGAGTCAGACTGAAAAATTCAATGCCATAGCCGGGATTTGAACCACGGATCTTCTGGGTTCCGTCCAGTCGCTCTACCATTGTGCTACTATGGCCAACGTGCCGATATGACATTAAATTCTCCAAATGACTCGTATTTTCCCGGTAAACCACTTAGGAGTTCTCATAAACACATGAGACAACTACCTTAATGGCGACTTACTACATGTATGTACTTTAAGGCCCGGGCTTTATAGTTAACCACTATTCCGTCTTCTGGATGGAAACCAGAAGATCCGTGGTTCAAATCCCGGCTATGGCATTGAATTTTTCAGTCTGACTCAACGTTTCCACAATTTATCCTACACACGGCCAGTGTGAAAGAATAATTAATTTGCATTAATTAACCTAATAGTGGTTAACTATAAAGCCCGGGCCTTAAAGTACTTACATGTAGTAAGTCGCCATTAAGGTAGTTGTCTCATGTGTTTATGAGAACTCCTAAGTGGTTTACCGGGAAAATACGAGTCAGTTGGAGAATTTAATGTCATATCGGCACGTTGGCCATAGTAGCACAATGGTAGAGCGACTGGACGGAAACCAGAAGATCCGTGGCTCAAATCCCGGCTATGGCATTGAATTTTTCAGTCTGACTCAACGTTTCCACAATTTAGCCTACACACGGCCAGTGTGAAAGAATAATTAATTTGCACAACCTTTACTTCGTTGCACAGGAGCAGAATCAACGACTGCTACAATGGCATTATTAGTGATAGTGGGAATACGGCCTTTGGATCTATTGATTAAACAAAGGGCAGCCTACTTTTCGATGAAGCGGAGAGAATTCAATAAGATTGAAAATTTATTGGGAACTCCATGCAGGAGGAGGAGGAGAGAAATTAGGAATGTATTATTTGAAGAATGGCAACATGAATGGGATCAAATTGATGTAGGAAGAAGGACACACGAAATCTTTCCTAGTATAAATGAGAGGTTAAAATTAAAGCAAAACCAAACAAGACGAAGTGGAATACAATACATTTTAGGACATGGACCGTACAAGACATACTTTAAAGAGATAGGAAAGGCAGATGAAACCATGTGCATAACCTGCATGGAAGAAGATACTCCTAAACATGCTTTATTTGAATGTAAAAAGTATACACAACAGCTAGAAGAAGAGAGGAAAAAATTAGCAGGGAAATATATATATATATGGAACATAATTAGGAAGAGGGAAGATTTTAAAATACTAGAACTGGCAGCAGAGAAGGTCTCAACAATAGTAATGGATGAATATATTCAACAAAGACAGCAGCAACGACGAGTAAGAGACAATATTCCACATAGATATCATGAACCACCTTCCACACCAAGTAGATCTGAAAGACTTCGAGGACAGAATATGAATAACTAGCTTCAACAACTAAAGGAAGTAGAGGAACTTCACCTAGTCGAAGGATTAATAGAAGAGGACAATCTTGGATTCAACAGAAGGATTTGAAGAGACAGAAGAAGACATCAACACAAGAACAAAAGGATAGATGATTTATTAGGGATAGGAAGGTAGAAGTGGTTTAGATTGTGAAAATTGTAAGCTACAATTGTAGCAATTTGATTAATTAGGTTAGATTAGATAGGTTATTGTAGGGTAGCTTTTCTGCAAAATGTTTGAAAATATCAATATAATTATTATGTTTGAGTAAATATAAAATTGTAATACTGTGTATTGGTATAGCATCTAGAAGCCAAGACATACGAAATGCAGAATAAAAAAAATATAAAAAATATCCCTAGAGAGGAATTAGTACTTAACAAACTGTCTCTTATACACTAATGTTCAATATGAAACACTGAGTAGCAAACGACATGAACGTTTAGGTTGATAAAACTCAATGATTATACTCTTAAAGGAATAAAAAAGGGTTCCTAAAACTGTTTTATACTTTTAGAAACTTTTCTCCACTTCCACAGATGTTATTCGAAAACCACTATGTCACTGCCTATTAAATAAATCAGTTCTGAAGTTTTCTCCTGACACGATATCGGCTTACACGATATGAACTTTTAATCAGAGATTATTTTAAAACCATCCAAAAAGCCCAAGGTCAGGGATCAGGGTCAGGTCTGCCACGAGAATCGAATCCGAGGTTCCCGAATGTGGGCTACAGATGAAAATGTCCAATAGATTCTTGAAAAAGAAGGAAAATGACCGGAAAATGTAGCTAAATTTTATTATAAAAATTTGGAAAAAATGCATTTTGATGACCTATCAAACTATATATATCCAACGTATTTGTTCTAGAATGCACTTAATTTCAAATAAGCATCGTCTGTGATTACTCAGAAAAAAGATGACTTTTCATCAAAATCCGGGCCCCTACTTATCACACATACACGGCGAATCCAGTATATGTACACTCTGTTCAGATATAATCGTATCTTCTGGACAGCAACGTGTCATACATCGGCAGGCACTAGATATCATATATAACGTGATTGAATATTCCGACAAGGAGAAAGAAGAGGGCATTAAAATCGTCGTTATTTTTATTAATATTTTCATTCAGATTTATCATTAATGAACTTATAAAAGCTTGTATTTTATCATAATGCCTAAAATAGTGTACACATGACTTTGTATACCTTCACATTGTGATGTATTTATGTAGCTTATGGCTTATTTGTATTTGTGCAGACTGATAACGCTACAAAAATTTAGACCATACACTTCCTGAAATTATATCATAAGGAAACCTTTCTATTATTGTCAGTTGTTTTAACTAGAAGACTAAAAGAACTGATACTTACTGGTAAAAGGGATGGATTACTGAAACAAGGAGCTCGAGGTTGATAATAGGGACAATGAAAGTGAGACATCTTTAAGTGTCGGAACTTTGCTGATGATATGTTTGCTAGTTGAGTAAATCACCTTTTTAAAATTTATTTCCGTTGTACAGATTGATTACATTAGAAAATTAGCTGTATTACCGTACACATCCTGTAACTGTGGTAGTCATTTAATAACAAAAGTGTAGCTGGTTTTCTCTTTCTTTTTAAAGTTATTGAAATTACAGAATACGGGCTGTTGAGCCTCATTTTCATTCTTTGAAAAACATTAGAACAACTAATTAGGTGGCTACATATATGATGTATTTATAATCATTAAAGTTATCTTTTATGATTATGCACCCCTGTCGCGTATAATAGACTAACCTCTCACGGCGGACACAGGCACCGTCGAAGAGCTCCATTTATATTTCGTAGCTTAATATATGACAACGTAATAACATTTCACCTTTCTAATCGAGCATATAAGAGGATAACAGCGCTGGTCACTTGAAGGTCAATACGCCTCAACGCTTTGTCGAGTCATACAAGCTCGCGATATACTCAACACAATTGTAGACATGGCCTCCTGTAAATAGCATTGCCAAACCAAAGAAGCCCAATAAATTTCCCAAAACAGCGAAAATAAAATAAAAAAACTGTCTTTACTTATAAAACCACCTAATACAAATGTCGACTGCATACCGGAGATGTTTGAATAGTAATTCATGGATCAGTAGTAAATGTTTGTAAAATTGATCAAAAGGGAGGTCATGGCCACTACATGGGTTAGTGCCACTTTTTACACTGTGGCCTGGTGTCGCATTTCGCGCCAAGTTACATTGCCCATGGTTGAGTAAGCTGTAAGTATTAGCTCCTAAGAGCGACCCTGTAGCATCGGACCTCCCCGCTAAGTTGCCGTGCCAGCCGTCCTTATATACTACATGAAATGTCCACTTTGTGTCCGTGAGAGTTTATAATTCATTCTATGTTCGTTTCCGATAAATTAACGTCTACATAGTTTCAAAAGAGTTGTACATTTTATAACAACGCTAATAATTTTAAAACGTTTTATAACATTTTCACACTCTAGAGTTATTTGTATAAGGAGTTCAAAGCCAAGTATATTACAAATACAAACAAAAACAGGTATGGATTGAAAGTATATTAACAGAATTAACTCAGATTGAGCTACAGATGAAAACAGCATCCTTCCAAATTTAAATAATTAACTAAATAAGCTTGACTGAAAGAAAAAGACCTGATCATCGGTCTTTAACATGACATTTTCTACCCACTTTTTTGTTTTGCTACGTAAGGTATGTTGAGGTGGTGCTCTACATAAAACATAGCCCGCAAAATCGCCAACTGGCAAGTGTTAGAAGAGGAATCGCTTAGCGATTACCGGTTTATTTACTTTGAAATTAAGGGCACAAGAGAGCGCAAAGAAACTAATGTAGAAAAGAGGAAGATAGAATACGATTGGGAAGTGATAAAAACCACACTTGAATGGAAGCTAAAAGGAGTGAATGCTAACTTAGAAGGCAGATCCCCTGAACGTTTGACCAAGGTTTTGCAAGAGGCCGGCAAATTAAGCCAGATAAAGAGATCAACATCGAATAAAAGTCAAGTAAAATATTGGTGGAGTACCGAAATAGAGGAATCAAGGAAGAAATGTTTAAAAAAAACAACTAAGAATTGTAACCAAGCTTCGTAGAAGAAACTTAGATTTAGAAGAAATCGAGGTAGCGAAAAATGAATACAGGCAATGCAGCAATAAGTTGACTAGACTCATCTCCCAATCCAAATGTAGTAGTTGGCAAAAGGTGTGTGATGTGTTAGAACATGACATATGGGGAGCTGGATATAAAATAGTCACGGGGAAATTAATAAATAAGACTCCCTTTGATCTGAGCACTGAGAGGAAAATGGAATTAGCCAGGGTGCTATTCCCTACAAGGGAAAAGATACCGTCCCTGTTAGGGATAACATTGTCATAACAATCCCGATATATATTATCGAAAGCACGAGAACCCAAATGGCGAGGTGAATGAACACCTTTCCTCACAGGTACTTTCTTTTAGCTTCTTACCGACAAAGGTGGCATTGTTTAGGCTAGACCCTCGACGCCAGCCATGGCTTGGCCTGCACTTGGTACGTGATGATAGAAAAGGCACCGGGGTTTAAGATACACATTTTTCAAACATGCTTATATATTAATTAGCTTGACTGTGGGAAAGTGAAAATCGCATAGAATACACGCTTCAGACACGAGAAATTGCTTTTAGTAGGGATGAAACACAACCTATCAGAAACAAGTAACCGGTCACATGACCTCGAAGGTGTCCAAAGTTTGTCGAAAGGAAGGGGAAATTTGGGCAATGGCGACGTTTGATCGTCGCTAGGAAAATCACTCTGTTTCGGCGAGTGAAGGGGTCCACAAGTAATGAAACTTCATCAAAGTCCGTGTTCGCGAATACTCTGTTTCGGCGAGTGAAGTGGTCCACAAGTAATGAAAATTCATCAAAGTCCGTGTTCGCGAGTACTCTGTTTCGGTGAGTGAAGGGGCCCACAAGTAATGAAAATTTATCAAAGGCAGTGTTCGCGAATGCACGAAGTAATGCCCTCGACGTTCAGAAACAATGCGTACACAGATACATACATAACATCAAGATAACGGTGACGAGTGGAGAGGACTACGTATATCAATAAACTTGACATTCAACGGTCGTGGTGTCTTCTATATGATAATACCCATGCCCTGTCCGGACGCACCCACCCCCTGAAACTCAAAAGAGATACTTCATGCAGATCTACCCTGAGAAAATCCCCGACATGTTGGAAACCTCCCATTCGTAATCCTCACCCATCACCTATCTTCTCAGATGAGGTGTTGAGTACCGGGAGGGCTCAACGAGGTACCTAACGGGCAAGGACCGCCTCAGAAGACAACCTGGAACCAGTATACAGAAAGGCCAAGGCAGAGTTATTTACTATGGAGGAAATGAACGATGGAGTAAGCAAGATCAAGATAGGGAAAGCACCCGGAATAGATGGAATAAATCAAGGGGTGCTTAAAGTCGCCGTTAAAATAGTACTAGAGTTGTTTCTGAGGACGTTAAACGACTTGTTACAGAAACAGGAATTTCCAGATAAGTGGAAAATAGCAAAGGTAGTGCTGTTTTTGAAAGGAGATAAATCCCCTCTAGAGCCTTCAGCTTATAGACCATTGTGTCTATTGAATACCTTTAGCAAGTTATTTGAAGGAATGCTTAAGACCAGATTAGAAAAAGAGATCACAGAAAAAGGAGGGTTATTTGATCAATAATATGGATTTCGTAAACACAAATCTACAATACAAGCCATTCAGGCTGTACTCAAAATAAAGAAGGAATGGAGTGGAATGTGGGTCGTATTAATTACGTTGGACGTGAAAAATGCTTTTAACACCTCTACCTGGAGTATAATACTAGATCGTCTAAGGGAAATGAATATTTCTAACTATATAATAAATATGTAAACATCTTATTTTCAAGGAAGGAAAATAATAATTGACAAAGAAGATGTAAAGATAACTGCTGGCGTACCACAGCTTTCAATACTCGGAACAATTCTTTGGAATATATTATATGACGGTGTTTTTAGGCTGAAATTGACAGAAGGTGCGATGCAAATTGCTTTTGCGGACGATCTTGCCTTAGTGGTAACTGCCGAAGATAAACAATAATTGATATTCAGAGTTAGTGAATCACACAGACGTGTTGATAGATGGATGACTTTTAACGAATTAGAGCTGGCACCACATAAAACAGAAGCCGTCATTATGAAGGGCCCTAGAAACCAGTTCACTGGTGGTTTTACATTGAAGGGGACAGAGATAGTCCCTAAGAAGGCCTTTAGATATTTGGGGTCATCATAGATGAGAATACAACCTTCGGTGTGCACATGAAAACGGTTGCTTAAAGGACAGAAGAGAGAGCCTCAAATTGGCTAGAATAATGCCAAATATAGGTGGACCGCGTTCAGTCAAACGACAAATGTTATGTGGAGTTGTTTACTCAATTATGCTGCACCGATCTGGCATTCAGCCTTAGAAAAGAAGTAATATGCAAAAGAAATGAAGAGAGTCCAGAGGAAGGTATTATTAGGAATGGTGTGCGCCTATAGAACGGTCTCTAACAGGGCACTGCAGGTAACAGCGGGAGCTATTCCAATCGATCTATTGGTTAAAGAAAGGCGATTGATGAGTGACACTTATATATGTACTTCCACCGAAGTAAAAGCAATGATTAGAAACCAAATCATTAATGAATGGCAATCGAGATGGGCTGCAACTACATTGGTAGGTCAATGGGCAAAGAGATTAATCCCGAATGTGAGACCATGGCTACGGTGCTCACATCGACAAGTGGATTACTTCCTAGCACAGGTTTTAACCGGACATGGTAGGTTCAGAGGTTATGCACTTAGAATGGGAAAGGCTGATATTACTAACTGTATATATTGCAATGATGAGGATACAGTAGAACACACTTTCTTCCACTGCCCACGTTGGGAGAGACACTAAATTCTCCATTTGAATCGTATATTTCCCCGGTAAATCACTACGGCCTCTTGCTCCGAGATACATCGATTGTGGTGACTTAGTATCGTAAGTACTTAAGTCTCAGGCTTCTTCATTCAACTCTTATTATTTTAGTTAATTGATGGAAATTAATCATTTCTTCATACTAGCTGTACATAGGCCAAGATTTTTGATAGAGTCAACATGAAAAATTCAATACCATGGCGGGAATTTGAACCACGGATCTCCAAGTTTCCGTCCAGTAGCTCTTACCCATTGAGCTAACATGGCCAACTATGGCAGAGAATGTTTCAAGTTGACACTGTCTATCAAACAGTTGGCAATTTGGCCATAATATGTATATGTCATGGCTATATGTATCTTATGTATATTCTTAAGTGCCTACTTAAGTTTCAGATACTTATAGAGAATAAAATATCTATCGTGAATTTTCTTGGCTTATCCTGTAAGGTCCTTTTCGGATAACCTCAATATAACTGCTAAACCTTAAGATATTAGGGAAAACGTTACTATACAAAAAGTGTGTATCTCGAAGACCGAATATACCAGTCGCGTGGGTCAGGGTGCTGGCTACGTCCCATTCTCCTGAACTCTACTGCACCCTGCACATGATGCCCGCAGTGGCCAGATGTAGGTACATAGTGGCCGTGCGCTAGGCCTCGCCTCTAAATCGCAGTTGTGCCGCCGAATTAGTTCATTAATAGTTAAACAGTTAACTTTTTTCGAGATCTTCCTTGTAATTGGTCTATATTTAAAATACTTAACCTTGTAAGTGAATGGAATTTCATAATCTTCACGTAGCGATCAGCTCTTTAAAACTTTGTCTATCGCTTATGCTTATAGTATTGCTCTAAGCTCGTTATGTTGTGACTTTATGGGTTCGTAGATTTAAAAGTCCAAGTTGCAGAAATTCCAAATGTTCTTTATTTGCATAGAAATACACTTAGTAGCAGCAGAATTACGTCACATACATAACGCCATCTACCAAGGTCGATGACCAGATAAACAGCGTTCTGATTACATCAGCTCTCGTTACAACAACACTCTACAACTGTTTACTCCTTACTGTGTTTACTACTGTTCACGAATGACACATGGCGAGTCTTTGTCTTCTTAAATACTCCATTGATAAATTCGAGATATTTCTGTAACAAACCGTAGATATTTCTGGAATAAACAAGACATCGAAAGGTATATGAAACAATCAAGACGTCACCAGAATGCTCCAATTACCTCACTTATCTGGGTCTTTAAGTCTTATCTCAGTGAGACACTATCTGACTCTTATCTTTGTCTGCAGGCTCTTTGGGTACACAAGCCACGCTTATCTCTTAGCACCGAACTTTCTGTGTTTTCCACCGCAACAATATCTATAAAGAAGTAGATTACAAAACCACTTCTACAAATATTTAACTCGATTAGCCTGATGTAGATAGAAGAATAAACATTTGCACGAATAATTTGCACAAGGGTAAAAATTAATTTTAAAAGTAATTTATTTTTCATCTTTTCTTTTACAACATCAAATGGAAATACAAAATCAAGATTACAATTATAAAATCCATACTGAAAAATGCCATATATTCCTAAATCCTGAAAATCCTATCAAGTTGCCCAACATTGAAAATATAATTTGGTCCCCATACACCTAACCCTAGGCTTTTGTTTATTGGAGGCCCTCTACTCCTTTTAACAGATTTTGCCATTTCACCTATCCCACTCTACATTTTGCTCTTGATTGTACTTAGCCATCTTCCTTTAACTTTCCCTAAATGATTCCTTATATTTCTCTTGTTTACCCCTTTTACTCACAAATTTTTTCTAATTCCTGCTTCATTCCACAAATTGTCCCATTTACGTAGCCAGGTGTGCTCTCTCCATATCTTTGTTTGGCTACAATTTAATATACAATGGAAATGTGCATTCTCTTCTACACACATTGGACATTTATCTAGCTCTCTCTTGACCTATTCCTTTCAAGTTTCTCACTCCTGTTCTCGTCCAAGCAAAACCTTGTCGCCCTAACTTACTACATATATCTATATATTGTCACCTGAACATCGGAATTCCAAGAGAACGAGAGGCTGGCAGGTAGTGGCCAGACGGGAAGCATTCAGATCACGCCTACCCATTTATCTTGTAGCGCTAACGAGGGGATGGTTGGAAAAACATCACTAGCCACCTCTTTCCCCTGCCCCTGACGTCTGGAACAGTCGGGATGATTTACTGCAGCGGGAGACTCCCAGAAACAGCGATCTTCCTATAAAAGGGCTGCAGTTGGCGAGTCAGTTCAGTTCTTGGCGAGCAGCCGTGAAGAGCGCCGTCCTAGCGAACGGACTGGAAGACCGGGTACGTGTATCAGAGCAATTGTACGTAATCGTGAGTGCGGAGTGGACCTGTGACAGACGAACTGGTGGATTGTAATTGTGTGCGCTACATAATGCTATGTAATCGGCAAGTGTTACGACTGTAATACGGTGAAAATTAAGAACAGTTTGAGTTTGTGCAATTGGACTTTTAATTTCACGAACCCACAAAGTCACAATATTCTTCCCTCCCCCAGGTTGTTTTTATTTCTCTATATAATCTCAGAGAGTACAAGAGTAAGCAGAATTAGGCATGCGAGTGTAAGATGGCATATTTCTTTTAGATACATTAGATGGAATTGTTAAGTTTGTTATGGAGATTCTCGCATAGATATTAGTAGCGCATACAAACGCATAGCTTCCGTTATGCCCAAAAATCATGAACACCTAACATTCACACATTGGGATATGTTGCATTTCCTTCAAGAATCCACTTGACTGTTGGAGCAGGCACCTACCCACGCTGCACCTTGATGATGAGGGAGGTGTAAAGAACTTTAAACTACCTCTACTTACTCGTGTGTCCTCAAATTGAAATTAATCACCAATTAGGGACGACATTAAACCTGCTTATGCCTTAACAACTAGTAACAGTAAGGAAAAAACAACAGCAGCTTCGAGTTGCGTTCCGTGGGTGTAAACGCCTTCCTTTACCTGGCAGATTATACGCCATATATTTAAGATAGAGACGGAGAGAGAAGGAGGCAAAGAGGGCACATGCTTACGAACACCGAGGATATCATTTATTATTACACCAGCTACTTGTCTCTTACATCTGCAGCCTGCTCCATAATGTTTACGCTCCTTGGAATTGATACAAATCTACTTCACGATGGATGCTTATAAGTTGAAATTCACAATATTAAACATTCACAGACGTAATGTTATGGTTCACAAATGACTTGTTTCCCAATCATATAATAATTCCACATATTTGTAACGTATATATGAAAAGTAAATGGTTTACTTATAAATGGCTGCGCTAAAAAAGCAAATAAATAAAAAGAACGTAATGAGAGTAAGTCTAATATATTAAACTTCTAACCTGGAAAGGCTGTTTTCATGTATGAGTTGGAACCAGAATTCCAAAGAGAAAAATGCACTAGGTTACGCATAGTACCTACTTTGCACAAAGGATATTTCCTGAAGGGCACGAGGAGGGTATTTTTACCCAGACAGGGCTGCTTTTTAACAATATTAAAATATAAATATACAAAAAGTTAACATTGCATGATATTGAATTTTTATAGTATAAGGATGTGTGCATATATCGACTGTATAATATTTACATTAAGATCATACTGTTCCTTGCAAAATGGGCATAAGAGACTATGTATCCTGAAAAAAGGTATAACACCCTATACTTCAGGTCTAGGTTCCTTGTAGGAACTTAAAGCTACAGACACCAATCTTTTTGCTGAATAACATAAGGCGCCGTTTTATAATCTATACGAAATAAACGGCATATGCACATGGAAAAACCATTTAGTTGCGTTAAAAATGATAATATTTTTAAGGACTGAATTTTATTTTCGCTCCATTTTGTAAATCATATGGATATCCAAGTGAGATTAATGTTTTCAGGGAACATTAAATAATAAGCACTAAAAAGTTTGTATCAATATCTTTTATAGCTTTTGAGAAACATGCACCTAAAGTATGAAAAATCAAGGTTTTGGGAAATCACATTCAAAGATTAAGCACCATACTTTTTAAATTATACAAATTCTCAGAACATGTCTGCTCCATATTGCTGCTCAGTTAGGCTTTCCTTATCTTTTCTTTTCCTTTTCTTACTTCTAGCTCTACTTTCAAGCTACTGAGCTGTTTTTCTTTCATTTTTTTTATTTATTTTTTTATTTATTTTTTTGCCTCTGAGGGTCCACGTACATATTATTTTAGACATGCTGCCCTCCTATTTATAGCAAACCTTATACTCATTTTTGTCAATACTTTATGCCTACCACTGCACCCAGCATTATAATAAATGACACTATCATATACACCAATTGTTAAATTTTTTGGCCCAACAGGCACAATTTTTGGAATTCTTTCCCATGTTATATGGTAACTTTCATTTGGGTTTTGGGTTCGACCATGCAAGCACTTTCTCAGTAAATCCTCTTGAGAAAGTTCCCTAAATACCAATACTAATTGCCAAAATAACCTCTTCTGGAAGAGAGTGTTTATGTTTATAAATTTCTTTCCTAATCTGAGCTCCTTGAAAGCCACGCCATGTATCTTCACCTCTAGGACACAAACCATGCTGTGGTTTACTATCTGTGGATAGCCCAAATAGCTTATTTCATTTATGCAATTGTTTTACCTGTATTTCTCCTGATAGCTAACCCATAATACTGCGGGAGGAGGTCAATCTCACTGTCTGTTAGTCTTCCACGACCTGTAAGTGATTTGCATCTGGAAGAATATTTCCCTTCACACATCAGAAAGTGGGCGTGCCGTTGCACCGCCATTTTTAAATTGATGGATTAAAGGGCTTTAGTACCAGCTGACACCCTATGTTATATATAATTTAAAAGCTATAGAATCATATAATTTTTAACACTAAAATTAAAAAATTGATTTTTTGAAGCCCATCGACCTCCCAGTACCCTTAATGGGCTTGAGTTCCAGGGACAAACTTACACACAAAACTAATTTCACTATTGGGGGAATAACTGTTGTGCTCTAAGAACAACCGTAGCGAAGCAGAATATTGCACTAACACAGAGGAAGACAGCTTCGAGAGTTGCGTACTTCAGCTGGGAGCGAGGCAGGCAGTGCGCGTGACGTCAGGAAAGAGCCATGTAGTACCAAGTTGCGTGTATAAATGGCGCTGCGAGTACAGAATCTGAGGGTTAAATCAGGTGTAGCACACTCGATGACAACAATGTAGATTCCACGTACCAAATGAAACTGTTAAGTTTACAATGTGACAATTTATTCAAGGACAAATATACACACAACAAAGACTTGGCTGATTTTTACAAGAATGTCCCCCAAACCAGATTTCCGAGGTTGTATATACTTGCCGCACGAATACTGCATATATTCGGCTCCATATATGTGTGCGAACACTTTATTTTTCGTTATGCAATTAGCTAAGTCCAATCCACGGAATACCTTGTTGTATCAGAATCTAACATGCAACCTTCGATTACAGGTTTTCCGGATTTTACGTCTTGATATTGATAAACTAGTTAAAGAAAACCGAAACAGAAAGTGCCGGAAAATGACCACGTAATTTTGTTCTGAATGGATATTCTTTAATTTGCAGATAAAATTACTTTCTTTTACTTTATTTAGTTTATAACGTGTCTGATCTCCAGATAAACTACGAGTTGAAGTTTTATATACAAGGACTCTTCAGTAAAGAATGATCATAACTTTTTACGGCCATAACTTTGGCACTAAAATTCAATCTTAGTATATTCTGTTAGCTTAATGTGAAACAAACACGCCGTAGTAGTTCCATTGTTGGCACTCCTGGTTCCCGCCTGTATAAATCAGACAAGTTCAGACATAGTCATTATCGCCTACCGCTGCAATGGAGGTCACAAGCAGTTGAAGTTGATGTTAGAGGAGGATCCGAAGTTTCTTTCAAACGTAATCACTGCTGATGAAACTTGGCTACATCATTTTGATCCTGAGAGCAAACAGCAAAGCTCAGTGTGGAAGTATCCTTAATCACCATCCCCCCAAAAAAGCAAAGGTGGTTGCTTCTGCTGGGAAAGTTATGGTCTTCTCATTCTTTGATATTCATGGAATCTTTTATCAGCATGTTATATCTGCACACACATCAGTAACTGGACAATACTACAGGGATGTTCTGAAAACATTGCAAGTGCATATCAGGTGCGAAAGACCACATTTACATGAAGCAGGCTGGATGCTGCACCACGATAATGTGCGTTTGCGTATTGCCAATGTTGTTATTGATTATATTGCAAAAATCAACGTGAGGTGCATCCTTCACCCTCCCTATAGTCCGGATTTAGCCCCATGTAACTTTTTTCTATTCCCTGACTTGAAGAAACACCTTCGTGGGAGGCATTATCCATTATAAGAAGCAGTATGTGAAGGCTGCGGAGCCGATTTTGAAGGATCTCTCATAAAATGGTTTTCAGCATGTCTTTGAAGACTGGCAGAAGCGCTGCGACAAGTGCATCGTATTCAGGGGAGGCTATTTTGAGGAACCTCAACATTATGAGGATAAGTAAAGGGACGTTCTCAAAAAAATAATTGTGATCATTCTTTATTGAACAGCCCTCGTATTTTCGTATCGAACACAGTCAAAATGTAATTGTTAATATACTGTGACCAGTTCTGTAATTAAAGCAGTCACTATTAATATTAGTACAACCAAGATATCAGTTGTACATATTATTGATACCCAATACGTTTCCTGACTTTCCTACGCTGTCGGAACCCCAACACGTCAGACTATTTCGTTCCTCTTAGGCAGCAGAAATCAGCGCGGTGACGTCTCACGTTAAACTGCCTTTCGTTTAGGGACATAATTGGCAATTACAGCTGACCGAGCTGACGTCACATCGCCACTACTTGTCTTCCCCTGCACTAACAGCTACAGTAACTGAAATGATAACGGTTTTCATGAAAGTGATGGCAGAAATGGAACATTTTAGGTGCAGAGTGAATAATAACTTTGCATGTGTTTATCAATAAAGGTACATCGACGATCGCACGAGACTGCCGTTAGAAAGAAATCCGTACTCAAGACTGATTGACGTCACGAGGAGGAAGTACATTGCCGTGGGAAATAAACACACACTCAAGGTTCAGCTGACGTCAGGATATGCGCCGTATTATTACTAAGCAAAAGACCTTTCGCGACTATAATTCCTGAGGCTTTCATTTCCAGAAAGATCTACAGTGTCCAGCTGATATATAAAAATTAAAGCAACAAAAAAGTGGTGTGCTACAAAGACGTAAAGAAACACTGAAGAGACGTTTAGAACTGTTGGAGTTTTGTAAGAAAGAAGCTGCGTAGAACGTTAAAGTTAGGATGAACTATCTTCTTCGTCTTTGTCGCAATAGACCACCATATTTGAAATGAGTCATTTAACAAAAGAATCGCCATTGCCAGATGTTAGGCATCAAATTCAACATGTAACGGAAACAAATGACGCTATAACCTCAAACAACTGCGAGTTTGCTTTGTACTGAATGAAAACTGGCAACAGTAGGCACATGGCAGTGCGGCTGTTAAGTCATTTGTTTCAAGTTTTACCTAAAATACCAATTTTGTTTCATCCATGATCTCAAATGCCGGCAACATGTTTATTCAATGCATATTGTTTGTTCGCACTTACAGCACTCAACGCAATGCACACCGTAGTAAAGCAGATTCGGAAATTATTGTGTCTCAACTAAATCACAATTTGTAAACTTGTGCTCTCAGTACTAAAATTCTGAAATGTTAAAGTAAAATGTAAAAGATTTATATCCTGTATTTTATATTAAAGGAAAGCACAATACCTATTAGATATATAGTGGTTCTGTTATGCGTGTTTGGGATACTTTGTGTTGGTACATTGTACGAGGGATGTTTAATAAAGGATGATCATACCTTTTTGACAACGTACCTTTACTCATCCTCATAATTGTGATAGTCCTTCTCAAAATAGTCTCCCCTGAATGCGATGCACTTGTTCCAGCGTTTCTGCCAGTCTTCAAAGACATGCTGGAAACCATTTTTTGAGATCTCCTTCAAACTCGCCTCCGCAGCCTTCACCACTGCTTCTGATGATGGGCAATGTCTCCTACGACGGCGTTTCTTGAAGTTAGGGAATAGAAAAAAGTCACATGGAGCTAAATCCGGACTATAGGGAGGGCGAGGGAAGCACTTCACGTTGATCTTAGCAAGATATCCAGCAACAACATTGGTAATATGCGGCCATGCATTATCGTGGTGCAGCATGCAGCCTGCTTCACGGAAATGTCTTTTGCGACTGATTTGGACCTGCAATGTTTTCATAATATCCCTGTAGTATTGTCCAGTCACTGATGTGTGTGCAGGTACAACGTGCTGATAAACTATTCCATGAATATCAAAGAATGAGATGACCATAACTTTCCCAGCAGAAGCAACCACTTTTGCTCTTTTGGGGTTTGATGAAGAAGGAGATTTCCACACTGACCTTAGCTACTTGCTGTCAGGATCAAAATGATGTAACCAAGTTTCCTCAGCAGGGATTACGTTTGAAAGAAACTCCTGGTCTTCCTCTAACATCAACCTTAACTGCATGCATTCCTTTATGAGAATGTTCTTTTTTTACGGGAATCAACAGTCCTGGAACCCATCGCGCACCATTACGTCTCATGTGTAATGTTTCTGTCACCAACGTGTGGGTGGCAACCAGTGAAATGTTCAGTATTTCAGAAAGTGATCTTAAGTTAATTCGTCGATCATCTCTTAAAATGGCAGCAGCAGTGTTGTTTTCTGCCATAAGAGCAGTAACTGGAGCACCGTGTCCACATTCCTTTGAAATTGATTGTTCCCCTCTTTAAACGTTTTAAACAACCTTCAAGCTCTGCTGTCGGAAAGAATAGACTCTCCGTAGGCCTCCTGTAGCATTGTATAGGCCTCAACTAAAGATTTGTTAAGACGAAAGCAGAATTTCAAAGCCGCATATTGTTCCTCAACTGTTACCTCCATTGCAGCGGTAGGTAATACTGAACATGTCTGAACATGCCTGGCTCTCATAGGCGGGAACCAGGGGTACCAATAATGAAACTACTACGGCGTATTTGTTTCATATTAAGCTAACAGAGTATAATAAGATTGAATTTTATTGCGAAACATTATGACCGTAAAAAATTATGATCATTCCTTAATGAACAGCCCTCATACATCTGGATTTACGAAGTTATTTTTTAATTGGACGTGATACATATTATGAGACAGAGCCCTGGATTTATTAAATTAAAATTCCGTTTTCTACCAAAAGTAATCCAAGGATTTTGAGCAATACTAAACGCAATAATGGAAGCGTTCGGCTACACGTTATCAAGAGGGAGAAAGATAACCTTAGGCCATATCATAGATACACCTCATTACCCCCTGAATGTTCCAAGTGCGTGTAGCACAAAAGAATACTCAGGGAAAAGTTGCAAAGGATTTGGCAATGCACTTATAATTTATTAGATTTACATTCAAGATGTTCTCGGCATACAAGCCAGGTGAAAAGACGATTAGAAACTGACGTTTCGAGAGCGTACATCGCTCCCACCATCAAGGCAAGAACGAATAAGAAATGTTATTATACTCTAAATTGAAATAACAAAGAATTAATGACAAAACGCTACCGATGTTCGGATCCCTGAAGAAAAGAATGCAGGAAATTAAATACCAAGTAATGAGTTGGTATGAGTGTAGAAAACTAGCTTGTGTGTGTGTGTGTGTGTGTGTGTGTGTGTGTGTGTGTGTGTGTGTGTGTGTGTGTGTGTGTGTGTGTGTGTAATTTACGTCTTCCAACGTTAAGTCATATTAGACGATGAATGAAATGGGTGAAATGATGCTCAAATGAGTCCAGGGTCCATAAAGCTTAGTTACCCGATATTCGTCTATCAGGATAAGGGAAATCCCCGGAAGAAACATTATCCAAGTAGCTCAACCTGACCGAGATTCGAACTCGGGACCTCTTGAACGTGACGCAGACACGCTACCATCTACGCTACCAAGGCGAGCAGAAACCTAGTTAGGACATAGAAAGGTGCCTAATTAATTTGACATTTAAGCTGTATAGATTTGTGCTTCTTGAGTCGATTGATTCCCTTTTTAAGACCATCTTCCATGAAGAACTGAACTGAAGACCAGCATTGCGATTAAGCGTGCTCCTCTCAAAGGAAATGGCCAAAGCCTGCTTAACTCTCCGCTAACTGTAACATGCATTTTCCTAGGACGGTCGTCTTCTGAAAGCTGGCTCTATGGTCCATACCAAAGGAATGCTCTGCCAGTCCACACTTCTCAGGTTGCATTAAACGAATGCTCCTTTAACCTTTGTTTATTCTAGTATTTATAAGTCCTTCCAGTGTGTCTTATATACGGTGTCCCACATTCATGGGGAACGCGGTGCACTTACGAATCTTGGAAATCTGGTTTGTCCTTCATCTGGTCTCAACAGGTGTTTAATCTTCGGAGGAGGCTTGTGGATCATTCTGATTTATTTGGCGACAATTTGGTTCTGGCAGAATCAGCAGAAATCTCGCCAAATAAAATATCAGGACCATTAACAAGCCAGCTCAGAAGCTTAAACACCTGCTAAGACCGGTGAAAGCCAAACTGGACTTCGCAGTTCCGGGAATGTACCGCATTCCCTGTGTATGTGCGACGCCATATATAGGACAAACCGGACGGACCGTCGCTACCAGAAAAAACGAACATGAACGGAACATTCGCTTACTGTAAACTGCGAAGTCTGGACTGGAAGGACATGGCATTGATATGGACAATAGATCCAAATTACGAAAGAAGACCATCGTGGGGCAAATGCAGCAGCTACTGGGGGTGGAGCGTTAGCGAGGCTTTGGCCAATCCTCCGAGAGGAGCACGCTCGATCGTGATACTGGTTTTCAGTTCCGTTACTCTTGGATACCTGCCTTAAAAATGGAAATCACCCCGCTGAAGAAGCACAGATTTATACCTCTTATATAAGCTCGAGGTTATCTACCAGGGTAGATCCACACAGAGTGAAGATTGACCTCCCCTCTAACGACCAGTGAGTTACCGAGCTGTCCCAAAAGGCACCTGGCACCTCTGTGGGGCTTTCCATAGGGCAACACCTAGACACCAGCAACCCCCCCCCCCCCATCCGGTCTTCCGGACTCAAGATGGGATGGAAGTGGATACGCGAATTACGCGCGCCAACCCCAAAGGGGAAGGCTACTGATTAACTTCGGTAGGGTCACACACCTTCTACTATGCAGGCCAGTACGCGGGAATATATGACATCCCTCAACCCCGTCCGAAGACGTACCCGATCTCACACGGTTTTCGGAAACCACTTCCCCCTCCGTCCAAACCAATCCGAACAACTCCCATTTAGGAAGGGCTCGAATGTTCGCCTGAGGTTCCTCTAGAATAGTCAGAGGCACTACGAGTGCTAGGTGTCCGCAGCGCTCGCACCACGGCTGCTGAAGGAGACGAATCCCCTACCCTAAGGGATATCATACAGCTTGAATATCAAATTAGGTAGTCACGTTTCTATGTCCTAACTAGCTTTATACACTCACGGCATCTCTTGACTTGGTATTTAATTTACTGCAGTCTTTTGTTCGGGAATACGACTGTTGATAGTGTTTTGTCTTTGTTGGTAGTCTTTTGTCTTCACTGTTTTTGTTATTTCAATTTAGAGTTTATTAGCATTCCTTATTCGTTCATATCCTGTTTTGTATCCTGAGAATATATGTTATATATTCGTCACCAGGAAGGTTTCAGATCTTATTTTAATTGTTTAGACTTGTTCTCCGGGTTGTTCGTCATCCTCTATAGCAGATGTATGACTTCAAGCCTGAAATTCTAAGGGATTTCCGCGCGTTTATGACCTGCGTAAACCGTGTTAACTTTCTTCGGAGGGGTCGCCTTATTAATTATTCTTCACATATTCTGCATCACATTTCAATTTGCACTTTCTATGCGACTCTATCGCCCTATGTATTACTTTCTCAATATGAACGTATTATATTCCACCCAGAAATTCAAAATCGAGGAATGACCAAAGTTACGTGTCTTTATATATATTCCCGATTGGCTCTCCTCTAGGGGGTCCGGATTCACTCCAACACGACAGCAGAGTGGAATTTGTGGTGGAAAATATGATGCTGGGGTGGGTTTCTTCCAGGTCCTCCAGTTTCCCCCACCATTATTCCACCAATTGCTCCATTATTCATTCATGCCAGGCGTTGAGCCGACCCTCCATCCCTTATCCGATGTATCAGGTCAATATTTTTGGGCTCCTTCGCTCTGAAGGAAACCAAGCGACTCCTAACACAAGCATTTCTGAGGAAGGGAGACTTAAAACTACATATATTCTTTATTTTGCTGCTTTTATTATTTCCATTTCATTACATTTTGCTTCCTGTAATTTTACATATGTACACTATTCATATAAACACCCATGCCAAAAGCAACCCCTCAATCGGCGGATGCTAGAAATACACAACTAGCGAACACGGCTACGGAAGTCGGCATTGTTTTGACACTCACATAACTCTTTTATAATCATAATTTTGATGGTCCTTCTCAAAATAGCCTCCCCTGAATGTCATGCTGTTGTCCTATCGTTTCTGCCAGTCTTCAAAGACATGCCGGACACCATTTTTGAGAGCTCCTTCAAAATCGGCTCTGCAGCCTTCACTACTGCTTCTGGCAATGGCTAATGACTCCTAGGAAGGCGTTTCTTCAACGAAGGAATAGAAAAAAGTCACATGGGGCTAAACGCGTACAATAGTGAGTGTGAGAGATGCATTTCGCGCTGATTTTTTGCAAGATATTGAGCAACAACATTGGCAATATGCGACCGCTCATTGTCGTGGTGCATCATCCAGCCTGCTTCAAGGAAATGTGGTCTTTGGCGCCTGGAGGTGTTGCTTTGGAGGTGGCTTGTGGATGGTTCTGATTTATTTGGCGAGAATTTGGTTCTTGCAGAATCAGCAGAAATCTCGCCAAATACATCAGGATCATCAACAAGCCAGCTGCGAAGATTAAACACCTGTTGAGACCGGTGGAAAACAAACTGGCCTTCGCAGTTCCGGGAATGTACCGCTTTCCCTGGTGTATGTGGGACGCCGTATATAGAACAAACCGGACGGACCATCACTACCAGAATAAAAGAATATGAACGGAGCATTCTACTTCCAAAAATATGAGTAGTCTTTACTGGAAGAGAATTGCACTGTTATGGACAATAGATCCAAACTTCGAAAGAAGATCATCGTGGGGGAAATGCAACAGCTACTGGGAGTGGAAAGCTAGCGGGTCTTTGGCCATTCATCCGAGAGGAGCACGCTCAACGGTGATGCTGGATTTCAGTTCCGATACTCTTGGAAACCGGCCTTAAAAGTGAAAATCCCGCCACTGAAGAAGCACAGATTTATACTGCCTATATAAGCTCGAGGTTATCCACCAGGTTAATCCACACAGAGTGAAGATTGACCTCCCCTCTAATGACCAGGGAGTTACCTAGCTGTCCCAAAGGGCACCCAGCACCTCTGTGGGCCTTTCCATAAGGATGGAAGTGGATACGCGAATTGCGTGCGCCAAACCCAAAGGGGAAGGCTACTGATTAACCTCGGTAGGGCCGCCTGGTGGTCTAGCACACCTTCTACTAAATATGCAGGCCAGTACGCGGTGCGAAGAGGTACCTGATCTCACACGGATTTCGGTAACCACTTCCCCCTCGTGTCTAACCCAATACGAAAAACTCCCATTCAGGAAGGGGCTCGAATGTTCGCCCGATGTTCCTCTAGTAACGTCGGAGGCACTACGAAGGCTAGGGGTCCGCAGCGCTCGCACCACAGCAGCTAAAGGGGACGAATCCGCTGCCCTACGGGATATCTTACAGCTTGAATATCAAATTAGGTCGTCACGTTTCTATGACCTATCTAGCTTTTTACACTCACGCCATATCTTGACCTGGTATTTAATTTACTGCAGTCTTTTGTTCGGGATTACGAGTGTTGATAGTGTTTTGTCTTTGTTGAGAGTGCCTTGTCAAAGCCTCCTTCATTCTCCGCTACCGGTAGCTGTTGCATTTTCCCAGGACTGTCATCTTCTGAAAGTTGGCGCTATGGTCCATATCAAAGGAATGCTTTGTCAGTCCACACTTCTCAGGTGGCAATAAAAGAATGCTCCTTTAATATTTGTATATACTGGTATGGATAGGTCATTCTAGTGTGTCTTATATACGGTGTCCCGCACAAATAGGGAATGCGGTACACTTCCGAATCTTGGAAGTCTGGTTTCTCCTTCATCTGGTCTCAACAGGTGTTTTATCTCAGGAGAAGACTTGTGGATGTTTTTTTATTTATTTGGCGACAGTTAGGTTCCGGCAGAATCAGCAAAAATCTCGCCAAATACAATATCAGGACCATCTAAAAGCCAGTTCCGAAGATTAAACACCTGTTGAAACCTGTGAAAGGCAAACTGGACTTCACAGTTCCGGGAATGTACCGCATTCTCTGTGTATGTGGGACGCCGTATATAGGACAAACCGCAAGGACCATCGCTACCAGAATGAAGGAACCTGAACGGAGTATTCGCTTACTGTAAACTGAGAAGTCTGGACTGGAGGAACATTGCATTGATATGGACAATAGATTCAAATTTCTAAAGAAGACCATCGTGGGGGAAATGTAGCAGCTACTGGGAGTGGAGACTTAGCGAGGCTTTGGCCATTCCTCTGAGAGGAGCACGCTCAATCGTGATGCTGGTTTTCAGTTCCGTCACTCTTGGAAATCGGCGTTTAAAATGGAAATCACCACGCTGTAGAAGCACAGACTTATACAGCCTATATAAGCTGGAGGGTATCTAGCAGGGCAATCCTCACAGAGTGAAGAATGATCTCCCCTCTAACGAGGTGTCCCAAAGGGCACCCGGTGCCTCCATGGGGCTTTCCATAGGGCTAAACCTAGACACTTGCAACCCCCCCCCCCCAATCAGGTCCACTGGACTAAAGATGGGATGGAAGTGGATACGCGAATTACGCGCGCCAACCCCAAAGGGGAAAGCTACTGATTAACCTCAGTAGAGCCGCCTGGTGATTTAGCACACCTTCTACTAGCTATGGAGGCTAGTACGCGAGAATATATTGCTTTCCTCAACCCCGTCCGGAGACGTACCCGATCTCCCTCGGGTATCGGGAACCACTTCCCCCTCGAGTCCAACCCAATACGAACAACTCTTATTCAGGAAGGGGCTCGAATACTTGCTCGAGGTTCCACTAGAGACGTCAGAGCCACTACGAGTTATAGGGGTCCGCAGCGCTCGCACCAAAGCAGCTTAAGGGGACGAATCTCCTGCCCTACGGGATATCTGACAGCTTGAATATCAAATTAAGTAGTCACGTTTCTATAAACTAACTAGCTATATACACTCAGGCCCTCTCCTGGTCTGGTATTTAATTTACTGCAAACAGTCTTTTGTTCGGAATACGAGTGTTGATAGTGTTTTGTCTTTGTTGATAATGTTTTGTCGTTGGGTTTTTTTTATTTCAATTTAGAGTTTATTAACATTCCTTATTCGTTCAAATCCCGATGATGGCAGAGATGTACGCTCTTCTCACCTGTTTTGTATTCTGAGAATATATTTTATATATTCGTCGCCAAGAACGTTTCGGATCTTACTTTAAATTATTAGACTTGTTCGACGGGTGGTTGGCCGTCCTCTATAGCAGTTGCATGACTTCAACCCCTGGAATTCTAAAGCGTTTCCGCGCGCCTCTGTGACCTTGCGGTCTACTGTATTACCTTTCTTCGGAGGGGTCGTGTCATCAATGATTCTTCACAGATTCTGCATCATATTTCAATTCGGACTTTGTATGCGAATCTATCGTCCGATGAATGACTTTCTCACTATGAAAGTATTATAAGTGACGGGTGAGATAAGGGGCCTGTCTAAGCAGATAAATCTGGCGCTGAGATAAAAGGTATGTCAGAACAGATAAGATAAACAGGAATATTCTAGTGACATCCTGATTGTCTTACACAACATTCGAATTCTTGTTAGAGAGTATTCCGGAAATGTCTTGTAATATGAGTCGTGGTATGCATGTATATGTTTATATAAGGAAGTCGCGACTCGCCAAGGGACAGTTGTAAACAAAGTCGTGAGGAGAGGAATAATTGAAACTGGTGTTTTGGAAGTGATCAATAACCTTGGAAGATTGCATTTGTGTGTTACGTAATTCTGCTGGTGGAGAAAGGGTACTTCTACGGAAATAAATTTTTTTGAATTTCAAAGAAAAAAGAAGTTGAAAGAATTTCAAAGCCGCATATAGGTTACCCCCGTGATACCTCTCTTGCAGAAGAAGGCGATACTGTACAAGTCTAAACTTGCCTGGCTCTCACAGACAGGATCCAGGAGTACCAACAATGGAGCTATTGCGTCGTGTTTGTGTCACATTAAGCTAACAGAATATAATAAGTTTCAATTTTAGTGCGAAAAATAATGAACATAAAAGTTATGATCATTCTTAATTACACAGTCCTCGTACATCTGGATTTGTGAAGTTATTTATTATTTGAACATGGTAATATTATGAGACAGAGCCCGGATTTATTAAACTAAGATACCGTTTTCTACCAAAATTAGTCCAATGGTTTTGAGCAATATTAAACGCTAGAATTGAAGCGTACACGTTAGGTACACGTTAACAGGAGGAAGAAAGGAAAACTTAGGCCATAGCATAGCTATACCTAATTACCCCCTGAATATTCCAAGTGCGCGTAGCACAAAAGAATACTCAGGGAAAGGATTCAAAAGCTTTAGAGTCCACTTATAATTTATTAGATTTAAATTAAAGATATTCTCGGGATACAAGCCAGGTGAAAAGACTAATAGAAACCGTCGTTTCGGGAACGTAAATCGCTCCTGTCATCAGGGTATGAACGAATAAGAAATGTTATTAAGCTATAATTTGAGATAACAAAAGATCAATGACAAAACACTTCCAATGTTTGCATCTCTGAACAAAAGACTGTTTGCAGTAAGTTAAATACCAGGTCATGAGATGGTGTGAGTGTAGAAAACTAGTTGTGTGTGTGTAATTTACGTCCTCTAGCGTTAAGTCCTATCGGAAAGTGTGAAATGATGCTCAAATGAGCCCAGGCTCCATAGAGCTTGGAGTTACCCGACATTCGTCTATCAGGACAAGGGAAAACCCCGGAAAAAATCTGATCCAGGTAACTCGCCCTGACCAAGATTCGAACTCGGGACCTCTTGAACATGAGGCAGACGCGCTACCATCTACGCTACCGAGGCGGGTAGGTAACTAGTTAGGGCATAGAAAGGTGACTAATTATTTTGATATTCAAGATGTATACATCTGTGCTTCTTGAGCCGAGCGATTTCCAGCATTGGGATTAAGCGTGCTCCTATCAAAGGAAATGGCGAAAGCCTCCTTAATTCTCCGCTCCCAGTAAATGCTGCATTTTGCCACCACGGTCGTCTCCTGCAAGTTGGCTCTATGCTCCATGCCAAAGGAATTCTCTGCCAGTCTATTCTTCTCAGGATGCATTAAACAAATGCTCCTTTAATGTTCGTTTATTCTGGTAGTGATGGCCTTTCCGATGTATCTAATATACGGTCTCCTACATTCCCAGGGAATACAGTACACTTCCGGAACTTGGAAGTCTAGTTTCTCTTTCACAGGTCTCAACATGTGTTTAATCTTCGGAGGAGGATGATGTATGGTTCTGATGTTGTATTTGGTGACAATATGGTTCTGGCAGAATCAGTAGAAATCTCGCCGAATACCTACATCAGGATCATCAACAAGCCACCTCCGTATATTGAACACCTGTTGAGACCGTTGAAAGACAAATTGTCTTTGGCCATTTCCTTTGAGAGGAGCACGCTTAATCGCGATGCTGGTCTTCAGTTCAGATCCTCTTGGAAGTTGGTCTTAAAATTGAAATAACTCCGCTCAAGAAGCACAGATTTATACAGCTTATGTAAGCTCGATGTATCTACCAGGGCAATCCACACAAAGTGAAGATTGACCTCCCCTCTAAAGACCTGGGGCTACCGAGCTGTCCCAAAGAGCACCCGGCCCCTCCGAGGGGCTTTCCATAGGGCAAGATCCAGAGACTAACGAGGGGTCCCGCGCACTTAGTCCTACGCACTCTAGATGGAATGGAGGGGAATACGGGATTTACGCGCCCCATCCCCAAAGTGGAGGGCTACAGATTAGACCTCGGTAGAGCCGCCTGGTGATCTAGCACAACTTCCACTAGCTATGAAGGCTAGTACGCGGGAATATATGGCTACCCACATCCGCGTCCTCAACGTTATCTCCTGACCTGGTGTTTAACTTACTGCAGTCTTTTGTTCAGGGATACGAGTTTTGATAGTGTTTTGTCTTTGTTGATAGTGCTTCCTCGCTGTTGATTTTTTGTCATCTCAATTTAGTGTTTATAAACATTCCGTATATGTTCATATCCTGATGATGTCAGAGATGGACGCTCTTCTCATCTGTTTTTTATCCCAAGACATATGTTATATATTCGTCGCCAGGAAGGTTTCAGATCTTACTTTAATTGTTTAGACTTGTTCTCTGGGTTGTTCGTCATCCTCTATAGCAGATGTATGACTTCAAGCCTGGAATTCTAAGGGATTTCCGCGCGTTTATGACCTGCGTAAACCGTGTTACCTTTCTTCGGAGGGGTCGCCTTATTAATTATTCTTCACATATTCTGCATCACATTTCAATTCGAACTTTCTATGCGACTCTATCGCCCTATGTATTACTTTCTCAATATGGACGTATTATATTCCACCCAGAAATTCAAAATCGAGGAATGACCAAAGCTACGTGTCTTTATATATATTCCCGATTGGCTCTCCTCTAGGGGGTCCGGATTCGCTCCAAAACGACAGCAGAGTGGAATTTGTGGTGGAAAATATGATGTTGGGATGGGTTTCTTCCAGGTCCTCCAGTTTCCCCCACCATCATTCCACCAATTGCTCCATTATTCATTCATGCCAGACGTTGAGCCAGCCCTCCATTCCTTATCCCATGTATCAGGTCAATATTTTTGGGCTCCTTCGATCTGAAGGAAACCAAGCGACTCCTAACACAAGCATTGCTGGGGAAGGGAGACTTAAAACTGCATATATTCTTTTGTTTGCTGCTCTTATTATTTCCATTTCATTACATTTTGATTCCTGTAATTTTACATATGTACACTATTCATATAAACACCCATGCCAAAGGCAACCCTTCCATCAGCGGATGCTAGAAATACACAACCAGCAAACACGGCTACGGAAGCCGGCATTGTTTTGACACTCACATAACTCTTTTATAATCATAATTTTGATGGTCCTTCTCAAGAAAGCCTCCCCTGAATGCCATGCTGTTGCCATATCGTTTCTGCCAGTCTTCAAAGACATGCTGGACACCATTTTTGAGAGCTCCTTCTAAATCGGCTCTGCAGCCTTCACTACTGATTCTGATAATTGCAAATGCCTCTTAGGAAGGCGTTTCTTCAATGAAGGAATAGCAAAAAGTCACATGGGGCTAAACGCGTACAATAGTGCGTGTGAGAGATGCATTCGTTTTTATTTTTTGCAAGATATTCAGCAACAACATTGGCAATATGTGACCGCTCATTATCGTGGTGCAGCATCCAGCCTGCTTCAAGGGAATGTGGTCTTTGGCGCCTTTAGGTGGAGCTTTGGAGGTGGCTTGTGGATGGTTCTGATTTATTTGGCAACAATTTGGTTCTTGCAGAATTACCAGAAATCTCGCAAAATACATCAGGATCATCAACAAGCCAGCTCCGAAGATTAAACACCTGTTGAGACCGGTGGAAAACAAACTGGCCTTCGCAGTTCCAGGAATATACCGCTTTCCCTGGTGTATGTGGGACTCCGTATATAGGACAAACCGGACGGACCATCACTACCAGAATAAAAGAATATGAACGGAGCATTCTACCTCCAAAAATCTGAGAAGTCTTTACTGAAAGAGAATTGCACTGATATGGACAATAGATCCAAATTTCGAAAGAAGACCATCGTGGGGGAAATGCAACAACTACTGGGAGTGGAAAGTTTGCGGGTCTTTGGCCATTCGTCCGAGAGTAGCACGCTCAAAGGTGATGCTGGTTTTCAGTTCCGTTACTCTTGGAAACCGGCCTTAAAGGTGGAAATTACCCCGCTGAAGAAGCACAGATTTATACTGCCTATATAAGCTCGAGGTTATCCACCAGGGTAATCCACACAGAGTGAAGATTGACCTCCCCTCTAATGACCAGGGAGTTACCTAGCTGTCCCAAAGGGCACCCAGCACCTCTGTAGGGCTTTCCATAGGGATGGAAGTGGATACGCGCATTACGTGCGCCAAACCCAAAGGGGAAGGCTACTGATTAACCTCGGTAGGGCCGCCTGGTGGTCTAGCACACCTTCTACTAACTATGCAGGCCAGTACGTGGGAATATACGGCATCCCTCAACCCCGTCCGAAGAGGTACCTGATCTCACACGGTTTGGGTAACCACTTCCCCCTCGTGTCTAACCCAATACGAACAACTCCCAGTCAGAAAGGGGCTCGAATGTTCGCCCGATGTTCCTCTAGTAACGTCGGAGGCACTACGAATGCTACGCGTCCGCAGCGCTCGCACCACAACATCTAAAGGGGACGAAACCTCTGCCGTACGGGATATCTTACCTCTTGAATATCAAATTAGGTCGTCACGTTTCTATGACCTACCTAGCTATATACACTCACGCGATCTCTTGACCTTGTATTTAATTTACTGCAGTCCTTTGTTCGGGATTACGTGTGTTGATAGTGTTTTGTCTTTGTTGAGAGTGCTTTGTCGCTGTTAACTTTTTGTTATCTTAATTTAGTGTTTATTAAAGTTCCTTATTCGTTCACATCCTAATGATGGCAGCGAGGTTCGCCCTTCTCACCTGTCTTGTATCCCGAAAATATACTTCATATATTCGTCGCCAAGAAAGTTTCAGATCTTACTTTAATTTATTAGACGTGTTCGACGATTTGGTGGTCGTTCTCAGTAGCAGTTGTATGACTTCAAGCCCTGGAATTCTGAGGCATTTCCGCGTGTATCTGTGACCTCGGAGTTTATTGTGTTATCGTTCTTCAGAGGGGTCGTGTTATCAATGATTTTTCACAGATTCTGCATCATATTTCAATTCACCCTTTCTATGTGAGTCTATCGCCCGATGTTTTACTTTCTCACTATGAAAGTGTTATATTCCACCCAAAAACTCAAAATCGCGGGATGACTAAATTTGAGGGTTTCTTTTTTATTTTTTATATTAAGCAGATAAACATAGCGCTATGATAAAATGTATGTCAAAACAGTAAGTTAGATAAGTAGTTATAAATGATAGGTTCCAGCGCAGACCCAAATGAGCAAGATGGCGGCCATGCGCAATCGGTATGTTTAGTGGATTTAGACAGTGTTTAGGTAGGCAGTCAATCCTCTTAATTTGCTGTACCTTATAATGCTGTGTCCTGAGGTATGATCAGAGATTGTCTTGAGCTATGATCTAAGGCTCTAGGGTTAAGGGCTGCAGGGTTTCTTAGGTAAAGTCTGTTGGTATGGGATGTTAATATCTGAAGGATTTAATGGTTAGGTCCTGAGGTATGATCTGGGACTCTATGGTTAAGAGTTGCAGGGTTTCTTAGGTAAAGACTGTTGGTCTGGGAGGTTAATAGCTATAGGACTTAGAGGTTAGGTCTCGAGGTATGATCTGGGGCTCTAGGGTTAAGGGTTGCAGGTTTCAACAGGTAGGGCTGCAGGATTTAATGGTAAGCTCTTGAGGTATGATCTAAGGCTCTAGGGTTAATAGTTTCACAGGTGAAGTCTGTTGGTCTGGATGGTTGAGAGCTGTAGGATTTAGGAGCTTGGTCTCTATGTATGATCTGGGAGGGGGGGGGGTCTAGTGCTAAGAGCTGCAGGTTTTTCACAGGTAAGGGTTGCTGGTCTGGGAGGTTAATAACTATAGCATTTGGAGGGTAGGTCCTGAAGTATGATCTGGGGGCTCTAGGGTTAAGAGTTTTCACAGGCGAAGTCTGCTGGTCAGGATGGTTGAGAGCTGTAAGATCTAGAGGTTAGGTATCTATGTATGATCAGGGGGATTCTAGTGTTAAGAGCTTCAGGTTTTCACAGGTAAAGGTTGCTGGTCTGGGAGGTTAATAGATGTAGGATTTGGAGGGTAGATCCTGAGGTATGATCTGGAGCTCTAGGGTTAAGAGTTGTAGGGTTCATAGCTAAATGTTGTTGGCCTAGAAGATAAAAGCCGTAGGGTCTTTTAACTACGTTTTATGGGCTGAGGTATGGTCTTATCATTTTGAAGTTCAGTTTGCTAGTCCAGCGATTAATCGGTTAATCGGTTAATCTCGAGGCAAGTCCTACATTTATGCTTTACTATGTCATCCTATTATAAACTAACCTAACCTAATATACTCATTCAGTTCTACCTTCTTTTATCATTCTTTATTGTAACCTAGCTGTGTTTGGCTAGTGGCTTCCTTTGTTGCACCTGTTAACCTAATTGTTCTCTTTCCTTAACTTCCTCTATTCTACCACTTTAACCTAACCTAATATATCCCATGGTTTTAACTTCTTGATCATTGTTCAAGCTAGTTGATTCTGGTATTAACATTCGTTCTCTTTTCTTAAGCTGCCCTGTTTTTACCTCCTTAACCTATCCTAAGCATGTTTCTTTTCTCATGCTAACTACTTGTATGTATGATGCAAATTTTTTAGACATATTGGTGTTAGAGCTATCTTTGTCACTGCAAGAGGTATATATGCTGATTACAGATCTTTATACAGTAAATTTAACCCTTTGTGTATCTGCTTCTCTTTTCCTAAAAATTGAGATTCTTTTGTTGCTAGGGTTTCTTGTTTTTCGTACCTTCTCTATGCTTTCAGGAACTCTATTCTACCTTGTTATGTTATGAGGTCTTATGCTTATATCTTAGGCTTTTTGATTAAGCCTTTTGATCTGAAAGACTATGTATTTTGGCTGTGTTCCTCATCTCTTATGGTCTCATGGTTAGGTCTTGAGGCATGATCTTAGGGCCTGGGGTTTAAAGGATATAAGTCTCATAGCTTAAGCTCGTAGGTCTAAAGGTTACAGACTGCAGGTTTAGTGGTTAGGTCGTATGAATTCAAGGTTAGATCTCTCAGTCTAGAGTTTAAGGCTGTAGGATCTGAAGGTTACGTATGGATGTATGATCTGAGGGCTCTAGGGTTAAGAGTTTTAAGCTTCATAGCTAAAGGTTGCTGGTCAGGAGGTTAAAAGCTGTAGGATCTGGAGGTTAGGTATTGAGGTATGATCTCGGAGCTCTAGGATTAAAAGCTATAGGCTTCATAGCTAAAAGTTTGCCAGCTAGAGATATCTTCTTTACTGTTAGAGGTATATTTGCAATGGTCTAGGCGTACAGTTTTCTTACATTTTTTTCATGCTGATTGATGTCTTCGTACTCTTGTGTCTTTTTCAAGCTTTTACCCCCTATGCATCGACTTGTAATAAGTCGTTACGCTAAACCAATGTTCTAATGCTATTTCCAAGCTTTTTCAGATGTTATGAGGTTTATGCGCGTTTCAGGGATATTTTAGACCAAGTTACGTTACTTAAATCATTTTATAACTAATTAAGAAGGTTTTTCAAGGATATTTCAGATTACGAGATAGTAGTTACTTTTTAAATTTACCTATTTTAACATAAACTAAAGTGTGTTCAGTTAGCTTATGTGGTGAGGTAGACGTCCCTCGTCTTTTTCTCTGGACTTGGGACCAGCGTCAGAATTAGTTTTCTGAACGGTAGACATAACGCCCTCCTCTGCTCTTATTATTCAGCTGTTTTCATGCTTAGATGTTTTAATGCTACGTTCTAGTGTTTATTTCACGGAATGAAAATTATTATTTTTTTTTGTGCACTAGGGTTCCTTCTTTCTTTCGCCGTTCAAAAGACGGTAATGTCCATGGGCATATGTGGATACTCCATCATCTGCAATTACTCTCTTGTCATCATGTGGAGATAGGGATATTTTGTTCACTTCCACTGACGTGACATTATGTTGACGGGACATAATTAGGTTCATTGGCGTTCTTATGATTTCACTGCTTTTAAGACAGTCCACATAGCTCTCAAAGGTTATGTACTGTTTAACGGCACTATGTTTTATGCCTTTTATCTTCTTGATTATGCCTCCATCGATATCGAGTGCATACATCTTCGGTCTCAGTCCAACAAAACCACGAATGATTTTTCCATTGGCTTCATCTTTAAATTTTCCCAACACTTTCTTGTTTTTTGTAGAATGGCATATATGGTCGCTAGGGTAATCAGCAGTATCCAGATGTTCCATAAAACGTAACTTATCCTGGTATATGTCTCCGGTAGTCACACGATGGATGAAAGAGTCAGTATCCATGTACATGAGCTTCAGATTTTCAAGCCCGTAATACGGCATTAGCACATCATAATGATACCAATACATCAAGGTCTTCGAGATATCCAGCACACACATCCCAATGTATATAGGCTTGTTGAAGACTATCTCTCGTGACGCCATGTGTACTGCAGCCAGATTAGGTCCATATATAGTTCTATCAATAAATGTAGGCTTAGCAACCAGTTTTTCCAATATCTTCCAATCGGTGACAAGTCGTATATTCAGGCGGTTTCTGATGTTTTCCATAGTTTTGCCAAACATGGCATTGTTGAAAAGCTTGTAAAGGTCCTTCTCGAAATCATTTCTCGATCCTTGTCGTAGCCGGTTATTGAATTCCACATAAGGCTTTAACCAACATGACTGTTGAAATTGTAGCACCCGATGGATTTTAGTCAGTTGTAACCCATGACTAAGGGCTTGCTTCAAGGTCATGTAATGCACCACATACCTAGTTCGTGATTCAAGGTGAGGAATTAGTTTCCTTGTAGAAGAACCCGGGGGCTTGATACACTCAGGTAGGAACGGTAAATCATTGTGCAGGTCATGGAGTTCTGTAGGATATTGAAGGTCCACTTCTAAGATGTATCCGAGAGGGTCATCTTCTCGTAGTATATCTAGGTTGATATCTTCAGGAGAAACCCACTTAAAACCCCCGTAAGCAAGGGCCTTCCCCATAGCCCACGCATATTGATTATTTGCGTCCTCGTACGTAATATATTGAGAGGGTTTACTTGAGTCATACTCCTTCATGTAGTGATTGTTCGCTTCTGCATACCGATGAGAAACTTGGCATAATCCTCCTCTTATACCTGCTTCAATCATGAGTAGCTGCTCATAATCCTGTAGTAATTCCAGTTCAATTCCTGTGTACAACGGCATTGCATCCCACGTAAGTCCGGGTGATGTATAATAATGTGCGGGATCAACTTTATGGGTTTTCAGGGTCTGCTCTCTGAATGTTTCAAACACATCTGCTACTAGAAGGACATCCGAAGTTAAGTAGAGGTCACTGTAGTCGCCTAGTGTTCTGATGTTGAAGTGACTCCATACGGTTTTTGCATGCTGATACTCTGCATCACTAATTTCTTCTCTGTTTAACTTACTGTAGAATGCTTCTCTCGGAGGAAGTTCTGTCTCACTCAAAACATCCCATGATGTAACGTAATCATAGGGAAACACACCTTTACGCATCATCAATTCGATCTTCTCTGCTCCAAAGTACTTCTGGGTTTCAGGATATGATGTTAGATTTTTTGCTAGTTTATCCAAGCTGGTACTAAGGAAGCGATAGGTATCCACAAAACGAAGTTTAATGTCACCAACATACTTGGAAAATGATATATATAATTTTCCTCAGAGCTAGGAATAACTTCTACTCTATCGCTAGTACAGCCTAACTCCTTAACAATGAAATGGGAGTCATATCGACTCAGGTTATGTATGAAGACAGGAATATAATTAGGCGTTTTACACGCTAGATTACACTGATTATGTAGACTTCCTCGATATTCACCACTTATATGATCATGATCTCGTACTTTCCAGTTATCGTCGGTAAATTCTTTACCACATAAGTAGCATTCTGTAGAAGATTCGTATGATTTTTGTTGCTTATCTGTCAGAGTGCATGGAGCACCAGTTTTGTATACAGCATTAATTTTCTTTGCGAGAGAACTTACATACTCCATAAACTTCGGTGCAGCATCATAACCACGATATACATAGGGTTCAGTAGGAAGATCAGTCTGTAAACCTTCAATTGTAGCTGAGGATTTGACATAAACACAGAAACTCATAGGAATATGCTTCTGATATGGAACTGTATTAGACGTTTCGGCATTAGAAGAACACCCGTGGTAAGGGGTAAGAATGCTTTCAAAGTCAGCGTATATGACATAAGGTAATTTCAACATCCTTTCATGATTCTTGAATCTAACAATAGATTTCTCCTTAGTTGGCATAACAATCTTAGCAACTCCGTGTTGGCTACATAATTTACTATGTTCATTTAACCTCTCAACTCCTCCATTTCGATAATCAAAGTGCGTAAAACAGTGCTTGCAGATGTAGAGTTTTCCCTCACATTTGGTTTTTTGTTGATGAATAAGTCTCTCGAAATTCTTTATATAAACGTAATGATGACGTCCAGCTGCATCGCTTAATAGAAGCAGGTCGCGATGCTCAGTCAGTTCTTCATTGACAACTTTCATAGGAAACACTTGATTCTTTTCATCCAAACCGAAAACATTTATAGAGATGTTATTTTTCGTTCAAATTTTGGGATGTCACTCAAACTCATAGGAAATGTGACGCAGCTAAAGTCATATCTTTCTTGAAGATTCTTATACTTGCTAACACGTTGAGGATCCTTGTAATTGAACTTGGCAAGTACGGCGTACGTAAAACATTTCTCATCATCATAGTTGTGCGGATTTATACAGGCTCCTTTAGCTCCAACAATAGCCGGTAGAGGGATGTAACTGCTTCCTTTTAGACCATTATTCTTGTTGATCCTAACACGCACACCATCAACAGCTAATAAAGCCCAGCTGCTTCCTTTAAGTTTACTTTCCTCCATTTCAGTACAAAGTTTATTGAATTTACTTTCCAATATGGCGTCCAAGTCACTTTCTAAAAATATTGCTTGATTTGGTGTTTTAAAGGCTTTATCAGTAATGTCACCAACGGCATTCACAAACCGACATTCAGACATGAGGTTAATTTTCACACTTTTATGCATCCTCAGTTGCTTCTGAACGGCTTGAATTATCCGCGGTTTTGATTCCTGGAGATATGTATTCAGGCCTTGGCATGTAGAGCACTGGATGAAATATGATTTCAGTCGATCCTGGAAAGCTGTTTCATATTCTACGACATCGTCTTCATCAGGAACCATTAACAGCAATTTATGTTTGGTAGGCTCGATCTTGAGTTTCTTAGCAGCAGTTATCCTCTCGCATCGTTCTTGATGAGTATCTCTGCGATTCTCAGTATCATAAACATTACCACAATGTTTACATTCGTAAAACCGGCCACATACCAGCTCATGTCTCTTTTTATTGTAGCTTTTCAGGAAACTCTTTGCACATATGCTACACCTATTTTCAGGTATAGTGTCTTACAGAGCTTCCATCGCTATAGTTTTTTTTGTTGTGTGCAGGCTAATTCTCGGGGAATATGTTGCCAAGTAAGTGTCTTGATACACTTTTCACTTCTCTTCTTCACCTTGATAAGTTATCAGCGCTACTGATGATGAAATTCACTGTAGAAGCTGATCCGCTATGCTATAAACACACTAGCGTAATTACAATCTAAGATCGATCAAGCTCTCTTTATACCCTTAGCACAGACCTAATAGAAAACTTCATCATCCCCTCCACCAACGGGATTTGAAGGTGGCACTCCTATCGCAGAAAACCTAAAGGAAAACTTCATCACACCACCACCACCACCTCCTTTGTAGTTCGAAGGTGGCGCTCCTATCGGAGAAAACCTAAAAGAATACTATTATCTTGCTACCACAGGGGTTCGAAGATGCTTCTACTATTGGAGAAAACCTAAAAGAAAACTCTATTAATTTTCCAGTTTTCGATTATTCTTTAACTACTATACAATTCACATGAGAGAAAAAATTAGACAAATTAAAATTGAAAAAGGAAATAAATAGCTAGATTTGAAGATAAAATTTAGACAATTCAAACGAGTATAAACACGACTAAGCTCCGCCTTTTAGTTTTAATGTTACATTAGGAGCTCCCATTGCCACCCGTAGACACCTCTCCGTCATCTTCAACCACGTGTTCTTGATTCTTTTCACACATATCTTAACATAACAGTTCTATTTTTCTCAAGTTCATCTATTACACCGTTTAACTGATCCACGGGGCACCCTTAGAATCCTTCACTTCATCCAAAAACACGCCTTCTTGAACCCTTTTGATATATTTTAACCTATTTATGTTTGTTGCTAGGGGCATCCGTTCTCTTTTCTTAAGTTAATTAATACGGCCATCTTGTTATGTGTGAGTCTCATGCTTATATATTAAACTTTGTGATTAAGTATTTTGATTTGAAAGTCTATGTAAATCGGTTAAGGTAAACATCTCTTCTCAACATGAGACAAGTCATGATGTATGATCTTATGGGGTGAGCTTGTCAACACGCCTAAAAGCATTCATATTCAAAGGTATTTAAATTATCCCACCGAGATTTGAACCCTGATCCTAAGGCGTAAATTACCATTTCAACAACAATTCAGACCTAAAGTATATATGTATACGCTATTTCATTGCGCTAACGTTATTAGTTCAAGAGTTATTTAAGATTCAAGTTATTGCGACAGAAGCAGTAATTGAACCACGGGTCTCCAGGATACGGAATCATAAATCATTCACAGCATATGTTAAATGAAAAAAACCTGCGCTTTCCCCCGCTGTTCTAGGTGCAATAGATAAGAACTAGAACACAATTACATAATTCAATGGATGATGGGAACTGAACCAGGGACCCTTGAGCTACACGTTGTCAGCATATGATTAACTATGAGAAGCATAACCATATAAAGGTTATTTCACTTCTCTAGACCCACTGGTTACAGAGATATTTAAATTAAACAATTCAGGACTCGAACTAAGGACTACAGGTACACAGTATAAACCCTACGGACCCCGCTAACCATAAGTAAGTCATAAAGTTTATCCGAACTCTCTATCATAATAAGTTTCGGAGTTATTCCAATATAAGCAGTACTCTGCTGCGCGAGATACGATTCTAGACCGTTGATAAAACTACAAGTCACAGACAGTCAGTAAGGGCATGGACACCCCTTACCAAGCGTTAGAAAGGCAGCATACATCGTCTACCCTACTCATGTTTCCCACGGTTCAGGCACCCTCTTGTGCAGCTGTCTTGTGACAAGGGTTTGACAAGGGTTTCACAGGTGATTAATCAAGCAGTAGTATAATTATCTTCGTTCTGGATACAGCGAGGGGGAGGGGGAAGAGGGGGTGGGAGACATGTCTCGACAGGTGTCTGAGACATGTGGGGGAGGGTTGAGACTGAACATCTGGAATGGAAAGAAACTAATTATACTACTGCTTGATTAATCACCTGTCAAACCCTTGTCAAACCCTTGTCACAAGACAGCTGCACAAGAGGGTGCCTGAACCGTGGGAAACATGAGTAGGTAGACGATGTATGCTGCCTTTCTAACGCCTGGTAAGGGGTGTCCATGCCCTTACTGACTGTCTGTGACTTGTAGTTTTATCAACGGTCTAAAATCGTATCTCGCGCAGTGGAGTACTGCTTATATTGCAATTACTCCGAAACTAATTATGATAGAGAGTTCGGATAAACTTTATGACTTACATATGGTTAGCGGGGTCCTTAGGGTTGATACTGTATACCTGTAGTCCTTAGTTCGAGTCCTGAATTGTTTAATTTAAATATCTCTGTAACCAGTGGGTCTAGAGAAGTGAAATAACCTTTATATGGTTATGCTTCTCATAGTTAATCATATGCTGACAACGTGTAGCTCAAGGGTCCCTGGTTCAGTTCCCATCATCCATTGAATTATGTAATTGTGTTCTAGTTCTTATCTACTGCACCTAGAACAGTGGGGGAAAGCGCAGGTTTTTTTCATTTAACATATGCTGTGAATGATTTATGATTCCGTATCCTGGAGACCCGTGGTTCGATTACTGCTTCTGTCGCAATAACTTGAATCTTAAATAACTCTTGAACTAATAACGTTAGCGCAATGAAATAGCGTATACATATATACTTTAGGTCTGAATTGTTGTTGAAATGGTAATTTACGCCTTAGGATCAGCGTTCAAATCTCGGTGGGATAATTTAAATATCTTTGAAAATAAATGCTTTTAGGCATGTTGACAAGCTCACCCCATAAGATCATACATCATGACTTGTCTCATGTTGACAAGAGATGTTTACCTTAACCGATTTACATAGACTTTCAAATCAAAATACTTAATCACAAAGTTTAATATATAAGCATGAGACTCACACATAACAAGATGGCCGTAATAATTTAACTTAAGAAAAGAGAACGGATGTCCGTAGCAACAAACATAAATAGGTTAAAATATATCAAAAGGGTTCAAGAAGGCGTGTTTGAGGATGAAGTGAAGGATTCTAAGGGTGCCCCGTGGATCAGTAAAACGGTGTAATAGATGAACTTGAGAAAAATAGAACTGTTATGTTAAGATATGTGTGAAAAGAATCAAGAACACGTGGTTGAAGATGACGGAGAGGTGTCTACGGGTTTCAATGGGAGCTCCTAATGTAACTTTAAAACTAAAAGGCGGAGCTTAGTCGTGTTTATACTCGTTTGAATTGTCTAAATTTTATCTTCAAATCTAGCTATTTATTTCCTTTTTCAATTTTAATTTGTCTAATTTTTTCTCTCATGTGAATTGTATAGTAGTTAAAGAATAATCGAAAACTGGAAAATTAATAGAGTTTTCTTTTAGGTTTTCTCCAATAGTAGAAGGATCTTCGAACCCCTGTGGTAGCAAGATAATAGTTTTCTTTTAGGTTTTCTCCGATAGGAGCGCCACCTTCGAACTACAAAGGTGGTGGTGGTGGTGGTGGTGTGATGAAGTTTTCCTTTAGGTTTTCTCCGATAGGAGTGCCACCTTCGAATCCCGTTGGTGGAGGGGATGATGAAGTTTTCTATTAGGTCTGTCCTAAGTGTATAAAGAGAGCTTGATCGATCTTAGATTGTAATTACGCTAGTGTGTTTATAGCATAGCGGATCAGCTTCTACAGTGAAATTCAACATCAGTAGCGCTGATAACTTATCAAGGTGAAGAAGAGAAATGAAAAGTGTATCAAGACACTTACTTGGCAACATATTCCCCGAGAATTAGCCTGCACACAACAAAAAAACTATAGCGATGGAAGCTCTGTTAGACACTATACCTGAAAATAGGTGTAGCATATGTGCAAAGAGTTTCCTGAAAAGCTACAATAAAAAGAGACATGAGCTGGTATGTGTGCGGTTTTACGAATGTAAACATTGTGGTAATGTTTATGATACTGAGAATCGCAGAGATACTCATCAAGAACGATGCGAGAGAATAACTGCTGCTAAGAAACTCAAGATCGAGCCTACCAAACATAAATTGCTGTTAATGGTTCCTGATGAAGACGATGTCGTAGAATATGAAACAGCTTTCCAGGATCGACTGAAATCATATTTCATCCAGTGCTCTACATGCAAAGACCTGAATACATATCTCCAGGAATCAAAACAGCGGATAATTCAAGCCGTTCAGAAGCAACTGAGGATGCATAAAAGTGTGAAAATTAACCTCATGGCTGAATGTCGGTTTGTGAATGCCGTTGGTGACACTACTGATAAAGCCTTTAAAACACCAAATCAAGCAATATTTTTAGAAAGTGACTTGGACGCCATATTGGAAAGTAAATTCAATAAACTTTGTACTGAAATGGAGGAAAGTCAACTTAAAGGAAGCAGCTGGGCTTTATTAGCTGTTGATGGTGTGCGTGTTAGGATCAACAAGAATAATGGTCTAAAAGGGAGCAGTTACATCCCTCTACCGGCTATTGTTGGAGCTAAAGGAGCCTGTATAAATCCGCACAACTATGATGATGAGAAATGTTTTATGTACGCCGTACTTGCCAAGTTCATTCACAAGGATCCTCAACGTGTTAGCAAGTATAAGAATCTTCAAGAGAAATATGACTTTAGCTGCGTCTCATTTCCAATGAGTTTGAGTGACATCCCAAAATTTGAACGAAAAAATAACATCTCTTTAAATGTTTTCGGTTTGGATGAAAAGAATCAAGTGTTTCCTATGAAAGTTGTCAATGAAGAACTGACTGAGCATCGCGACCTGCTTCTATTAAGCGATGCAGCTGCACGTCATCATTACGTTTATATAAAGAATTTCGAGAGACTTATTCATCAACAAAAAACCAAATGTGAGGGAAAACTCTACATCTGCAAGCGCTGTTTTACGCACTTTGATTATCGAAATGGAGGAGTTGAGAGGTTAAATGAACATAGAAAATTATGTAGCCAACACGGAGTTGCTAAGATTGTTATGCCAACCAAGGAGAAATCTATTGTTAGATTCAAGAATCATGAAAGGATGTTGAAATTACCTTATGTCATATACGCTGACTTTGAAAGCATTCTTACCCCTTACCACGGGTGTTCTTCTAATGCCGAAACGTCTTATACAGTTCCATATCAGAAGCATATTCCTATGAGTTTCTGTGTTTATGTCAAATCCTCAGCTACAATTGAAGGTTTACAGACTGATCTTCCTACTGAACCCTATGTATATCGTGGTTATGATGCTGCACCGAAGTTTATGGAGTATGTAAGTTCTCTCGCAAAGAAAATTAATGCTGTATACAAAACTGGTGCTCCATTAACTCTGACAGATAAGCAACAAAAATCATTCGAATCTTCTACAGAATGCTACTTATGTGGTAAAGAATTTACCGACGATAACTGGAAAGTACGAGATCATGATCATATAAGTGGTGAATATCGAGGAAGTCTACATAATCAGTGTAATCTAGCGTGTAAAACGCCTAATTATATTCCTGTCTTCATACATAACCTGAGTCGATATGACTCCCATTTCATTGTTAAGGAGTTAGGCTGTACTAGCGATAGAGTAGAAGTTATTCCTAGCTCTGAGGAAAGTTATATATCATTTTCCAAGTATGTTGGTGACATTAAACTTCGTTTTGTGGATACCTATCGCTTCCTTAGTACCAGCTTGGATAAACTAGCCAAAAATCTAACATCATATCCTGAAACCCAGAAGTACTTTGGAGCAGAGAAGATCGAATTGATGATGCGTAAAGGTGTGTTTCCCTATGATTACGTTACATCATGGGATGTTTTGTGTGAGACAGAACTTCCCCCGAGAGAAGCATTCTACAGTAAGTTAAACAGAGAAGAAATTATTGATGCAGAGTATCAGCATGCAAAAACCGTATGGAGTCACTTCAACATCAGAACACTAGGCGACTACAGTGACCTCTACTTAACTTCGGATGTCCTTCTACTAGCAGATGTGTTTGAAACATTCAGAGAGCAGACCCTGAAAACCCATAAAATTGATCCCGCACATTATTATACATCACCCGGACTTACGTGGGATGCAATGCTGTTGTACACAGGAATTGAACTGGAATTACTACAGGATTATGAGCAGCTACTCATGATTGAAGCAGGTATAAGAGGAGGATTATGCCAAGTTTCTCATCGGTATGCAGAAGCGAACAATCACTACATGAAGGAGTATGACTCAAGTAAACCCTCTCAATATATTACGTACGAGAACGCAAATAATCAATATGCGTGGGCTATGGGGAAGGCCCTTGCTTACGGGGGTTTTAAGTGGGTTTCTCCTGAAGATATCAACCTAGATATACTACGAGAAGATGACCCACTCGGATACATCTTAGAAGTGGACCTTCAATATCCTACAGAACTATATGACCTGCACAATGATTTACCGTTCCTACCTGAGTGTATCAAGCCCCCGGGTTCTTCTACAAGGAAACTAATTCCTCACCTTGGATCACGAACTAGGTATGTGGTGCATTACATGACCTTGAAGCAAGCCCTTAGTCATGGGTTACAACTGACTAAAATCCATCGGGTGCTACAATTTCAACAGTCATGTTGGTTAAAGCCTTATGTGGAATTCAATAACCAGCTACGACAAGGATCGAGAAATGATTTCGAGAAGGATCTTTACAAGCTTTTCAACAATGCCATGTTTGGCAAAACTATGGAAAACATCAGAAACCGACTGAATATACGACTTGTCACCGATTGGAAGACATTGGAAAAGCTGGATGCTAAGCCTACATTTATTGATAGAACTATATATGGACCTAATCTGGCTGCAGTACACATGGCGTCACGAGAGATAGTCTTCAACAAGCCTATATACATTGGGATGTGTGTGCTGGATATCTCGAAGACCTTGATGTATTGGTATCATTATGATGTGCTAATGCCGTATCACGGGCTTGAAAATCTGAAGCTCATGTACATGGATACTGACTCCTTCATCCATCGTGTGACTACCGGAGACATATACCAGGATAAGTTACGTTTTCTGGAACATCTGGATACTGCTGATTATCCTAGCGACCATATATGCCATTCTACAAAAAACAAGAAAGTGTTGGGAAAATTTAAAGATGAAGCCAATGGAAAAATCATTCGTGGTTTTGTTGGACTGAGACCGAAGATGTATGCACTCGATATCGATGGAGGCATAATCAAGAAGATAAAAGGCATAAAACATTGTGCCGTTAAACAGTACATAACCTTTGAGAGCTATGTGGCCTGTCTTAAAAGCAGAGAAATCATAAGAGCGCCAATGAACCTAATTATGTCCCGTCAACATAATGTTACGTCAGTGGAAGTGAACAAAATGTCCCTATCTCCACATGATGACAAGAGAGTAATTGCAGATGATGGAGTATCCACATATGCCCATGGACATTACCGTCTTTTGAACGGCGAAAGAAAGAAGGAACCCTTGAGCACAAAAAAAATAATTTTCATTCCGAGAAATAAACACTAGAACGTAGCATTAAAACATCTAAGCATGAAAACAGCTGAAAAATAAGAGCAGAGGAGGGCGTTAAGTCTACCGTTCAGAAAACTAATTCTGACGCTGGTCCCAAGTCCAGAGAAAAAGACGAGGGACGTCTACCTCACCACATAAGCTAACTGAACACACTTTAGTTTATGTTAAAATAGGTAAATTTAAAAAGTAACTACTATCTCGTAATCTGAAATATCCTTGAAAAACCTTCTTAATTAGTTATAAAATGATTTAAGTAACGTAACTTGGTCTAAAATATCCCTGAAACGCGCATAAGCCTCATAACGTCTGAAAAAGCTTGGAAATAGCATTAGAACATTGGTTTAGCGTAACGACTTATTACAAGACGATGCATAGGGGGTAAAAGCTTGAAAAAGACACAAGAGTACGAAGACATCAATCAGCATGAAAACATGTAAGAAAACTGAACGCCTAGACCATTGCAAATATACCTCTAACAGTAAAGAAGATATCTCTAGCTGGCAAACTTTTAGCTATGAAGACTATAGCTTTTAATCCTAGAGCTCCGAGATCATACCTCAATACCTAACCTCCAGATCCTAAGCTTTTAACCTCCTGACCAGCAACCTTTAGCTATGAAGCTAAAAACTCTTAACCCTAGAGCCCTCAGATCATACCTCCATACGTAACCTTCAGATCCTACAGCCTTAAACTCTAGACCGAGAGATCTAAACTTGAATCCATACGACCTAACCACTAAACCTACAGTCTTTAACCTTTAGACCTACGAGCTTAAGCTATGAGACTTATATCCTTTAAACCCCAGGCCCTAAGATCATGCCTCAAGACCTAACCATGTGACCATAAGAGATGAGGAACATAGCCAAAATACATAGTCTTTCAGATCAAAAGGCTTAATCAAAAAGCCTAAGATATAAGCATAAGACCTCATGACATAACAAGGTAGAATAGAGTACCTGAAAGCATAGAGAAGGTACGAAAAACAAGAAACCCTAGCAACAAAAGAATCTCAATTTTTAGGAAAAGAGAAGCAGATACACAAAGGGTTAAATTTACTGTATAAAGATCTGTAATCAGCATATATATCTCTTGCAGTGACAAAGATAGCTCTAACACCGATATGTCTAAAAAATTTGCATCATACATACAAGTAGTTAGCATGAGAAAAGAAACATGCTTAGGACAGGTTAAGGAGGTAAAAACAGGGCAGCTTAAGAAAAGAGAACGAATATTAATACCAGAATCAACTAGCTTGAACAATGATCAAGAAGTTAAAACCATGGGATATATTAGGTTAGGTTAAAGTGGTAGAATAGAGGAAGTTAAGGAAAGAGAACAATTAGGTTAACAGGTGCAACAAAGGAAGCCACTAGCCAAACACAGCTAGGTTACAATAAAGAATGATGAAAGAAGGTAGAACTGAATGAGTATATTAGGTTAGGTTAGTTTATAATAGGATGACATAGTAAAGCATAAATGTAGGACTTGCCTCGAGATTAACCGTTTTTAATCGCTGGACTGGCAAACTGAACTTCAAAATGATAAGACCATACCCCAGCCCATGAAACGTAGTTAAAAGACCCTACGGCCTTTAACCTCTAGACCAACAACATTTAGCTATGAACCCTACAACTCTTAACCCTAGAGCTCCAGATCATACCTCAGGATCTACCCTCCAAATCCTACAGCTATTAACCTCCCAGACCAGCAACCTTTACCTGTGAAAACCTGAAGCTCTTAACACTAGAACCCCCCTGATCATACATAGATACCTAACCTCTAGATCTTACAGCTCTCAACCATCCTGACCAACAGACTTCGCCTGTGAAAACTCTTAACCCTAGAGCCCCCAGATCATACTTCAGGACCTACCCTCCAAATGCTATAGTTATTAACCTCCCAGACCAGCAACCCTTACCTGTGAAAAACCTGCAGCTCTTAGCACTAGACCCCCCCCCTCCCAGATCATACATAGAGACCAAGCTCCTAAATCCTACAGCTCTCAACCATCCAGACCAACAGACTTCACCTGTGAAACTATTAACCCTAGAGCCTTAGATCATACCTCAAGAGCTTACCATTAAATCCTGCAGCCCTACCTGTTGAAACCTGCAACCCTTAACCCTAGAGCCCCAGATCATACCTCGAGACCTAACCTCTAAGTCCTATAGCTATTAACCTCCCAGACCAACAGTCTTTACCTAAGAAACCCTGCAACTCTTAACCATAGAGTCCCAGATCATACCTCAGGACCTAACCATTAAATCCTTCCGATATTAACATCCCATACCAACAGACTTTATCTAAGAAACCCTGCAGCCCTTAACCCTAGAGCCTTAGATCATAGCTCAAGACAAGCTCTGATCATACCTCAGGACACAGCATTATAAGGTACAGCAAATTAAGAGGATTGACTGCCTACCTAAACACTGTCTAAATCCACTAAACATACAGATTGCGCATGGCCGCCATCTTGCTCATTTGGGTCTGCGCTGGAACCTATCATTTATAACTACTTGGATAAAAAAGGATATTCTAGTTACATCTTGATTGTCTTGCAGAACATTCGATTTCTTGTTAGTTATATAATATTCCGGAAAATGTCTAGTAAAATGAGTCGTGGTTTATACAAGGAAGCCGGGACTCCCCAAGGGACAGTTGTAAACAGTCATGACGAGAGTTGTAATTGAAACTGGTATGTGTTTTTTAAGTGAACTCTTTGTTGTGTTCAAGGACCTTGAAGGACTGTATTTGTGTGTTACGTAATCCTTCTGGTGGACCAAATGTATTTCTACGGAAGTAACGAACATTTTGAATCTCTGTAACTTGGACTTTTAATTCTACGAACCCACACAGTCACAATATGTTCCCCCTTGGCCCTCACCTAGGTGGTCCGGATTCGATTCGAGGCGACCGTAAAGTGGAATTTGTGGTGAACAACATGGGTTTCCTCCGGGTCCTCCGGTTTCCCCCACCATCATTCCATCAATTTCTCCATCATTCATTTATACCAGGCTTTGAGCTGAACCTCCAACACTGATCTCATCTATCAGGTCAATATGCTTGGTCTACTTCGCTCTGAAGGAAACGAAGCGACTCCCAACACCAACATTCTTGAGCAAGGGGACTTAAAAGAATATATATATATATTCTTTATTTTACCGTATTTTATTATTTCCATTTCTTTACATTTTGCTTCCTTTACTTTTACATATATTATCACTCTCCACATAAACACCCATACCAAAGGCGAGACTCGAACCCGCAACCTTCTAATCGGCGAATGCTAGAAATACACACACTAGCGAACACGGCTACGAGGACCGGCAATGTTTTAAAACTCACTTAACTCTTTTAGTATGCACTTACATTGCTACTTACACCGTTTTCCTGTAATTCAAAACCGGTTTTGAATAGGACGACTTAGACACCTTCAGGCAACAAACTTGAATAGCCATGATGATTAGGGTGACACGCAGTGCGCTAGACATCCACTCAAAGCTGGAAGTCGTGAGTTGGTGTCACGGTGACCGCAGTCAAATGTGCCTGTGGTAAACGATGTAGGAGGGCCACGTAAAATAATCGTTGTGATACCACGTATGGATGACTGCAGGGTATCATTTCAATGTAGTTGCTTGGGTTTTGCTTTTTTCTTTTAAAACACTACAATGTGAATAATGATGATGATGATGATGATGATGATGATGATGATGATGATGATGATAACGTACGTAATTTTATCTCGTTAAAGAACGTATATCAGAAATACAGCAGTAAAAATATATTAAAATTAATTTAAATAGGAACAAAATTCACGTATCTATCATGATGGACACACTGACTGTAAGGAGGAGTTTTAATAATGTTTTGAGCAAATAGTGTGTGTGTGTGTGTGTGTGTGTGTGTGTGTGTGTGTGTGTGTGTGTGTGTGTGTGTGTGTGTGCGCGCGTGTGTGCGTATGTGTGTGTGTGCGCCCGCGCGATTCTCCCTGTGAATAGTATAAAGTTAAAACAAAAAGTTAAATTCAGACTTGACTTTTGTTCAGTATCTTCCAATGATACGTCAAGTAAATATTGAAGAAAACCCTCCATCCTAATGTATCTCTTTTCGGAAAAAATTTTCAGATTTATATTCTTAAAGGGAAGAGAGGCTCTAAAACGCCATTAAGGTATAATTTAGTTAGGAATTAAAGTTTTGCCTTTCATTTTATAGAAATACTCTCTGATACCCTCTTCATTGTGTATGAACTTTGCTCAATTGTTAAAGGTGTGTAACAACGTAACCCACGGCGTAACCGCCCGTTACCGGGCCGGAGCCTGCTAACCGGACTGCCGGCCTCACGTCCACAGACGCAAGAAAGGAGATGTGGTCAGCATCACGACACTCCAAAACGGGAAGTTGACTCTCTAGTCCAGGGTACGTTACCCAACGTAGCTCCTCGATTTCCTAACCATACCTAGTGGGCAACTGTGCTATGCGCGGATGGGATCGATCCCGTCAGGGAAACAGAGCACAACGCTCTAGCCCATTATGCCACGGCAAAATCTTATATACGAGGGCTGTTCAATAAAGAATGTTCAAAATTTCTTTTTTGACAACATACCTTTACTCACCCTCATACTTTTGATGATCCTTCTCAAAATAGTCTCCCCTGAGCGCGATGCTGTTATCCCAGCGTTTCTGCAGGTCTTAAAAGACAAGCTGGAAATCATTTTTGACAGATCGCCTCCGCAGCTTTCACCACTGCTTCTGATGGCTAATGCCTCCCACGAAGGCGTCTCTTCAATTTAGGGAACAGAAAAGTCAGGTGGGGCTAAACGTGTACCATTTGGAGGGTGAGGTATGCATTTCACAACGATTTGTTCAAGATATCCGGCAACAACATTGGAAACATGCGGCCGCACATTATCATGGTGCAGCGTTCAGCCTGCTTCACGGAAATGTTGTCTTTTGCGACTGATAATGAACTTGCAATGTCTTCATGACATCGCTGTACTATTGTGCAGTTCCTGATGTGTGTGCAGGTACGAAATGCTGACAAACCATTGCATGAATATCAAAGAATGGAATGACCATAACTTTTCCATCAGAAGCTACCACTTTTGCTTTTTGGGCGTTGGTGATGAAGGAGATTTTCAAGCTGAGCTTTGCTGTTTGCTCTCAGGATCAACATGTCGTAGCCAAGTTTCAGCAGCAGTGATTACGTTTGAAACATAATTCCGGATCTTCCTCTAACATCAACTTTAACTGCGTGCAGACCTGCAAGAGAATGTTGTTTTGTTCGGCAATAAACAGTCTTGGAATCCATCGCGCACCAACATGTCTCATGTGTAATGTTTCTATTACCAACTTGTGGGTGGCAACCAGTGAAATGTTCAGTATTTCAGAAAGTGATCTTAATGTAATTCGTCGATCCTCTCTCACAATGGCGGCAGCAGTGTCGATTTTTTCTGGCATAAAAGCAGTAACTGGAGCACCGGCTCCACCTTCCTTTGAAATTGATTGTCTCCCCTATTTGTAGGGAAGAACAGACTCTTCATAGACCTCCTGTAGCATTGTATAGGCCTCATCTGAAGATTTTTTGAGTAGAAAGGAGAATTGCAAAGCCACATATTGTTCCTCGCGTGTTAGCTCCATTAAAGCGGTAGGCGATACTGAACATGTCTGAACTTGCAGGGTTCTCTTAGGCGGGAACCAGGAGTACCAACAATGAAACTATTACGTTGTGTTTGTTTCGCATTAAGCTAACAGAATTTAATATTAATAAATTTTAGTGTGAAAAATTATGACCGTAAAAAGTTACGTTCATTCTTTAATGAACGGCACACGCATATCTGTATTTCAGAAGTTATTTATTATTTGGACATGATGTATATTGTGAGACAGAGTCCTGGTAATATTAAACTAAAATTCCGTTTTCTACCTAAAGTAGTCCAATGGTCTTTAAGCAATATGAAACGCAGGAATTGAAACGTTTAGGTGCACGTTAACAAGGGGGAGAAAGAAAAGCTTGGGTCATAGTATAGCTATACCTAATTACCCCTTAAATATTCCAAGTGTGTTTTTAACACAAAAGAATACTCAGGGGAAAGTTTCAAAAGCTTTAGCAATGCACTTATAATTTATCAAATTTACATTCAAGATATTCTCGGGATACAAGCCAGGTGAAAAGACGATTAGAAGCCGACATTTCGAGAAGCGTAGACAGCTCCCATCATCGGATACGAGCGAATAAGAAATGTTATTAAACTCTAAATTAAGCTAACAAAAGATCAATGACAAAACACAGCCAATGTTTGGATCCCTGAACAAAAGACTGTAGTAAATTGTGAGTGTAGAAAACTAGTTGTATGTGTAATTTACGTCATCCAACGTTAAGTCATATTGGAAAATGAATGGAATGGGTGAAATGATGCTCAGATGAGACCAGGATCCATAGAGCTTAGAGTTACCTGACATTCGTCTATCAGGATAAAGGGAAAACCAGGAAAAACTTTATCCAGGTACCTCACCCTGACCAAGAATCGAACTCACGAACTCTTGAACGTGAGGCAGGCAAGCTTCCATCTACGGTACCGAGGTGGGCAGAAAGCTAGTTAGGACATAGAAAGGTGACTAGTTAATTTGATATTCTTGCTGTATAAAGCTGTACTTCTTGAGCCGTTTGATTTCCTTTTTATGACCATCTTCCAAGAAGATCTGAACTGAAGATCAGCATTGCGATTAAGCGTACTCCTCTCAAAGGAAATGGTCAAAGCCTCCTTCATTCTCCGCTACCAGTAGCTGCTGCATCTTCCCACGACTGTCATCTTCTTCTTCTTCTTTTTTTTATTCAATGATCGATCAGCAGTACATATTTTACAGTTCCTTGTTGGCTAATTGAATCTCTATGAACTATATAATAACATGTAAGGAAAACCAAGTTGGCCCCTATTATCTTCTTAACACTGTGAAACAAGAGAAAAATAAGTTAATTAAAACAAACAAGTAATCAAAGAGATAAGAACAACAGTCATTTTGAAACAATATTCATAGTTTTTTTCAATCAGAGTCACTAAGGAGGAGATCCTGTGGGAGTCGTCTCTTCAGGCGCGTGAGCTGGCGGGTTCGTACGCCGATGTCGTACATCACAGCTCCTGGAACATCTGGCAGGTTTGAGAAGAAGCGAGAGGCGATCTGACGTATGTACTGGTGAAGAGAAAGGAGACCAAGTTCTTTTTGCAGTTGTTGATTCCTTACGTACCAAGGGGCATCCGTGGCGATGCGCAGAAATCGATTTTGCAGGTCCTGTAGCCTTCGGAGATGAGTGTTGCTAGCCGTACACCATACCTGGGAAGCATATGTGATAAGTGGCCGGACAAGAGATTTGTAGAGAAGCAGAGAGCATTCAATCCCAATAGGAGTCTGTCTGTGAAGTAGCGGACCGAGTTTTGAAAGTCGTCCTGATGCCAACGAGATAAGTCGATCAATTTGGGCTCGCCACGTAAGTTTTGTGTCCAGCATTACTCCAAGGTACTTGACGGAGGTGGTAGGAGGTAGCCAGGGAATTGATTCTTGCTTAATATGCAATTCGGGAGAGTTGGAGATGCGACCTAAGCTAAAAACCTTAGCTGCGGTCTCTTGAGTGTTTAGACGTATGCGCCAAGTATCGAACCATTCAACGAGGCAGTCAAGAGAGGTTTGTAGCGTGTGAATAGTTGTAGGGAGATCTGTGCCGGAATGATATAAAACAGTATCATCAGCGAATAAGGCTATGGAGGTAGGGGCCGAGTCAACTGTCATCTTCTGAAAGTTGGCGCTATGGTCCATATCAAAGGAATGCTTTGCCAGTCCACACTTCTCAGTTTGCATTAAAAGAATGCTCCTTTAATATTTGTATATACTGGTATGGATAGGTCATTCCAGTGTGTATTATATACGGTATCCCACATAAATAGGGAATGCGGTACACTTCCGAGTCTTGGAAGTCTGGTTTGTCCTTCATCTGGTCTCAAGAGGTGTTTAATCTCCGGAGGAGGCTTGTGGATGTTTGCGATTTATTTGGCGACAGTTTGGTTCCGTCAGAATCAGCAGGAATCTCGCCAAATACAATATCAGGACCATCTAAAAGCCAGTTCCGAAGATTAAACACCTGTTGAGACCTGTGAAAGGCAAACTGGATTTCACAGTTCCGGGAATGTACCGCATTCCCTGTGAATGTGGGACGCCGTATATAGGACAAACCGCACGGACCATCGCTACCAGAATGAAGGAACCTGAACGGAGTATTCGCTTACTGTAAACTGAGAAGTCTGGACTGGAGGAACATTGCATTGATATGGACAATAAATTCAAATTTCTAAAGAAGACCATCGTGGGGGAAATGTAGCAGCTACTGGGACTGGAGAGTCAGCGAGGCTTTGGCCATTCCTCTGAGAGGAGCACGCTCAATCGTGATGCTGGTTTTCAGTTCCGTCACTCTTGGAAATCGGCGTTTAAAATGGAAATCACCACGCTGTAAAAGCACAGACTTATACAGCTTATATAAGCTGGAGGGTATCTAGCAGGGCAATCCTCACAGAGTGAAGAATGACCTCCCCTCTAACGAGGTATCCCAAAGGGCACCCAGTGCCTCCGTGGGGCTTTCCATAGGGCTAGACCTAGACACTAGCAACCCCCCTCCATCAGGTCCTCCGGACTCAAGATGGGATGGAAGTGGATACGCGAATTACGCGCGCCAACCCCAAAGGGGAAGCTACTGATTAACCTCAGTAGAGCCGCCTGGTGATTTAGCACACCTTCTACTAGCTATGCAGGCTAGTACGCGAGAATATATGGCTTTCCTCAACCCCGTCCGGAGACGTACCCGATCTCCCACGGGTATCGGGAACCACTTCCCCCTCGAGTCCAACCCAATACGAACAACTCCTATTCAGGAAGGGGCTCGAATGTTTGCCCGAGGTTCCACTAGAAACGTCAGAGCCACTACGAGTTATAGGGGTCCGCAGCGCTCGCACCACAGCAAACTTAAGGGGACGAATCCCCTGCCCTACAGGATATCTGACAGCTTGAATATCAAATTAAGTAGTGACGTTTCTATAAACTAACTAGTTATATACACTCAGGCCATCTCCTGGCCTGGTATTTAATTTACTGCAAACAGTCTTTTGTTCGGAATACGAGTGTTGATAGTGTTTTGTCTTTTTTGATAGTGTTTTGTCGTTGGGTTTTTGTTATTTCAATTTAGAGTTTATTAGCATTCCTTATTCGTTCAAATCCTGATGATGGCAGAGATGTACGCTCTTCTCACCTGTTTTGTATTCCGAGAATATATTTTATATATTCGTCGCCAAGAACGTTTCGGATCTTACTTTAAATTATTAGACGTGTTCGACGATTTGTTGGTCGTTCTCTGTAGCAGCTGTATGACTTCAAACCCTGGAATTGCAAGGCAGTTCCGCGCGCTTCTGTGACCTTGCGGTCTACTGTATTACCTTCCTTCGGAGGGGGCGTGTCATCAATGATTCTTTACAGATTCTGCATCATATTTCAATTCGGACTTTGTATACGAATCTATCGTCCGATGAATCACTTTCTCACTATGAAAGTATTATAAGTGACGGGTGAGATAAGGGGCCTGCCTAAGCAGATAAATCTAGCGCTGAGATAAAAGGTATGTCAGAACAGATACGATAAGCAGGAATATTCTAGTGACATCCTGATTGTCTTACAGACTCTGTTAGAGAGTATTCCGGAAATGTCTTGTAATATGAGTGGTGGTATGCATGTATCTGTATATATAAGGAAGCCGCGACTCGCCAAGGGACAGTTGTAAACAGAGTCGTGACGAGAGGTGTAATTGAAACTGGTGTTTTCGAAGTGAACTCTTTGTCGTGGTCAATAACCTTGGAAGATTGCATTTGTGTGTTACGTAATTCTGCTGGTGGAGAAAGGGTACTTCTACGGAAATAAATTTTTTTGAATTTCAAAAAAAAAAAAAAAAAAAAAGAAGTTGAAAGAATTTCAAAGCCGCATATAGTTACTCCCGTGATACCTCTCTTGCAGAAGAAGGCGATACTGTACAAGTCTAAACTTGCCTGGTTCTCACAGACAGGATCCAGGAGTAGCAACAATGGAACTCTTACGTCGTGTTTGTGTCACATTAAGCTAACAGAATATAATAAGTTTCAATTTTAGTGCGAAAAATAATGAACATAAAAGTTATGATCATTCTTAATTACACAGTCCTCGTACATCTGGATTTGTGAAGTTATTTATTATTTGAACATGGTAATATAATGAGACAGAGCCCGGATTTATTAAACTAAGATACCGTGTTCTACCAAAATTAGTCCAATGGTTTTGAGCAATATTAAACGCTAGAATTGAAGCGTACACGTTAGGTACACGTTAACAGGAGGAAGAAAGGAAAACTTAGGCCATAGCATAGCTATACCTAATTACCCCCTGAATATTCCAAGTGCACGTAGCACAAAAGAATACTCAGGGAAAGGATTCAAAAGCTTTAGAGTCCACTTATAATTTATTAGATTTAAATTAAAGATATTCTCGTGATACAAGCCAGGTGAAAAGACGAATAGAAACCTTCGTTTCGGGAACGTACATCGCTCCTGTCAGGGAGTGAACGAATAAGAAGTGTTATTAAGCTATAATTTGAGATAAAAAAAGATCAATGACAAAACAATACCAATGTTTGCATCCCTGAACAAAAGACTATTTGCAGTAAGCTAAATACCAGGTCATGAGATGGTGTGAGTATAGAAAACTAGTTTTGTGGTTAATTTACGTCCTCTAGCGTTAAGTCCTATCGGACGATGAATGGAATGTATGAAATGATGCTCAAATGAGCCCAGGCTCCATAGAGCTTGGATTTACCCGATATTCCTCTATCAGGATGAGGGAAAACCCCGGAAAAGCCTTATCCAGGTAACTCGCACTGACCAAGATTCTAACTCGGACCTCTTAAACTTGAGGCGGACACGCTACCATCTACGCTACCGAGGCGGACAGAAAACTATTTATGACAGAGAAAGGTGACTAATTAATTTTATATTCAAGCTGTATATATCTGTGCTTCCTGAGCCGAGCCTGGAATTCTAAGGTATTTCTGCGTGCTTGTGACCGGCGGAAACTGTGCTACATTTCTTCCGAGGGGTCACCTTATCAATCATTCTCCACAGATTCTGCATCATATAGTATTTCGCACTTTCTATGCGACTCTATCGTCCTATGTATTACTTTCTCAAAATGAACGTATTATATTCCACCCAAAAATTCAGAGTCCAGGAAATGTCCAAAGTTACGTGTCTACATATATATTCCCGTTTGGCTCGCAACTAGGGCTTCCGGATTCGCTCCAACACGACAGGAATGTGAAATTTGTGGTGGACAACATGGCGTTGGGGTGGGTTTATTCCGGGTACACCTGTTTCCCACACCATCATTCCACCAATTGCTCCATCATTCATTCATCCCAGGCATTGGGCCGACCATCCAACCTTTATGCCATGCATCAGGTGAATATGCTTGGGCTACTTCGGTCTGAAGAAAACCAAGCTACTCCTAACACCAGCATTCGGGAGCAAGGGAAACTTAAAAATATATATTCTTTATTTTGCAGTTTTTTATTATTTCCATTTCATTACATTTTGTTTCCTGTACCTTTACATGTGTTCACTATCCATATAAACACCCATGCCAAAGGCAACCCTTCAATCGGGGGATGCTAGTAATACACACACTAGCGAACACGGCTACAGGGGCCGGCAATGTTTTGAAACTCACTTAACTCTTTTAGTAAGCACTTACATTGCTACTTACACCGTTTTCGTGTAATTCGAAACCGGCTTTGATTAGGACGTCTGGGACATCTTCAGCCAACTGACTTGAATAGCCATGCTGATTACGGTGACACGAAGTGGACTGGACGTCCACTCAAAGTTGGAAGTCGTGAGTTGGTGTCGCGGTGATCTCAGACAATTGTACCTGTGGTAACCGATGTAGGAGGGCCCACGTAAAATAATCGGTCTGATTGTATGTATGGATGACAGCAGGGTATCATTTGAATGTAGTTGCTTTGAGTTTATTTTCTTATAAAACACTGCAATGTGAATAACGATGATGATGATGATGATGATGATGATGATGATGATGATGATGATGATGATGATGATGATGATGCTGATGCTGATGCTGTACAATTCAGGACATCTGCATGAAGCTTGGCCTCACAAAGCATTGTTTGGTATGGACCATAGACTCAACCTTCGGGGGACGAACATATTGACAAAATACATCAGTTACTGGGAGTGAAGTGTTAAAGGAGGCTTTGGCTATTTTATCTGAAGGAGCACGCTTAATCGCGATGCTGGGTTTCAGTTCAGTTAGTCTTAGGAAACTGGCATTAGAAGTACAAATTAACCGGCTCAAGAAGCACAGACATATACAACTTGAATGTCAAATTACGTAATTACGTTTCTATGATCTAACTAGCTTTATACATTCAAGGCATCTCCTGACCTGGTATTTAATCTACTGCAAATAGTCTTTTGTTCAGAGATACGAGTATTCGTCGTGTTTTGTCGTTGTTGATAGTGTTTTGTCGGTGTTGGATATTTGTTACCTCAGATTAACGCTTAAATAACATGTTTTATTCCTTCATATCCTAATGATAGGAGATATGTTCGCCTCCGAAACATGGATTCCTAATCGTCTTTTCAGCTGGCCTGTTTCCTGAGAATATATGTTATATGTTCGTCGCTAAGAAAATTTCAGATCTGTCTTTAATTTATTAGACCTGTTCGACGGGTGTTTCGTCGTTCTCTATAGCAGTTGTATGACTTCAAGCCCTGGATTGCTAAGGCATTTCCGCGAGTTTCTTTGACCTTGCGGTCTACTGTATTACCTTTCTTCGGAGGGGTCGTGTTATCAATTATTTTTCACAGATTCTGCATCATATTTCAATTCGCACTTTGTATGCGAGTCTATCGTCCAATGTATTATTTCTCACTATGAAAGTATTATATACCACCCAAACATTCGAAATTGAGGGATGCCCAAATTTGCGAGTCTTGTATTTTTTATATTTGTTTATATATTCCCGCTTGGCTCTCACCTAGGCGGTCCGGATTTTCTCCCAGGCGACAGAAAAGTGGGATTTTGGTGGACAAAGTGGCGTTGGGGTGGGTTTCCTCCGGGTCCAGCCGACTGCCGGCCTCACGTCCACAGCCGCAAGAAAGGAAATTTGGTCAGCATCACGACACTCCAAAACGGGGAGTTGACTCCAATGTTCGTTACCTTAAGTGGCTCCCCGATTTCTTCACCATGCCGAGTGAGCGACTGTCCAATGCCCGGGTGGGATCGATCCCGGGCTCTTTCCATAGTAGGGAACCACAGCAAAACGCTCTAGGACACAATGCCACGGCAATGGAAGTGTATGACAGAAACAAAGTCTTATATACGAGGGCTGTTCAATAAAGAATGGTCAAAAAAATTTTTGACAACGTTTCTCTACTCTCCCTCATAATTTATGATGGTCCTTCTTAAAATAGTCTCCCCTGAATACGATGCACTTCTCCCAGGGTTTCAGCCCGTCTTCAAAGACATGCTGGAATCCGCGTTTGAGAAATCCTTCAAAATTGCTTCCGCAGCCTTCACCAATGCTTCTCATGATGAATAATGCCGCCCACAAAAGTTTTTCTTCAAGTTAGCGAACAGAAAATGGTCACATGGGGCTAAATACAGACTATAAGGACGGTGTTTCATGCGCTTCATGTTGACTCTTGCAAGATGTTGAGCAACAACATTGGCAATATGCGGCCGCGCTTTATCGTAGTACAGCATCCAGCCTGCTTCACGGAAATGTGGTTTTTGGCGCCTGATATGGAATTGCAATGTTTTCAGGACATCCCTGTAGTATTGTCCAGTTACTAATGTGTGTGCAGGTACAACATGCTCATAAACCATTCCATAAATATCAAAGAATGAGATGACCATAACTTTCCCAGTAGAAGCAACCACTTTTACTATTTTGTGGGGTTGGTGATGAAGGAGATTTCCATCCTGAGCTTTGCTGTTCGCTCTCAGGATGGAAATGATGTAGCCAGGTTTCATCAGCATTGATTACCTTTGAAGGAAACTCCGGATCTTCCACTAATATCAAATTTAACTGAATGCATACCTGGATGCGTGTCATTTTGTTCGGGAATCAACAGTCTTGGAACCCATCGCGCAGAAACACGTCTCATGTGTAATGTTTCTGTCACGTAGGTGTCGGTGGCACCCAATGACATTTTCAGTAATTCAGAAAGTGATCTTAATGTGATTCGTCGATACTCTCTCACAATGGCAGCAGCAGTGTAGTTGTTTTCTGACGTAAGAGCAGTAACTGGAGCACCAGTTCCACCTTCCTTTGAAATTTATTGTTACCCCTCTTTAAACAATTTAAACCACCTTCGAGCTCCGCTGTAAGGAAGAACAGACTCTCCATAGGCCTCATGTAACATTGTATAGGACCCAACTGAAGATTTTTTGAGAAGAAAGCAGAATTTCAAAGCCACATATTGTTCCTCACAAGTTACCTTCATTGCAGCGGTAGGCGATACTGACATTTCTGAACTTGCCTGGCTCTCAAAGGCGAGAACCAGGAGTACCAACAATGAAACTACTATGGCGTGTTCGTTTCTCATTAAGCTAACAGGATATAAGGAGATTGAATTTTAGCGCAAAAATTATGACTGTAAAAAATTTGATCAGTCATTAATTAACAGTGCTGGAAACTTTGGATTTGTGAAGTTATTTGTTGTTTGATTATGGAAAATTTTATGAGGCACAGTCCTGGATTAATAAAACTAAAATACTGTTTTCTACCAAAAGTAGTCCAATGGTTATGAGCAATATTAAACGAAATAATGGAAGCGTTTAGGTACACGTAAACAAGATGGAGAAACAAAATCTTAGGCTATAACGTAGCCTAAGTCTGGACGGGAAGAGCATTGCATTGATATGGACACTAGGTCCAAATTTCGAAAGAAGACCATCGTGGGGGAAATGGAACAGCTACTGGGAGTGGAGAGTTAGCGAGGCTTTGGCCATTCCTCCGAGAGGAGCACGCTCAATCGTGATGCTGATTTTCAGTTCCGTTACTCTTGGAAACCGGCCTTAAAATTGGAAGTCACCCCGCTGAAAAAGCACAGTTCTATACAGCTTATATAAGCTCGAGGGTATCTAGCAGGGTAATCCACACAGAGTGAAGATTGTCCTCCCTTCTAAAGACCAGGGAGTTACTGAGCTGTCTTATAGGGCACCCGGCACCTCTGTGGGGCTTTCCATACGGCAAGATCTAGAGACTAACAACCCCCACCCCATCTGGTCCTCCGGACTCAAGATGGGGTGGAAGTGGATACGCGAATTACGCGCGCCAACCACAAAGCGGAGGGCTACTGATTAACCTCGGTAAGGTCGCCTGGTGATCTAAGACACCTTCAACTAGCTATACAGGCTAATATGGGGGAATATATGGCATCCCTCAACCCTGTCCGAAGACGTACCCGATCTCACCACGGGTTTTGGGAACCACTTGCTCCTCGAGTCCAACCCAAAACGAACAACTCCCATTCAGGGAGGAGCTCGAATGTTCGCCGAGGTTCCTCTAGTAACGTCAGATGCACTACGAGTGCAAGGGGTCTGCAGCGCCCGCACCACGGCAGCTGAAGGGGACGAATCCCCTCCCCTACGGGATATCTTACAGCTTGAATATCAAATTAGTTGTTCAGGTTTCTATGACCTACCTAACTTTATACACTCACGCCATCTCTTGACCTGGTATTTAATATACTGCAGTCTTTTTTTTTTTTTCGGGGATACGAGTGTTGATAATGTTTTGTCTTTGTTTATAGTGTTTTGTCGTTGATGGGTTTTTGTTGTCCCAATTTAGTGTTTATTAACATTCCTGATTCGCTCATATCCTGATGATGGCAGCGATGTACACTCTTCTCACCTTTTTTGTATCCAGAGGATATTATATGTATTCTTCGCCAAGAAAGTTTCAGATTTTACTTTAATTTATTAGACGTTTTCGACGGGTGATTGGTTGTTCTCTATAGTAGTTGTATAACTTCAAGCCCTGGAATTCTAAGACATTTCGGCCTGTTTCTGTGACCTTGCAGGCTACTGTATTACGTTACTTCGGAATTGTCGTGTTATCAATTATTTTTCACAGATACTGCATCATATTTCAATTCGCACTCTCTATGCGAATCTATCGTCCGATGTATTAATTTCTCACTATGAAAGTATTATATTCCACCTAAAAGCTCAGAATCGAGGGATGACCAAAGTTACGTGTCTCTTTTTTATTTTATTTATTGTCGCGAACACATTATTTACGATAACGCGGAACGATAAGGAACAGATAGTGCCGCGTGGAGATAAAGAGCTAGCCTAAGGAGATAAACATAGCGCGATGATAAAAGGCATGCCAAGCAGATGAGTTAGATAAAAATGAAAATTCTAGTTACATCTTGATTGTATTACAGAACATTAGATTTCTTGTTTGTTACATAATATTCCGGAAAATGTCTAATAAAGTGAGTCGTGGTTTATACAAGGAAGCCGCGACTCACCAAGGGAGAGTTCTAAACAGTCATGACGAGAGCTGTATTTGAAACTGGTGTTTGTTTTGGAAGTGAACTCTTTGTTGTGTTCAACGAACTTGGAAGATTATAATTGCGTGTTACGTAGTTCTGCTAGTGAACAAAATGTATTTCTACGGAAATAAAGAACATTTTGTATCTCTGCCACTTGGACTTTTAATTCCACGAACCCACAAAGTCACAATATGTTCCTCCTTGGCTCTCGCCTAGGTGGTACGGATTCGCTCCCAGGCGACCGCAAAGTGGAATTTGTGGTGAACAACATGGTGTTCGGGTGGGTTTCCTCCGTGTCCTCCGGTTTCCCCCACGATCATTCCACCAATTTTTCCATAATTCATTCATCCCAGGCGTTAGGCCGACCCTCCAACCCTGAAATCAGCTATCAGGTCAATATGCTTGGTCTACTTCGCTCTGAAGGAAACCAAGCGACCCCTAACACCAGAGTTGGTAAAGAAGAGAGACTTAAAATATGTATATTTTTTATTTTACCGTTTTTTTATTATTTCCATTTCATTAAATTTTGCTTCCTGTACCTTTACACATAAAAGCTATACATATAAACACCCATACCAAGGACGAGACTCGCACCCGCAACCCTCTAATCGGCGAATGCTAGAAATACACACACTAGCGAATACGGCTACGAGGGCCGCCAACTCACTTAACTCTTTTAGTAATCACTTAAATTGCTACTTATATCGCTTTCCTGTAATTCAAAACCGATTTTGTTTAGTTTGTCTGGGACATCTTCAGATAACGGACTTGAATAGCCGTGATGATTACGGTAACAGGAAGTGGACTGTACATCCACTCAAATTTGGAAGTCATGAGTTGCTGTCGCGGTGACCGCAGTCAAACGTGCCTGTGGTAAACGATGTAGGAGGCCCCACGTAAAATATTCGGTGTGATAGCATGTATGGATGACAGCAGCGTATCATTTGAATGTAGTTGTTTGGATTTTGCTTGTTTTCTTATAAAACACTACAAGGTGAATGATGATGATGACGATGATGTTGATGTACAATTCAAGACATCTCCAGTACGTAATTTTAATTGGTTAAAAGCAGTATATCAGGAATATAGCAGAAAAATACATTAAAATTATTTCAAATATGAACAAAATATTTATGTCTATCATAATGGGCATTGTGACTGAAAAGAGGTATTTTAAAGAATGTTTTGAGTAAATGTGTGTGTGTGCGTGCTTGCGTGTGCGAATCTCCCTGCGAATAGTGTAAAACTAAAGCAAAAAGTCAGATTCAAACTTAAATTTTTGTTCAGTATCTTCCAAGGATACGTCAAGCAGATTGCTAATCAAAGCCTCCATCCTACAGTATCTCTTACCTGAAATATTTCTGAAAATTATTTTATAAAAATAGCCCTTAAGAGCAATTAAGGTACAAATCAATTACAAATGAAAGGCATATCATAATTTTTCTAGAAATAGTCTCTGAAACTTTCCTCATTGTGTATAAACTTTGCTTAACTGGCAACGGTATGTAACAACGTAACCCATGGCGCTATAGCCTGCTAGCGGGCCAGGGCCTGCCAACCCGACTGCCGGACTCACGTCCACAGACGCAAGGGAAGGAGATGTGGTCGGCATCACGATACTACCAGCCGGCAATTTGGCTTTCTATACCAGTGTTCGCTATCTGGCGTAGCTCCTCGATTTCCTCACGATGCTGAGTGGGCACCTGTCCTATGCGCCTGTGGTATTTTAAATTCGTATTTCCAATGTCACTACAAAGAAATGTGTAATAAAACCGTTTCTGTAAATGCATATATCGCAAGTGCAATACATCCATGCCACTAACAGCATTTTGGAAACCATTACTTCAAAATATTATGTTTATTTACTTAAGTTTATTTGAGAAAAAATATTTGCAAAGTGATTTCGTTACGCATTTGTCTATAGATACGAGAATAAATGGGACTGAAGCGATAATAGAATGTTTAAAATTAGAATGCCATAGCATTTCTCTGAAGTTCCTGAAAGAGCTGAATGTTGATAGCTAAAATGAAATGGAAGTTTTGTTTATGGACACTCTATAACAGCTATGGTTCTTAGTCCCATTCTTATATAACTGCCGTGCAAGTCCGATTAATTTCGCTTGGACGCCTTCTTTTCAAGATTCAAATTCTTTTATGTGCTATAAATTTACGACACGAGACCATCGTGTTGTCCCCGCTCCAAAGGAAACAATGCCAGGGATTTTTACGTAACAGAAATTCTAGCGCCCTCAGCCGGTTGGACCCTTGACCCTGGAAACCAGAATCTAGCATTTTACCCCTGAACTCTTAAGGGCTAACGAGTTGATAATTTACAAAAATGATAAAGTACGTATTGACAAATTCAAGGTAATAACAAGAGGATATCGGAAATGGCTTATGGTCTGGACTGGACTGGATTATGCTAAGGAGGGAACTCGGCACGGAGATCTAAACTTGAACTATTGTATCTATGCCCCAAATGGAGCACTCCCGTGAGGAAGGATCAAGTGAGAGAAGGCAGAGGGCGATCTTATGAAGAAGCCACGACAGTGCAGAGAGTAGGGTCCCTACAATTGACCATTTGGAAGCTCCCCGGCAGTCCAGTACAACCTGCATACCAACCACCGTGGCATTGAAACGGTCTACCAGGTAAGCCCAGAGATCGGAGAGCATCCTCCCGGAGATGGAGGTGTTTACCAGGAGCATTACATACTGCCATGCAGCACCGAGAAATACGCCGACATTTCAAAGAGACCACAAGATGAGAGATGGTGTGAAATGATAATGGAGATGAAATGATGGGACAGGAAATTCAGGGGATATAATTAACATAACCAGCTTTCTCCCGGTGACCGGGGAAAACTCCCGAAAAACACCCATGGGACACATAGGTCAGGTAGGGGAATCGAACCCGGACCTCCCGAAAATGGGTCACAGGTGAAACCACCTGAGTCATCCCGCTCGGTATGATTAATGGTGCTTAGTGATCATATAAAATAAAATGAGTGCTACAACTCTATTTTCTGTCCAGGAAGATTCTGTCTATCTTTTATGGTTTACCAGTTACACAGAATTATTCAACATATTTTAAAATAAAGAGGATTTCGAAAACTATTTCCAGAAAACTTAATAAAACGATAATGATATTAACAATAACAAAAATTATAAAATAATAATTACAATAATGTCGCGACTGGAGGCAACGCGCACCAAGAGACAGTGCGGCTCGGAGAGATATGGGACAGATAGTGCAGCACGGAGATAAAGATAGTGCTGAAACAGATAAACACAGCGCGGAGATAAAAGGCTTGCCGAAACAAATAAAGTTAGATAACTGGAAACTTCTATTGACATCCTGATTGATACAAAATATGCTACGACCGTCTGGCATCATGAATTGTCGTGTTTAGAAAGAAGCCGTGGCTAGTTTATCGGTGAGTCGTAACGAGAGTTGTAATTGGAACTGGTGAGGGTCTTGAAAGTGAACCCTTTGTTGTGGTCAACGACCTTGGAAAATTGTAATTGTGCATGTGACGCAATTCTGCTACTGTAAGGATTGGCCAAAGTGTATTTCTGCGGAAATAAAGAGCATTTTGATATTATGCAACTTTGACTTCTAATTCTACGAACCCACGAGAAAAAGAAGCTCAAGTTTTGCCAGTCTATAGTGTCTTCTGTGTTGAGTTAGACTGTAGTTTCAGGATACGTGATGCAGCTGAACATATAGCACCACAGCTCATGCCATAGAACTTGCAAGAGCCTTAACGGAATGCTCAATGAAAACATCTTGTAGATCTGTCACACAGTGGTCATTGTACTGCCAGTCCCGTTAGGTATTACATTTGTCATATATCGTGACATTTGATGCACTTGGTTATCCTGGTTTATTGGACGCACTGTAGTCGGCAGTAGCAGTATGCATGGAGGTTTCTCTGATTGATGTCGTAATGAGATAGTGTGAATTTGGAACATCTCCAGAATACCTTACGTTGATATCTTTTGTTCTGATTTTATCCAAATTTCATACACCGACTCTCATAATTAATCGAACAGCCTTTGTATTTCACGATGGAGTGCTCTATAAAGGAGGATACATTCTGTGTATCAATCTCAAGGTACCCCTTTTGTTAAGAAGAAATCATGTGCTATGAATATTCATTTTAGAGATTGAAAATGTGGCTAAACTAAGAGCTTCCCCATTCAACTTTGTTTACATCATGAGTTTACGACAAAAAGGAATCGGACAGAACAAATGAAATACCATACAAACGAATAGGTGAAGTCTCTTAGTAGACAAAACAACATCGTAGAAGAAGTACGTCAACTGTTCACCAAGAAGGCAAGAGCATAGTATGGGGCCCAGAGGTAAGCAGAGTACGTTTGAACAGAGACAGTTAGAGATCTATCACTATGTAAAGAACAAAACATACCGGGAAATAGCAGAGTTTGTGAATCTTAGCAAAAGGACAGTTAGTGGCATAATTCACCAGTATAAGTATGAAGACAGAATTGAATCTCGAGCAAAGCCAGGGCGACCAAAACTTCTTACCGATAGGCAGGAGTCTTATATATTATGTGGAAGGTAAAACGGAATCCGCGTATAAGTGCTCCGGTAATTCGTGCTGAGATTCAGGAAGAACTGGGACTGACAGTCTTGAAACGGTCAGAAAGGCCATGTGACAACAAGATTTTAATGGTCGCGTATCCAGAAAGAGGTCATACATTTCTAGCAAGAATAAAAGGAAGCGATTACAATTTGCCAAAGGCTTTGTTAACAAGACAACCGATTGGTGGGACCAAGTTATTTTTGTGACGAAAGCAAATATAGCCTTGCTGGTTCCGATGGCAGGGTGTTTGTGTAGGAAACCAAACACGGAGCTGGAAGAGCGCGATTTACAAGGCACAGTCAAACACGACTGGAGGAGTGTAATGGTATGGGGCTGTATTTCCTGTACGGGAGTGGGAAAGCTAGTGTTCATAGACACAACCATGAACAAGGAAGTCTATGTTAGACTATTGCAGCAAAATTTAAAACAGAGTGGATAAATGATGGGTATTTTGGACAGCTTCTCATTTTATCAGGATAATGATCCGAAGCATACGTCCCACATTGTGCAGCTATGGTTACTTTACAGCTGTCCTAACGTACAGCATCCACCCCGCCCCCGGGTCATAATCCCATAGAAGCAGTATGGGATAAACTGGAAAAGGCCGTGTGGAAGACTCCCATTACCTCCAAGCTGCACTTGAAGGCGAGGTTACAGGAAGAATGGAGCAAACTGTCTACAGTCTACCTGAAAAACTTGGTTCACAGCATGCTAAATAGGTTGCGAGAAATAGTGCAAAGAAGAGGCACAGTCACAACGTACTAAGCCATATTTTGTATCACACTCAGGTTGTTATGTCCGATTTCTCTTGAGGGCCAAAAAATGCCACATTTCCTTTTTAATTCTTAAAAAAGTACGTATTATATAATTGTTATTTCAAACAACATTTATTTTCTTACAGGAACGAATGATGTAATTGTTGATTATAGTTAATTTCAATAAAATGGCACATGCAATGCTGATTTTCACTTTCAAAACATAGTATTCTGTTTTTTTCTGATTATTTATGGGAGGCTCTGTAAGTGCTTAAGCTCTGCTTTGAAGAGTTTAACAATTTCCATGTCAAGTAAAATTCCTTGAAAGTTGATAGGTAGTCAACATGAGAACTTCAATGTCATGGCCATTATTTGAATCACGGATCTCCTGGTTTCCGTACAGTCGTTCTTAACCTTTGGGCTACCAAAGCCAACGTGCCGTCCTGACATTAAATTCTCCATTTGACTCATATATTTCCCCGGTAGACCACTAGGGGCTCTCGCATCCGAGATACACCGTTCGTGGCGACTTACTATCGTAAGTACCTGGGTCCCAGTCTTCATCATTTAACTCTTATGATCTATCATGGTAGCTCAAAGGCTAAGAGCGACTGGACGGAAACCAGGAGATACGTGGTTCAAATCCCGGCCATGGCAATGAATTTTTCATTTTCAATCTATCTATCAAAACCTTAGCCTATATACGGCTAGTGTGGAGAAATGATTAATTTCCATCAATTAACTAAAATTCCTTGTAAGTTATTTATGCTAATGATGGCCTTTTTCTCTAATATGTAGTTCAAATTTCGTCACTATTGGTAGTAATGTACACCACAATGTTTGCAAAAATTCACATCTTGCGTTGTATAATATATAAATACAAGAGCATTAGGTGTGTGTGTGCCGTAAAGCCGAGAATAGTTAAGCCAGTTTGGAGAAGGGAGTGCCCCTGAAGGTAAACACTACATTTAATTAACGAACTCTTATTGCATAATCACCAATAATACAACATTCATTGAGCCTAGCTTCACAATAAGCTTACATGAAACATCGTAAACCGTGCCAAAGGCTATACTGTTCCTCTCGAACTGACAAAGCTTGAATTTACAGATCAGAATAGGTCCACTCATGCGAGAAGTTTACACAATAAGTATCGCGATTATCTGTAGCGAGTTAATACAGTTGACATCAAAATACTTTGAGAGCATTAGCTATGAATATACACAGACAGGTATTACAAAGAATTTCCTAAGTGGGTCGCTCCATAACACAATTAATTTCCTTGACGTACACAATATACGCCCCACTAGCAACCGCTACGTAATACCTGCATGGCGAGGAAATCACGGTGCCTTTGAGAGGTTACAAATAAACTGTGTAAAAGACCTCTGTAAACCTAACTATTTAAATTATAACAAGTGTGAGGAAACGAAAATTTCCGAGAGCAAAATTGGTAAACTGGAGTTGTCAGATCTACAAAAATAAATTCAAAAGAGAAAATTAGCAGTGAAAATTGAGGCAGAAAAAGAGCCAGGTGGCTAAGAATAAACAGAAAACATGAGTAAGAAGGGTGCCAGAAAGACAAAAGAATCTTTCAAAATAGGCACAACATTGGCGTATATTATGGGCTATCAAAGGTATCACCGAAGCCCATATCTAAAGTAAACTAAAAATTAATAAGCAATATAAATAATAATTGCAATACCAGCCAGTTTCCCCCATAAATAATTAGTGCGTAGGTGGAATATCTATCGTTCCCTACCACACATCAGAGGGAAAATTAAATGCGAGGATCTACTCCCATCAGTCCTGGACCCGTAGGACCAGAACCCGGCCTCTCGGGTATATTTACCGTAGGACAGTACCTATTTTATAAACTGCCCCCCCCCAACCGCTGCACAGGGCGGACAGGACGGAAGCTGATACGCCACTTACGCGCCGGTCCTTAATGAACCGTTTACCAAATAACTTTGGTAGGGCCACCGGTGATCTAGCACACCAGCTACTAGCTCTGCAGCCTAGTATCCGGGACTTATGAGGCAACCCTCTACCCCCTCCGGGCGGCCGAATCCTGGCCGTAGGTACCCAATTTCCCGTGGGTGGCGGGAACACACTGCCCCCTCGAGACCAACCCAATCCGAACAGCTCCCAGAGGGAGGGGCTCGAATGTTCGACCCGAGGTTCCTCCAGTAACTTCAGAGGTACCACGAGTGCTAAGGGTCCGCAGCGCTCTCACCACGGCAGCTAAAAGGACGAAACCCCTCCTCTACGGGACATCAGAGGGGAAAGCAGAGCTTCGGATGCTTGCTGTTGCAGCCTGCTCTATGGTACTGGCTGTGAGGGACGAGAGGAAGGAATGCAGGTATTAGCACGCCAAAGCTTCGGAAACCTACATCGCTACACACATACGATTTTCTCCGAAATGAACCGTACGGACACGACTGACTTTGGAATTCGGCATAGCACGTGGAGTGAAGGGTAAGAAACAGCGTCTTTTCAATTACATGTGAAATCAAATGGACCTGTCGTTGTGTACAGTAAAGTTTATAAACTATGTGAACTGATTTTAACATTTCTTTCTACCACAGACGGTGCAGAAAAGGGTTTTTCAGCCTTGAAACGAATAAAATCTTATTTACGTGCAACACAAAGACAGATTCCTCTGAGCAACTTGGCTCTTGTATTGGTGAAAAAAGACATTGTTTCATTGAGAAGACGTAACGAGGAACTGCTCTTAGATAGTGTCACAATGCGGTTTACCCATAAGGAAAGACGGCTGGCATTCATGTATATATAAACAGGTATGGTGAAATCGTTGTTATATTTTAATTGTTGATTTGTTGATTTAAATGCACTGTTTGTGAAGCTAACATTTAATCAACAATCCCTAATTGTACGGATATGGTAGGCCTAGTGATAGCACAGTGACAATCCCAGTATACAGCACTGAGGCAGAACTCCACAAATAATACTATAAAACCACGCACGAGGTTAGTCTTGGGCTTTCATTGTAGTAGAAAAGGAAATTTATAATTAATATATAAAGTTGATGTTTGCAGTTCTCTTTAAAATACTATTGTTGTTTGTATTAATAGGCTTGTATACAGATTACTACAAATATCAACACCTCTAATAGGTTCAAGTTTTATTGGAGGTCCTATATTCACCTTACTGTCATCACTAATGGGCGGATTTCTATGACCTAAGAATGAAAAATATGCATGCATTTATGATCTAAAAGTAGCTTAAGTATGTCCTAAAAACAAAAAATATGACCTTGATAACTTTATGAACTTATTAATCATATTACATTAATTGGGAATCAAAATTAAATTAGCAATTAATAATTGTTCACGCATGGTTATTGTCGCGAGCCCATTGTTTCGATAAACGCGGCTGACAGTTAAAAAGAGGCCGATAGTGTAGCATAGAGATAAGAGACAGATAATACCGTGCGGAGATAAAAGGCTTGCCGACACAGTTAAAGTTAGACGCCTGGAACGTCCGTGTTTCATCTGGTGCCGTGTTATAGAACATTCGATTCCCTTCAGGAACCATGAAGAGGTATTTAAGGAAGCCGCGACTCACCAAGGGTAGTCGTAAACGGAGTTGTAACGAGAGTTGTTGTAAACAGTGGAAGTTGAGTGAACTCTTTTGTTTGTGGTCAACGGACTTGAGTATTGTATTTCTGTATGTTACGTAACTCTGCTACTGTAAGGGTTAACCAAGGTGTATTTCTACGGAAATAAAGAACCATTTGAATTTCTGTAAATTGAACTTAATTCTATGAACCCATAAAGTCACAATATTTTTCATCTTTTCTGCAGAAAAAAGGTCTTCTCTACTTCTTAATTCAACAGTTTATGGAATCTGTAAGTTTAGAAGTCCTTAACTATAAATATATTACTGTAGTTTAATAAAATAATAACTAAAAATAATAAAATATTAATACCTGGGGGTTGGTTTTCATCAGCAGCAAAGTTACATTGAAGGAAAATGTGCATTTTAGGTTGCCAAACTGTAAGCCCCCCTCTATTGTCAAACAAAATTTTCTTATATCTGGAGAAACAAAATTCCACATCACATGAGGCTATAGGAGCATATATGCATTTCTCAAAAAATACCTATAGCTGACACTGTTTAATTTTTTAAGGGAATATCTGAAGTTAACACAATGTCACGAACCCTATTGCGATAACGCGGCTTTTGCACGCAAAGGAGCTGATGGGCAGCGCGGAGAGAAGAGTATGCCGAAAGAAACAAAGATAGCGCGGAGATAAAGGACTTGCCGGCACAGATAGGGTTTCACGTCTGGAAGGTTCCTGTTTCGTCTAGTGACAGAACATTCGATATCTTGATTGTTACAAAATAGTCTCGAATTATCAATGAGGTATTTAACCCTTTCAGGCCCAGGAAGTGGAAATAGAAATTAAAATTTGTGATATCATTTAAAAATTACTTTTAATGATATAAAACAAAATTTTAAAATAAAAAACCAAAAAATAATTATTGCAATGTTGAACATTTGTTGTGATTTCATACTGAACCCACTGGGCCGTAACACAAATTCCATTGTTACAGCTTCTGATGAATCTCTGCAAAACAGTTCTTGGTTTTTGACAAACAAAGTCCTACATTGCACGGTTTGCTCATAGATCTTGTACGATGGGGTTCTTTGGCTGTACTGCAGACTGCACATCTACGAGATGGCCCTTGGTTTGAATCTGTTGGTTCGGATGGCTGCCCTCCTCCGGTTAGGAGTTGATGATTTGGATCCAAATAGACCAGCAATTACTGAGAGTCCAAACTGCTTCAGTGTAACTGATGTTTGATCCAATACCTCTTTGTAGATGTGGAGCAATATATTTTAATGGCGAGCAAATAAGTTGGCGAGCAATGAGGTTTCTCTCAGGGTATGCGTGGATGTGTGTGAGAAGGATATTTACTGACACTAGAATGCCCGTTTCCAACTTATTTATTCCTGCTTCTTTTTTTAGAAGATCGAAAGTGAAGTTGCTGACCAAGGGTTACCAATATCCCTGTTTAGAGCTACTGAATGCAGAATGTTTATTGCTCGATAAACTCTATTCGTTCCTCACGTATATATGAACCCACAAATATCCAAGACAGAACAAGATGACTGCCCTAATCGCCCTCAGGACTCAGACTGCTTCAATGGCTTGTAAGCCACGGAGTGCTCTAATCGGCTCCACGCCGAAGACTCTTGTCCACAGCTGCGCGTGGGTGTATATGTCACTTTCACTTTCTGAAAGCCCTCTTCATTCAACCAAAAATCTCTTTGTAGCTGCTTTGTCATGCCATTATGAATGATCCAAAGAATACCCTGTTCATACAAGTCAAATGAGCCCCTTTAGAAGTCTGCTAAGGACACTGTTTCTTACATTGCTTTTGCTATAACAACTTACCCCGAAATTGCTATTCGCCTCAACTGGCCTTGCACGTATTGTCACAAAGAACCAACATTCCTTTGACATCCATCATGATTCTTTACTTATGGCAAACCTTAATTTCGGTAACAGATGATAAAGGCATTTACAGTAGTAACATCAAGGAAATTTCAAAAACTCCTATGCCACTATTTGTTGCTTTTTCTGTCAATCTCGTAGATTGATTTTAACATGTCGGCTTTGTCTACAAATCCCATATTTACATTGTAATCCTTTACAGTTGCAGGACATGTAATTTCTACTCGAGATCCATCTTTGCATCTCCGTGTTGCCTTAGATATTCATGGAATGTCCATTACTAATGACACAGTAATTTATATTGTCCACTTGAGTTTCGAACATCACTTCTTCGTCGGATTGTGTGGTATCCTCTGAAACTTCCGATTCAGGATCGCTTGGAATTTCCGCAAGAATGTCCATTACCATTTCTTTGTTGAGTTCACTAGCTCTTAACACTCTGGATCCAATTGCAGAACGTCTTTCTTCCATAATGAACTTCTATAAAGATAAATAACTGTGATAGGAAATTGTGAAAAACAAAACTGTGCATCCCAGTGGTTTCATACTGAAACCACCAATGTTTGTGCAAAAATATCTTCCGGATATTATAAATGTAATCTTACAGGACTTATGACATCACTGATAGGTTAAGTATAAATAATATATAACTTTGTTTTCGAAAAAAATTATATTGAATACACCACAACAGATGATAACAATAAAGCGCGCGTAAACTACACGGCATCGGACATACTGCCACACTAAAATACCACTGGCGCCATCCACGCTGCTCAGTTTTTGCAACCAGTACTGCATTCATACACTAGATGGTTCCAGCTAAAGGGAAATGCTGCTGGATTCAATCCGAAGCCAGTGGGGTGCTTGGCTAAGCGCTTTGAATACATGGATTCAGAGCGAAACCACTGGGCCGGAAAGGGAGAAGCGACGACTCACCAAGGGTCAGTCGTAAACAGGACTAAACAGTTGTAAAGTGTTGTAACGAGAGTATGTTGTAAACAGATATAACCAGAACGGTGTTTGTTGTGGTCATCGACCTTGGTAGATTGTGATTGTGTATGTGACATAATTCTGCTACTAAGTTGAACAGAGTGTATTTCTACGGAAAGAACGTTTTGAATTTCTGCAAATTGGACTTTTAATGGTACGAACCCACAAGGTCACAATAATTTTACAAAAATCCATACATAATGCTGGACGGGTATCAGTAGAAGCTGCAGTTGAAGAAGCTGCCTCAATCATCAGCAACTTTCCATAGAGCAAGCTGTTGTTCAACACTTCTGATGCTTAGCAGTTTCACTATGTTGTACATTAAGGATATATATGACTGAAATTTCTTGAACATTTTCAAAAAGTCACCTATTCCTCTTTTTAGTCTATAAAATAGTCTAAGCCTTTCTGAATCCAAAGAATGCTTAGATAGCATTCGAAAGCCATTTTTAAATGCTCTAATTTATTTTGAGAGTTACGTGAATGCTAGTGTTATACATAAATTCTAATTATTTATCCTTTGTAGCAGGATTTCTATATTTGACGCACAATACCTTTTCTTCTCGTATAAATTTTTGCGGCTATCAGTTTCCTCTGGTCACCAATTGTATCATCTTATTTTAAATAAGAGTCATGAGACTTTTGGTTTTCAGGTGTGGTTCTGAATAAAGTTTCGGAGAAGACAAATTTTGTAACAAATAATTTATTTGTATTATCTGGATTGGATTTTACTTGAACTTCCTTTCCTAGTCAATTGCAGGTTACCTCCAGCATATCGACAAATTATTACCTTTTTAATAAAAACATTTCCAATTTTTACATACAACCTCTTGAACCTGCATGACTATACATGACTCTCCAGATTACAGAACGTATCTACTAAGATTATTGATTTTCCGTTACTATCATTACTGCTATATTAATTTTGTGATTGGCCGTTTTAATGCTACGTCACCACATTACGTCATACAATTGATACTACGGTAAGTCACAAAATTACATATATTTTTACATGTTTAAATTATTAAATACATTTAAATAATCATTTAAATCATTCCACCTTGTTTTCTCATTAGTGAGAATTTCAACATTTTTCATCATTTAAAATGCTCGTTGCTTCGCAGTTTTAGTGTTAGACTAATGAAACTTACTACACTCATTCATAGAGACACGGTGCATACAAGTTGCCATGGGTTTTATTGTAAGATGCATTTAAGGTCACCTCCTTTGCTTCAAAACAAAAACATTTCACATTTTGGGCACAAAAGCCATACTCGTAGCTTTAAAAATTTCTGAAGCCTAAAGTTATTGAGTCACAGAATATTAGGACAAATTAAAAAAGGATGTATTAGGAACCTGTTTGTTAAAATATTAGACCAAAATTTATTTTGTCGCAAGGGACTTTTTAGGTGACGTAACCCAAAATGAATAATTTGGACCATATCTCCCAAACGATCACAGTGAAATTTGTAAGGTTTGGGCTGTATCATATCTGTACTAAGTTACATCTGCAGTATATATCTTAAAAATATAGTGCAATTAGTTCAGGATTTCAAAAGTTCAGTCCTGAACACCCTTAAGTCGCTTTTTGTCGATATTTTCACTTCATAATGTTCACAATACAAAATAAGAGCCTCAGTACTAAAAACCGTCTCCCCAAACTCTGAAAAAAAGTTTCTTAATTTTACACTTTCGGAACACGTACTTTTAGGCAAGGTGACATCAAACTGACTGAGGTCTCAGTAAATGAACAAGAAACTTTCAGAAAGCTAGTGTAGATGGGGGTTGCAAAATGAAGGGAACAAAGCATTAAACGTGTCGCCAAACAAATAGGGAAGAGTGAGATTCATACATTCAAGTTTGACTCCTTTGTCTTGCACGAACGCTTGCTACCTGTACGAAAGTTTGCTACTTGCTAAAGCGACCTTAGAGAAATAAGTAAGATAGACTTTTATACAGACATAATGTTGGTTTACTTTATTTATGCTCGACCATGAAAAACTGTAGTATTTGTACAACTGGTAGCAGTACTTTAATGAGCCTCATTATAGTATACCTGTTCATTAAGGTATTGTTATTCGACCAATCAGAAGTGGCCACGTACAATTTTGAAAGCTCAAGTATCGATTATTCTCGTTCCGATCGACAACGGTACTAGCGCCAGCTTAGTAAGAAGTCAAAATATCTGTCACTAATAACAGTGACATTGAACCTACAACCCATAAATTACGACTAAAGCACTAAATGTTACCAATAACTTGTTTACACAAAAGTCTATAAAGATGTACGAGTAATTCTATTCACAGTTCATTCTCAGAAAATGTATTCCTAGTGTATTTCGAAGAAATGTCTCAAAATATGAAATCATGACCTATTATTATTTACTTATTTATTTACTTACTTACTCACCTACTCACCTATTCACCTACTCACCTACTCACTCACTTATTTATAGATGTGTTTTTTTCAATTTACGTCCTCCAGCGTTAAGTCATATCTGACGATGAATGAAATGGGTGGAATGATGCTCAAATGAATCCGGGGTCCATGGAGCTTAGAGATACCTGACATTCGTCTTACAGGATAAGGGAGAACCCCGAACGAAACCTTATCCAGGTAACTCGCCCTGACCGGGATTCGAACTCGGGACCTCTTGAACGTGGGGCAGACACGCTACCTTTCCGAGGCGGGCAGATCATGACCTTGTGGACTCGCTATTCACTTGTCTAAATACTCACAACCGATCAGCTTACTAAAACGCAAATCAGAAGAATATAAGGGGAAAAAGTCAAAACATATAGACCTGACGAGTTGAAAACATTTATAAATGAAGCACCTAATTTTAAATACCTCATGATAAGAATAGGTTTCCTTCTGTGATGTTACCTATGTTCTCTTTTAATATTTTTGTGTCAAACTGTGTCACACGTTAACAGCTGTCGCTTCAGACAAAGCAATAACGATTGCAACATATGAAACAAGAAGTGAATAATTTGAGGTGAAACATTTAATTTAGATACATAATCGAGCATAAACAGTCGTATGAAACTTGACCATAATGTTAATTAAAACTTTCATATCATAATTATTAAGCAGGTTTCGCTCCGCTCACTCGGATAATAATAACACTCACGTTTTAATTACTACCATTATAGTCTCATTGCATAATATACTATTAAAATAAGCTGCTATCTACGCTATAATAATCCCCAACATATTATCAAACTATGACTTTATCATAGAGACAAGCATAAGTATGACCACAGACCTGAAAATTGAGAAATGTCTTTTTAGACGCAATAAATAACATGTCATAGAAATCCGCCTCTTAGTAATCACCATATCATCTGCGGGAAATAATGCAGCGTCATCAAGAATTATCTAAATTTAGAGAAGAGTCAAATGATCATATAATAAAAATAGCCAACCACTTCAAGCAGACATATCACAACCCAGTAGTCGCAACAATATACAATATATCCGTATCGAACAGCCGTGCAAGCAGTTCAGTGCGAGGGCTACCAGGAGTCGTGATTTCCCCTCCAGATCAGAGAACTATTCGGTGGGGTTTTTCCATTATGGCAATCTCTTATTACTTAACCTCCCCCCCCCCTTTCGAGTGGAAGTGGATACGTCACTTATGCGCGTGGACCCCGGAGGAAAGACTACCGAACAAACTCGGTGGGGCGCTGGTGTTCGACCTCATCATGCTACCAGCTCTGCAGGCTAGTACCCAACACCTAGGAGTGTCGGAAACCACTGTCGGTCGAGTCCAACCCAATCCAAACTACTTCCATTTGGGAGCGGCTCGAATGTCGGTCCCAACGTACCCTTGGTAACGTCAGAAGTACCACGACTGTTAGGGGTCCGCAGTGTGAGCACCACGAACACCTCCCCTATAGGTGGACATGCAAGCAGACGACCTAAAGGTGGCGAGTGACAGCTTACGTTAAACTATCCCAACCATAGTTCACGATTGTCACATTTCATCAATTTATGTGGCCAGCCATTGATACCCAGTCAGTTCCTTGCCCGTTATTATCCAATAGTGTTCAATTTTAGAGAAGTTAGAGGACCGTGTTGGCTAGGCTGTTGTCGTACACCAGGAAGAGCACGCTGGGGACACGTGTTATCCTGGCAAATATCGCATCACTTTCCTGTCGAAGAAATGGCGGTAGCACAAGAATAATAACTGGCAGGCTGGCCCCGTAGCTCAGTCGGTAGAGCACCTGCCTGCCGTGCTACGGGTCCCGGCTTCGATTCCCAGCAGCGTGGGTGGGGATTGTTTTCCGACCAAGATAACGCCTCATCTTCTCCAAAGTCTTGAAGTATGAATGAGATTGCGAATGTGTGCGAGATCTACTGATTTAAAAAAAAAAATCAACGATTACGAGTTAACACCTATGATATGTTCCAAAGGAGAACGGCCTTCGATATGACCATTGGAGTTAAAGGCGAGGTATGAATAGAAAAAGCAAAAACAACAACAACAACAACAACAACAACTTGCTGGGAGTTGCTGGCACTGGCTTAACGTTCCTGCACAAATACCTTCCTTCTTTCCGTCTTTCTTTCCTTCCTTCTTTCCTTCCTTCCTTCTTTCCTTATTTCCTTCCGTTCTTCTTTCCTTCCTTCTTTCCTTCCTTCTTTCTTTCCTTCTTTCTTTCCTTCCTTCTTTCTTTCTTTCTTTCTTTCTTTCTTTCTTTCTTTCTTTCTTTCTTTCTTTCTTTCTTTCTTTCTTTCTTTCTTTCTTTCTTTCTTTCTTTCTTTCTTTCTTTCTTTCTTTCTTTCTTTCTTTCTTTCTTTCTTTCTTTCTTTCTTTCTTTCTTTCTTTCTTTCTTTCTTTCTTTCTTTCTTTCTTTCTTTCTTTCTTTCTTTCTTTCTTTCTTTCTTTCTTTCTTTCTTTCTTTCTTTCTTTCTTTCTTTCTTTCTTTCTTTCTTTCTTTCTTTCTTTCTTTCTTTCTTTCTTTCTTTCTTTCTTTCTTTCTTTCTTTCCTTCTTTCCTTCCTTCTCTCTTTCCTTCTCTCTTTCTTTCTCTTTTTCTTTCCTTCTTTCCTTCGTTCCTTCTTTCCTTCTTTCTTTCTTTCTTTCTTTCTTTCTTTGTACATTACGTCCTACAACTTTGAGTCCTATCCGACGATGAGCGAAATGGGTGAAATGATACCCAAATGATGCCAGGTTCTATAGACCTTAGATTTACCCGACATTTGCCTTTCGGGAGAAGGAAAAATCCCGGAAAAACCTTATCCAGGTAACTCACCCTGGCCGAGATTCTTACTGGTGACCTCTTGAACGTGAAGCAGACATGCTACCATCTACGCTACCAAGTTGAACACAAGAGAGCGTCTTTTCGCTGTCCAATTAATCCTTTATGGAAACAAGAGAAGACGTGCATGGTGATGTCGTTGTTATGTACCCTGGTCAAAGGCACACCTGATTGACTACTGCAGCAAGATGAAGGTTTCCAAAGTAACTGCCGACATTCCATGTTTTAAGGTCCCTTGGTCGTTTCCAGGGTACTGTTCGACTGGCCTTCGGTGTACGTGTGCTTCAAAACAGACTTCTACACAAAGCAGCGGTCCGGAAACTGATATATGGGCTGGAGTATGTTTCACACATTATATACAACATTGGTAGCGATTTGTTCATAGGTTTATCCAGTTTCGCGGAAGCCAGCTATTCGAATTCATTTAAATGGCCGTAGCTGTGTAGCCGGACCATTTTGTGGTCATTATAGCATTCCTGTACACTGATGTCTTTGAACGGTTATACAAAGCTTATACAAACATGAATCTGCACTGCAGTATATTGTCTATTGACCATCACACATCAGTTACCAATACTTTAACCTCTCAATATCCATTTACTAGCACATGTAGTGATGAATAGTCTTCAGCGATGTTCTACTTTTTCACCATTTACTTGTTTCTGTAGCTGTCAGTAAGTTCCCTCTCACGATATTAAGCAACTTGTCTTCATTACGGAAAGAATTGTACATTTTATATGTTTACCAGGTTGTAAATTAGCATTTTTCTGAATACATTTGATGGGCAATGGTCCTTCCCAAAATTTGTTTCTAGATTCTAGATTTAGCCTGCCTACAGAATCAAAGGCTTTCTCCTAGTCTCTGCCAACAAGACGGCAGAGTTTTGTTTTTAGTTCCTGCAAGGTTTCCTTAATGCCGTGTGTTAAACCGAAGTTAAACTCTGGGGAAAATCTCTTCCTTGTAAATTTGTATTGCTCGTGTTGTATTTCCATTGTGTTGTATCAGGGTCATTATTTTTGTGAAAAGCTTAATGGTAGTATTTTATAGGGAATGTTTCTATAGAGTCTGGTACATACACTCAACTACCTCCTAGGTAGTCTTTTGTTTGTTGTTGTCCATTGTTTGGGGATTTTCTTTATCCAAGCATTTGCCAAATATCGCAGTCCAATTATTTTGTTCGAGCTCCTTGTTGCTGCGACTTCTTTTTCTTTGATTCTGGAGAAAAGTATAGCAAGAACTGCAACATTGGTTCCTGTAGTACTGCTTGTTTTCTGTGGTTGGGGATATGCCAGGAGTACGTTTTCATGAACTTATGTGTATTGTAAATGAAGCTTTGTAATGCAAGACCGGACAAGAATTTTCTTTTAATAAGGTAAGTGCAGGTGAAGTGGATTAATATTATGAAAATGTTTCACTAAAGCCCTATATGTGACGTACATGTAAATGCTTTTGATAGGTAGAATTAACAAGAAAGCTTCAATGCCACGACCGGGATTTAAACCACGGATCTCTTGGTTTCCGTTCAGTCGCTCTTACCCATTGAGCTGCCATGGCTAACGTGCCGTCATTTCATTAAATTCTACAATTGATCAGGAGATGCATGGTTCAAATACCCACCATGGCATTGAATTTTTCATATCGACTATATCTATCAAAAATCTTAGCCTATAAAAGGCTAGTGTGAAGAAATGATTGATTTCTATCAATTAAATCAAATATTTAACTTATATTGATGCCTGCAGGTTCTAGAGTAAGTTAAATTCCAAGTTTTCCGATAAAGGATTCTCTGTATACTTTCTTTTTCAATTTTATTCTGAGTGCAAACAAATGCTAATCGCCCGCAATTGGAGGGTAAATAGGATTGGCATGGCGGAAAACTCAGAATGGAGATAAAAACAATGGAACATTAAATTTCAGTACATAATGTAATCATAAGAACAAAATAACACATTTCCACACTTGTATATTAATATCTTTATGCATCTCATACACATTTTGCACATATGAGCTGCTTCTTTCCCACAGCGCCCACACAGATTTTGTGGTAACACTCTCCATTTTCAGAGATAATTTGAACGTCCTTCACCCATTTCATTCGTTGTCCGATATTACTTAGCATTTGGGGATGTAAAGTAATAAAACATTGAATCCATCGTCCTACCTTAATCCGTTTCGTCCTCTGTTTTACTGGTGTTTATTTTTGACCATTACAGCCCCTTTGGAGAAACTATAATAACAAAAATGAGAATTATGCATTTACGAAAGTCTATATTTTCTTATTAACAAGTTTCTGGAACAATTTCAATTCACATTCGTTATAACTCTGTCTTAAATGAACTTAAAGAATAACAAACTGCCATAAAGGGGGCAATTACATGCCTCCTTTTCGAGAAAAGAAGCTCCATTTCTCACGTAGACTGTAGAACTGCAATCTTATTACTCACTTAACTGTCTCAGGTATTTTTTCACTTTATTTATTATTTTTATTTTTTATTCTGCAGTTCTTATGTCTTGGCCTCTAGATGCTATACCAAGACACAGTGTTACAATTTTATACTTACTCAAACATAATAATTATATTGATATTTACAAACATTTTGCAGTAAAGCTAACCTACACTAACCTATCTAATCTAATTGCTACAGTTGTAGCTTACAATTTTAACAATCTATACTACTTCTTTCTTCCTATCCCTAATAAATCCATTTATCCTTTTGTTCTTGTAATGATGCTGTCTTCCACTGTTGCTTCAAATCCTTCTGTTGAACCCAATATTGTCCTCTTCTATTAATCCTTCGACTAGGTGAAGTTCCTCTACTTCCTTTAGTTGTTGAAGCTAGTTATTCATATTCTGTCCTCAAAGTCGTTCAAATCTTCTCGGTGTGGAAGGTGGTTCACGATATCTATGTTGAATATTGTCCCTTACTCGTCGCTGCTGCTGCCTTTGTTGATTATATTCATCCATTGCTATTGTTGAGACCTTCTCTGCTGCCAATTCTAGTATTTAAAAATCTCCCCTCTTCTTAATGATGTTCCGTATAAATTTTCTTGCTAATTCTTTCCTCTCTTCTTCTAGCTGTTGTGTATACTTTATACATTCAAATAAAGCATGTTCCGGAGTATCTTCTTTCATGCAGGTTGTGCACATGGTTTCATCTGCCTTTCCTATCTCTTTAAAGTATGTCTTGTACGGTCCATGTCCTGAAATGTATTGTATTCCACTTCTTCTTGGTTGGTTTTACTTTAATCTTAACCTCTCATTTATACCAGGAAAGATTTCATGTGTCCTTCTTCCTACATCAATTGGATCTCATTCATGTTGCCATTCTTCAAATAATACGTTCCTAATTTCTCTCCTCGACCTGCATGGAGTTCCCAATCAATTTTCTACGAGGCATGTTTTTTAAGTCAGTACCGTTTTGGAATTAAAAAAAGACGTGCATAGATATCGTAATAATTTTATTTTTACATGAAAGCCTGTACGTTAATCTACTTTTCTACACAATTTTCGTGAATATTGAGGCACTTTTCATAGCGTGGCACCAGTTTTTGAATACCCTCCTCATAAAATTCTGCCGCCTGACGTGTTAACCACTGTATCACAACTGTTTTGACTTTGACGCTGCCCGCCCAGATGTTCCTTCAAGTGCAGGAACACATGGTAGTCGCTGGGCGCCAGATCAGGGCTGTATGGAGGATGATCTAGAGTTTTCCATTGAAAAGATTTGATGAGATATTTGGTCCGATTAACCACATGTAGACAGGCATTGTCATGCAGCAAAACTATACCCTTACTCAACTTTCCACGTCTTTTGTTCTGGATTGCACGGCGCAGATTGTTCAATGTCTCACAATAAGACGCTGCAATGATTATCTCATTACGAGCAGAAACTCCACTAGCAATTCTCTTTTTATGTCCCAAAAACGGTGCACATGATTTTCCGCAGAAATTATTTGCTTAAACTTCACTTTTGTGGGTGATGATGAATGTCGCCATTTCATTGATAGTTATTTCGATTCCTGTGTGACGTAGGCCCCCCATGTTTCATCACCAGTAACAATTTGGTGTAAAAAATCTTCACTTTCATTGTTCTACCGCTCAAGAAAAGTCATTGCACTGCCTAAACGTTGGTTTTTGTGCAAATCCGTCAACATTTTCGGAACCCAACGTGAACACAATTTCCCGTACTTCAAGTTCTCGGTCACAATGCGCTACAAACTACTACGAGAATATTGAGGAAAATAATCGCACAATGATGAAATTATAAAGCGTCTGTTTTCTGTCAACCTTTCGTCCACGTTCTGCACCTAATCTTCAGTAACGACCGAAGGACGCCCACTCCATTCTTCATCATGCACATTTGTGCGGCCATCTTTAAATGCTCTCACCCATTTCCTTACCATTCCATTACTGATAATGTTTTGTCCGTAAACTTCACAGATTTCACGATAAATATCGATCGGTTTTACGCCTTTAGCACTATGAAATCGTATAACAGCCCGTACATCACAATCGGCGGGACTCACGATTGTCGAAGGCTACTTAAAACACTCAGTAAGCAACGTAGACAATGAAAAACTAGACTGTAATGGTGTCAGTGCGTATACAAGAGATGTAGGTAACCAGCGCGCATGCGCGGAACGCCGACCGTAGCGCTGCGGCGGCGGAATCGCTAAACGGTACTGACGTAAGAAATATGCCTCGTATCTTAGTGAATTCTCTCTGCTCATCGAAAAGTAGGCTGCCCTCTGTTTAATCAACAAATCCAATGGCCATATTCCCACTATCACTAATAATGCTATTGTGGCAGTCGTTGATACTGCTCTTGTGCAACGAAGTAAAGCCTGTCTTTGGTATTTCCGTGGAGTATCTATATTCAGGTAATTACCTTCTTCGTTCCAATACAACAACTACCGTCTCTTAGGGAGCAGATTTTGAAAAACTAATTTGAGTGTCCCACCAATTCGTATCGCCCGCGCAAGCCTTACTAGTGGATTTGCCTCTTTCATAATATGGGTTGTACTTTTGGCGACTTGTAACAACTTTTAATGCCTATCTTCTCCTTGTGGGGGAAATTTATGTCGCCCTGCTGCGTCGCTTGCTTTGTCTATCAGTTTGAGGACATTTAAAAGTTATGGTAATCCATAAGTCTGATAAGTAGCTATAAAATAATTCCATAAAAAGGAAGGACAAAATTAATTATGCTATCCTTACATATTTAAAATTAAAACTTTGAAACATTGCACTAATCCATGACATTGTCACCAGAAATTCAGAGCATGTTGTTTTATCATTTGCAGTATCGAGTGTTTCCTGCTGGGGCAACTAGATATTAAAAACTCTTACATTTCAATGACTTTCTCCACCAATTCTTCAGTATATACTACTAAATGTTTATTCCTTTATCTACTTCTCGTTAATTAAGTAAGTTCAGAAATAAATCTATTGCGAATATCCTTGTGAAAATTTGGATTGTACTAAACGTAAGTGTTAGTCAAATATTTTAAGTTCTGGTCTCTTTGAGATGACAAACTCCAATCCCTGAGTATGTCCAGGAAATAAAAACCAATTGAATGCATTGCATTTAAATAGCTTTATTTACTCATTGTTGAAAAATGACTCTTAGAAACACTTGTTTATATCCATTTTTTCTTCATTAAGTTATACACTTTTAGAAATTGAAAGGGTAGAGCCAGACTGAAACATTTAATGTAATAGCCTGGATTTGAAACACGGATCTTCTGGTCTCCGTCCAGCTGCTCTAAACCATTTGAGCTACTATGGCCAACGTGCCAACATGACATTAAATTCTCCAACTGACTCGTGTCTTTCCCGATAAAAAACTAGGAGGTCTCATAAACACATGAGACAACTACCTTAATGGCGACTTACTTTGCTGTAAGTACTTTAAGTTCCGAGCTTTATAGTTCGGACCACTATTAGGTACAATTAATGGCAATTAATTGTTCTTTCACAGCAGCCGTGTGTAGGATGCACTATGAAAGAGCCTGGATTTGAAACACGGATCTTCTGGTCTCCGTCCAGCTGCTCTAAACCATTTGAGCTACTATGGCCAACGTGCCAACATGACATTATGCTCTCCAACTTACTAGTGTTTTTCCCGATAGACCACTTGGAGTTCTCATAAACACATGAGACGACTGCCTTAATGGCGACTTACAACATGTAAGAACTTTAACGCCCGGACTTTATAGTTAACCACTATTAGGTCAACTACTGGAAATTAATTGTTCTTTCACACTGGCCGTGTGTGGGACGCAATACGAAAGGGTAGAGTCAGACTGAAAAGTTCAATGCCACATCCGGGTTTTGAGCCACGGATCTTTGGATCTCCGTCCAGCCACTAAACACGAGTCTAAAATCAACTTTAACTGCATGTTACCTCCCTTGCAGCAATAGGCAATACTGAACAACCTGATCTTGCCTGGCTCTCACAGGCGGGAACCAGGAGTACCGACAATGGAACTACTAAGGCGTGTTTGTTTCACATTAGCCTAACAGAATATAATAAGTTTCAATTTTAGTGCGAAAAATTATGACCGTAAAAATAATGATATTTTATTGAACAGCCGTCGCAATTTATTGAATTTTGGATAACTATGTGTTTGAAGGAAACTCTACTTTTTGAAGTTCCTGAGTTCCTCTTACCTGAGACCGCATGACTACACTGACGTATAGGTAATTGCATTTTCCTCAACACCGAATTTCCTCGCTGATGACCACTGAAAAATTTCAGCAGGCCTTTTGTACTATACATTAAATGAAACAAAAGATATTATTTATAGTAACTATTAATCCATCTTCAGTTTATAAAATGATTAATTCCTAGCATTCAGTAATTTGGTACGGAGTGAGAGCAATACAATGTCGCTAAAGCAGGATAAAGAGTGTACTCCAAGAGAGAAATGTTTCGCTCCTACAGCATGAGGGTAATTGAGTCACAGAAGCAGTCCCCATCAGATGAAAAAGAGAAAGGGGCAGCGGGGATCTCATTAACGACGCCTCTGCTTTGTATCTGCTAATGTGCTTTCATCCGATACACATATTAGCGTTGGGGAATTTATCAAAATTCCCTTAGTGTTTACTGGCTATCCTTTCTGAGACGGAGCTCAGAGTATGGAAGTGCTAACTGGTTTATTTACAAAGAACCATCACACCTGAAAACAGAGAATATCAACACCTTCACACACAATTTAAATTAACTACTATTTCATATGACACAAATTTGTTGAAGCAATTAATTGATTTTTTTCTTTTAGGCAATAATAAAAATCTCATAAAATTAATAAAAAACATCACTTTAGCTAAATAAAATTCCTAGAAGATACAACTGAAACAATCCCAAATACACGAAAAACAAGCAGAAGTCTACTTCTATTTATTATTATGGCGAAGAACTTACCACAACAAATTAAACTTGAATTTGGCGTTGATACAATGTGGCACATAGTACATAGGTGGTCTGGAAAGTATCCGACCAAATACAGATACAAGACATTGTCTCAGATTTTTTTTTCAACATAGTCTCCTTGCAGCCACACACATTTCTCCCAGCGACGCTCCCATCTCTGTAACCTATCCAATTAGTACTCGGCGTTTTTCAGCATAGTCTCCTTGTAACTCTCCACACTTCTCCTAGCGATGCTCCCATCTCTGTAACCCGTCCAAATAGTACTCGGCGATATTCAGCATAGTCTCCTTGTAACTCTACACACTTCTCCCAGCGATGCTCCCATCTCTGTAACCCGTCCAAATAGTACTCGGCGATTTTCAGCATAGTCTCCTTGTAACTCTACACACTTCTCCCAGTGATGCTCCCATCTCTGTAACCCGTCCAAATAGTACTCGACGATTTTCAACATAGTCTCCTTGTAACTCTACACACTTCTCCCAGTGATGCTCCCATCTCTGTAACCCGTCCAAATAGTATTCGGCGATTTTCAACATAGTCTCCTTGTAACTCTCCACACTTCTCCTAGCGATGCTCCCATCTCTGTAACCCGTCCAAATAGTACTTAGCGTTTTTCAACATTTTCTCCTTGCAACTGCACAAACTTCCATAACGATGCTCCCATCTCTGTAACCTATCCAAATAGTACTCGGCGTTTTTCTCTGCAAAATAACCGTGCACGAATGCGATTGCCTCTTCATTTGAAGAAAATTTCTGTCCTCCGAACGCAGTTTTCAGATGATGGAACAAAAAGAAGTCGCTTGGGGCTAGATCTGCTGAGTGAGGCGGATGATCAAGCTGTTCAAACCGAAATTAGGGGATTTTCGCCATTGCAACCGCTGAGGCGTGAGACGGTGCGTTGTCTTCGTAAAACAGGGTTTTTTTTCTGCAAATGTGGTCCTTTTTCTGCACATTCTGCCTTCAGCTTGTTAAGTAATGATGCATAGTATGCTCCTGTAATGGTCTTTACTTTTGTGAGGATCATCGGTTAAAATAACTCTATTACTACCCCCTAAAAACAATCGCTACCACTTTCCCAGCGCAAAAAGTTTTTTTGTTGCCTTTCGGAGCTGGTTCCCCCTTTACAGTCCATTATTTGGACTGTATTTTTGTTTCGGGCGTATAGTGATGTATCCAAGTTTCATCTACAGTAATTAGCCGGCGCCAAAACTCGGATTTATTGCCCCTAAACTGTACCAACAGAGCTTCGGAGATGTTCATTCGAACACGTTATTAATCTAACGTGAGCATACGTGGCACCCAACGCGCGGACAGCTTTTTCATGTCTAAATGTTAATTTAAGATGTGACAAACACGTTCTTTTGACATGTTGATATCCTCTGCTATCTCTCTCACTTTAATTCGGCGGTGAACTTTGGCGATGTTTTCGTTGTTAGTTGCAATATTTGGACGTCCCGAACGTTCATCGTTTCCCGAGCTGTTACGACCACGTTTAAACACAGCTGCCTAAAATTTCACTGTGGTAAATGTTGGTGCAGAGTCCCCATACACAGAACCCAACTCATCTTTGATTTGCGTAGGCGCTTTGCCCCTCAAAAACAAACATTTAATGACAGTTCGATATTCGATTATCTCTATTTTGGTAAAATCACTCGCATCAACTCACTCAAGCGACTGTTTCGTAATGTCGCGAGAATTGCTGGGGCCGGGTGCACAATGGGTCCCGCGCGAAGAGATAAGGGACAGACAGTTGGCGCGGAGATAAAGAGCTTGCCAGAACAGATAAAGATATCGTGGAGATAAAAGGCTTGCCGAAACAAATAAAGTTAGATAACTGGAAAATTCTAGTGACACCATGATTGATAGAGAACATTCCACAGACGTCTGCAATCATGAGTGAGCTAGAAAAAAGGAACCGCAATCGCTAGTTAGAGTGAAAGTGTGTAATCGGAAGTGAATTGTGTGCCTGCAGCAGTGTTTTGAAAGTGAACGCTTTTGTTTGTAGAGGGTGACCTAGGATCATCAAATTGTGTATGTGACGTAATTCTGCTACTCTAAGGATTGAGAAAAGTGTATTCCTACCGAAATAAAGAGAATTTTGAATTTCTGCGAATTGAACTTTTAATTCTATGAACCCACAGTCACAATAACAACTGAGCGTCCAAACTTTCTCGCACTTCTGTAACTGTCAACAGATGTACAAGGAAATTCACTAGCTTTTATTTACGAATGCTGTCATCTTCATGTTGAGGTCAGAAACTTTTCAGATCACCCGCGTATGTTGTGGAAATGTTGTTCTCTTTGTAGGCACCTAGGTGTTTTGCACCATCTTTATATTTAATGTCATATGTTATAAAAAAAAGCACTAGTTGTTAGTACTGTTGAGATACAAAATCTAACTTAAAATTGAAATCTGATACCGGCATTATTGAATAGAAGGACTAGTAATTGTAAAATTAAATGATAAGGACATAAGTAAATAATCATTGCAATGAATTATTTCTGTACGTTAAATTCAACGCAAAATGTAGGAATAATTATTTACTATTTTTATCAAGTGATGTCAGTGTATCTAAGGCGCTCCTGGAAGTCAGAACGTTCGGAAAACGGAGTTGCAAAGTAGAAAAAGTTCAAAAAATTAGAATTAAATCGGGATTGTTAGAATTTAGCAATTCATCAAGTAAAAGCAACTCCAGATGGAAATAAGAAGCTTGAAATTTCGCAAGGTAATATACAAACATTGGTAGGAAGCCATGAAGTTGAAGTCCATTACAAAAATCTATGTTTCTTCTTGTGTATTTTACAGACCAAAGCGCCTAAATTCTGAGCTTGGGCTCCACAAACTTGGCGATCACTGCAGGGAAACTTTCACCAACTCAGGCAACTTAGCCTTCTCAACATTGTTACGAAAACAGCTACTTTAAACCGTGGAATTACTACCCGCCTTAGTGGTGTGGGCGTAGCGTGCTTGCCTCACATTCAACAGCTCCCAATTTATAAGCTCCATCAGGGTAAGTTAACCGAATAAGACTTTTCCGGGGTTTTCCCTTATCCTAAAAGATGCATGTCAGTTAATTAAGCTCTATGGAGCCTGAGCTAATTTGAGCATCATTTCATCCCTTTTATTAAGGTTGGAGGACTACATTTAAAAAACTCGTAGAGTTATCGATACGTAAGCGTTTAGAAGATATAATATTGTCGCCGACTGCATTTTTGTGTTGGAGTCGCAACATGCCTGCACAGGAAAGAAAGAGACAGAGAGCAACGCGAGCGCTGAACGCTTGTCGAGAGAGAGAGAGAGAGCGAGAAAGAGAGAGACGGGAGAGAAAGAGACAGAGATAGTCTGGTATTTCCCGCTGCCATCCTGATTGTTACCGATCGTTCCACTAAATTCTGGAAAAGGACTGGAGATATAAAAGCCAACAAAAAGTCGAGGTGCCGGGCAGTTGCAGTTGTGCAGTGTGAGAGTTGTTAATGGAGTTGCAAGTTTAGAACTGTTAATTGTTTGTGTGCAGCTACTTATTTCTCTTGTTTAGGTGTGGAGAAGCAACGAGAGATGTATGACAGGTCATTTATAGGGCCTGTAAGGGGTATCCAAAATATGTTTTGCATGAAATAAAGAAAATTTTAAATTTCTTCAAACAAATCTTTAATTCTACGAACCCACAAAGGCACATTGTTGCAATCAGGATTGTAAGGGGGTTGAAGGTCTTACAAACCTGGGCCGCGCCGTGGCTCAGTGGTTAGACCGCTTGGCCCTTCACCAAGGCGGCCCGGGTTTGATCCCAGCCGACCGCAAAGTGAGATTTGTGACGGAAAACACGGCGCTGCGACGAGCTTTCTCCGGGATCTCCGGTTTACCCCGCCATCTCATTCCACCGGTGCTCCATCTTCATCTCGTGTATCATCAGTTTCATCGCCTGCGGTGCCGTTTGTAGTAAAAGCGGGCGTTAAACACTACAATTTCATTTTCTCACAAACCTAATCAACACCTGGGGGTGTAACTACTGATAGGATAAGGGAGCAGATGGTAGAGTTAACTAGTCAAAAGGTAGTGACATAATTAGGGTTAAATTAAAGTGATCGGCTTTCAACAACATTGACAAATACATTCCAAAGATTGGGGAAGTCAAATCAAACAAAGCTCTCCTTTATCTGGAAGAGTTAAAGGGTGCAATCGAGACAGACATTAAATCAATTAATATATAACAAATAAATACTTACCTTTTATGTAGAGTAGCGTAGAGTTCCGAAGAAGAGATGGCTGGTTCACTCTGATGTGTTAAGTCTTGTAGAAGTATTAACAAGTTCTATGATAAGACTAGAGCAGCAGCATCCGACCCTCTGACTGACTAACCAACTTACCCCTCCTTACTCGCTGTAATTGTTTATAGAACTGGCTTCCTAAATGTGTGCTATCATACGAGTCATAAGGTTTACATCCTATGGTACAATATTGTGCAACCCAAGAATGTCTCTTCTTCAATTTTTCTGTCGAATTAACATCAAACATATGAGCTGGCAGTTCAGTACCACTGCTCACTCTGATCACTGATTTATCTAACCTGTCTCAACCTGCTAACTCCTGCTGAAGCCTGGAGTTTACCACGAAATGAAATGTGAACTTCCAATAATTAAAATATTTCCCAAATCTCGTTCAAACCAAATACGCAATAATATGCACGAGGCATGACTTTTAAGTCAGTACCGTTTTGCGATTCTTCCGCCGCAACGCTACGGTCGGCGATCCGCGCATGTGCGCTGGTTACCTACATCTCTTGTCTACGCACTGACGCCATTACAGTCTGATTCTTCATTGTAAACGTTGGTTACTGAGTGTTTAAGATGCACCCAACAATCGTGAGTCCCGCCGATTGTGAAGTACGGGCTCTTATATGATTTTTTAGTGCTAAAGTCGTAAACCGATCGATATTCATCGTGATATCTGTGAAGTTTACGGACAAAACATTGAGTGATTTAGTGCTGAGGAAATGGGTGAGAGCATGACTGCACAAATGTGCATGATAAAGCACGCATTGGGCGTCCTTTGGCCGTTACTGAAGATTTGGTGCAGAAAGTGCACGAAAAGGTGAGAGAAAACAGACGCTTTACAATTTCAGCATTGTGCGACTACTTCCTCAATATACTCGTAGTGTTTTGCATCGCATTGTGACCGAGAACTGGAAGTACCGGAAATTGTGTTCACGTTGGGTTCCGAAAATGTTGACGGATTTGCACAAAACCCAACAATTAGGCAGTGCATTCACCTTCCTTGAGCGGTACCACAATGAAGGTGAAGATTTTTGGACCAAATTCTTACTGGTGACTCTGGACTCTGGACTCTGGGCTCATTTGAGAATTTCAGCCAATTCATTCATTGCTCGATATAACGACGTTGGAGGACGTAAATTATATATATAGTGTCGCGAACCCGATTGCGATAGCGCGGCTTGTGTACACAAAAAGCCTGGAGATAAGGAGTATGCCGGAAGAAATAATGATAGCGCGAGATAAAAGACCCGCCGGCACCGATAGGGTTACGCTTCTGGAAGGTGATAGAACATTCGATTCCTGTTTGGTTCAGATATATCTCGAATTTACGAAATAAGTATCTAAGCAAGTGACGGCTCGCAAAGGGAGTGAGTGTGAAACAGTATTGTGAAATGAGAGACAGCCAGCTGTGTTATTGTAACGAGAGCTAAGGATGTTATCTGCGGTCACTGTTTGTTATTGTGATCGACCTTGGTAGACTGATGGTGTATGAAACGTACTGTTGCTGTAATCTATAAGAGTATTTCTACGAAAATAGACACACACTCAGAGCCTTCAACCCCATACAGAGACCCCTCCGTCTCACACAACAGTGGTGCCGGCGTTGGCGAATGTCCGTAAATCCGGACCAAAGCCACGCCATACATTTCACAATGCGCCACACCCCCGCAGATTGCCCCAACTTCAGCTTCCGAGGTCGAAGGATAGAGTCGACTAACTCTGTCCGATACCTTGGAGTAACATTGGATAGATGCCTAACCTTTCGCCAACACATCAGAGACCTAGCGGGAAGGGTACAGGGAGCAATCGCTTTCCTATATCCTATGCTGGGGTACAGCTCGATGCCGCTTGGCCTGAGGTTATAACTCTTACGAATGCTGGTGATCCTGGTGATGCTATATGCCTGCGAGGTCTGGGGCATGGCCGCAGATAGTTGGTTGGCATGGCTTCAACGTGCACAGAATAGAGGGCTACGGTCTTTCTATTCTGTGGGTCGCTATTTTCCTACCAGGTTGCTTCATGAAGCCTCGGGTCTTCCATATGTGGATGATGAAGTTAGGCGTCGGGCATCAAAATTCTACGCAACTTTACCAACTCATAGAAACGCTCTTGTTAGATCACTGGGAGATTATGACCCCACTAGACGCCGTTCTAGACAACATCGGGTCCCCCGCATGGCATGTGGGCACCCAAGATATCCCAGGAGCTAATCCTAACAGCAGCTAAAGCGGAGCTCCACATAATCTCCTAAGTTGTTTGGCAACAAAATTCTCCTCAACCTAAACTAAATTGAAAACACCAGGATGCTGGGTATTGCATCCTGTCCTTTCATCCCGAAGGTACAATAACTGTAACCTCACAAAATTCGTTAACCTCAAAACCTACACCATATCCGTCCTACAAAATCCCGTTTCAAATACCTTACCTGCGGTAAATCCTTTAAACGGGTGGGCACGCAGCAAAAACCTTCTGGCTATATACAGCCAGCCAGCACCACATGGCATGGCAAAGGAGCTTTTCAATTTCTGCAACTCGGCCTTTTAATTCTGCGAACTCATAAAGTCATATACATATATTAATGAACAAAAATCATAACGTTTGTCCTTTCTTAACCTGTTCCAGTCCAAAATTCTTGTTCCAACCATTTTACTTATATATTGCTGAGCTTCCACCACCTTGAGGTCAGTAATATGAGTAATTTGAGGTAGCCAAGTTATTCTTTTTCCAGTCTAGTAAGTTCTGTTACTGATGTGAAGAATTTCATTTGTGCTGACTATATTTTAATTTTGTATTTGGTGTACATGATCCATATTTCTGAGCCTATATCAAATACTTCCATTGTTTTATATAGCTCCATTATTGTTTTCTAGCATTATTTTTATTGTCCTTTTGATTGCTACCGTTATATAAATAGATTTATTTGATAAGTGTTTCACTGTTATTTCAAATTCCAAGTATTTAAGCGTTAATGCTTTGTTTATTTTCTGATATTATTTTGGACCACACCAGATTATTGCGCTTAAAGATGATCATTTTGGTTTTCGAAGTTTAAATGTCCATATTGTATTCTCTTGCTAAAATGTGTATTTCATTACTCGATCATCACTTGAATACCAGTGTTGTTGCTGTTAATGCTTCAACACATGTTCTTAGCATGTCGTCTCAGTAAATATAAAAGAGAGGGTTGATGCTGGACAATCCTGTCATATCCCAGTGATAATAAATGCTGATTAGCCCATATTTTTGCAGGGTGAGTCAAGAAAACATCGACTTACCCTGTGTTTATTTTCTCCTACTATGCATATTCTTACATCGTGTATTACTTGGAATAGTGTTTCCGTTTTTGTCAAGAAGACATAATTTTATACTTGACAGGTTTTAAAATACCTTTCTTATGGAGCATAACAAGGTATGTCTATCCAGATAAATGATCAGCATTGGATTGTTAGGAGGGGATTCGGCAACTAGACCAGAGTGGTCTCTTATACCTATGCCCCAAGTGGGGCACCCCAGGAGGGAGGATGAAGTGTGAGGACACAGAGGGGGTCAACTCCAAAGATTAACTGCAGTACAGAGGGCGTGGTTCCTACTCCTTACTAGATAGAAAGTCCTCGACAGCCCAAGACAGTAGTTATCCCACCTACCGTGGCCAGGAACAGTTACGAGGCCAGTTCGGAGATATGAGGCCGCCCCCCCCCCCCCGAATAAGAAAGATTCCTGGCAGACATGCACAACCAGAATTTATTTATTCTATTTATTTGTACATAATTGTGCACATACAGGTTAACCCTAATTACAATGTTCACTTGAAAAAATGCAATATTTTATTACAAAGCAATGATCAAACAAAGGAAAAAAAACAATCAAGAATCTAAATTATTAGTAAATTTGGGACATATGCAAAAATTCAATTTAAATTTGTTAATAAAATGTCACAAGATAATGCAAACATTATTAATTTCATAATAGATATATCAATATTTAAATAATGTAATTTATTATATAGGGACTGCATTCTGAGCAATGTTGAATATTCGTGTAAATCAGTATTAACCCTTGAAATGAGGAAGATGTTACGAAATATATTTGGTGCGATATTGGGAACACATTAGTTTATTGACTGTCTGAGATTAATATCATCCAACATTTCTTGGAATAGTTTACTCAGAAACAGTAATGAATGATAATTTCTCCGGTAAAATAAACTTTTAAATTACAAAATACAAAGCATAGAAATATAAGAAATAAAGTTCTGAAGATGACGAAATTGTTTGAAGTACCCCTACATACTTAAGAAGCTTGCGTTTAACGTTTTCAATAAGTTTAATATATTCTAAACTACAATGACTCCATATAACAGCCCGCTTGAGTAGTGTAGATGGCAGTGTATCTGCCTCACACGTTAAAGAGGTCTTGAGATCGAATATCGGTCACAGTGAGTTACCTGGATAGGTTTTTCCGGGGTTTTCCCTTATCCTGAAATACGAGTGTCGGATAATTCTAAAGCTCTATGGAACCTGAGCTTATTTGAGCATCATTTCACCCATTCTATTCATTGTCCGATGTGAATTAACAGCGGAGGACGTAAATTACAAAAAGAAAGGAAAAGAAAGAAAGGACGGAAGGGAGGAAGCAAGGGAGGGAGGAAGGGCGGGAGGGAGGAAGGGAGGGAGGGAGGAGGGGAGGAAAGGAGGGTACCTTCAGATAACAAAAGCATATTCATTTCGAGATCTAACGAAGGAGTTATATAAAGAAAACAAAATTTTTAAATCGTTAAAGTTACTGGAATTTCGAATAATGCATCACAGATTCATATATGCTTGTCTAACAATAGTACATATTAATATGTTTAACAAATAGTGTGTTTATTAAAAATAATCACACAATCTTTCTTATTTTCAACTCTTTGCAGTAGAAGTTCTTCAATATTATAGTTGAAGCTAAAGTAACTTTCAGTTTTAAAGAAAGAAATATTTCTGAAAGTTAGATGAAATAAAGGAAAGATTGTCTTCACTCCATTTGTTTAACACATTAAAGTTCTTTTGAAGCTTAATACAATCAGAAACAGATTTTACAGATCTATAGATTTTTAAATTATCTGGAAACAGCAAAATATTGGAGTATTTGGCAATGGATGTTATATCATTAATAAATAAGGTAAATTATAATGGACCTAAATTAGAACCTTGAGGTACTCCAGAGTAAGTATAAAACTATATGATGTACACTTTTATATTTAACAATTAGAAATGTCGGTTTTGAATAACATACTATTAAAGAAATTATGGACCGAGAAAAGCCATATAACGGTAACTTTCTTCTCAGTTTTTTCGTGATCAATTTTGTCAAATGCCTTTTGCAAATCTGTATATATAACGTCAACCTGCGTTCTGCTATCTAACTCACCAGAAGCGTATTGAACTAACTTACGTAAATTAATAACGGTAGGTACTTCTATTTGGTATAAATCTGTGTTGGTATACACTAATATCACTTTGACGTGCAGAGATATACATTTATGGTGTATACTCTCAAATATTTTGGCTGGAGTTGATAATACAAAGGCTTCCCGCCAGCCGCGTTCCTGAATGGACCCACTAGGCAGGCTCGGAGAACGGATTTCGTCCCCCCGGAGGAGAAAGTGTTCACTTAGAGCATATCATCTTGCCATGCACTACTCAGGCACTCGACGACATTTCTACTCTGAAAGAAACCACCAGAAAGAGATGATATAAAATAATAATGTAAATGAGATGGAGGGGTAGGTAATTCGAGGGATATAATTTACCTACACAGCATTAGCCTATTGACCAGGAAAACACCGAAAATACCAATGGGTGAGATATTGTGTGTCTAACACAAGAAGGCAAGCTAAAGGAATATGTATTTGATTATATGTGTACATCATCAGTTTTGCTGTCTCCACGGCGTTTATGCCTTCCCAGTATGACAGAGATGCTAGATCCGTTTAAAATACGCAAGTGTTGACACACAACTCACCCATGCATAATACCTATGAAACAATTTCTTGGCGGGCAACTAGTTCCACTTGGGCGCTACAGTTTGATAAAATAATGTTTAGCTCAGGGTATAGCAATGAGGTTTCTCGCAGGGTATGCGTGGATATGTGTGAGAAGGATAGTTTAATGACACTGGAATGCCTGTTTCAAACTGATTTATTGACTGCTTCTTTTTCTCAGAACATCGAACTTGAAGTTGCCGACCAAGGATTACCAATATCACTGTTTAAAGTTACTGAAGGCGGAATACCTATTACTCGATAATACTTAATTAGTTACGTATAAACTGAGAAATATCTTCTGTCATCACGTCTTGGTCTGCCTTAGACCAAGACAGAAGAAGTTGAAAGCCCTAATGGGCCCCACGCCATGGACTGCTTTAATGGCTTGCCAGCCACGAACTGCGCTAATCGGCCTCACCCCGAAGACTGAATGACCACAGATGCGCGTGGGTGTACATGTGAGTTTCACTTACTGAAGGCCCCTTATTCAACCAAAGATTTCCTTTGTGACAATCTAGTCCATTGTCTTTATTAGGGACCGAAGAATACCTCATTCAACAAGTCAAGTGCTCCCCTTTAGAAATCTGCTAAGGACACTGTTTCTTACATTTCTTTTGTTACAACAACTATCCTCCCCCAACTGCTATTCGACTCAACTGCCCTTGCACGTGTTGTAACAAAGACCCAACATTCCTTAGATATGCATCATAATTCTTTATACATTGCAGTTCTTAATTTCAGTAGCACCTATCACTGGAGCTACTGCAACAAATATGAGATCTGTCAACATGGGTGACTCATATGCACTCACACACTTATTTCCTAGTAAACAGACCCACTACCAGAGCAGATAAACAGATCAAATCCCTCTCTCCTTCATTCGTCTCTTGTCTTGTTGTGATGGCTAGACAGTTGGTGGGCCACGGAAATCGAACACGGACTTCCCAAATGCGAGTCACAGATGAAACTGCCTAAGCCATCCTACTCGGTTATCCACATTATAGTCCATACGTTTCTCAAATGTTTATTCTTTCTGTATATCAAATATGTAAGTCCTCTCTCACTTAATTTGGCTGCTAGAGCTCTTTGAAGTGGAGACGAATACCTTCCAGAGGCACTGTTATATTTGAAGCTTAATTTAATCAATATAAAGAGCTCGGAGTCCCATTATTCTCCTCTCTTCACGTTATACTTCTATCTGCACATATATAAAATTCTGCTACAAAAAAAGCAAAAACAACAGAGGTAAAAAAATGAACTACTGGCATCCATGGTGAGGACGGCGACGACGAACTCATTATTGAAACTTGTGCCGAAACACCCGTTCGCTGTGATGTTGACGTCGAGGTTAGGAAGTTTGTTCTGGCACAGATACACTTCGAGCTGAGCATCGGATTCATGTTGCTCGTCTTTAGAAGCAAGGCACTTTACATGAATGGCGTGGGCGTCGTTGGAAGCAAGTTTGACGGTGACTTCCTTCTGTCCACCAAAGAAGGTAGTTTTGGAGGAGAGCAGTGAAACTTCGGAATACTTTCCGTGAGCAGAAAATTGTGGAAGAAACAGGAATTTTAGGAGCAGGTTGTTTCCAATGTGGACGGGATCGGTTTGGCAGCTCATTTTGGTATAGGAGCGAAGGATACGGCGTATCGTTTGAAACCGCTTTTGAGTTGTTCTTCGCCTTTGTAGGTTAAGGTGAACTTGGCGGAGTTGAGTTCTTTGAGTAGTTCTGGAGAGGCGTTGCCGAACCTTGCTGGCAGAAAGACTTCTGTGTCGTTGTCGATTTTGACGACTGTTCTGGGTCCGTGCTTTGTTGAAAGTGTTCTACCGCCTTGTACTATGTAGGCTACGTTTTCTTGTAGGGCAGAAACGCTGAGAATGTCGGTGCTGTTGGAGAGTTCATCCAGTTGTCGAATGGCGTTCTCGGACATGCTTAGCTTTGACAGCGAAAGCAGTTCTTAACGAACGGAGCTGGACCGTCGACGTGAGTTGTTGAGGTGGGAAGGTTATGGTGGCGTACGCACCTGCGGTATGGAGCACAAACTTGCTGTTTGTGAATGGGCAGCTCGTTCCACACAACGTCGACGTCGGATAAAGGGTACCGAGAGAAGATGGCACTCCCGTTTTCCAGCAGCACTTGGCGTTCACGAGGCATGAGAACTTGGATGCGTTGTGTGTTTTCAATGTATTTCTGCAGCACCGAGAAGCACCCGTAGGCCATGAAAGGCGTCTGGTGTTGTACTTGCGCAGAAAGTCCTGGATTTGTTGATTGAGCTTGGAGAGGTCTTCGTAGAATCCAAGTTGACACTCGGTGCACAAGGGTACCAGACGACTGAGAACTTCACAGCTGCAGCACCGATGAAAACAGAAAGAGCAGTGGTACGGCTTGCAAGACTCGCTCGGCATTCCACGACGACGGCAGCACACAAACTGAGTAGCAAGAAGGAAGTTCAGCCTTTATAGATTAGGAGAAAGGACGGTTGAACAGGAAAATCCGGTGGACCGTTACAGGAAGAATAACATCCGTGGGAAAGTTTCCTTGCAGGTACCGTTACATCCGGCGATTTGAACCGTGAGAAGGTTTCCTTGATTAATGGAAAACTTCGTGCTTTTGGTAACGAATAGTTCCAGGGGGATCTTCTTCATCTTGTTGGAGAGGTCTGTTTCTTTTAACGCTAAATATCCAGTCGCCATGTACGTGATCGGTGAGGATGTAAAATGAAGAATGTCCCAAATACACTGCGCAACACTTTCCATAGCAGGTGCGTTTGGCTATAAGCATTTTTGTCATTTTTTCCACCGCAATGTACTGATTCTCGTAGAAGATGATGTAGAGTCCTTTCTTTGGAATGAATTGAAACTGATGGTCTGTATTGTAGTCTGTACTTGGAAGAGGAGATGTTTGGAACTGAATGTCTTTAAAGTCGATGTTGGAAAAGACGTAATGAATTTTATTTTCACAGCTGTGGCATCTTACTGTGACTGTTTTTCCCTGGAAGCAATCGTCGACGAAGCGGAGTCCATAAGGCGCGTTTTTCTTTGGATGACCTTCAACCTCGTAATTTTTAAATACTTTGGTTCCTTGGCAGTACACAGAGATGAAATTTCTGTATCCCATGACGCTGCTCGGAGCTTTTGGAAGTAACTTTAGGGGAGTTGCTGGACGAACTGTGGCAGCAGGAAATGCTCCATCTCTAGGTACGTTCTGAAGGTGGCGCTTCCTATGTACTTCGTAAATTGTGTAAAGTTAATGCTTTCGAAGGGGGAATTGGACGCATGCGTGTGCTTCAGGTACTTGTAGTAAGCTACAATCTGATTCTTTACGTCATTTTCTTCTTTGCTCTGCTGAAACAGGATGTCGGTAACCAGGCGCTGCAGTCCCTCCAGTACTTTCCATTCTTGTTTGTTGAGCGACACGGAGCGGCCGTGCATGTTCTTTAGGACGACGCTGGCGTTGCCAAATAGGTTTCTAAAGATAAGGGTGAGGTTGTCGCTGAGCTGGTACTCCTTTAGATGGCACTGATTTATGGCGCTATGAATGATACTTCTATTCTCGAAGAGTTTTTGCCACTTTGACGAACTGATGACCACGGCGTGTTGCTTTCCGCACTTGGCGATGGTGACAGCCAGTTGGTGAGGCGGTTGGGGTAGGAAACCCACGCACAGAAATTTGCTTTGTGCGCGATTAAGGAAGTAGATGTGGGACAAGGGTCCCACGCCGGGTTGGGGCTCTTCGGCGATGCCTGGAGCTGGGTCGGCCTGAAGGTTCTTATCGGCTTCGGTGGTTTTGGGCATGAGATCAAACTTGGTTTTCTTGGCAGGCGTTTCCATATTGCTGTAACATACAAAAATAAGAGCTGTTAAATCATGGAACGAGAGGAAACCTGGGGAAGGGGATCTATCTGCTCAAAAAAAACCTTACCTGACGTCGTGCTGAGACATTGCTACGTACTGATGTTAGGTTGCTGTACCGCTCGTTTTATAGGAGACGGAGTGCGTTCTGAAAGAAGCAAAAGAAGTGTTGTAAACCGCAGCAAGTGTGACGTCATATTGAGAACTAATTTTTATGGTACACGTTTACTTACCCTAAGAGGTTGGCACGACTGATGTTGAGTTCAGCTCCGTACTAGGCACACATGTTTGTAGGTGTTGAGAATAACGTTGTCGTTGCGCGCGTAATCCGTAATACTAAATTTTGAAAGAAACTTTTCCTTGGATAAATCCGAGCAGCGATGCGATAAGTAGTCGATGACGTAATGACCGCACGTGGTGCTGTCATGACCTTGCAGCCTTCTGAGGTTGTGCGACCAATGGGGTCCGCAGCTAGCGTTTAGAAACGTTAGAAAATGAGGTGTGAGCGGTGCTAGCCCATAACTGTCGAAATATTTTCCGTGACCACTTTGCGAGACAAATATGCAGACCCAGTGCTTACCTGGTAGGGAGATTGGGTAAGTGTCAGCGACCAAGGCGAATGGTAGTTTCCTATTGGTGCTTTCTGAGGGTAGGGTGTCGCAGGCGTAGACGCCCAAAAAGCGAGGGCGCGTGGAGGGACAGGTAGAGAGAAAGTGCTCTATTTGAAGCGAGTTCAGGATATGAGGATGGATCGGTTAGCGTCGATTTCCAGGGTACGATGTATTCCCGCCAACACCAGAAGGACGACCGGTTCTGTCAGCTGTTTGGCAAAACCCACCCTTATAGACACGGAGCCGTGGCGCTGACCGGAGATGTAAGATTCGTTGGCGCTCATGTCGGCAGTGAGATCGAAAGCAATTACGGTATAACCGACGGGGTAGGCCTGTTTGGAAATTGAATGTCCCTCGTCTCTGAAGTGAATGCCGAGACCGTCCTGATGGGTTTGAAAGCAACGCATGAAGTGTCCGTCTTCAAAGTTTGGCTGAATGGGTTGAGAGGGAATGGGTTGGCCGTTGACGTATAGCTGAAACATGTTCATGTTAAAATGTTGCAAATTGTAAGGGTTTTTGCCGAAATCGCCAGTATAGGATTTGTCTAGAACCATGGCGACGACCACTCTTCTTGGAATTTGACCCGTGAAGACGTCGCTGAAAGTCATTGCACTGGCCTCTTTGGGAATACTGAGGGCGTGGAAGCTGACGTCCTTGAGATGGTACTTGGCGTTGCTCTTTGCCAGCGCCGCCTGGGGGGCCAGTTTGATGGTTGGTGACGGTCTGACCACTTTTAGATGTAGAGTGGCCGACTGAATATCGGCGTACCCCTTGAAATTGGGTACTTCGGAGAACAAATAGAACTGGGGTGACGAAGGGGTGAGCTTGATGGTGACGCTAACTTTATTGAGCAAAAGATTGTTTTGTCTAAATAGAGCATTCGATAGCGGTGCCATTAATTGCACGACCTTACTGCCTTTGGTAAATCCATGCCGAAACAAGTAGCCGGCAATTTGCCGCAAAAGTGTTCATGATGCCGGGGGTATCCTTTTTCCAGAGGGTAGATTGGAGCTTGGTGTTCATGGCACCTTCAGAATAATTGAGGAGGGTTTCGAGATACGTTCTATAGGGATATCCGGCTTGCGGCATGGAAACCATGACGCTATTGAGCGACACCTCAAGCTGTTGAAACAGTGAATTTAGGGCGTTATTGACGAAGGTGACTAGCACGTCGTCCTTGAGCTCCTCTCCTTTTTCGCTAACGATACGAACAAATACCTCTAGAACGACGTAAGAAAGGTCGAGGTATTCGTCTGCATTTCCGGAATAATGAAATGTAATTGGTGCATTTTTCATTATGGTGTTTTGAGGGCTTAGGGATATGAACCGAGACTCTTCGACGTTCATGTGAACCGGAAGGTCCTTGAAGAGGTCCAGTTCGGAGCTCATGTGGATCACGGTTTCGGCCATTACGAGAACACGTCCTGCACCTTTCGCCTCCTGCGTTTCAGCTTAGACTGTTTCGGCTTGGTAGGTTTGGCGCGTTTTACTGTGTTAGTCGCCTGACGCCCGATCCTAGCATAGAATCGATTTTTTCGTCTGCCTTACGCTTCAGATTGGACCCAGCCTCCTTAAGTCTGCTTCTAAAAGCTTCCTTTGGGGTTGTTCCTCCGGCGGCCACGTCGGACAGCACGTGAGCGCCCAGTTTGAGCGACTCCTTTCCCACAGCCTTTGCGCCGCTTTTCAAGAAGGGTAGAACGGTTCTGAAGAGACTTCCTAGGGCAGAAAAGAGACCGCTTCCGTGCTGATAGTGCCTACCGCGTTAGAGAACGAAATCCCCGTGGTCTAAAGCACCACCAGCTTGATTGAGGTAGTATTGAGTCACCGTGTGCACGTCCATTACCGTTTCTTTGGCCGGAAGGTGAGTACTATAGTGGAGGAAAAGCCGTCGGCAAATGGTAGCAGATCGCCATAACCGTTCCTTAAATCTATGCTGACGGTCTTTAAGTCTTGTTGAACGAGTGGCACCCAATTCTGAGGAAAGAAGGTCTTTTCATCGGACATGTAAGTGTTGTTGCTTTTCTCGTACTCTACTGCAACGCTCTCAATCACTTGTGCAAATGTATCGCCCACCACTTGCGGTGCAACCAGATTACAGTAGATGAACATTTCGTAAGGAAACCCCATATAGGGATCTACGGGGTGTTTTGCCTCCTTGTGTAAAACGATTTTGGTGTAGGGTTCAAAGCCCAGCATCTTGGCCATGGCTGGGGACAACATCATGCTATGAACTCGATGGAGAGGTTCGGTGGGCGGTTGGTCGGGCTGCTCCGGTGGCGGAGTGGATTTAGAACTCACCGCGGGGTTGGGTTTAGGCGGTTGGGCGGTAGGTTTGGGTCTTTGGACATTTGGTTTTCGGGTTGGGGGTTTAGTTCTGGCCGGCGCATCGCTCACCTCGCTGGGAACCACGGTCTTCGGAACGCGCACCACGGTCTCCACGTACCCATCAAAGGTAGTGTCGGAAAGTTGCTGCGCATGCGTGGCGGCTTCGTTGATGCTGACCGGTTTATTGCGCTCGATGAACACAAAGAAGTTATCCACGTGCAAATGTTCCAGAACGACGGCGTTTACCCGGGTCACCAGATCTTTGGGTTCGTGCACGATACCCGGCGGTATCTGCAAGCTAAATTTGGAATGCGTGGGTAGATGAGTCATCGTGTACCTGGTACCGATGAGTTGCGCATCGCCTGCGGTTACGTTGTAAAACTTAACCGGATACCTCACCTTTTGCAGAGCCACCTCCCACTCCCCTTGAAGCACTATTCGCTCGGGCAGTATGTTGGAAAATTTGGAAGTCGTGTTGTCACTAAAGTGATCCATGGAAGCATTGCTCACGAGCGTGAGAGAGAATGGTTCGGTTTTGATCATATCGAAGCGATCGTCGAAGCCTGGACCCAAGAGTTAAACTTGGAAGGGTAGCCCTTCCACTTTACCAAAAGTTGCTTGTTGCGCCCGCGGCCCCTGGTTTCCAAAATCTTGTCTACTTTGTACGTTTGAGGGAGTTCCACCTTTTGCAGCTCTTCGGTGTAAAAGCTGCCGTCAATATCCTCTCCGGCGAGAACCTTCAGTTTATATACCACCGGCTGACCGCGCACGACCTTGTCGATGACGAATATTTCGTCCGTCCAGTTCTGCTCGTACCCCTTGCCAAACTTCATTTTTTCTTTGGAAATGCGCACGTGGTCCCCCACGGCATACTTTGGTGCCCTTGTGCGGGGTACATGCCTATTGGCGTACAAGTTGCGGTACACTTGCGCGATATTGGTCTCGTTGACGTCCTTGGGCGCCATCTTAATGGATCTGGGATACGAACTGTTGTACGACTCGAGAAAGGCCGGAAGTACCTCCACGTATTTGTAAGTGTTTGCATGCGTGAAATACTTCCATTTCTTGGTCTTGAGAGTGCGATTGAAGCGCTCAACGACGCTGGCTTTTACATTGTTCTTTGTGGTGTAATTACGGACGCCGTGTTTCTTCAGAAAAGCCCTAAAGTTTTTGTTGGTCAACTCGGTTCCTTTGTCCGTCTGCAGAACCCTAGGAACGCTCTCGGAAAATATGGAGCGAAATGCTTGTGCTACCTCGGACCCAAGTTTGGATTTTAGATGTACGGTCCAAGCGTACTTGGAGAAAACGTCGATGACGGTGAGAATGTACGCGTAAGGTTTGTTATGCTCTTTGACACTGTTCATGACGTTGAGGTCCGCCTCCCAGAGATCGTCCATATTGGTCACGTGATAATATCGCGTAGAAAAGCGCTTTCTGATGGGCTTGTGCAGCGTGTAACTGTCCTGGGTTCGAAGAAAAGCTTCAATGTGTCCTTTCGACTTGCCGGTAGCTTTTCGAAGTGCGTTTACCGATCCGAAGCCGGCTGGGTGTTCCGGATTTTCGTAAAAGCGTCTCAGCATCTTCCATTCCTTCATCGCTTACCTGTACAGAGGTTTCCACTGTTTTAAGCGAGGGTTATAGCTGGGTCTACTAGATTTCTTTCTGGGCGAGGAAGGAGAAGTCGGTCTTTTCTTCTTGAGTGGCGAGAAGGGGTTAACCTTTTCGGTTTTAGGCTCCTCTTTTACCGACACTTCGTGCAACAGTTCAACATCATCGTCGTCGTCGTCGTTATCGCGAAGATATGGCTGTTTCACTTGTGTCACGAGATCGAGATAGTTGCTCAATTTATATTTCATTAAGCGCCACTTTTCGTCGGCAGACATCTTTTCGCGCTGGAGACTGTCGATGTCCTTGGCTAGTCTGGAAATGGTTTTATCTATGATGTGAAGTTTGTCTACTGTTTTAGGTTGCGGAGCAACCACTATTTGCCTGGCGTACTTCATCCAGCAGACTTCGACAAGAGCGCGCTGCCCAACGAAGCCAGGACCGGTAAGAGAAAAGCTGGAAGGAAGCCGCCTTTCTGTATCAAGATTTGCTTCTTTTTCTTCAGTGGAAGCCTCTTGTCGACTAACTTCCTCCAGCAAGTTTTGTGCCTTTTTAAACGATTAAGACACTTTGTGGGCAGCTGCACGTTACCCTTACAGATGTTGTACATGCACTCGGAAACGGCCTTGATCAGCTCGGGGCTTGCGTCCTTGAGCAACTTTCTCCGCGCAGCTGGCTTGACCTTGGCCAAGGCCACTAAATTTCCGTGTTGTCTCCCTATCAGCGGACTGCATGTTTGAGCGCGAATGAACGCTTGTCAATTTTTTAATCCCATTAAAAACATTAACAATCGTTGGGCACGAAATATGAAAGAGTTTCACCCGACAGCACCCCGGTTCGATACCTGTAACGATCCGGCATGTACTGCGTGCAATCTAACACCAGATAACCGTGAGGATGCTCGGTAGCTTTTTGGAAAGCCTCTAATAGGAACCTGGAGTTCCTGGGTTCGATTTGCTGACACAGCCTTTCTATTTGCATTTTGTCCCTGTTGTTCTTGAACGCCACGATGTAGTTTGAATTTAATGATATTGTTCTGAACTTGTTACCCTGAGGAAAGACGTTCTGCAGAATGTATATGACTCCGAAACGCTTGTGATGCGAGTCTCTGGTGAAGAAATTGGACACGGAGAGGCGGTCGCAGTCAAACATCATATCGTCCAGAATGAAGAGGTGATCCTCCCCCACCTCGCATAGCTCCGGCATACATGCATGCGTCTCGCAGCGTATGGGCATGCGCCTTAATTTGGGCGAGTATTCGGGAGGGTGACACCACAGGACCCTTTTAGGATCTTTGTCGAACATCTCCTCCGCGTTGCAAATGAGCGCCTTCACAAAAGTGGATTTACCGCAGCGCGACGACCCCGCAACGAGCATAGTGCTCGGAAAACTAAATTTCCTAATATTGTCCGGAGGTTGCGTCATGGGTGCCATATCTTCCGATAATGAGCACAAGGGAGGAAATGTAGACACATTTATCGTTGTTTAAATGGCGCGCCGCCTCCTGTACCCGTAGGGCACGGAATCGAAGTTGTCCGTGAGCACTCTCTTAATTGACAACCATTCAGAATGTCTTGCTGGAAGGCTCCGTCACCACGGTCCACCCGGGTTTCCTTGCTATCTGCGTGCCCGACAGCACCACGGCCTTATCGTTGTCCCTTAGCACTACGTCGCCCATGACCTCCGCATTCACATGCCTAAGGTTGCCCGAATTAAGATTGATGCCTTTAACCTTGCGCACTTGGTGCGTGCCTTTCGGCCCCTTTATTTCCAGGCAGTAGCTCTTCGGTCCCGTGGAGGCAAACCTGGAAACGTAGGCACCATTGCCGAACTTTTAGAGCTCGTCGGTCATGTCCCCAAGGAACGCCCCCACGGACGGCGTCCAATCACCGGGTACGCGGGTCGCGATGACGGAGTCCATGTCGAAGTAGCACACCCAGTCGCCCAGTTTCCTCAGAGAGGAGTACAACACGAGCCGAGCGTGCGCGGTCGTGTAGGCGGCAATGACGACGTTCGGGGTGGGGTTCACTCTGGGGCTCTCCCCGCCGTACCTCCAACCCACATACATGACGTCGTCGGTACGGTTAGGTAAGTCTGCACTTCGTTTAAAAGTTCCAGCATTCTCGAATACACCTTGACCAGCTCGCAAGTGGACAGATTGTCGCGCTGTCCGTATTTTCCCCAGAAGGAATTAGGCATCAGTTTGGCGAGCTCTCGCCTTCCGGGATTGGGTTCGATGGCGTTCGGATCCAGTTGCACGCCCTCTCTTTCGAGGAATTGCCTCACGTACTGCTCTTTCTTGGCGGGGGTGTCGCAGTGGGAGGGAAAGCGGTAGCTTCCGTTTTGATTTTGAGAAATTGGTTCACGTAGTCCTCAAATAGACCCTTCTGTCCGGAGACGTGGTCGTATCTGATACTCCCACATCGTGTGCGACCTTGACTTCATCGATCACCCAAGTGCCCGTCAGACACCTTTGCTGCTCGTCGTGGAGGCAGTCTTCTTGGTTCTCCTCCTCTGCGCATGCGCGGCATAGTGGAAACATGAGTTTGCCGTTGACTCGCACCGGGAGTACGGGGTGATACAGTCCTTCCGCGGGGAGCACCGTGCACTTAATGAGGCCGCCTTGTACGTCCTTCAGATCGGGAAAGCGATCCAAGTGGATCTTCGGGTGCCCCACAGGGTATGCCTTCGTCTTATTCACCATCGGATACAGAGAGCAGATGTCGACATAGAACATTTTCAGGTCACCCTTGGCCTCGCAGTAGGTCTTTGTACAATTGTTCCGGCCTCCAAAGAAGGCGTCTCATGGGTTGAGGGGTTCGGTAATGGGAAAGGTCTTGACAAATTCTGCCAGTTCGACGTCCCTCCGCGCCATGGCGTGGAAGTCGCATTCCCACATCTCTATGACGTTATAGCCCCCCCCCCTCCCTCAACAGCTGCGTGACCCTCTCTGTGCTTTCTAGTCTAGAGGACATGGTCTCGTTTCCCGTGGGGTAACTGACGGCGTGTCGGTTCGGAAAACAACGCTTACACCCGTGAAAGAAACACCCGTGGAAGAGGTAGACAATATTCGCTTCCTGTCGATATCCGTCCACCTTGTGTCCCAAAAGCTTCACCTCTCTTCCTCGAACAGCACTCTGAATGATAACGTTCTCTTGGTTTTCCACCCACGATAACCAGACGCAAGCAATGCGCGAATGCTTATCGGCCAGACGGTAACCGCCCGGAGGTAACAGAGCGATGGCGTTCTTGGGCATAAATCGTTTTCTATATACCCAGATGCAAGCTTGCGCGATGGTCACGCATTCTCCAAAAGGATCGATGCCATTCTCTTCGAGGAATTTTCTTCTAAATTTTGCTACACCTTGACGCAAGAGAAACACGTCCTTCTTGCAGTACTTGATCATCTCCTCCTTCATTATAAACACGTACTGCGATGACGTCATCTCTTGATGCCACTTCTCGAAAGCCATTCGACCCTCAACGGACATGCCATCCGGGCAGAGGTACTTCTGATCTGGCATAGGCCCCACGTAGTCTTCGTTGGCTTTAGTGTTAAACAGATAGGGAAAATACCCTTTACATCCCTTTAACTGGAACGTCTTTGAAAAGCGAGACAGTGGCATGGGAATGAAGTTTAATGAGTCAAGAAAAGTAACGTTGCCAAACTTCATCTTGTATATCTTGTTCCCGTTCATAATAAGCTCGGGCGTCCATTTAAGTTCGCTCACCATATGACGTAATAAGAATTGTCCGTCATACGAGCGCATGTTGTGAGCCAAGATGATCACGTCACATCTTGCAAACGTAAGTTGAGTGATGTGAGCAAACAGCTGCGACACTGGTTTATCGTCAAACACCCATTCTTTCACGCCACACCGCGTGCAGTACGTCATCTTTTGCTGGTCGTCTATGCACAAGGGGCAAGCCTGGTATAGCACGCAAAGATTTGGAACGTGTTGAAACGTGTCCCGCTTCTCCAAATATGGAGTCTCTTGCGTGCATTCGAAATCAATGAACATAAACACAAAATCGCTTCGAGTGCTCTTAGGACAATACGGCTGTATGTAACATTAATGGTTTGGGTCTGCGTGTACCTTGCAATGACTGCAAAATATTTCGTCGCACTGGTGCGCTGTCTTGCGGTGTCTTAAGTTCAATAATTTATTGCAAGAAAGACAGACCTTTTCCACATCTTGTGATTGTCAAAACAAACCTGCCCCATAAAATCGCGATGACACTCATTACAGCGTACGTAATCGTAAGAGCTAACACGGCATACCTGGTGGCATTTCGCACATTTTTCGTCGCAGAGATGGTATTCCTTCTTATTCTTAGAAACAAAGCAGCATTCTCGGCAGTACCATTTACATTTTAAAGCTGCGTTCAAGTTTACTATAGCGTTACAATGTCTGTCGTGCAGCATAAGATCGATGTGTTTTTCACTCTGATTTCTCGATTTATATAGCACGTTCTTTCCCGAATGGTCTGCAAAGACCGTGAAGGCATATTCCTTCAGCATTTCGTCTAAACGTTTCACGTCTTCTACAGTAAACCTGCCATCGGTCTTTCCTAGCGCCTCGCACAGCTCTACAGCTCTCTGTTTCTGCAAGAACTCACTCCTTCGAATCGTGTTATAATTGATGTCACCATCTACTTTTGACTTGCTCACGGCAACCGCCCTTGGAACTCACTACGTGTCCTTGTTGTTTGCAATTTCTACTATTCCCTTGTTCCTCCTGCATTCCTCGCACGGTTTAAAGCACGAACCCGCAACCTCTCTGGTCCAAACGCAAGTAATTTTCAGAGGCCCTCCCATCAAAAATTCCGCGTTACTTTGCATGACTCTTTCTATGGATTTAAGAACAGCCTCGGCATTGACTTGATCTGCCTTTCGAACGCTCATATTAAATGCTTTGGAAGGTTGTTTCGAATCCGATATGGATATTCCTAATTAACCGGGTTCGTTCTTCAGAAGCTCTGCCTTAACAAACTTCACAAGCTCGTCAAACATTGTAAGCACCCACCTCGCAGGATCTGCTCCCAATGGCATAGGCGTCACGGATATGTCCGTTTCGTTATAACCTGAATATAACTTTTTCGATTCCCTGCCCCTTTGCACCAAAACTGCAAACGTAGGCTGCAAGGTACAATTGCCACTTACCTCATCCTGCTCTTCCACGTTCTCTAGTTTGATGTCCATGTTCGCGCAACGGCAACGTTCCCTTTTCTAAAATGCTAATGTTCTGCACGGCTACTTGTTTAACACCTTATTTTTCTACTAAAAATAATGCAACTACCAAAGTCAATCACGCGCCCGCAAATTCAGTGCTATGGTTAATTATACCGATCAATTAGTATGTCAGCAATAATCACTGTTACAGAAATATATGAATTTTTTCAAAACGCAAAGCTATTATTTCGCTTCTCAAGTATTTCACAGCAAAAAATTAACTTCGGCAACAGCTTATCGCTCCTGAACTTTTATAGTGTGCTTATCGTTGCCACAGCTTCCGTTTGTGAACTCTGTTAAAATTCCAATTAAAAATCCCAGCGGGTTATCTCGCCACAACTTCCCAAGTTGCAATCGGGTGCCTTTCGCCGCAGCTTCCGGTCTCGCCACTCGGGCGCCAGTTCATTCGGTTTCGATATGGAGTTAAATTCCCGACCGTCAACCACAAAACCACATTTAAAGATTTCGTGCTAGAGTTCCTTTCTCAGGCGATTTAACACTTCCACGTGACTTTTCCAGAACTTTAATCGCAGCGGCCATACTGTAACGGAAGTCCCCACTCCTCGGTATTCAGTCCTTTTAAACTAGTAATTTGCAAATTCCACTCCCAGTCTTAGTTTCAATCGCTAACCTGGAGCATCACCAGACTACATCTGTCAACGAAGTTGTTAGAGAAACTTTTTTTTCGCCTTCTGGGCGTATAGTAATTGACCGTGTCGTGCAACGCTCGGAGGTACATTCTTCTAGTACATTCATATATTCTCTTCCGCCTTTTCTGCAAGCCTTCAGATTCACTGCACCAAGCCAGTTTCCACAGCATTTTAACGAACCTTCGACGCCGCCGTCATCTTTGGAGGTGCACCCTAATTCAAACCAACCTTCTTTTGCAAATCCTGACATCTCGGCTTCGTCAGCTTTGGAGGTAGACACTAGCCAAAACTCCAATCCTGAAGTCTTGGCGTCGTCATCTTTTGAGGTGAACGTTCATGCAAACGAAACTTCGGTTTCCAATCCTCAAGTCTCGTCGTCGTCTCTGGAGGTGGAGCCTAATTCTGCCGCAACTGACAGTGGAGCAGTGTTCAATTCAAGTGAACTGAGCACACTGCTCATTTCGCGTTCCCTACCGAGTGACAGTGGAGTAGTGCTTCACTTAAGCCCAACACCGCCTTCTCCGCCAAGATGAACATCTCCAGAAAGTATTCAATTGTTGTCATCTCCATACAGTGACAGTCAGCCGGCAGCTGGAGGTGTTTCACCTGCTCCATCTGCGACCATCGTGCTGTCGTCGAGTAGTGACGTGTCTTCTTCTGGGTCTCTTGCGTCCTCATCACTGTCATCAAATGGGTCACCATCTTCGGTAGTGCCGAGTTTGACGTCAACAAGGAAGGTCAGTCCTGCGTGCTACTCTGCAGCTTCCAGTTTCATTTCTTACTCCCCTTTACCACCATTCCGTCCCATCAAGACTTCCACACCAATTTCCCTGCACGAAATTCACCCTTCGTCTCTCCCTTCCACCTCTTCTTTTCCCACATATCTCAAAAGTCATTTTCCCAACTCAGTTTCGCCTACTGCATCCCATCTAGAGGTTCCATCTCCTCGTCAGCTGTTCACGCCAATAACCCCACAACAGGCCGCTCCCTCCCCTTCAAAATCACAGCACATTTCTTCGCATTCAGCTTCTTTTCAGTCTCTGATTCCTCTTCTCTCCTGTCGCCCTTACAGTTTTAACAGGCGCGGCACTAAAAGAAGTCTGTTGGCGTCATTCAACACTACATCTCCACAAAATTTGGAATTGCAATGCAGCAATGGATGGTGTGTTCACGCAAACTGCTTCCAAGACGACTTCGACGAGCAGTTTCTCACCATAAATCTAGACGAAGACCTAGTCAGTGATCTGGCCATACCTCTTCTGCTACCTGTGTCACCACCTTTGCGTTTTGGGAATAAAAGACCTTCTACACAAAAACGTATAACTGAGCTGGTGCCTCTGTCGCCGCAACCAAAACGGAAGTACGCCCACGTAAAGAAACAGCGCCTTCTGTCTTAAATGTGTTTCATTCACCAAAGTAAAAACTCCTAGTGTAGTGCGTAGTTTATTAGTTTTAGTGATTTTTTTTGTTGCTATTTCCAAAACATATGTACAATATTTTCTCTTCCTTAAATTTCTTTTAATGTAATATAAGTGCTTCAAACCTTAAAAAAACATGAGTTGTGATAACTGCACTTCATGCTCAGTGGCAGCAAACAGTCTAAAAAACAAAGAATTGGTTAAAAAATTATACAAACCTTACACTGTTTGGCATGGACCTAAAGGCTCTAATGCATACTCTCCTACGTGTTTGGAATGACAGGCACGGCGCTTTTGTGTGCTCAAAAATATATGCATTGAATACAAATATTTAGGCAGAAAAAACATCTATTCTTGCATTCGCTGTTCAGGTTACATACCCTAATTTGTTTTAAATGTAATCATAAACCGTTTTATTTGTCTAAAGCTTTCTTTACGGGTATTTTGCATTTTAATCTTTTTTCTTTTTATCTAATTATATATGCTTAAGTTATCTGCTTTTAAATATTTAAAATAGTATTTTTTCTCAATATATATACTAAACACTTTTTATTCTTGTTTATTCAGTATAGTCATCCAATGTACAGACACATAAATGAAAAAATAATACTTTTATTTTAATATATATTAAAAAACTTATTCCGTGTGTCCTTCATTTACCTTTATTCTTGTTTTACCAAGGTAGGAATTCTCTCCTTTTCCTCATATTTTTATATCAGTCATAAAAACAAAAAGATGTATTTAAAACTACCACAACTGTCGTAATAAGTTGTTTTTCGGTTCGTTTATAATGTATTATGCATTTGTTTTCAGCTACCTTCTCCTGTGTTCTACTTCGTCTCCTATCCCAACAGCTCTTCCTCCCCTCCCTCAGCTTCCGTTACCTCCTCCTCGGGAATTGCTTCTTCATCATAATTTCCTTCATAATTAGGAAATTCATCCACTCCACGCGAACATGCGCTCTCCAACTTCGCAATCATCTGCTTTAATGTCTCAAAGTCATTGTTCAGTTTAGCCACATTTCCCTTTATTCTATTTACCAATTCCTGCTGCTTCGTCACGTTTTTCTTCTTATCTTCCAATTCTTGTTTAATTCTTTCCATCATTTCCTGTATTCGTGTTGCTCTTCCTTCACATTCTTCCTTTTCCTTCTTCGTTGCATCTACCTCCCTTCTTTTTTCTCTCGTCTTACTATCGCAATCTTTTCTCATCTTTTGTTTCACTCCGTTTATTTCTTTCTTACACCTCTCCGAAGCCGCCTTTCTTATATTGTTCACCGACACCCTACCCGCAGTCCCACCATTTCCTTCACATTCTGAATTTATTTTCAAATTACCCTCCGCAGACAATCTTGAAGCTGGCTTTACCCTTCCGCTTACTTTTCTACCCCCACCTAAGTTTAACTGCCACTCTCCATTCCCGCATTCTCCAAATATGTAAACAAAATTATCAGAAAAGTAGGAATTCATCTGATTTACTACACTATATGCCATTACAAGTTCGCTTTCTTCCGGCGTTAGTTTACAATCTAATTCCAGACCCTCCGGTAAATCAACTGTGTCCGACAATAAACTACAATCCACCATCTCCACCAGAATCGAACTGTTGTCGCTAGTATACATGCGCACTGGCTTTTTATAAAATTTGCAACCTTCCTCCTTCCTTAACTTACCCTTCTCACATCCACATCGCGAATTTATTACGTACCCCTCCGGACATTGAAGTTGTCCAAACTTTACACCCCCATACATCATCCCTCCACAATTCCGCCCGCTTTGACATCTCGTTATCGGCTTTAAACAATTATACACGTTCTTCAGTGTCCCCATATTAATAAAATCAGATCCAAACCTACATCCAGTACCTTTACGGTAAGCGCAGGTACAGTTTGACAACAATTCGTAGTCCTTATCGCACCTTGTCAAATTTTCCAAATGTCCCGTTTGGTCATTTAACAACTAACGCAGCTATCCTCTGCGCCAGCTGTGACGCTTATTATCAACACAATCCCTATCAAAATCATCTTTGTACATAATCGTTTCCACCTCTCCTTTTATATATTTTACTTGCCCATTCTTTTTTGCTCCAGCTTTTTCTAACCAATCTGAAATGCTTTTATTCCTACCAATCAAATCTCTACGTTTAACCTTTTCAACCAATCAAAAACATTCTTATTTTAACCAATCAAAACCTTACACGTCACTTCCCCTTCCTTTTTTAATTACGTTCACGGCTCATTTTCATCCTTTTGCTCCTTGGACGTCAAGCTGGTCACCGCTCTATTCCTTCTGCTAAAGTCACGTGACATTTAATCACAAACCTTTCCCAAAAAGACAATTGAATTTTAATCCATACTGTCACGTGACTTTTAGGATAACCCTAGATTAACCAAGTGGATTAACGATAATCCATGTTTTTTTCAAACTTTCGCGCTATAGTTCGCTAATCCACCACCGGATTAAAAGGGACACTAGCGCTCTAATCCACTCTGGTGGCAGGATTATCGTTAATCTTCTTGCTTAATCTAGGGTTATCACTACTCACGCGCCACTATCTCACTTCTCTCCTGCCCACGCGCACAGCTGTGGTTTTGTGGCGGCTCCAAAACAACAATGCGATTGGTGACAAATTTTTTAATTTAGAGTCGCTTTAACAGCTGGGTCATATCGCGATTATTTTGTATAACACAGTGTATGCAATAAATTGCTTACAATTATTTAAACAAAAGCATGAAAAGCAATAAATAACAGGTCACTATGACAAAGGTATTCAATACGCATAAATCATAAGCATAAAGCTCTGAATCACTTTTTTTTTGTATTTACCTCCTCCAACCTTAAGTCATATCGGACGATGCATGGAATGTGTGAAATGATACTCAAATGATCCCAGGGTCCATAAAGCTTAGAGTTACCCGACATTTGCCCTTTAAGATAACGGAAAACCCCTGAAAAACCTTATCGAGGTAACACACCCTGATCGAGTTTCGTACTCGGGCCACTTGAACGTGAGGCAGACACGCCACCATCTACGCTACCGAGGCGGGCAGTTCTGTATAACAATCAGTAGAGGGGCCCAAATGACCTTGTTGTCGACGGGCCCTTAAACACCACACTCACTCACTCACTCACAATCAGTAGAGCAGTAGTATTTAGACAATCAATTTGTTGCACAATAACTTATGTATATTCCAAATTGGTATCTTAGAATTAATTTTGGTATACAAGTTTGTACTTTTGAGGAATAGCAGTGCATGTTTGAAGTTGGATAGCGTGTTCAGAATGGTGAGTAGGTATCCAGTGATGTGATGAAGCTGCCGTGAAGCGTATTCCTTGCATTCTGTGAGCAGATGGTTTACTGTGAGGTGGGTGTTGCGGTGACTGGCCTTTGCTAAGGAGGTATTAGTGGGATAACATTGTATGACTAATGCGGAGACCTGCTCCTTCCTGCTAAGAGAGTAGACATGGGAAGAGCTACTGTGTCCTCTCCTTACCATATGTAGCTTTTCTGGAAGCGACTTATTCCAGTTCTGTTTGCAGTTTGTATTTATAACTCTGGAGAAGTGTTTTATAACATCCTGATAAGGCACTGTTTGCTTATCTGAGTCTGTTAGATGACTTGCTTGTTTAGCAGCTTTGTCCGCTTCTTCATTTCCCTTAATGCTGCAGTGTGAAGGAACCCACATGAAAATAACTAATTTCTTTTCATTTAGAGCAATGAAATAAAAACTGTGTATATTTTTAAGTAGTTAGAGGTCAGTTGATTGGTCTCCGACAGTTTTCAGAGGACTTAATGAATGAGAATTAAGAAATCTATTTTCACTAGATTGGATTATGTATGTCAAAGCAGAGTGCTTATGTATGTATGCAGAAATTTCGCAGAATATGAAACAATGATTAAGAAGATTCAACTGAGGTTTCCTATCCGCGGTAATTACAGCACATCCATTATCATTATCCGTTTTATTTACCACAAATACAGTGCTTTATTTTACACATGTGGCCGGCCGGAGGGCAGTTAGTGCCGCAGCAGAAGGTACGCTGCCGGCGCTGTGGGCACGCTACTGGAACTTCGAACATTTACTAGCGCAAAGGTATGTCATGAAAATTATAATTATGGTAATAACAACACACCCTTGTCAGAGAATATGTTGGAAATTTCAAAGAAAGTTTCTAATGACACACATGAAGTTGCATTAATTTGTCTTCTGATATTGGATGTCGTTGCAATTAATTTGGGTCATCAGTAAAGCACTACGGCCACCGTAATCCCCAAAACTTACGGCATGCCATTTCTATTTAAGTGGGGCCTTAAAAATTAACGTGTATAGAAACAACCCTCATATGTTGGAAGAACTAAAAGACAATGTCAGAAGAGAATTTGTTGCAATTTCAGAAGATGAATCGATGCCTTTCAACAGAAAATTTCTAAAATAGTTCATTACTCTCTACAAAAAAAGATGTAAACATGTGTGGCAGCACAAGGACATAAATTCAATCACCTTCTGTGACAACGGTTTGTAATTATTGTAATTATAATTTGTATGATAATCCTAAGCGCTAGAATTTAAATATTAAACGCGGTAGCAACGTGCCTTCTGCTCCAGCACTAACCGCCAGCCGGCCGGCCTCCAGTGTAAAATAAGGCACTATATATCTTATACATATGAGAGTTTAATCAAAATCGTTTGGGACATTTTGAGAAATTTAACATTATTAAAGTTTTTTCATGTAAGTGTACAATGGTGCGGTACAATTTGTGTCGCATAATTCCAAAGTGCTGAATTTAAATACAAAGTTTGGTACATAATGGACTTTCCGTTTTAGACCTCTGCTGTTCAAATAAACACACACGGACTATTTTATTCAGGTGACTTCTAAACGTGTCGTTTTATTCAAATCTCGTTGTCCAGCTTTTTGTGTGGATGCAATATCTTCCCTAGTTTCTGTAAGTGCCTACGTAGTAAAATGCTTAGCCCTGTATTTACTTCACAATCGATATCAACCTCTTTTAATATCAGCCTCTGTGGTGCAGATGAGAGCGTGTCTGCCTCTTATTCAAAAGGTTCCGAGTTCGAATTTCGGTCAGAGTGAGTTTCTTGGATAAGACTTTTCCCTGGCTTTCCCTTATTCGGTTAACTCTAAGATCTATGGACTCTGTGCTCATTTGAGCATCATTTCATTTATCATCCGATATGACTTATCGTTGGAGGTTTTCCCTAACCCTTAAAACTTGATGTAGAATAACTATAAGCTCTGTGAATCCTGGGCTCATTTTAGCATAATTTATCGTCCGATATGACTAAAAGTTGGAGCTCTTCCCTTATCCTGAAAGGCGAATGTCAAGTGGCTGCAAGCTCTATGGAGCCTGGGCTCATTTAGCATCATTCATCGTCCGATATGACTTAAGGTTGGAGCTCTTCCCTTATCCTAAATGGTGAAGGTCAAGTGGCTGCAAGCTCTCTGGAGACTGGGCTCATTTAGCATCATTCATCGTCCCATATGACTTAAGGTTGGAGCTCTTCCCTTATCCTGAAAGCTGAATGTCAAGTGGCTGCAAGCTCCTTGGAGCCTAGGCTCATTTAGCATCATCCATCGTCCGATATGACTTAAGGTTGGAGCTCTTCCCTTATCCTGAAAGGTGAATGTCAAGTGGCTGCAAGCTCTATAGAGCCTAGGCTCATTTAGCATCATTCATCGTCCGATATGACTTAAGGTTGGAGGTCTTCCCTTATCCTGAAATGTGAATGTCAAGTGGCTGCAAGCTCTTTGGAGCCTAGGCTCATTAGGATCATTCATCGTCCGATATGACTTAAGGTTGGAGCTCTTCCCTTATCCTAAAAGGTGAAGCTCAAGTGGCTGTAAGCTCTTTGGAGCCTAGGCTCATTTAGTATCATTCATCGTCCGATATGACATAAGGTTGGAGGTCTTCCCTTATCCTGAAAGGTGAATGTCAAGTGGCTGCAAGCTCTTTGGAGCCTAGGCTCATTTAGCATCATTCATCGTCCGATATGACTTAAGGTTGGAGGTCTTCCCTTATCTTGAAAGGTGAATGACAAGTGGCTGTAAGCTCTTTGGAGCCTGGGCTCATTTAGCATCATTCATCGTCCGATATGACTTAAGGTTGGAGCTCTTCCCTTATCCTAAAAGGTGAAGGTCAAGTGGCTGCAAGCTCTTTGGAGCCTGGGCCCATTTAGCATCATTCACCGTCGGATATGTCTTAAGGTTGGAGGTCTTCCGCTATCCTGAAAGGTGAATGTGAAGTGGCTGCAAGCTCTCTGGAGCCTGGGCTCATTTAACATCATTCATCGTCCCATATGACTTAAGGTTGGAGCTCTTCCCTTATCCTGAAGGGTGAATGTCAAGTGGCTGCAAGCTCTTTGGAGCCTGGGCTCATTTAGTCATATCGTCATTTAGTCATATCGTCCGATATGACTTAAGGTTGGAGGCCTTACCTCATCCTGAACGGTGAATGTCAAGTGGCTGTAAGCTCTATCGTCCGATATGATTTAAGGTTGGAGGTCTTACCTTATACTGAACGGTGAACGTTATCCTGAAAGGTGTATGTCAGCTGGCTGCAAGCTCTATGAACCCTATACGCCTTTGAGCATTATTTCATTTACCATGTGATATGACTTAACATTGAAATTGATATAGATTTATAAAAATAAACCTTTAGAAATTAAAATAGATTAAGGTAATTAAGGTACAGGAATAATAGGTCCATGCAGTGCGCTTTAAGTGTTAGTCAAATTGCTTAAGAGGTGGTTACTATGTGGGGGATGAGAAATAAAAACTAAATAATGACTTTCCATTTGATAAAATTATAATTTGGAAATTGAAACCCATAACAAGAATCAACATTTTGTCTGCAGTAAGTTTTTGCTTATGTCTTATGTTTCATCACATGTTATTTAGAAGTCATTCAGAGTGAACAGGATTTAGAGATAATTAGACGAAAACCGAAATCACGAAGATAGACATATAAAATTCTGTCCTTGGAATGTTTATAGCAGAGGCACACAAAAAGAAAGCTCTAGTCTTAAAACGTTAATCTGATATGCAGCGCGCGGAGTGGTAGACACAAAAACTGTCAACATTTACTTTATCGTCTTCACATTGTCGAGGGCAAGCGCCGCGGGGACTCCGCCCTCTGCCGCCGATGTCATGCACGGACAGCTAATTACGATATCACACGCATTGCTTCCTATGCTTTACATCAGACGAGAACGATCCTTTTGTAATATACACAAGTTGCAGCCAACTAAACCTGTTAAGTGTTTGACGCTACGTGTGACAGCGCCGATTTCTTAAATAAAAGTCTAGTTTAGCAGCAGCTTATATACGTTACGTATCAACCATATAAGCGTATAGTATCCTAACGGTCGAAGTTCAGGATTACTTACCTAAGCATAATGAAAAAAAGTTCCATAACGATAGCTAATGAATTTCAGCTGCATAAAGGTCTCCTGGGATTTTGAGATATACTGGAAGAAAAAAACCGACGTTAGAATTAAGGGTGGAGTGTCATTAAGGGCCAGAGGGTCTGAGCCCCAGCAATAATTGGATTGGATTGGATTGACGGAGCGGATTTGATACCTTGATCAGACAAACCTTCTGTATCTATGCCCCAAAGTGGGGCACGCCAAGGGGGGAGGATGAGGTGATTGGAGGGTAGCTGACCACCAGAAACCACTACAGTTCAGAGGGTGGGGCCTCAACTCTTTGCTAGTTTACAGTTACCTGCAGAGGATCTACCCAAAATGTCCGAAGACCCTGGCCTCCTTCAACCCGGGAGCTATGAATAACTCCGGGGATCTTTCCATAGGGCAATACCTGATTTCTTAAAAAGACCCCCCCCCATCGACAAAAACGTCAAGACTGGATGGAAATGCATACGTCACTTACGCGCGTCAACCCTGCAGGGAAGACTACCGAAAACCGCGGTGAGGCCGCCTGGTGATGCAGCGGACCTTCTACTAGCTCTGCAGTCTAGTACCCGGGACTTATGAGGCAACCCTCTACCCCCTCTGGGCAGCCGTAGCTTGGGGGGAGATCCCCTCCACTACGGAGACTAGATAGAAGCGCCCCGGCGATCCAGGGAAAAGCTCATCCCACCTACCATGACCCCGAAACAGTCACGAGGCCGCTTCGGAGGCCGCAGGCCACCCCCTGAAGCAAAGAAGACTTCAGACAGGTTTGCACAGCCGCCATCCTGCCAGCCGCGTTCTTGAGTCAGCACACTAGCCCGGCTCGGAGACCGGATTCCTTCCCGCAGGAAGAGAAAGTGCAAAGTTAGAACACATCATCCCGCCATGCACCGCCGAGACTCCCACCCTGAAAGAGGTAAGAGATGATATGAAATGATAATGGAGATGATATGGAGGGACAGGAAGTTCGGTGGATGTAATTAACCTACCCAGGATACACCTAGCAACCAGAGCAAAACTCTGAGAAATCCCATGGGTTGGGTAGTTCGGCCACGGGAATCGAACCCGGACCTGCCGAATGGGGGCCACAGATGAAACCGCCTCAGCCATCGATAATATCACGAGATATATAGGAGATTTTTAATTTGTAGAAAAATAGTAGAGAGTCATACAGTATCGGCCACCATGCAGTACCGGCCACTACTGTGATTTCCCTTTCTGCTTCCAAGTGACAGTAGTTTCCAGTAAGCAATAGCAAGCATGTACATCCACGTGCGCTATAGTCGAATATCTTCCCCCTCTCTTCAGTAGTCTGTCTGCTGTGAGTGCTTGATGGTAGTAGTTAGTGTAGCTCTTAGCGCACGGAAGATGTTCTGAGGCCTATAGCAGCACTATACTTGCGATCTCTGTAAACCAGTGTGAACTGAGCAGAAATAGTGACAATAAGTTCCCATGCTTTTGTATTCTACTATTGTCGTGTATGTGGCAGTGCAATGTATCACTGACAATCTATATTGTAACAGAAAAGGCAGTAGCCCATATTGCAAGACACTTTCTACAAGTCTTATAATTCTAGCTTTTTTACTTTCGATGTAACAAGGTACTGTCACCTAATTGTCGGAAGGCACGGCCAGCTAGCAGCAGGGTGGGCGACCGGAGGCATTCAGTCCACGCTTACCCATTTATCTTGTAGCGTTAACGAGGGGGATTGTTGGAAAACATCACTAACCATCTCTTTCCCCTCACCCGGACGTCTGGAACCGTCAGTATGATGCACTGAACCGCGATACTTCAAGAAACTGCAATCTTCCCTATATAAGGCCTGCAGTTGGCTAGTCAGTTGAGTACTTGGCGAGCAGCCGTAGGAGCGCCGTGCTAGTGAACGGACTGGAAGACTGTGTACGTGTATCAGAGGAGTTGTATGTAATTTTGAGTGTAGATTGGACCTGTGACGGACGAACTGGTGATTTGTAATTGTGTGCGCTACGTAATTCTATGTAATTGGCAAGTGTTCCAACCGTAATTTGGTGGAAATAAAGAGCATTTTGAGTTTGGGAAATTGGACTTTAAATTTAACGAACCCACAAAGTCACAGTACTATAACTAAAACTAAAAATTATTACATTATACTACCTATAGAACAGGTCTTGAGGTAAGAGAATAATATCGTAAGATTCCGATTAACCGCCACAGTTAGAGTAAATCAAAAAATTTAACTCGGCCGATACTGCACGACCTTCCCCTGTTATTCTAAATTTTATTCAATTGAAATAATCATTGCAAACAATAATTTGTTACACCGTGATTCAAACTTACAACCCGCGGTGCTGTACACAAGCGCAACACTTTCCTTCTCGGAGATGAACGTTGGGCCCGATCACATGGGCCCGCGATCAATCGTCTCTGCGCACTTTGCCAGTCGGGAGTCCACACCTCCCTCGCCGCCCTTCTCTCCTCTTCCTACATCGTATTCAGCAAAGCCTGGGGCCAGTTAGTTGCGGCCCGTTATATGAAGCTTTAGAATTGTATGATTCTTGTTGGAATTTAATTGTTTAGTCGACAAAATGAATTAATATAGTGGATTATTCATTTAAAACTCCCTTCCATTCATTAAAAGTAGAAGAATAACTGATATTAAACGATTAGGTAGATGGTAGCGTGTCTGTCTCACGTTCAAGAGCTTCCCAGTTCGAATCTCGGTCAGGGTGAGTTATCTGGATAAGGTTTTTCTAGGGATTCTTTATCCTGATAGACGAATGTCGGGTAACTATAACTCCTTGGACCCCGGACTCATTTGAGCATCATTTCACTCAATTCATTCATCGTCCGATATGACTTAACTTTGGAGGACGTAAGTTACAACAACAAAAAACGAATATGTGCATATCAATCGAATAATTTTACATTTACGAAACAAGATGACAAAAAACAAAAGATTTTCCATAACTGTTAGTTTAATAAGAAGCCGTGCTTTACAGAGTTTTGAATCAGCTGTGTCTGAAATTCGTGAGACCTGGTTGATGATAACTTTGTTCTTACCTCAAGAAAGCGACAGAACTACGGTTCTGAAGTGAACCTGGATTCAGATGCCACAGAAGTGTGTGATATAGTGGTCAACCAAATGAAAGGGCGATTCCAACAGCCTCATATATTCAATATATTTGGGATTATTGATCCAGAGAAATTTATTACATTCAGAGAGAATTTTCCTGCTGACTCTTTGAGAAAATTTGCATCATATTACATTCCCGTTATCCCTTACGAGAAGCTAAAAAATGAAGTGTCAGTGATTTATCATAATAACAAATTCAAAGATATCTTTCAGTCAATGACCTCGTAAGTTTTTTTTTCACACTTTCAGAAAGCGTTTTATGAAGTGCACAAAACACTGCAAATTTAACCTTCCGTTGGACGCGTCGTCAACTTTCGTGACGTAGATAGTCAGGAAGTATCTGCTAGATACATATGACAATTGTGTTTTAGTATTTGTTTTCAACTGTTTTAAAGCGAATGCAGGTTATTATGAATCGGAAGCGTTTCTCAGATATAGTCATCCTGAAAATATTGACACCAGGGTCATCTGTTGTCTAGAAGTCGTGAATATTTTGCTGTCCTCCGCGGAACACACCAGCAAGGTATAATAACGCAATAAAGACTTTCATTTCATTTATGTCTGTGTCTCTGCAATCACTCTTACGTTCATATTTCACTTTTGAAAACATCTGTGCGTCTGTTGGTGTGTAGCACAATCATATTTAGAATATCGTCACTGACCAAAAGTTTCCTGCAAACAAATTCAGTTTTCATAGTTTTGGCATTTGTCACAACTCCAGGCAGTTTTGTTGTTATGCCGCGCCGTGGCTCAGTCGTTAGACCGCTTGGATTTCACAAAGGCGGCCCGGGTTCGATTCCAGGCGATTTGTGAGATTGTGAGATTTGCGAGATTTGTGATGGGCAACACGGCACTGGGGCGGGTTTTATCCAGGATCTCCGGTTTTCTCCGCCATCTCATTCCACCGGTGCTCCATCTTCATCTCATGTATCATCAGTGTCATCGCCTGCGGTGCCGTATGTAGTAAAAGCAGGCGTTAAACACTAAACATATATATATATATAGTTTTGTTGTTGTTGTTGTTGGTGGTGGTGGTGGTGGTGGTGGTGGTGGTGGTGGTGGTGGTGGTGGTGGTGGTGGTGGTGGTGGTGGTGGTGGTGGTGGTGGTGGTGGTGGTGGTGGTGGTGGTGGTGGTGGTGGTGGTGGTGGTGGTGGTGGTGGTGGTGGTGGTGGTGGTGGTGGTGGTGGTGGTGGTGGTGGAATCATTATTACCATCAATATCTTCATCGCTATCATCTTGTGTCTTTTGTACTCACCAAAATTGTAATTTTCATAATTTTCTAGCACTTTATTACTTTCCTCTTCGTCAACATCATGTTCTGTATAGTCCCAATCGACCACAAAGTGAGATTTGTGATGGACAACACGGAGCTAGGGTGGGTTTTCTCCGGGATCTCCGGTTTCTCCCGCCATCTCATTCCACCGGTGCTCCATCTTCATCTCATGTATCATCAGTGTCATCGCCTGCGGTGCCGTATGTAGTAAAAGCGGGCGTTAAACACTACACATTTCATTTCATGTTCTGTATAGGTGTCCACAGATCGTGTTTCAGTTCTGTCTTCATATTCGGAATCAGTTTCTACAAAATCATCCTCAATCGGCAGCGCATCATCGTCGAAACGAAGGCGATGTAACTGCTCCAAATACTCAGTATTTTCGAAATCATATACTTGATTCATTTTCAAACCTACGATTAAAAGAAATAAACGTTCTCATTTACCTTGCAACAACACCACCACTTATATCAGCATTCTCTAGCAATGGCGTGATTGGATCCAATAGCGGCGACAATGCGTAACGTGAGTTGGCGCGATGTATCTGACAGATACAACAGCACCCTCGTGATGACTTCTGCCTCGTTAGCATTAGGGGAAATGGTTGAAATTTACAGGAAACAATAACAATGATATGGAAGATGTCCTGGCTCGGCAAGCTCTCACCTCTATTTATTGCCATAATAATGAAACAAATATAGGTCAGGTATCTCACAGATACATGCGCGACTGACAAAGGCTTAAACACAACTGGAGTTTCAACAGCCGAAGCACAGAGAAATTTCAGTGTATTGTAAACACTTAAGTCTTTCCTTGGTTTATTATGGGTCAGGATACGTTTAGCACTATTACGGAGGGTATTTGGCACCGAAAATTGTTGTTAATGTACCTAACCCCTAAGTGGGGCATCCTTCGGAGGAAGGATGAGGCAAGAGGGGAAAGAGGGCAGCCAACATAAGGCCCCGAGACTACCGCCAACACTTCTACCCTGAAGGAGACCAACAGATGAGGGATGCTGTGAAATGCTAATGGAGATGAAATTATTCTTCCCAGTATTTGCCTGGCGACCCGGGAAAACCCCGAACAAAACCATGTGTCGGGTAAGCCAGCCACGGAATCGAACCGGGTCTCCCTAATGCAGGCCACAGGAAACATCACACTCGGTATTATGAACCAAGGTAGGCTTAATTCCTTGGCTATTTGTTCCATTCACAAAGAGGAAATTGGAGAAAAACCTAACTTTAGAAACAGAGATTGAAATGTTTGTCGCCTAGAAAAATAGACGTGCTCAGCTCTTGTACAAGTAACACTGCCACTTGAATTCCAGTTTCTCCTTTATCATTAGTTACCTACCTGATGTTTAAACATGTATAATGTTTGGCCACATTTCTCCTCTTGCAATGTTTTAGTAGTTCAATTAAAGGTGATCTGTTTTAAAAGGTATAGCCCCACCTGTACTTCCATTACAAGCATCGTCCGATGTCGCCCAACCAAGAAAAATTCTCACGAACCCCCACTGGTTAGAATATCAGATCTTACTGTGCACCATAAACTATTAAATATGAATGAAGTTAACCTCAGGTGCTACTTTATTCCAAGAGAGCATATCGACACCGTGTGGCATTGTTATGCGGCTGCCACAAGCCGGAGCCGGGCGCGTGTGTAGGAGACAAAGCTACTGAGGGGCGCTCCAGAGCGTTTGGTCTATTGTTGCTGCCGAGAAATTTCTTGGAAGGTCTGCAGCATTCTAGAAACAATGGCTGGGAGGTATGGTTTTAATAAAGACTTTATAAATGAAAAATATTGAATAATTGATATATAAAAACAAATTGTTAATGATATCCTACCCTAGAAAAATAAGACGATTATAATTTTAAAAAATTTACTTTGTATTTGTATTTGAATTTATTTCTCATCGTTCTTCTACATACAATTTCATTGATACATTGACATTTATAACATTTCTTTCAGACAATAACAAAATGACTTATTCACATCTAATATGCCCTTCCTACCTGCTTGCCCCAAGTCTCGGTCTCAATACACATAACCCCTGGTTTTCCGTGTATTGATGACGCTCCTCGCCCTTGTATCCCTCTGTCTAGTTTTTTAGTCCTTAATTGTTATTTATTCTTCATCAATCTTAATCATTTCTCTCTAACTTTCCCCAGATTTTCACCTACATTTCTTACATTCGTTTCTAATTTTACCAATAGCATTGTGTTTATTATTAATACCGCCCCCATCCCTAAAACTGTCCCACTTTTGTTGCCAAAATTCTCCTCCATATCTTTCTTTGTTTTCAATAAAGTATACTATGCCAATCTGTATCCTCTTCTCCACACATTGGGCATTTCCCTGTATCCTTTTCATATCTAATCCCCTTCAAGTTTCTAACTCCTGTCCTTGCCCAAGCAAATCCTTCTCGCCCTGACTTATTACACATATCTATGTACTTCTCCCTCCCCCACAGGCCGCGCCGTGGCTCAGTGGTTAGACCGCTTGGCTCTCAGCAAGGCTGCCCGGGTTCGATCCCAGGCGACCACAAAGTGAGATTTATGGTGGACAACACGGCGCTATGGCGGTTTTTCTCCGGGATCTCCGGTTTCTCCCGCCATCTCATTCCACCGGTGCTCCATCCTCATCTCACGTATCATCAGTGTCATCGCCTGCGGTGCCGTATGTAGTAAAAGCGAGCGTTGAACGCTACACATTTCAAATTCTCTCCCCCACACCGTCAAAAAATGTACTTACTATACTTGGGTTAATAAACATTGTCAAAATATGTTTAAAAAGTTTGGCATAACTTTAGTTCCTCAAAATAAATATAGTATTAAAATTTATTGAATTTCTCTATAAAAGATAAAATTCCTTATAACATAAAATGTGGTGTATTTATCAGTTTAATTGTTTCGATTGTGATAAAACTGATATTGGAAAGACAAAACGTAATTTGGAAGTCAGAACGAAAGAACATTTTCGTAACATTAAGTTTAAAAAAGTGATAAATCGGCCATAGATGATTATTTTGGTCATTTAGCCATCAAATAAATCCACAAGTTAAATTATTAAAACAATTAAATGGTCCGATAGATTTAATGGTTTGAGAAAAACATTTATTTAAATAAACAAACGTCGCGTAATGAATTTTGAAATCCCAGAAGTATATTCTGTTTTTAAATTTGTTTTACTTTCAGATTTTGGTAGAACTAACAAGAACATTAAATCGCGATCCCGGACAATTTATAAGAACTTCTTATAAGATAAGTGAAGTTTTAAGTTACAAATTGTTACATTTGTATATACCGGCAAGGTGTGAGAAGCGGCAATTGTTTGTTGGTTATTGCGACAATCGACGATCGCAGTGTACCGCAGTGATTTCATTCATTTGTTTTCGTGCAGCAAAACACGGAGTCAGCCTTGCAGAAAGTTGTATTGCAATTTTACGTCTTTTTACTACTGTAAAAGTGGTTTTAAATTTCTGAAAACCAGATATCTGAATGTAGTAAACCATGCAGTCACAATATTGTATAAAAATACAACTTATTGCACAAGTGTTTCAGGTTTGACTACGTATCATTAAAATGACAATGGCCGGTTTCACCATACAGTGATACATTTTAACACTATGTTAACGTGTATAACATTGAATATAACGCAAACTCCGTTTTAGTGATCAATGTTAAATTTTGGAATGTGTCTACATTGCTGTGAACTTCTGTTAAGACATTTAACAAATGTAATAATTTAGAAAATGGCCGCCAGAAACAAAGTGTTGTAGTGAATTTATTTTTAAAGGACATCGTTAGGGAGAAGCAACCATATTAAATGGATTCGTAGAGTGAGACAAGTTGAGTGAGATGTACCCACAAGTCCGAAGACCCGGACTCTTTCACCCGAGCGCGATGGAAAACTGCGAAGGTCTTTCCTTGGGGCAGAACCTGGAGTCTAAAAAGCCCCTCCATCGACAACAACGTCAAGATGGGTGGAAGTGCATACGCCACTTACGCGCGTCAACCTCGCAGGGACGACTAATGATAACCTGGTGTGGCCACCTGGTGATCTAGCACACCTTCTAGCTCTACAGGCTAGTAAGTGGGAAATTTTAGGCAACCCTCTGCCCCCTCCGGGCGGCCAAAGCCACAAATATACATTTTGAGACTCTCTAAATCCATTAACAAAGTCTATGTGTTTCACTTTTGAAGCAGAAGTCAAAAAACAAATGTAAATGAAACTTAAGACATGGTACTAAAACCCAGCATCTTCCAATATTACGATACAAAGGATTTCAAGGAAATTTCCCCTTCTCAAAGTAACCTTTGTATGAAAAAATTGTTATAACTTTGAGTTTCGTAAGTAGACTAATGACTTTAATTATATTATTATATTGTGACTCTGTGGGTTCGAAGAATTAAAAGGCCGAGTTGCGGAAATTAAAAATCTCCTTTATTTTCGTAGAAATACTCTTATAGATTACAGCAGCATTACGTTACATACACCATCAGTCTACCAAGGTCGATCACAATAACAAACAGTGACAGCAGATTACACCCTTAGCTCTCGTTACAACAACACAGCTGGCTGTCTCTCATTCCACAACACTGTTTCACAATTAACTCTTTGCGAGCCTTCACGTCCTTAAGTACCTATTTCGTAAATTAGAGATATTTCTGGACAAAACAGGAATCGAATGTTCTATCACCTTCCAGAAGCGTAACCCTATCGGTGCCGGCAGGTCTTTTATCTCGCGCTATCATTATTTCTTCCGGAATACTCCTTATCTCGAAGCTCCTTGTTCACACAAGCCGCACTCTCGCGATCGGTTTCGCGACAATGTTTTAAGATATTTTATGGCGAGTCAAATGCACAGCTTTAATGTTCTTGGAATAGCTTTTGAAGTGTCTTTCATTATGAAAAAAATATTGCATAAAACTTAAGAGACATACAGAATTTTACTTCATAGCAACTAGTAGGTGACAATAAAGCACACACTTTGTGCCAACTATATGCATATATTGTCGCGGGCGCATTGTTGATTTGAGGCGGCGCGGGCAACGAGATCAAAGAGACGGGCAGGGCAGTACAGTGAAGGAAGCTCTGCTGAAGTTCACCCGAAGTTGAAGTGACATTTGTTTGTGGTCGATGACCTTGCAAGCTGTGTATGTGACGTAATTATGAACTGTAAAGGTTGATAAAAGTGTGCCTCTATGGAAATAAGTAGCAATTTTAGTGTTTTAAAAATGGACTTTTAATTTCACGAGCCCACAAAGTCACTATGCGCTGTGGCGCAGTGGGCTTTTTTGTTTTGTGTTTTGTAATTTAGGCCCTCCAACATTAAGTCATATCGGACGATGAATAAAATGGGTGAAAGATGCTCAGATGAGTCCGGAGTCCATGGAGCTTAGAGTTACCCGAAATTCACCTATCAGAATAAGGGAACACCCGGAAAAGCCTTATCCAGTAACTCACCCAGATCGAGATTTGAATTTGGAAGCCCTTTAACGTGAGGTAGACACGCTACCACCTACGCTACCGAGGCGGGCACAGTAGGCTAAAGCATCATGCCTTGGTTCCTGTCCACAGAAAACGGCCCGGGTTCAATTCCACCCCAGGGGGTGCGGATTTTAAATCCCGGCTATGGGACTAGTGCACACTCAGCATCGTGAGGAAATTGAGGACCTACGCTAGGTTGCTAACCTTGGTCAACAAATTCAACTTTCCGGCTGGAGGTGCCGTGATGCTGACCACATCTCCTACCCGTATCGGTTGGATGATCGCCTACCTCTGCCTTGCGTATGTGGGCGTGAGACCGGCACTCAGGATGGCAGGCGTTGGCCTTCTATAGGCCTCGCGCTATGGGTTATATATTTCTATTCGTTTGAATTTCCAGTACTTGAGATGTCACAGGTGACTGTTTTGATTAACAAAAAAGTAGTTAATTTGACTACAAAGGTATATGTGACGTCACTCCCCCACTCCTACACCCTTTGGATAGTGAAGATGTACAAGAAGGTTTCTCACTCTGCCTCTCTATTGTAACATCCATAGGCCTGAACGGACGTGTTTGTCCGCAGCATATAAGGGCAGGTAACTGGTCAGTGTGGCCACCCATGTATCTTTCTTTATTGCAGTTAACCTCTTCTTGTCTAAAGTGTACGTTTTGGTATGTGGTTATATAATTACAACTGATAGAAGATCCCAACCTCCTTACAAAGCATGTGACTCCTACCTAATGAGCTTTCCCCGCGTGTAAATTCTGCTTAGTTAACTCGTGTGCACGTCGTCCGAATCCTTTGACGAACCCTTATATTCGCTTTACAACCCCGGCCCTCCTTCTTCCAGACCATTCTGCAAGGTTGCCACCTTTCTCGTTACGTCATGGGTATTGTACGAGGTTTCGTCTAAATAAATAAATTATGTCCATTACTGCGAAACTACCTTAGTTTTCACAAATATATATATATATATCGCCAAGCTACAATTCTACTGGATTCCATAATAACCCTTATCTTATTCGAAGTGCGGTACTTGAAACCAGCGCCTTTAGGAGGCCGCGCAAAGTGCAGTGCCCATAAGGTAAATCACGAATTTCTTGGAAATGTGCAACCAATTCGTCGAAGGTGGGCGCTCTCCCTTTTGCATAGAATCTATAAATTTCTCGGCGAATTAAATCGCATGTGAAATTATCTACTTTAGAGAAACGTTTCCATTTGTTTTCACACTTGATCAGCGTCTTTGGTATTCCTTTCGTCACAATATTTCTTACTGTGTTTCTGTGAATACCCAGAATTTATCATCAGGTTCATTGCATGGCCCCTTACCAAGATTGTTTTTCAGCAAATATTTATAGGTATGTGTTCAAAACAAACGCTTGGATTTGCTTAGAAAGAGTTCCCGTTATAACTTTGTTTTTTAGGCTTCTCCAGTAACATAACTCGGCCCAGCAACATTTTCCAATTCATTCACACTATTGTCTTCACTTTGATTATTTTCACATGACTGAAAGTTATCTACTACTTCATTTGCATTTACCACTGCATTTCCCTCCCACGGTCTCCACATTGTGACACACAATGAATTTCTGCACGTAATGAAACAGATCAACTGGAAGTTGGAACTTTGGCAGCAGACTCCACGTGGAGTAAACATGCGACTGTCATTTCAAGGAAATCAGGGTTGCTATTGGTCCTAAACTAGTGTTCTATTTATGAAGCGTGGAAATAGATTTATGACAGTCATTAGTGGGCGGGAGGGTCAGGTTCATTTGAGACCGAACTGCACACCCGTTGACTACACAGACTTCAAGATCTGGCCATGTGCTAATTACCCATTAGCACTCTTGGATAGTTACAATATTCCATTTCTCAAATGGGAAATTGTTATTCTCTTTATGTCAATATTCTCTTTGCCATAAAAGTGATAATGGGATATTAAAAGCCACCACATAGTGACCTGTTCTTACAAGGATTTCACTTTCGCTTAAGATTACAATATTCCTCTGTAGACTTTGTATCTAAAATTTAATCATACTTAAATTCAGAACAGCTTTATACTTGTTTCGATTTAACTGTATGCTTTATAACCAGAACGATCAAGAAAGTTCCCTGTTTTAAATTTCAAAAGAGCTGTATGCCATACCTTGGTGACCACTCCAGTGTATTCTGTAAATGAGTTTCTTAATGCGGCTTGGTAAACTGAAATATATGACGTTGCTATACCGCAATAAGGACTATCATGCAAGGAAGTTTGCAATAAAATTAGTTTTACAAATGTTAATTCTCTTTATCTATAAGTAAACCGAAGAATAGGGGTTTTTAGCAATATTTTGTGTAATAATGGATAGAGCATTTTGTGTAAATGCAGTTAAACATACTTCTTATAATTCAAGTGTATAACGGTATGTAGCTGTGGTTGAAGTCTTCTATATGGGTATCTATGAGCTTCCGGAGAAGGTCGCGTCGTTGTTTGGCTTGTTGCCCACGTTACCCCACCATGCTGTGGGCTTCCTCAAGGCACAAGTGCGCTGAATTGTTTTTCATAGGGGTGGCCCCACACCCGCCGCCCTCGGTGACGATCATCCTCTGGGGCTACATCGTCTCCCCCTGCACATGCAGTTAGTGAAGCTAAGCGTGCAGCATGCAGGGGATATATTTTGTTAGTATTCATGCTAGGTGTGTTCGGTTTCCGCAGAAGCACCCCGGTTAGCGTCAAGGGTATGCCCAGGGTTTCATGCATGGCCGAGGCCCTGCATAAATCGGTGGGTGTCAGTGCATGCAGTGTGTGTTAGTGTCAATGCTAATACAGTGATATATGTGGACGTGGGTTAGATTATTGTTAGGTTAGGGATTTCTATGCCGCGGGTTAGTCTACATGCTTAAACGTATTGTTACGAATCCGAACGCGGTAAGGCGGCTTGGCACACAATAGACGGATAGGTTTCACGGAGTAAACGAGCTTGCATAAACAGATAACGCCGGCAAGCAAGATAACTGAGGTAAAGGCCTCGCCGGGTAGATTAAGTTACGTTTCTCGAAGATGATAGAATGTTCGAAATATGTAACTAAATGCCTTGTTTGCCAGAAAATTCTAGTGATTGACAGAACAGTCTGGTAATCATTAATGGAGATATAAAAGTGAATGTGACACGCTAGCAGGATAGTTGTAGTTGTGAAGCAGTTGTTTTGTAACAGTCGGTGTTGTTGTAGCAACAGCTAATATAATCAGCTGCAAGTGTTTGTTATTGTCTTTGACTTTGGAAGATTGTGTGATGTAATGTTGTTACGTGAGAATTGAACAGTGTATTGCTACGAAAATAAAGGATATTTTTAATTTCTGCAACTCGGCCTTTTAGTTCTACGAACCCACAAAGTTACAGTATGTACAAGGTGGGGGTAGAGGTCGACAGAAGTTACCGTTCTTTGGTCCTGGTGGCCTCTTGGTGTCTGGCAGGTCCTGTAATAAGCAAAGGGAGCAGAGTTTGTTAACTAGGGAATGGCGTGGGTTACCCTGGCAAGGTGTAAGCGTGCGTCAATGGCGTTTGTGTTTTCTGTGAGTGTTTTTTCGAAGAGGTATAGGGATCGTTTGTACTTTCCGGGAATGTCAGCATAAGAGCCTAGGCTACGGATGATTGGGTTCGGGTTGGGGGGTAGTCTGTCATACATGTCAGCGGCTAATTTCTTAATGAACTGCTCTACTGTGGGGATCTTAAGCTCAGAGTGTAGTCTGGCTTCAGGTGCTGTGCGACGTACTTTAGCAAAGTGGCGGAGAATTTTATTTTGCAATTGCTGGAATCGGGTGTTATACGTGAGCGCTGCATAGCCCCAAACGGGGGCTGCATATGTGAGTATGGATCGTATAAGTATTTTGTAAGTGGCAAGTCCGGCACGTAGTTGTAGGCTGCGCTTACTGTCTGTTCATGCCTGCTTATATACGTGGCGGAGGGGTGCGGGTGTTCTCCGCCTCTGACCGTTGATTGGGCTAATTTGGCCAATGGGGAAGCTTCCTGCGAGTAGGCTTTTCCAGGTGTCATGAAGATGTTTGCCACCGGCTCGGTTCATACTACCTTTTCTTTAAATATTTCTATGCTCTCGCGTACCAGCCTATGAGGAAAATTGCTGCAAGTTGCTATTAGTTCTGTAGAGTAGAAATCTATGTGGTGGTGGTTAATTATGGTGTGATCAGCTATGGCAGACTTTTCCGGTTGGTTTAGCTGGATGCTTCGGTCGCATAGAACTTCATGACACCTGGAAGAGCCTACTCGCAGGAAGCCCCACCATTGGACAACCATCGCCCAATCAACGGTCAGGGGCGGGAAACCCCAGCACCCCTCCGCCAGGTATATAAGCAAGCAGGAACAGACAGTCAGCGGCCGTTATTCCGAGCTCAGTCGTCACACCGACAACATGGGAGCGAAGGAGAAGCAGCAAATGCCGACCGCAGCACCACTTGGCAAAGCAGCAGATAACGCCGGCACAGCTCCTCCCATGGAACCTATGGGAGAGCAGCCTGCACCACCGACACCGAGCTCACTCGAGCCCGGCACAGCTGCCACCATTGCTCGTCCAGTGCAGCAGACAGCCGACACAGCAGAAGAAAAAGCAGCCTCGCCGCCGACCGAACCCGTACCACCGCCGCTGTTCAGCTCGACATCACCGCCGAGCTTCAGCGCAGTAGCACGGGGAGTGCACAAGCAATTGACTGAGGCACTCATTGTTAACACTGCCCGACTCTGCGTGCGTTCCCTGGTGAAGGCATGACCTTAACCCCTTGAGGGACTGGAGTTCTTGGACGAAGCGCACTACCATGCTGCGTTGAGAGACGGGCTCCCTACCTTCGGGCAGGTGCTCCCAATTGAATCCAGCTTGGGGGGCCACCCCACTCCATGCCGCCGCTGCTGCCGCTACGGACACACACCAGCAGACATGACGACGCCGCACATACGTACAAGTCACCATGCACCACAAGGAGACGCACACCAGCCCAGTCGAGCACCGAGAGCTTCTGCACACCGTCAACGCCACCCTCAAAGACCTGCAGGCATTCATTGAGAAGCTGACGGCGCGGGTGGCTACATGGGAGGAAGCCCTGCGTCAGACGTTGGATGATGTCAGGGAAGCCGCCCAGGCCCCGCATAGCGCTCCTCAGGAAGAGGCCAGCGCCACCTCTGAGGCATTAGAATACTGCAAGGCCAAGCTCGAGAAGATCGTCGACTATATCAACGATACCCGAGCGCCCAGTAGGAAGCTTGAGGAGGCCCTCCGCACACACCAAGGCTACAACACGCAGAGCATTGATGACCTCAGGAGTACCCTGGCTCCAGATAACGGAGCACCGCCGCTACACGCCCAGCTTCGCAGAGACTCCCGCGCCCATTGGACGCCGCCGCCACAGTAACTGCCTCGCCGCAACCTTCCACGAAACCGAGCCCTTGAGGGCATCGGCCACACCATAGATGGCTGCCCTTATGGCGGTTGCACATGTTGCCGAAATTAAAGATCAATAGTCACAACAGTTCACAGGTCGCAGTCAGGGTCCCCTGGATCATGGCTGCTACCTGACCACCACAAGCAGATTTTCCGCAAATCTAGTTTCTACCCACGAACAGCCGGGTTGCTTCGGCGTTACCGGCCATCAACTTCGCCTCAATAGCCCAAATTAACTTAGCACCACAGGCGCCAATAAATAGAATCACCCCAGAACAACATCTCTTCCATGCCCCATCCTTCTTCCTACCCAGATACCCAATATAACCTGTTGTTGGTTTTTCCTATTACCTTTATTCCCGTCTCCCCCAAGAAAAAAAACAGTCAGCGCACCTGTGCCCTCAGAAAGCCCACAACATGATGGAGGGAAACGTCGGCAACAAGCCAAGCAACGACGCGGCCTTCTCCGGAAGCTCAAGTACCCACATTGACACAGGCCGTGGAAGCCTTCGCACCTACCTAAAAATTTCTATAGTTAAATACTTAGGTACGCACAAAGTGAGATGGTTTAGTTCTGTTCTATGGCAAAAAATAGATATTTACTATGCTTTTGTGTTTATAATTTATTAGAGAGCTCTAATACATTTGATGAATTCATGAGAGGTCGGTAGCTCTGCTGGATAACCAATAGGTGCCATGTGTTAATTTTATGATGCTCACGGACCTCAAAAGGTATTTTTGGTAAAATCTTGATGTAGATATATACAAAAATAACCATTTGAAGCTTAAAACTTCACTTATCTTATAAGAAATGATGACACGTTTCTTATAAATTGTCCGGGATCACGATTTCGTGTAAAACTTTTACATATCTTCAGCCGGAAACAACAAAGCTGTCATCGTAACGAAACGCTAGATGTTGATAAGTTGTTGCTAGTACTACCAAAATCTGAAAATAAAACAAATTTAAAAACAGAATGGACTGCCGGTATTTCAAAATTCATTACGCGATGTCTGTGTTATAAAATAAATATATTTTTACAAGATATTAAATCTATCGGACTATTTAATTGTTTTAATAATTTAACTTCTCGATTTATTTCATGGTTAAATGACCAAAAATGATCTGCTACGGCTGACTTATGAGTTTGTGTATCAGTCGCGGCCCCCAGAAAGGGAGCCGAGGTCGCATGCAGTACTACGTCGGAGCGCCCTTCGCAAGAATCGTCGTCGACATAGCTGGACCATTCCCAGTGTCCGACGGATGCAACAAGTACCTGATAGTGGTCGTGACTACTTCACCAAGTGGCCGGAGGAGTATGCCATTCCGAACCAGGAGGCAAAGACAATGACAGGCTGCCTCATGGAGCAAGTGTTCTGCCCATTTGGGTGCCGTTAGAGCTCCACAGCGACCAGGGTATTAATTTTCACCCCAACCTGATCAAGGAGGCACTGGAAAGTCTTGGGGTTAACAAGATTCTATATGGTAGAGGAAGAAATGTACTGCACCCCTATATCTTGATACAGAGCTGTCACCGATAACTTATATATTGAGTCTCCCTGAATATTTTGTGAAAGTAAGGTGTGTGTGTGTGTGTGTGTGTGTGTGTGTGTGTGTGTGTGTGTGTGTGTGTGTGTGTGTGTGTTTGTTTGTTTGTTTGCTTGTTGTAGTTCAGGTGATATCGTTTAAGAAACACCTAGGTGTGTAACAAGTCTCGTGTCCTAATAGGTAAGGTATCGGACTCTTAATCCGGGATTCGATTCCCGCCGGAGTTGATTTTCTGCCTGTTGTTTGGTAATGTTTTTCTTTTTATATCACTCTGAAACACCCAAAATGTATAACTAACATGCCACCAGTAGCTTTCCCGAGGCTGGGAGTTTGAAACCCGGTTGAAGACTATTCTTTTTGGTGTCAAATTCTTTATCATGGTGTCCATTGAATTGCCAATATACCAGGTGATCAACTATCGTTTATTTAGGGCTCGTAAAATAACCTCAAACTTGACAAGGACACTTTTGATCGATTTTAAGGAGCCTTTCACTCCCAATATAAAGTGAACCGCTGAGAATCACTTAAATTATAGTAAAATCATAAATAAAAAGTCAATATTAGTTTCAACAATGGATGCTCAACATTGGATGTATATGTATAATTCCGTATACAGCTGAGCTTTTTATGTATGGCTGCTCCACACAGTAAAGAGTAATTGTATAAGAAAAGGCTATTTTATTTTATAACCTCTCTCTCTCTTCTCTCTCTCTCTCTCTCTCTCTCTCTCTCTCTCTCTCTCTCTCTCTCTCTCTCTCTCTCTCTCTCTCTCTCTCTCTCTCTCTCTCTCTCTCTCTCTCTCTCTCTCTCTCTCTCTCTCTCTCTCTCTCTCTCTCTCTCTGTGTGTGTGTGTGTGTGTGTGTGTGTGTGTGTGTATCTCGGTCAACCTCTGACTGGAGTTAAGCGACATTTCTAGTAATATAGCATAAAGAGCACGAAAGTGACCACAAGCCCCCGTGGCCTAATTGGATAGGGCATCGGACTTCGGATCCGGGGATTGCGGGTTCGAATCCCGCCGGGGGCTATTTTTTGCTTCGTTTTGGTAATCTCGAAACCGCGCATTATCAGTAATCAATATTAATACACTTTTATAAGGATAAATACGTATAAAGAGTTTTTTATATACTATTGAATAACTCATAAACTGTATTAAGTAACATGCCAGCTGAGTCCCGATGTCACGGGTTCAAACCCGTCGCAGTACATAACTTTTTTTCCCGTTAAATATCCTTAGCCTGGTGTCCGTTAAATAGGGAATACACCAAGTGGTCAGGTGTCGTAGATTTAGGGCTCTTAAAAGCACATAAAGCTGGACGTGGGGACATCTCATCATCATTAAGACACATTTTACTCATAATACGCAATGGGCTGCTGAGAACTACAGAAGTTAAGTGCCTCCATATATAAAAGCTCATTAATTTCAACAAGAATTGCTGACACGCTTTTATAAATATAATTCCGTATATAACTGATAACTTTAATTTATAGCTGTTCAACATAGCTAAAGAGCTACGGTACAAGAAGTGACAGGGTTATGTTATTTACATGCCCTCTCCCTCTCTCCCTCCCTCCCCCTCTCTTTCTCGGTCTCCCTAGCTGTACCTCTATCTGTGTGCGAAGGTTGATCTATTTATGTGTAACATGATCGTGTTTAGTAGCCCCCGAGACCTAACGGATAAGGCATTATACTTCTAGTCCTTGGAACGTGGTTTAGAGTCGTGCCGGGTTTATTTTTTACCTTCTGTTTGGTAATCTTGAAACCGCTCACTGTCAACAGTTAACTCTGTCGCGAACGCATTATTTACGAAAGCGCGGCGCGGGAGCGATAAGGGATAGATGGATACGGGTGGAGATAAACGGCCTGTCTAAGCGGATAAACATAGCGCGGAGTAAAAAGGCATGCCAAAGAAATAAAGAGATAAACGGATTATACTGGTGCCATCCTGATTGTCTTACAGAACATTCGATTTCTTGTTTGTTCCAGAAATATCTAGTAACAGGAGTCGTAGTATATTTAAGGAAGCTACGTCTCGCCAGGGGACAGTTGTAAAGATAGCCGTAAACAGGACTTGTAACAAGAGTTGTTGTAAACAGTGGAACTTGAGTAAGCTCTTTGTTGTGGTCAATGACATTGGTAGATTGTAATTGTGTATGTGACGCCATCCTGCTACTGTACGTGTACTTCTACGGAAATAAAGAACATTTTGAATTTCCGCAACTTGGACTTTTAATTCTACGAACCCACAAACTCATAATTGGTGTCAGAATGTGGAACATTCAAAGATGGATACGCCATTGGAAAAGATTTTGTCGAAGATTACCGATTTGACCACCTAAATGAAGGCTGCAAACGCAGCCCTCGTTGCCAAAATTGAGGAACAGTTGGCTGGCGTAAAGGAGGACGTAACGCAGTTGGTCGGGCACGTCGAGGAGCTGGCGAGCCACGTTAATGATCTGGAGGCAAAGACCGACAGCAACATTAAAACACTGAGCGCCATGGTGGCGGACATCGGCGGCAGGAGGCCGAAGGATGTGAAGGCTGACGTGACGGGACGCGACACATCTACGCGCGTCAAACCTCTTAAATACGACGGCGCGACAACTTCCGAAGACTTCAGCCGCCAGTTCGTCACAGTGTCCCAACCACAGCATGTGGTCACCGGAAGAAGAGGCCACACAGTTAATAGCCAGCCTCCAGTGTCGGGCTGCAAAACTCCTAAAGGCGGTCCAGGCAGCGACGGCGCCCAAGGACATCTGGAAAGTCCTGGAAAACTGATTCGGAAACCACAGCCTAGTCGCAGCCTCCCTAAGCCAGCTGAAATCAAGATCACAACGGCCAGGACAGACGCTGCAGGAATTCATCCTGGCAATTGAGCAGCTGGCCAGCGAAGTTTTAGCCGATCTCCCACCCGAGTTCGTATCTCGAGAGGCTGCCTACACATACGTGGACGGGTTATGCGATATCGAGATACTAAATGTCCTTTCGTTCTGGTTTCCAAATTACGTCTTTTCCTTCCAATATAAACTTTATCACAATCGAAACAATCAAACTGATGAATACCAGATTGTTTATTATTAGGAGTTTTCCTTTAGAGAATTTCAATAAATGTTCCATTAGAAATACTAATAAAATAAAAAAGTAAAGATAGGAAAATAAAAAATATTAAAATAAAAATATATTTTTATAAGTAAAAAGTACAGAATTCAAACATTAGCATTTTTAATGATATTTCTACCCTTACAAATGGAAATACGATTATAATTTTAAAAATTTACTTACCACCCTTGGGTTTATGAATATTTTCAAACATTACAATTGTATTGTATTTCTCTAAAGAAAGATAAAATTCCTAATAATAAGAAATCTGGTGTTTCACAGTTTAATTGCTTCGATTGTGATAAAGTTTATATTGGAAAGACAAAAGGTAACTTTGAAATCAGAACGAAAGGACATTTTCCTAACATTAAGTATAAACAGAGTGGTAAATCGGCAGTAGCAGATCAGTTTTGGTCATTTATCCATGAAATAAATCGAGAAGTTAAATTATTAAAACAATTACATGGTCCGATAGATTTCATAGTTTCGGAACATATATTTATTTTAAAAACAAACATTGCGTAATGAATTTTGAAATACCGGCAGTCGACTCTGTTTTTAAATTTGTTTTATTTTCAGGTTTTGGTAGTACTAACAAGAACATAGTTTGGCGAACACGTTATCTGCGATAGCGCGGCTTGTGTAAACGAAGAGCCGGCAAATAATGGTAGCGCAGATAAAATACTTACCGACACAGATAAGTGAGGTCAATGGAAATTTCTAGTGACTTCTTGATTGATAGAGATTCGGATTCTGGTTTGTTTTAGAACTGTCTAGAAGTCACCAATGAAGGTATATATAAGAGATTGTGACTCGCCAAGACTCAGGATGAAATTAGGCACCGGGCTTCAAAATTATACACAAGTTTACCCAATCATAGAAGCGGCCTTGTCAGATCCTTGGGATACTATGACCCCACTAGACGTCGTTCTAGACAGCACCGGTTACCCCACATGGCTTGCGGACACCCGAAAAGCAGCTAAAGCTGAGCTCCACATAATTCTTCCAAGCTGCTTGGCATCAAAATTTTTTCCCGAATTAAAATCAAATTAGTACACCAGGGTGCAAGGCACTGCATCCTGTCCTTCAACCCCTAGGTACAAATTTGTAACCTTATAACACAACATAAATCTACAAACCTACATCTCACCCTACAACATCCCAAATCAATACCTTACCTGCGGTAAAACCCTTAACGGGCGGGCACGCAGCAAATACCTTCTGGCTAAATACAGCCAGCCAGTACCACATGGTATGGCATGGCATGGCATGGCCAAGAGTCAGTCGTAACAGAAGTAAACAGCTGTCAAGTGTTGTAACGAGGGCTGATGTTCTAAGCAGATGTAATCAGAACGCTGTTGTGGTGTTCGACCTTGGTGGACTGTGTATGTGACGTAACTCTGCTGTAACTTGCCACTGTGAGTGTATTTCTACGCAAATGAAGAACGATTTGAATTTCTACAACTCGCAATGTTAATTCTACCAGCCCAAAATGTCGCAATATCAACATCTAGCTTTCGTAACGATGGCGACAGTTTTGCTGTTTCCGGCTGAGGATGTGTAAAAGTTTTACATGAAATTGCGATCCCGGACAAATTGTAAGAAAATGACGATTTCTTATAAGATAAGTGAAGTTTTAAGCTACACATTGTTATATTTGTATATATTTGTATGCTTCACTGTTAATAGCTTCATATTTTACGAATTCTTGATATAGAATTTGTGGTTGGAAGGCAATATTTCCTGTGTCCGCCATAAGCAAGGGCAGACAGAGAGAGAAAGAAGATATGAACTGTGAAAGCTGAACAAATCATCCACACTCCGGGATCAAGAGTATCATTTCAGTTACTTCTTTGATCTGTGCAAATCCCGTTACGTTTGCAAGCTGGAATAATCAAATGTGCATTGCAGATAACCAAAGCCTGCAGCTAAGCATTAGGATGTGAACAACATTACAAAGCTGGTATCTCCACTTTATGCTCCAGTTGGCGATACACTTTACACACTCATGCACCACACAGGGTGCATGCATGCACGTACTTCGTGCAACACCAGCACCTGTGTCCTCACAGTACAACTTTTACTCTATGCCCTCATTATCTCCCAAATTGGAGTAACACCTTACTCGTACGGCTTTAGGGACAAACTAACTTCTGGATTTTCTGACTGTGTCTGTAATGGTTAAGTCAAAACGAAACCTGTGATGTCCACTAAGAGAATTCTCTCACTGCAAATCCCTCTTTACGTCGAAGCATTTGGTTGTTTTATACTGTTTCAAAATAGCTCTTACAGTTGTAATTACACGCCTAAAGTATTAGCAAAGCCAAAATGACGAGCCAGGGAGCAAGGGGAGATGAATTATACTGAACAAAATCCAAAAAATGCTATGGTATTTTTGTGCTACCTTTGTCTCGAGAACAACTGTTTGTCGGAATTATAAAATAGAGCGCTAAAACACTACGATAATAATCATAACGGGACAGGCGTGTTTGCTTTGAACACAAACTTCAGTAAAATTTCATATCAGTTAAATATAGTTACTATATCCATCATTCCCTGAATGCCCGCCTCGGTAGCGTGTCTGCCTGACGTTCAAGAGGTCCCGAGTTCGAATCTCGGTCAGGATGATTTACCTGGATAAGGTTCTTTCCGGGGTTTTCCCCTATCCTTAAAGACGAATGTCGGGTTATTCTAAGCTCCAGAGTAACTTGGGAGGCTTTCATTAGGGAGGTAGGAGTTTCGACCCCTGTTTTTTTTTATTTTTTTCATGTTTTTTTTTATTTTATTTATTTATTTATTTTTTTTTATTTTTTATTATATTTTTTTCATGTTTTTTTATTTTTTTGTTTATTTATTTAAGACGGGAATGGGTACCGGGTAAGAATTTTTTTTTATTTTTTTATTTTTTTTTTTTTTCCTTGTTTTATTGGCTTGTACTGTGAGACAAATGAAGGGTTCTATTTGCTTAGATGGTTCTTAGATCTGCATTTGTTCCAAATGATAAATGTATGGCTCCAGAGAACGTAAGGTTTTCTTCCGTATAGAGCTCCATCTCTGCTCTTTCAAAAATATACGTAGGTGCTTTCCCAACATAGTGGCTCCTCGCCTTACTTTTATCAGCCAATGTAGTGCACCAGTAACCAACCACACAGCAAAATTGTGAAATTTCTTGTCCTTGAAACGAAACTCCAGTTGTACCAGCTGTGGTACCGAACGTAAGTACTCTTCTGGACGAAGTTTATGTAATGTGTCTTGGATGGAGGTCCAAATCAAGTCAGCCCGCTGACAGTTGTACAAGCGATGTTCAAGTGTATCATCTTCCACACATACGCCACAGATCTTCGAATTCACTCTCCCGTGACGCCACATCTTTTCTGCAGTTGGAACCGTTTCATTAATCACTTCATAAACCGTTTCTCTCTATATCGACGGAAGGTTACAGTTGGTTGCATTGGCCCAAACGCATTTCCAGTCACGACTGTATTTTGTTTCTACATTAGGTCGTTGAATACCTGGCTTCGTCAAATGACGATAGAGGTTCTTGGTAGTCAGAAAATTCTCCAGTCGCTCCCCAGAATTTTCAAGAGCACGAAGCTTGGCAACCAAATGATTAAATTCCCGTGTCGGTCTCTCCACGGTATGTAACTGGTCATACCAAAACTTCTTGTCAATCGGAGATTCACTGCTAAGTAACGAGGAAAATCCTCTCTTTCCCAACAGCGCCATACACTTGTTGTCAACATCCACTAGACCACAACCACCTTTCTTTAGAGGAAGACGCAATTGCGGGCGAGCAACTCGATATGCTTTCCCCGTCCACAGGAAGTATCCGAGCAGAGTCTCAAAACGTTGGGCGAACTGCTTAGGGAGCGGCAAAATCTGCGCTACATACCACAGTTTACTCATGGCATAAGTATGAATGTACCAGACTCGTTGCAACAACGTTATATTTCGAGAGCGATCTTCGTGTAAGTTAAAACGTAGCGCGTTGATCCTCTGGGTCCAATTAAGAGAAATCATTTCTGATATGTTAGAGGTAAATATAACCCCTAGTATAGTGGTCTGTGGAACCACTTTCATATGCAGCAAAGTTGGTGGATGTTCCCAGGTACCTAATGGAAGGATTTCTGATTTGTGGGCGTTGAGCTGAGCTCCCGAAATTTGACTGTAAGTCACAATCGCCGTGGCTATCTCCTCCATATCCTGGTGATCTTTGGCCAAAACCGTCACGTCATCCGCGTACGCCATTACTTTAAGGCGTTCCCCAGCAATATTTAAGCCTTGCAGTCTATCTTGTAGCATCTGGAGTAATGGATTGAGTGTCAAGGCAAACATTCCCATAGATAAGGGACACCCCTGCCTGACTGATTGTCGTATTGGAATAGGTGTCGACAAAAAGCCGTTACAAAGTATTCTTGACGACGCTTGGCGATAAAGCCCTTGAATCGCCGCTACCATTTGTTGAGGTACTCCAGCTGCGCGCAAACACCGCCAGATATACCAGTGCTGAACTCCATCAAAAGCTCTATGAAAATCCAGATTAACTAATGCCAAGGAGCTATGGTGCTGCTCAAGATGGACGACCACATCTCTTAAATCCGTAAGGGCACCAATAATGTTCTTGAGTTGAAGAGCTGTTTGATTAACATGGAGCACCTCCTCAAATGCTGGTTTTAGTCTGCTGGCCATAAGCTTCGCAAAGATTTTGTAATCTGAATTAAGCAGTGTTATTGGGCGAAAGTCCATCGCTGCCTGAGGGCAGTGTTTCCGCGGGAGTAAAATTATAATTCCATCCGCGAAATGTTCTGGAAACCAGCCTCCATCCCATAATTCCTGTAACACTGCAACAAACTCATCCTTAATTATCGGCCAGAATGCAAGATAAAATTCATAAGAAAGACCATCCGGGCCAGGCGCCGTATTGCGTTTCAAATGTTGCACCACTTGATGTACTTCTCGTTCCGTAATGGGACCTTGTAGATTCTCCTCCGTGAACTGACTAATGTGAGTCACGGGGCTACTCAGGGCCGCCGCGCTAACCATGGGTTCCGCTTGAGCCTCGCCAAATAGGCGCTGGTATTGCTCCTGAAGATAAGGCAATAGCTGGCGTGTCCCGTGTAACACCACACCAGTAGCAGCGTCAGTGAGTGATGAAATGTACTTGGCCTGTCCACGAGAGCGTGCCTTGGCCAATGAATAAAAGGAGGCTTGTTCATCGGAGAGAGCGTGCGACAAGGGGGACCGAATGGTGCAACCCTGCAGCATTTGATCTTGTTTGCTTTTAATTATTTCCTTTATTCTCCTGATAGCCGGAGCGACCTCGGCACCTCGATTCTGCTGCTCATGTAGATTCCAAAGCACCTCATTGTAAAATTGCATCACCTCTCTTCTTTCACGGGCCTTCTCAAAACTAATTGTTTTGAAGAATGCTTTGATGGCCGGTTTTGCCGTAACGGCCCACCATTCTGATTTACGGTAGGCACGGTGATACGAGGGTTTTAAAGCTGCCCATCTTGTAGCAAAGTGCAATCGACAGTCCTCATCCTGAAATAGGGTTGAATTGATTTTCCAGTAACTCCTTCCAGTATCTAGACTAGGAGCCGTGAGTTTTAGGGCACACGTCACGGCGTGGTGGTCACTAAAGGCAACGGGATGAACATCAATGCGCTGGAAATGGGGAACCAAGGTGTCAGATAAATAAAAACGTACCAGTCGGGATGCAGAGGCGCCTCGGAAAAAGGTAAATTGCACCGTATTACCATGCTGCAGCTCCCAGGCATCACGTAGATGTAATTGCGTCACTAACTGCAGAAGCATTGGGCTGAGATTGGCAGCGCCTTTCTGATCCTTAGCCTGAAGCGTACAGTTGAAATCCCCTGCAATAATACACTCCTTACCGGAAAGTAGATGGGCTGTCAACGCCTGTTGAAAGAACTGCTCACGTTCCTGTCGTCGATTGGAGCCGGAAGGAGCATAAACGTTAATCAGAGCAATGTTATCCAGCACAGCCGATACGACGCTCCCCGATGGATGTAATTGAAAGTCAGAACACTGGATACCACGGCGATAGAGTAGGGCAGTGCCTCTGCCTTCTGGACCCAAGTTAACCACATGATTATAATTATACAGGGCTGACAAATTATGCGTATTAACCTCCTGCAGGAAACACACGTCCACGTCATGCGTCGTGAGGAACTGATGTAACAATTTTTGATTTCGTAGATTTCTAATGCCGTTAACATTGACAGTAGCCAATATTTGAATACGAGGTAGCGTAGTTATGAGACTCCAGAAATACAAGGCAGCGAGAAACCAGTGCAGGGGTATGATAATGGTTCGGACAACTATTGAGAATTTGAAACTTTAGCTAGCGCGTCCGGTGGTTTGAGACGAGGGTCTCTGGAAGCGAGCACTACTCGAGGTTGTCCAGGACTACCAGTTGCGTCTACTGTCACAGACACTGATTGCAATGCATCTCCCGGAACCTTCCCTGACACCACCTCCATTGCAGATTTATCACCGTCTTCTAGAGTCGACTCATCAGCGCTCGACATCGACGGTGCGTCCTGCGTGACTGAAGTACTCCATTCTCCAGCAGACTGGGCGGTTTTCGACTTCTTGGCTTTCTTTCGTGAATTGGTCCCCGAAGATATATGGGTAGGCTGGGGGGCGGTCGCAGCACCAATTTTACGCTTCTCCGTCACAAGAACTCCCGCCTCCGTACAATCGGGCGACGTCACCTCCTCACGGCAGTCCTCGGACCCCGTTGGTTTCGGATCCATTTGTGGTTGACTGTCTACTATGACGGCGGACACAGGGGACATCTGTGTTGCTTGTGGCAGCTCCTGCGACTGGATTACACTCTCTTGTACTGCAATTTCTTTTTGTGTTTCCTGGGGCTCCCTGCGCAGAAGTGATGGTACAGGTAAGACCGTCTTTCTATTGGGACAGTTCTCTTTGACGTGAGTGGGTTCCCCACATACATAGCAGGTTTTCACCTGACCAGCATAGCTCACTGTAACACGATAGCCCACAACCATAATGGTGTTAGGAATCGTAGTTTTCAGAGCCATTTTCACAGCACGAACACCAGTATTCACAGGTATTTTATACGCATTGCCCCATTGCTCTCTCCGAACTTCATAAACTTTGCCATACTGTTCCAATTTTTGTCGTATTACCTCGTTCGGTATCTCCGGCGGTAGATCAAACACACGCACCGTGGTGGTATTGCCTGTGGCCCTTTCGACTGTGACTGTTGTACGCTCCCCGTTCGCATACGTAAACACCGCGGTACCAGCAAACTTCTCTAACAGCTTTTCCAGTAGAACCACCGAAATGAGCTTTATATAAATTGCTCGATCCCGCGCAATTAACTGCAGTGTATCCACCTGGTCAGCAGTAAGCTTCAAGGTATCTGCAACAAATTCATGAACCTCTAATGCCGTTGGCCTCGTCGCAGTGCTCTCAAATTTCACTCACAGTGTATTTATTCTGCCGTAGATTTCCATGCTAACAGTAGCACTATTACCGTGTGAACACAAAAACAAAATCCGGCCTCAGGCTTCAGGCACGCTGAGGCACCAAGGAAAGAATAATAAGAAATAAAATAAGTGAGAGTCGTTGAGAACAAAAGCCGTAATTCGACCGCTGAACCTCACACCGCACAACAGGCAAAACAGCGTCACCGTATCGCGTGGTAGGCACGACCTTCACTACGTCTGTTGGTCACTCACTCTGACCTGCTCGCCAAGGCTCTCCTCTCTCCTAGTTTCCTCATTTCCTCTCCCTCTTTCAGGTAGAGGCCTACTCCGTCAATCAAAAGGTAGCAGATAGCTATGAGACTTACAATCTGGATTTTGTATTTTGGCATCAATCTACATTTACAGTGAATATTTTTTAAATTTTCCTTCTTTCCGGTTCTTTCCGGGGTTTCCCTTATCCTTAAAGACGAATCTCTGGTAACTCTAAGCTCCAGGGACTCCGAACTCATTTCAGCATCACTTCACCAATTTCATTCATCGTCCGATATGACTAAAGTTGGAGGACGTAAATTACAAAAATTCCCTGAAGACCTTCAGCACTCACTTGTTCCTCCTGATGCCCTGGAAAGAGAACAAAATTAGTCAGCGACTCTCATTTCAAATAGTTGACTATCGCTTCATTCTTCTGTACCAGATGCGTTCAAGTTATAAAACGTCCTATGTTTTTAAGGTTGGGACCAGACAGAAACTTCTGTTAAAAAAAAAAACAGACTGCACTTGAACTCTGTTAAATGAGTGACAAAGGTTGCAACGCGTTACAGTCCATAGAACTGTAGTTGCAGCGCCGAGAGTTAGGACTGTTTTTGATACTAAAAATGGCGACGTTTCCATTGCCAGGACAGCGTGTAATTATTCGTTTTCTCCATTTTTGTGTTGTGATACCTATTGAAATTCATCGCGAATTGAATAAAGAATGTGGTGATGGTACCACGGATGTGTATAATGTGCGTTCCTGGGTGCGACAGTTCAATAAAGGCAGAACATCGTGTGACAAGAAACCAAGACAGTCTCGGTCTCGCATCAGCCGGTCTGACAACATGATCCAGCGAGTTGACAACTTGTTTTGGAGGATCGCCCATTGAGCATTTTCAGATCTTCATGAAGGATTCTGTGCACAGATCCCACGGTAATACCAATTTTGGAGGCGATGTCTGCAACCGCCTTGGTTTGCTGTCACGCGATGTTCTGTCTTCATTGAACTGCCGCACTCAGGAACGCACATTAGACACATCCATGGAACCATCACCACATGCCTCACTCAACTGTCTTGGTTTGTTGTCACACGATGTTCTGTTTTCATTGAACGGTCGCACATAGGAACGCACATTAGACACATCCATGGTACCATCACCACATGCTTCACGCCACTGTCCTGGTTTGTTGTCACACGATGCTCTGTCTTCATTGAACGGTCGCACATAGGAACGCACATTAGACACATCCATGGTACCATCACCACATGCTTCACGCCACTGTCCTGGTTTGTTGTCACACGATGCTCTGTCTTCATTGAACTGTCACACATAGGAACGCACATTAGACACATTCATGGTACCTTCACCACATGCTTCACGCCACTGTCCTGGTTTGTTGTCACACGATGCTCTGTCTTCATTGAACTGTCGCACATAGGAACGCACATTAGACACATCCATGGTACCATCACCACATGCCTCACTGAACTGTCTTGGTTTGTTGTCACACGATGTTCTGTCTTCATTGAACTGTCGGACGTAGGAACGCACATTAGACACATCTATGGTACCATCACCACATGCCTCACTCAACTGGCGATTAATTTCAATAGGTGTCACACCGAGAAAATGGAGAAAAGCAATGACTACACGCTGTTGTTGCAATGAAAACATCATTATTTTAAGCATTAAAGACAGTCCTAACTCTCGTCGCTTCCTCTAGAGTTCTGCGCACTCTGCAGTGCTGCCAATTCTGTCACGCAATCACAAAAAGTTTACGTGTATTTAAAAATTTTACCAGAAGTTCCTAGCTGGTCCATGTCCTCAAAAAATGAGGCATTCTACTTGAACGCACCTTATATATGGCTTGCGCACACAAAGAAAGGTGTAATGAAAGTGTTTCTGCAAACGATGAACTCAATTGACATTAATTAAGTTTGCACAAAGGTAAGCTTATAGAGCGTATGATGTCAATAAACAATGTTGGCTAGAGAAAGTGATACGAAAGCAAAGCGTCAGATGCTTTTCGTTTAATTTTCTTTTTATAGCATCCTTTAACTTCTAGCGACTTTTAAGAAACAACTGACGGTGGCAGTAAAGCTTTGAAGTGCAACGTTTTTAAAGCGGGATTTAAATAATTTAATGAAGAATAAAAAAGATGAAAGTAAACTTACCAACATATTACGTTAAAGCCTTTGTCAAAGGAAAACAAGAAAACGGAATATAATGGAAGAATGAGAATTTTCAGGAGCAACACAAAAGTTAACGTTTATCCTTATAAGCATACAATCTGCCACTAAAATAGAAAAGAAAAAAATAAATGACAGACAACGTTGTAATGAAATATTCGTATCATCAGCTCTGTTCAACTTATACCAGGTTGCCCAACTGCCCCGTCTTTCGCATAAGCAGATATCCCTTCTAGGCTCAAACGTTAGCATTTCCAGTTAAACGTAGGACAGTAGTGTGAGCTGACTACACAGGCTAATTCAATCCTGGGGCCTGTCCCTTGTCGTTTGGAGCAGAACCAGGTCCGTATATTGAAGCGCACCATAAGAGATAATTTTAGAGTTGGAAACAGAAAATTAGATGCACTTCTTTTGCAAAATTATTAAATTCGATGCCACAATTTCACTGGAAATATACGCACTGAGGCATACTGAATAAAGAAAGAGCAATTTAATTATTTATTCCTATGTGGGAGTGAGAGAGAAAGCGAGAGGAGGGAGGGAGAGAGAGCAACGTAACTCAAAAAGGAGAGTTCAGTGCAATACCAAACTTGTGCCCGATTTCACCAACCGATTTTAAAATCGACGTTAACAAATGTAACGTAACAATTGCCACAGCACTAACACAAATGTTACATTTCTTCCATTTACCAACCTGTTGTCTGAAAATGTTAACAAACCTGTGTTAAAACCAAGAAACTTGTAAATATCACAGCTATAGAAGGCTGGGGATGAGTCGTAGTATTTTCAGAACGTACTGCCATGCGCTTTTGTTTTCATTTTCGTCTGCACACGGTGTGCACATGCTGAAAAATGGCGGATGAACAAATTCATAAATAAAGCCGTGAGACAAATTTCTTTTCGATGGAGAAAGAATTGTTAATTGAATTGGTGACGAAGTGTAAGGATATCGTGGAAAATAAGAGGACGGATGCGGTGAATGTGAAAGAGAAAGATGTCACGTGGGAGAAAAATTGGAAACGAATTTAATTCAAATGCATGTGTCACTACTACAAACACCTAACAACTTGTCAGTATTACGGAAAGTTAAAACGATGTGCGAAGGACATGTGACTTAAACGTTTCAAGATGGCAGGTGGATAGTGTATTATCCATATAATTCAATGAATTATAAAATCGCAAAGTTATTAATACTTGAAGCAAAGGCGAGATCGGCATATTCTTTTCGATGCATGTTCCAACCTCTCTTGAACTTCCGCAGTAACCTTCATAGCAACTGTTTCGAGAGTCTGTACCTCCGTAAGAATGTTTCTTCTGATAGCTCCTCAAAATCATTTCTCCTCAAAGGCCGTCCTCTATTACGAATGCCATTTACACGGTCTTAAATATAGCAAATCAACATCAACAACTGAGTTCACACCCGCCATCTTGACTCTTTACAATTGCTAAGGACTTAATATCAGAAATTTGGCTTGTTGGTTTAACAAGAGATTTAAAACGAGTGTTACGCTAACACTTGTTGGTGAAATGCTATTTTTGTTTTAACTATTGCTAAACACGTGTTAAGTCTTAACATCCGTTGGTGAAATCGGGCGTTGGTGTTTTAAGTTGAGCATCTTCTAGAGCTAAGCGAAGAAGCTTTCAAGAAAGTCACCGAACTCTAGCTACCCTTCATATGGAAACATTTTGGAAATTTGGAATATTTTTCAGAAACGCTTCCAATGATTTTGATTATTTTACCAAACTCTTTAAGCATTTTTTTGAGCAAATAATACGTGAAGCTTAAATTTTTTAAAGACAGCCTCTGAAGGTTTGTTCGTTCTGGATGACCTTTACATATCGAGTAAACCTTAAAAGATCTTACTACACGAAATACGAGAGCTGTTCAATAAAGAAACTTTATACGGTCATAATTTTTCACACTAAAATTCAATTGTATTGTATTCTGTTAGCTTAAGGTGAAACAAACATGCCGTGGTAGTTTCACTGTTGGTACTCCTAGTTCCCGCTTGTGATAACCAGGAAAGTTCAGACAAGTTCAGTTTCGCTGCAATGGAGGTAACACGCGAGGAGCAATATGCGGCTTTGAAATTCTCAACAAATTTTTAGTCGAGGCCTATACAATGTTACAGGAGGTCTACAGTACAGCTCGAAGCTGGTTTAAAATGTTTAAAGAGGGGAGATAATCAATTTCAAAGAAAGCTGGAAGTGGTGCTCCAGTTACTACTCTTACGGAAGAAAACCAACACTGCTGCTGCCATTGTGAGAGAGGATCGACGAATTACCTCAATATCACCTTCTGAAATAATGAACACTTCAGGCCACGCCGTGGCTAAGTGGTTAGACCGCTTGACTCTCAACAAGGCCCCCGGGTTCGATCCTAGGTAACCACAAAGTGAGATTTGTGGTGGACAACACGGCGCTGGGTGGGTTTTATCTGGGATCTCCGATTTCCCCCGCCATCTCATTCCAACGATAGTCCATCTTCATCTCATGTATCATCAGTGTCACTGCCTGCGGTGCCGTATGCAGTAAAAGCAGGCGTTAAACATTACACTCAAACTGAGCATTTCATTGGGTGCCACCCACACGTTGGTGACAGAAACACTACTCATAAGACGTGTTTGTGCGCGATGGGTTCCAAGACTGTTGATTCCTGAACAAAAGGACATTCGCATGCAGGTCTGCATGCAGTTAAAGTTGATGTTAGAGGATGATCCGGAGTTTCTTTCAAGCGTCATCACAGCTGATAAAACTAGGCTACAGTATTTTGAACCTCAGAGCAAACAGCAAAGATTAGTGGGGAAATCTCCTTCATCACCAACTCCCCAAAAGCAAAAGTGGTTACTTCTGCTGGGAAAGTTATGGTCCTCTCATTCTTTGATATTCATGGAACGGTTTAACAGCATGTTGTACCTGCACAAAAATGAGTTAACTGGACAATACTTCAGGGATGTCCTGCAAACAGTGGAGGTCCATATCAGGCGCAAAATGCCACATTTCCGTGTAGCAGGCTGGATGCTGCACCACGATAATGCGTGGCCGCAAATTGCTAATGTTGTTGCTGAATATCTTGCAAAAATCGAAGTGAAGTGCATCCCTCACACTGCCTATAGTCCGGATTTAGCCCCATGTGACTGTTTTCTATTCCCTAACTTGAAGAAATGCCTTCGTGGGAGGCATTATCCATCATCAGAAGTAGTAGTGAAGGCTGCGGAGGCGATTTTGAAGGATCTCTCAAAAATGGTTTCCAGCACGTCTTTGAAGACTTGCAGAAACTCTGGGACAAGTTCATCACATTCAGGGGAGACTATTTTGAGAAGGACCATCAAAATTATGAGCATGAGTAAAGGTACGTTGTCAAAACAATTGAGTTCATTCTTTTTTGAACAACCCTCCTATTTAAACCTCATTAAAACGCAAAATATATGTCAAATACGTCTGTTTATGTCAAAGCTATGACGTACTGACCAACGCATAAAACTTTCATTGCATAGCCCTACTGTATTCCCTTATCTCCATATGAAAATATGCAACAAAGGCAATTTCTATACATTTATCTCTACTAACATGACATAGATGAAAATATACGCAGTTTTATAAGTAGTTCGTTAAAAATGACAAACAAAGGGAAGTCATGTGAGGTACATATTAGATTCTGTAACTAGTAAACACAATTTAAAATGCGTACAACCTTAAGCTTTTCTGAAAATGTAAAGCTAATAACTCTGGTGAAAGGAGAATGTTGAATAGGGAACATTGTCAAAGAAAGCAAAAATATAAAGAAATATTTTAAAAATCAACATGGTTATATGTCTAAATCATAGAACACCAATTAAACAACTCATTCGTGCTTTTGAAGGTGTTGATGTTAAAAACCAATCGTGTAGGGTGAACTTATCAGTTGCAATTAAATATAACAAAAGTATTAAAACAAATTAATATTGTCACCAATTAACTCAAATTTCACCAATGCTTGGGTGGGTAATCAACTTATAGGCATTGTGTAAAATTCTTGAAAATATTGGTGTTATAAATTTGTGTACAAAATTAAGCCTTGTTTCTTGGAGATTAATATTCTGAAGTTACTTTCAGTTAGTGTGGTTTTAAATGATTATCACTTGATTATTTATTGAGAACTTTAAATGTAAACAGAAACTTGTTTCAAATGGATTTATGCAATACATTTTGAGGTTGAAAGTGCTCTTTGTACTGTAAATTTTAAATTTGTAAGTACTAAATACTACTGTATCACAGTTCTGATAAATGAAAAGTAATTTTTGCCTTGTTACTACAATTAGGCAAGTGAGTAAACCTTGTATATACTTTTCTTCACTTACAAGTTTTTTATGAAGACTAGTTTCTGGGGACTTCTCCCCTATCGTCAGTTCTGTGGTTGACTAATGATGCATCCGGGGTCTGCATCTGGCTTGGTGTTGTGCTGTCATCTAACGTCCAGGTAAGTTTGATGACATCATCTACCGCGGGAATTTCAGGCATTTACCAAATGATTTGCCAGGATTGTGACAAGATATACATTGGTAAGACCAAAAGGAATCTAGGAACAAGAATGAAAGAACACTTCAGAAATATTAAATTCAAACAAATGGACAAGTCGGCCGTAGCACATCACCTTTGGTCTGAGAATCACAACATAAAACAGGAAATAGAACTGATCAAACAGGCAAAGAAACCTCTGGAACTACAGATTTGGGAAAACATATTTATTACGAAAAAACAGGACCTCTTGATGAATTTTGAAATTCCCGCGGTAGATGACGTCATCAAACTTACCAGGCCGTTAGATGGCAGCACAACACCAAGCCAGATGCAGACACCGGATGTATCACCAGTCAACCACAGAACTGACGATAGGGGAGAAGTCCCCAGAAACTAGTCTTCATAAAAAACTTGTAAGTGGAGAAAAGTATATACAAGGTTGACTCACTTGCCTAATTTTAGTGACAATGGCACTCCACTTTCTGAAATACTTCTTTTTATTCTATATAATTTTTGCCTTATTTGATGTATTTAGAGGATATGGAGGAAGTATTGTATTTCATCAAAAAATTGGTACCAAAATGTCACTGGAAATACACGTTTTGCGACTACATGACTAAATAAAAAATTAAATTTCTGGAAAACCTTTTGTGCATAAAATTAAAGTAATGGCACTTCATGAAAGCAATCCCATTGAGCCAAAATAATAGTAAATCATATTTTACTAGACCAAATTATTGATTTGAATTATTTAGGAGTTTTCTTAAAAAACGATAAATCAAAAGCCATTAATAGAAGTTTTAGGTACATTTATTCCAACGTATTATCGATACAAACAGAACATCAGCAACGAAAGGCCCATAGAGAAGTTTTCGTAGCTTTCTGTCTTTTGGGCAGTTTGTATTGTTAAACTTTCATTAACGATTGAAACCGCGCAAGATGGCTCTGCAGTAACGCGGGAGGCTTGCATTAGGGAGGTCGGAGTTTCGATCCCTGTTGGTCACTCACTCTGACCTGGTGGGCAAGGCTCTCCTCTCCCCTATTTCCCTCATTTCCTCTCCCACTTACACGGTAGAGGACTACTCCATCGGTCAAAGCGGAGTAGACAGCACCGAAACTTGTCATCTGGATTTATTTTGGCATCAATCTACACTTACGGCGAATATTTTTGGTATTTTCCTTCAATTTTGAATAAAATACCGTCAAAAAAGACATTTTAACAACGTATGGAAAGTACAGCTAGGGTACACCTGTTCATTCAATGCGATTTTGCGTAACTGAAACACCAAAAAATATATACCGTCCTACGGCACAACAAATATATAGCATAAAATTAATGCAATTTTTTCAGTTTACCACTCCCAAATATTCCTTGTTGGTTCGAATTTCCAGCACTTATACCCTTCTCAAAAGGCTGTAACGGGAATTTGGGTCGGATAATGTTAATTCTGATTTGTTACTTGAATCCTCTCGTACGCGGCATCCACGCCAACATCAGCTCCAAAATTATATTCATACTTTCACTTCCATGATTATTTTGAAGTATCAATCGAAGTCTAAATAAGTCATGAGACATGTGTTTCAAGGCGTGGTTCGGAATAAAGAAGTCAAATTATTTCGATGAATTCTTACTTTATTATATTTATACGACCAGACAGAAGAACATATCACTCTCCTCACGATTATTTACTTCTTGTAACTAACAAAACTGAAGAACATATCACTTTTCAAGATTATTAACTTATCGTAATTAAACAAGGCTGAAGAACATATCACTTTTCTCTAAAGATTATTGAATTCCCCGTCTCTATCGTTACTTCTCAATACTGTGATTGGCCGATCCAATGGCACGTCATCACATCACGTCATACCACGTCACACCACTACTACTTCGGCCAATCACACAACTACATATATTTTTATACATTCGCAATGCCTCCATAATTCCTCCTAACATAATCCAAAAATACTGTTTCAAGGCTAAACATTTCTTGTTTACTTTCCCTACCATCTACGAAGTAGATTGAGGAGGTATTGTATTCCAAATGAAAGTTCCCATCGAGATTTTACTGGAAATACATCTTTTGAAGTCCTCAGAAATGATACAAAGCATTATAGGAAAAAGCTCTCTGTGTAGGTGTGCGATATAACCTCAAAGAAAATGCCTAATATACCTAAATCAAAATTGGTATCTAAACTCAGCATTTTCCATGGATGTCACAGAGAGGGTTTCAAGAAAATTTCCCATCATTTATTTGCAAAGTGTTACGTTAAATTTTGTTTTCTAATATTAGCTTTAACCACCTTTATTAAAATACTATATATTTTATATATTCACGTGAAACAGAATGTGTATTTTGATTTTTTTTTGTTTTGTTTTCGTAATTTACTTCCTCGAACGTTATCATATCGGACGAAGAATGAAATTGGTGAAATGATTCTCAAAGGAGTCCGGGGTCCATGGAGCTTAGAGGTGCCTGACATACTTATATCAGGATAGGGAAAACCCCCCGAAAAAACCTTATACTGATAACTCACCCTGACCGAGATTCGAACTCGGGACCTCTTGAACGTGAGGCAGGCACGCTACCGTCTAGGCTAACGAGGTAGGCGAACTGTGTTCGAATAGGTTATGAGGTCTTATATTTCTGTGTAGCACAGCGATTTCTAGCGTCATCTACATATCTTAATGACGTCATCTTGTCACTCTACCCCGCCTAATTCGTTTTTGTGCATTAACTATTTCTGCTTCACTCATTGAAGGAAGCAGGCAGTAAAGAGGTTAGTTTTTAAGTCCCATGAATGTATCATAGCTCGGCGATCAGTAAGTGGAGGCACACCCGCCCTCCGCTTTTCCGCATGTGGTTGGGAACCATTGGTTCAGCAAGTATTCAGGACCATTTTCGGGAACAACTGTTTAAAGGTTGTTTTTGCCTTGGGATAGGGAAACGCTGGAAAACCGTCGTGTTGCACCCTAGGAAAATGGCAAAATTAAATAACATTTCTTTATTTTATGAGCCCTGTTCGTTTTTGAGTTTCGCTATTCAGAGACAGACATGCACAGAGCTATTTCTAAAACATGTTTGTTTTATCTCAGGGACCTCAAAACATGTATATGCTGTGAAATTTCAATATGGAACTTTTGGGTGGGAGGCAGTATTTATTTTATATTTATTTGATATTTATTTATTTGTACAGTTTGATGTCATTTCTTCTTGACCTTTGCTCCTTTACTCTAATCTACTTCTCTCTTATCCTATATAAGAAATCTCCTATACATCTATTCTTCTTATCTCCCATCTCCGTTAGCATGCGTACTGGCAATATCTCTTTACTTACACTGTCCCATTTCTTATCCCATATTTTTCTCCTGTAATTTGCTAACTCCTTACATTCTATCAGGTAATGAACAGTGCTCTCTTCATCTCCACAAAATTCACAAAGTGTAATATTCCTACTCTCATCCATGCAATGCCTTCTCTTCCTGTTTTGCCAAATTGATATACCTATATATTTTTAACTACCTAATTTTCTCTTTAATTGCTTATAAGCTTTCAAAGATTTCTTTTCTTATATACTTTCCCATATCTCTTGCCTACCAATGAATTGTACTGTAGTTCTCACTTCCTTCCAAAAACCGCTATAATTTATCTCCTATGCTCTCAATAAATCTTCCATGCCCATCTTCAGTACCGTTCTTTCCAGTTCGAACACCAACTATTTGTATTTTTAATGCTTTTCTGTTGCTTCAAGCACAGATTCAATAATTCCCCTTTCTAAACTTTAATACTGTGACTTTGTGGGTTCATGAAATTAAAAGTCCAGGTTACAAACTACAAAAATCGACTTTATTTCCGTAGAAACATACTTTATTCAACCTGACAGTACATAATTACGTCACATACACAATACAACTTGCAAGGTCATCGACCACAAACAATGTTCACACAGCTGCTCGAGCATAAAATTTCAATTAGCAACTGTCCCCTTGACGAGCTGCGGCTTTCTTATTTATAGGTTACTCACTATCCGGAATGTTCTCAATCAAGATGGTGCTAGAAGAAAGACAAACTCTCCAGAAATTCCTCTCCTTCCCGCTACCGTTTCGGCGAGCTTTTATCTCCGCAGTGCACTGCCGTCTCTTTCAACTCGTCGGCCGCACCGCCTCGCTTCAACAATGCGTTCGCGACAGTACAGTATATCAGAATTTCAATTTTCTCTCTATTATTACTCCTCACCTTTTTGTGTTACCTAGCTCTAGTAATGGCACTTCTCTTGGTGCCAGGGAGGCAGTAAGTACTTAAAACAACTTTTCTGTCTTTATTAAGATGTTCTACAGGGACCTCAAAACGTGTATTTACTGTGAAATCTCAACATCAATTTTTGGGTGGAATACAATACCTTTATTACTTACTTTATGCAGTAGAGGAAGTTAAGAAAATATAACAAGCCATATATATTTAAACATACAGAATGTACTTCAAATAGCTATAGTGTCTTCACTTGTTTCTCCTCTATTTGCTATTATTGACTTCAATTTTTCAATACCTTCTTTTCCACTCTAAATGTCACTAATCATTTGTTTCTGATAATGACATGGGAAGGCCCCTTAATGACTAGGCTCCAATGACCTGCTATCAATTCAGCTTTGTCTAACTACCTTGTAGCTTTAACTAAATGTGAAAGGTAACTAATTCTGCAAAGCTAGATCTTTAATAGAAACAGAAATACACATTTATAGTGTTAATTTGTAGAAGCAAAGTGAAGACGATGAGGAGTCACTTCCCACTTGGTTGCGGCAGAAGAGAAACGCATGAGATCTCCCACCCGCTGATGTACTCTTTATGCCTCGCCTCGCACCTGGGCTTGAATATTCATTACGAGCATGCAAGTGAAGCTTCTCAACATTATTTTACCTTCCAACGTCAATCCACTTCTCCAGGACCTCCAGGGGTGAAACAATTTGTGACAGATTGTTTTACACTAGAGAAATATAAAGGGAATGTTTATCTGTTAGAATTCTCCCCTCACTACATCTAGGTTTATGGGCGAGTTTATCAGGTGACAGCAAGTTAACTTTTCTTACTGTCAAGTTTGATTATATTTAAAACATTTACTACGATATCAGGGTTTATTTAGCAAGATGGGTTGCAACAAACTCACGTCCATACATACACACCTTCTTCTAATTTTGTTTGTGTATTCAGAGGTCCTCAAAACATGTATTTCTGATAAAATCTGGTACAGCTTGGTGGTAGGGGAAATAAAACTATTGATATATTAGGATAACTATGGAGGTGATTTGGCACTGCGATCGGTATTGATCTATCCGTAGGGGAGGGTATCCATCCCCTCAGCTACCGTGGTGCTGTCGCTGCGGACCCTTAGCACTCGTGGTACCTATGACGTTACTAGAGGAACCTCGGGCTGAACTGCCGAGCCCCTCCCGTAGGGGAGTTGTTCGGATTGGTTTGGACTCGAGGGGGCAGTGTGTTCCCGACACCCACGGGGAATTGGCTACCTCCGGCCAGGCTAAGGCCGCCCGGAGGGGGTTGAGGGTGTCTCATAAGTCCTGGTTACTAGCCTGCAGAGCTAGTACCTCTACTAGCTAGATCACCTTCGGCCCCACCCAGGTTCTCGGTAGTTTTCCCTGCGGTGCTGACGCGCGAAAGTGGCGTATCCACTTCCATCCCGTCTTGACGTTGTGTTCAGTGGTGGGGCTTTTTAAGCAATTAGATATTGCCCTATGGAAAGAGCTCCGGAGCTATCCATCGCTCCCGGGCAGAAGGAGGCTCGGGTCCTTGGCCCTACTGGTCCAGGACTGATGGGAGTAGAACCTCTGCGCTTAAACTGTACCTATGCCACAAGTGCAGCATCCCTGGAGATAGGATGAGGCGACAGGAGACAGAGGGCCGCCGACACCAAGAAGTCACTACAGTACAGAGGGCAGAGTCTCTACATTTTACTTCGATGGAATCCTGCCACAGTAGGCCAGGAATGGACATTCCCCCCTGCTATGTTTTGGAGGTAGTCCCAACAGTCCTTTCGGAGGCTGACAACCGACCTACCGGAGGAGGTGGTGTTTCACTCAGAGCATATCATCCTGCCGTGCACCGCCGAGACTCCCGCCGATACTTATACCCTGAAAGAGACCACAGGATGACAGGTGATATGAAAAGATAATAAAATGAAATTGAGGATCAGGAAATTTGGGGAATGTAATTAATCCAGCCAGCGACTCGGTAAAATAGCTGAAGAATTTTATGTTATGTTGACAAGCTGGAGATGGTAGCTCAGTGGTTAAGAGGAGACGCCCGCAGACCGGAATATCCATGGTTCAAATCCCAAAGAGGACATTGACTTTTTCAATCTGATTCTACCGTTCCATGTGTTTTGTTTATTGCTCTATTTACACCTCGTTTTCAACTGCATTGAACAAGTGGGCCTTTGGTCTTTGAAAAATATTGCAAATGAAGAAAAGTGTTACGTTATATACAATTGTGGGCATCAGAACACACTCTGATCTTACAGATTTTGGAGATGATGGAGAATAACCGGTAATCGAAGCTGGGAACCCGCCCACGGCAGGCAAGTGCTCCAGCGACTGAGCTGGGAATGCTGTCTTGGTTGCAGTAAGTAAAAGATACAAGAATTGATCCGATGAAAACCTTCAAGTTTATGAAATGTTAGAAAGTGAACATAGAGCAGACGAGAAAGAGAGAACGAGAAAAAAAAGACAAAATGAATACAAAAGAGAATATTTCCAACGGAAAACATCTGTTTGAAAATAATGAAAGAGAGGAGGTCAAGAGCTTTTCAGACTTCGAGTACTCCAACCGAATTCCTGCAGCAAAGCTATATAGCAGCAAATCTCGTTTTGGAGTGTGCTTGTGTGTACAATGTCGTCGTCTGATTCTCTTTGATCGAAGCCGAACATTGGAAAATGTCATTATCGCATGCTGAAGCATTGAACCGCAAAGGGACCAGCGCCACTTATACTTGGAGTTCTTATCTTTTTACATAAATGAGTGAGGAGGTTCCTCGATGTAAATGTCGAACCTTAACGTGGTCTGAAAGTTAACCATAGGTTTAACTGCAGCTACGTTTTGTAACCTTCTGGATAAGTTGGTATCGGTGGTTCACCTGGAGTCCGATTGCTAATCGTCTTCCTCTTACCCGCAACTATTGGGTATTTGTTTCAAATGGGAAGAGTTCTCGCCTGTAGCGAATCAGATGCGTTTGAGCCTTAACCGTTGCCACCTCGTTACCCCTACTCTTTTTATATTTCCCTCTCTCTCACACCTGCGAATGTTCGTGGCGTTAGACGTAAGGGAACGCAAACTGAAATTTCCAAAGTTTTATATTAATGCAGTTGTTGAAATAACAATTGCAACATGAATATTCGTATACTACTCAAAAGTTTGGAACATTTCATTTAAAATTAATTATAGTTTATGAATCATTTATTTTTCTAATCCAACAAAAATACGAGCGGTGCATCCGTATAGCTGTGAATATTAATTACGTTAAGAGATAATTCGCCATTGTCATTGTCTTCTATATCTGAGTACCACAAATTTATGATGATAGGTACCAAAATCGCGTTACGTGCTATTTCTTTCCAAAAGTCGTCTTCTTGTAGTTGATCTGATATCTCACGCAGTTTTCTCAGTCTTGTGTTCCTTGTCAATTTCTTCGTGAATACGTCGTTCAACGTCAGTCAGTTTAAAAATATTTCTGTTTGCAACGTAACTTGAGCCCACATTAATTCTATTGGATTGTTTTGGCAGTAGTAAGGGAGAAGGTGGATCGTGTCTCATTGTTCCAGCTGATACACTTCTTCATGGAAGAATAACTGAATAATACTGCTTTGAACTCTCTAGAGTAAATATACATCATCAACCATTCATACACAAAGAAATACTGTGACCAGATACGTTCGGCCAGACCAGCAAGAAGTGTATCGTTTCCTCTCATCCAATTTAACAAATACCTTGGCTTATACAAAGTACATATTTCTTTGATCACATCATGTCAAATGTTTACGTTTCAGTTCTGAGTAAATTCAGATATACGTTCACGCATACATGCCAATCAATAATGATGTTCATTACAGTGCTTACGTCGCTATGTATTGTTATAATATAATGGTATCTACTTCATTTATTTGTATTGGGACAACTATTTGAGCTAAAAGTATGGGGTTTATACGGTTATGTTAAATACATTACTCTCTCCCTCCTCATGGATCAGTTTTTGCAAACTCTGAGTTTTTTGTCTTAGCGCGAATACTATTTATTAGAGGTTGAGTAGTTTGCCGCTCGTGACACATCACTTAGGGGGACTGCAATACAACACCGCGGCACTCCGAATGGTAGCTCACCTAGTAGCGCTCAAGGACAAACACCTTCCCATTTGAAACACATAATAGATATACCAGTTAATGACCATTTACGTAGAACTTTAGGGTTAAATGAAGCTGAGCATTACAACAGATATTAGAGTATTATTTATTTACATTCAACAGTTTGTTATTTTGTTAGGCACCAAAAAAAATAAGATGTAGCTTTATTTCACTCAGCCTGTTACGATTTATTTTCATATTGTCACATTGGAAGGGAAAGAGTAGTGTCCAGCAACTTTGGCGTCAGCCCCAAGAAGACGGAGTACAGGGATCGCCTCGTTGTTTTTGGTTGTCTAGACGGTAATGACACGCCTTTCAGACCAATCATGAGCTGACGACCTGCTCTGCTACAGTTCCAGATCGGAAGGATCAAATTTCAGAACGATCAATCGCAGGTATACAAAAGCAGATGTAATGCAGACAATTGGGTTGTACAGTAAGCAGTACTCCGTAATAGGAATCGGCAGGCCGTAAACGGGCAGGAGGTACAGAGTGTATATAAATGAATATCAGGGTTTTAACCCTTAATAATATTTATTACATTCAATTTACAGTTATAAATTATATTTCAAATGAAAAAACAACTCAAACAGTTATACAAAGAACCTTATAAATGTTCAATGTGACTATCCTTTGTCACACGGCACACATCAAGTCTATAGCCAAGTTCTTCCCAAACGCTGATAAATGTGTATTCAGTAATTGTAGCAACAGCTGCTTCAATCCGGTTTCTTAATTCAGGCAGGTCAGCTGATACCGGAGACACGTACACACGACCCTTGATGAAGCCCCAAAGGTAAAAATCGCATGGGTTTATGTCAGGAGAACGTGGAGGCCATGCCTAGCAAGCTCTGTCATTGGGGCCCTTGCGGCCTATCCAGCGCTCGGGTACAGTGGCATTCAACAAATCGTGTACTTCGTTATGCACCATCTTGCTGGAACATAAAGTTCTCTGGCTCATTTTCTTCCGACTGAGGGAAGAGCCATTGCTCTAGTGTATCAAGGGGAGAAGTGCCAGTTACAGTAGGTTCACCAAAAAAGAAAGGCCCTTAAACTTTTAGCTGGGATACGGCACAAAGACATTCACTTTAGGGGAATCTCGTTGCATTTGTAACATCTCGTGAGGATTTTCGGAGGCCAAATGCCAACATTATGAGTGTTAAAAGGTCCACTAAGTTTAAAGGTCGACTAATCACTGAAGACAACACGATCCATAAAATCGTCATCGTCATGAAACAACATGTCCTTTGCGAAGTTGGCAGGTAATCCGTGGTCTGTCGGCTTTAGAGCCTGTAATAACTGTAAACAGTAAGGACGTAGCCGTAAGCATTTTCTTACAAATTTCCAAACAATTGACACAGGAAATTTTAATTCACGACTAGCCTTCCGAACTGATTTCTTTGCGCTGTGTTGTGAAAAAATCAATTGTGAAAATTAAGAAAGGAAAGAGTCCTTAGAATTTAGTTAAAGAGGTAAACCAGGCGAATAATTAGTTAAATATTTGGCAACGTATAAATTTTTGATAGGTGGGACCTGCGCTTATAAAACAGCATGTCTTACAGTCTTTTGCAAGATACAGAAGTGTTTTATTACGATAGATTATCGGCAGTTTGTAGCGTCTAACGACCGCGCTTGGGTTATATAAATTTGGCGGTCAACGTGAAAAGATTTACCTTTTAGCATTTTTGCGTCTGACGGCAACTTACTTTCTTATTACGGAAGCAATTATTTTAAAGTTGGTGGTACTTTAGAAGATCGATAAAATACTTAAATAGAATTTCTATCACTAAGGTACAGAAAAAGTTTAATTTTGTATTCACAAAGAGTTGAAAACTCACTTCAAATAGCTTATTTCTTAGCCCCCTATTACACTTTTCAGTCGAATTAACTGTAGCGTCTATTTTTATATCACGCGCTCATACCCTCAGAGAAATATCTTACAGCAGCCGAGAGCAGAACGTCTTTCTGATGTACTTTCCCCATCCATATTCCCTGCTGCACAGTACCTCGCGTAGATAAAGAGTAGATGACAGAGAAGGTAAATATCCTTTATTAAAGTATATTCTCATTAATGCCATTAAAAGGTTTATGTTTACTGCATCCGTGAAGGTATTTACCTAATAAAACTTCTTATGTATCCGAAATTTTCTTTGCGCTTCCTCTATCCAATAGAAGGAACAGCTATTTCTCAGTTCCTTTGAGCACACCGTTCTCGAAATTCTTTTTGCCTTACTTGCAGCGTGTCGTATTTTATCATTGGTATCTTTAATCTGCAAAACTTTTCAGGGAATATTTACTTTGTGCTTGAATTAGCCAACCGTAGAAACAGAGATCCAATATTATGATTCAGGTTCGTATAATACTTGGAGTTGAAAATCCGTTAAACCAAAGAAAATTCTCTACATTACTCGCTACATTTTACCAGGCAAGGAAGAGGTAAAAAGAAAAATAATTACATTTTTGTGCGGCGAACGATAAAGTTGCCCAGAAACGGATGTCTCGGCAATAGCTGCCTAAAGGAGCAACTGTTCTCGTAATAATGACTCCATTCTGAGAGTAAAACGATTAGATATTGACTAAATTGATTAATAATTTTATAAAAACTTCATAGGGAGATAGCTAGGTAATTCCCTTATGTTAAAATACATGGATAATTATAAGTTTGCCAGTAAATAAGAGATTTTTGACAAGGGAAATTGTAAGTAAGGTACTTGTCATGTGAGGGCTGTTCATTAAAGAATGATCAGAATTTCTTTTGACAACGTACCTTTACTCATCCTCATACCTTTGATGGTCTTTCTCAAAATAGTCTCCGCTGAATGCAATGCACTTGTCCCAGCGTTTCTCCCAATCTTCAAAGACATGCTGGAAACCATTTTTTGATAAATCCTTCAAAATCGCCTCCGCAGCCTTCACCACTGCTTCTGATGATGGATAATACCTTCCACGAAGGCGTTTATTCAGGTTAGGAAATAGAAAAAAGTCACATGGGACTAAATCTGGACTATAGGGAGGGTGAGGGATGCACTTCACGTTGATTTTTGCAAGATATTCAGCAACAACTTTGGCAAAAAGCGGCTGCGCATTATCGTGGTGCAGCATCTAGCCTGCTTCTGGGAAATGTGATCTTTTGCGCCTGATATGGACTTGCAATGTTTTCAGGACATCCCTGTAGTATTGTCCAGTTACTGATGTGTGTGCAGGTACAACATGCTGATAAGCCATTCCATGAATATCTAAGAATGAGATGACCATATCATTCCCAGCAGAAGCGACAACTTTTGCTTTTTGGAGGGGTTGGTGATGAAGGAGATTTCCACACTGAGCTTTGCTGTTTGCTCTCAGGATCAAAATGATGTAGCCAAGTTTCAACAGCATAGATTAAGTTTGAAAGAGACTCCGGTAGCATTCCTGCAGAAATGCCTTTTTTGTGACTGTCAAAACTTATGTAAGAAAAACATTAACATAAGTAGGTTACTCACATATGTTCATGATCGTACAAGCCTAACAAGCCAATTTTAAGTTACATACAGCTAAAACGATTATGAGAGAAGAGAGGCGATATATATTAGATTATATTAGATTCTTATTGTGCATATTCCAAAATTTTACAATTTACAAATGTTGGCTACATTTACCTTGTTGCTACCTTGGCTTACATGACACCCTGGTCTTCTGCTCTGCCAGGTACCTCTTAACCTCCATGTCTCCTTTTTACTTAATTAGTTCCAATCTTCCCCCTCATCTTCCTTTCTTATATTCTTCACATTTCTGGCCCATTTTTCTGTTACTTTCCCCAAGAACTCACCAATACTTCTTACCTTCTTTTCCTCCCCGCTCGTTAAGATTTTTATAGCTACTATCCTCTACTCTTCTTTCTCCCATTTTTCCTCCCAAGCCTGTTTTCTCCATATTGCAACCTCCTCTCATTCTCTTACATGGTGTTCTATGCTTTCTTTACCCCACACAATCCACAATTTTCATTTTCCCTACCTCTTATCCCTCTTAGGAATATTGTTCCTGTTCTCATCCAAGCTAACATTTCTCTCTCTTGCCTATTGCAATAATCTACATAAGCTTCTCGTCCCCAATTTCTTCATATTTGTTTGTAAACTTGTAATGATTTCATATTTTCTAGACTTCCCCATACTTCCTGTATTTCTATATCTTGTCCTCTAATCCCCTTATATCTCCCATTCCTATTTTTTTGCATAATTCCTCCTATCTCTGCTCACCAACTATTTGAGTTCACTAATCTTCTTTGCTGTCTCAATAATTGCTGTATGATAATCATAGTGCAAGGATAGTATTGTAACTTTGTGGGTTCGTAGAATTAAAAGACCTGTTCACAGAAATTCCAAAATGCTCTATAGTCCCGGAGAAACGTTTTTGTTCAACCCTTACTGTAGATGAATTACGTCACATACACATACAATCTTCCAAGGTCTTTGACCAGAGCAAAGAGTTCACAGATACACTCTGTTTACAACTCTGTTTACAACAACTCTCGTTACAACTCCGTTTACGACTCTTTACTACTCCGCTTACGTGTCGCCTCACATATACCACTACTGATCTCACTAGACATTTCTGGAATATTCTGTAACAAACAAGATATCGAGTGTTCTGTATCAATCAAGATGTCACTAGAATGTTCCATTTACCTCACTTTATCTGTTTTGGCATGCCTTTTATCTCCACGCTATGTTTATGTATCAATTCAATTCATGCCAAGGCATCTACTCCCGTTAGTCCTGGACACGTAGGAACAAGGACCCGGGCCTCCTTCTACCAGGGTGTTACCGAGCTGTCTCAAAAGGGCGCCCGGCGCCCCCGAGGCTCTTTCCATAGGGCAAAACCTAGAGACTAACAAGCTCCCCTATCTTGTCATGTGGACTCAATACGGGATGGAAGTGGATACGCCAGTTACGGGCGCCAACACCAAAATGGGAAGGCTGCCGATATGACCTCGGTGGGGCCGCCTGGCGATATATGTTTATCTGCTTAGACAAGCTGTTTATCTCCGCCAGGCATTATCTGTCACTTTTCTCTCTGCGCCGAAACTTTTATGTGCGTCTCGACAGTGTTGTGACTTTGTGGGCTCGTAGAATTAAAAGTCCAATTTGCAGAAATTCCAAAACGCTTTTTATTCTGCGTAGAAAAACACTTTGGTCAATCCTTACGGTAGCGGAATCAGATAACATACGCAAATACAATCTTTAAGTTCGTCGACCACAAACAAAAGACTTCACTTTCAAAACACAGCTGCGCGCACACAAGTCCATTTTTTTTTAATTTACGTCCTCCGACGTTAAGTCATATCGGCACACAAGTCCAATTACGACTGACTACAGTGGCGATTCGCGGCTTCCCTTTTATACCTCTACCCATTGTTCTAGAAATTAATGATATGTTCTATAACAAACAAGAAACTGAACCTTCCAAGCAGCTATCTGTCTCTTTGTGCGTGTCGGCCGCAGCAATGCTCGCGATGGTATGAAGGAAGGAGCAAAATACTATTTACTTCTATGCACTCTAAACATTTACTGGCATTTATTAAATACGTATCGAAATCATCCAATACGTAAAATATGGCTTTTAAAGAAACTAAAAGTCTGGAAAATATATAGATTCAACGAATTCCAACAAGTCACTTCACGTCTCAAAGGTTTATTTATTATTTGGAACACACTGCTAAGTTTATCTACTGCAAATTAATAGCAGATTAATGTCTTTCTTGTAAATGCTTTTGTTATTGAAGAAAAACTGAGAGTTACATTCTGACTTAATTAATTCCTAGGGAGAGCATGTTTGCACATTTAAGGGTTTTGCCAAACTTTTCCAATCTTTTCACCAAATTACTAAATGAATCTTTGCAGAATTTGCTTCATATACTTTAAACAATTTCTAAATTATGCGTATAAAATAAAATGTACACATTTAACACCAAATTCATTAGTCGAACTTCATTCCAGTTTTATGATTAAATATTCCAGTGTGCTGCAGTCACTTTTCAGCATTTGCATGTTCCTCATGAAACAAACGTTTAAGTTAAAGAGTAAAACTTCCGGCATATTTTTCCCAATATGATTTAATTAAAATTTTCCATGCAGGTATAAATATAAAGAAAATGTGTTAGACCACCCAGGTCGCCCATATTTAATATATACACATTTATTCAGTTTTCAATGCATCCATCGGTTCTACCCCATCATTTTTTGGTTTTGCTAATACCGTATTCCAAAATAAACAAAAATTGTACTTGATATTTCAACCAAGTATTTATAGCCGCTCCTTTTCTGCCGCGGTTCTCAGTGCCCCATTTTATATTGACCGTGAAAACGCGTTGAATTTTGCTCAGAGGCTCCTTTATCAGGCTTGAGATGTTTTTACGTGTCATAAATTTATGATACCGTATTACCGGCTTTACTTTCCGTACGAAGGAAGCCAAACAGAGGACTTATCCGCCCTCCCAAAAGCTCCATCGCTTTCTTTTGGAGTTCAACCCGTGACTTCGGGAACCAGATGCATGCTTGGCCCTGTAGCGTGTTTGGTCTAAGTTCAAGAGGACCTATGTTCGAATCTCGCTCAGAGCGACTTATTTCCACTGTAAATAGTATGTGTAGTGTTTAACACCCACCCTTACTACATACGGCAGCGCAGGTGGTGACTCTGATGATACACGAAATGAAGATGGAGCACAGGTGGAAGTAGATGACGGTGGCAACCGGAGAAAACCTGCCCCAGCGCTGTGTTGTCTTCCACAAATCGTACTCTGCCATCTCACCGTCTAGGTGAGAGTCCAGCAGTCTAACCACTCAGCCAGTGTGTGGCCAAGGCTTTTTCCGGGGTTCTTCTTTGTGCTGAAAGATGAATGTCAAGTAACTCTATGCGCTATGGACCCTGCGCTCATTTGAGCACCTTTTCACCAATTTCATCGTCCAATATGACTTAATGTTGAAGGACGTAAACAGTGTAAAACAAAACACAATCAGAGGCGTGTGAATAGTATTATTACTTTTTCTACTTTCTAAGTGGGGGAAGTATAGTATTCCACTTAAAAATTCAATACCTTACTGAAATTTTTAAGCTGCCGGAACACCCCATTGCAGTTAGTTTAAGCATCAGGTGTGTGTGTGTGTGTGTGTGTGTGTGTGTGTGTGTGTGTGTGTGTGTGTGTGTGTGTGTGTGTGTGTGTGTGTGTGTGTGAAAAACATAATGGAATATGAAAAGTCAATTAAATACCAAACTTGGTATTTAAGTTTAGGATCCTCCAAACCGAGGGTAATGGCGCTGGAGGCAGCCTCTCTGTCCAACATTCGGGAGGCCGAGGATTCGAATTCCGAACTCCGACCTTCCTTCATGCCCTGAGTATTGTTTCTCCATTTCACCTCGCTAATGATTTCATATCACCTTTCATCCTGTTTGGCTGTTTCAGAGTTTCTTGTCCTCGGGAGAGAGAGAGAGAGAGAGAGAGAGAGAGAGAGAGAGAGAGAGAGAGAGAGAGAGAGAGAGAGAGAAAGAGAGAGGTGTCCATGTGGGAAAGTGGAGCTGGTTAGGCAAGTAATGAATTATCTGGTTGTTATGGACTCTGCCATCTACCCAGTCTTAACACCTATTATATTCTCTCACGTCACCTCTCCCTCCCAGGGACCACCGCGACAGGGCATAAACCTAAAGACTTCGTTGGTCGTAGAGCTAAGACCCTTCTCCAAACTTTGCCAATGTCATAGAATCCTACAATGACACCAAGACTGAAGAGAATCCCAGCACTACAGGTTGAAGCTTAAATAAATACCTTTCGAAAATGTTGAGGTTCTAAAAGTAGCTCTAAAGATTTAGTTTGAAGTAGCATACTGTCGCTGAGGCATTGCTGTGCCGCAAGCTGCAGCCGGCGCGTGAGTGCAGAGCTAGACGCTTACTGAGAGAGAGAAAGAAACAGAGAGAGAAAGTGACAGAGATAGTTTCGTCTTTCTCTCGCTGCATCGCGATTATTATAGAACGTTCGACTGAATTCTAGAATAATGGCTGAAGGTATAAAAAGCCCGCAAGTGTTAGAGTGGAGTCAGTTGTTAATGAGTGTTAATTGCGTGTGCAGCTGTGTAGTAATTGTAAGTGCGTGAACATTTGAAGTGTGCCTCAGTGAATTCTTTCGTTTGTTTACGTGCAGCTGAGAAAGAGGCGACCTTGAAGACTGCGTTTGTGTATGTTACGTCATTTTGCTAGTGTAAAGGGGTGTACAAGGCGTCTTTCTACTGAAATAAAGACATTTTAAATTTCTGTAAACAAGACTTCTAATTCTAAGAACCCCCAAGGTCACAATATATTCAAGACGTTTTCCATGACAAATTGAACTTATATCTTGGACTTTTTGGGAATGCTCTCAGATATTATGTTCATTCTGAAGTAATTCTTATAACTGTACTAAAACACGAAACGCACAAAAGCTGTCCTACACAAAAATTGTAGATCTCTTTAAACCCAACCATTCATGTTAAGGTGAAAAGTTACTGCACTTAGGGCTAAAATTCAGTTTTTTATGTTTACATTTTATTATTATGTCATCCCTCCATATTACAAATATATAGTTAAAAAGTTCATTGAAGAAATATTTTATACCTAATTTTCTTATTATATTAGTGAGTGTTAAGTTCTTGCCACAACCCTTTTCGTAAGCTTTCAGGAAATCTATCATTACTTCTGTAATACTGAACAGATAATTCTGAACTAATCCTTGATTTGTAAGAGATCTTCCAAGCTTCCTGTTAGTGCAACTTTAGCTCCAATGATGCTAGTATTTCTTTTGTCTTCAGCTGTGTATGTGAACAGTTATTTGTTTTGAATATTTTGTATTGGTTACTGGTGAATATATGATATGGGTAGACCAAAACCATTTGGAAAGAGAAAGTTTAAGCCAATGATTTTACTAAAAACAGAACGGTAAATGTGGAAAATATAAATGCAATACAAAATGAAATAATATGTAATACTGAGGTTAGTAGGCCCAGTTAAACAATACATGTGTTAACCATAATAGTAGTCATATACAGAAATTGATGAGCTGCGAGTCCTGAAAGCAGATAAAATGGTTGAAGAACTGACCAAGAACGCAAGAAAAATGAAGAGGAACTTGAAAAAAAAAAAACAAGTGAGAATACAGTGGGATGCAGCAGGAATGTTCTGACTCATGTGAGAAATCAGTAATCAATACGAGGCATATTTTTTAAGTCAGTACTGTTTTGGAATTGAAAAAGACGTCCATAGATATCGCATTAATTTTACTTTTACATGAAAGCCTGTACCTTAATCTACTTTTTCTTCATAATTTCCGTGAATATTGAGATACTTTTCACAACGTGGCATCAGTTTTTGCTTACCCTCCTCATAAAATTCTGCCGCCTGACGTGTTAACCACTGTATCCCAACTGTTTTGACTTCGTTATCGTCTTGAAGACGCTGACGGCCCAGATGTTTCTTCAAGTGCAGAAACAAATGGTAGTCGCTGGGCGCCAGATCAGGGCTGTATGGAGGATGATCTAGAGTTGCCCATTGAAAAGATTTGATGAGATGTTTGGTCCGATTAGCCACATGTGGACGGGCATTATCCTGCAGCAAAACGATAACTTTACTCAACTTGCCACGTCTTTTGTTCTGAAATGCACGGCGCATATTGTTCAATGTCTCACAATAAGACGGTGTATTGATTGTCTCATTACGAGGCAGAAACTCCACTAGCAATACCGCTTTTCTGTCCCGAAAAACTGTGCACATAATTTTCCGGGCAGAATTTGTTTGCTTAAACTTCACGTTTGTGGGTGATGTTGAATGTCGCCATTGCATGGATTGTTGCTTCGATTCTGGTGTGACGTAGGCCACCCATGTTTCGTCACCAGTAACAATTTGGTCTAAAAAATCTGCACCTTCATTGTGGTACCGCTCAAGGAAAGTCAATGCACTGCCTAAACGTTGGGTTTTGTGCAAATCCGTCAACAGTTTTGGAACCCAACGTGAACACAATTTCCGGTACTTCAAGTTCTTGGTCACAGTGCTATACAAATTACTACGATAATATTGAGGAAAATAGTCGTACAATGATGACATTGTAAAGCGTCTGTTCTGTCTCACCGTCTTGTCCACTTTCTGCACCAAATCTTCAGTAACGACCGAAGGACGCCCACTCCGTTCTTCATCATGCACATTTGTGCAGCCATCTTTAAATGCTCTCACCCATTTCCTTACCATTCCATCACTCATAAAGTTTTGTCCGTAAACTTTACAGATCTCACGATGAATATCGATTGGTTTTACGCCTTTAGCACTAAGTAATCGTATAACAGCCCGTACTTCACAATCGTCGGGACTCACGATAGTCGGAGACATCTTAAACACTCAGTAACCAATGTATACAATGAAGAATCATACTGTAATGGCGTCAGTGCGTAGAGAAGAGATGTAGGTAACCAGCGCGCATGCGCGGAACGCCGAACGTAGCGCTGCGGCGGCGGAATCGCAAAACGGTACTGACTTAAAAAACATGTCTCGTATATAAACATTAAAGCTGTTTTTCTCAGTTTCACAATTTTTCAGGTTCTGGTACCCTTCTTAAAATATACGATTCAGCCAAATCATATGAATGTTTTTGTGTGCATTAAGCAGACTTATGAGGATAGTAATAAAAAGCGATTTTTCTTTGGGATTCTTAATTGTTGTTTAAAAGAAAGCTATCTGAAATTTCAGTGCCTTTTTAAAAAAATACTAAAAGTTATAACAAATTATCATTACAATGTTTTGAAATTATAACAGGTATTATTCAAGATAAATTTTCATGTACATATCAATAATAATTTCGCAGTAATGTGCACCCAAAAATCATGTAAATAGCATTGTGGAGATAAGCACATCCTTTGGGGGGGGGCTGAACCATTTCGAGACATTCGCAGTCGTTTATTTTACTTTTTAGTACTTATATGTCTTTCTCAAATGGGATGCCTTAATGGTCCTGGTCATGCATAGAGAACGGACTTTTAATGTCCTCACTTAGCAACCAACTCGTAATATATATTACATATCATCACTTAATGCTCCTGTGATCTTCTATACCCATTAAATGTACATGATATGTAGTGAGAATATTTGTACACAGGTTTATCTCTATTAAAAGTAAAGTAAAAAGAAGATAGCGTTTTTAAGGATATTTTACGCAGGAGTGTGTGGAAAAAGTAATGTGACTGGACAAGTGATTTTTTTAAGTAGCTTTATTTTTTAATACGTAATCCAGAAGTGACTTAACGTAAAGACACCATATACCATAGCCACAGTTGTTTATACAGACATAGGCTTTGGTAAAGGAATCAAAACATTCAGTACCATACGTTGGGTTTTGGACAATTCCCTGACGATATCTTCAAATACGAAACTGAACTGTCTGCCTATCCATGTACATTACTGGTCAATAAATCCGATATCAACCTGAAACTAGAGCTTTTAGATGCTGCGGTAAATGCTCAGGGAATCTCATCACTAATTCAACATATTTGAAGTTGAGTAGACCCCGAACGTAATTACACTTGGAAATGGGCTACAGACTCCTTGAGTTTCTCATCACAGCAACACAAATATTTAAGGAAGAAGAACAGCTCAACTTAATGCCTTGGCATATTTCTATCCACTGTTTGAACAACAAGTAGGTCACGAGATGCCGCATTAAACTTTAAGAAGCTTTCGTTCCACAGTAACCCTTCCATGTTTGTAGAGGATGTTGTTAATCCAAGCATTTCGTTAGTCGCAAACCAACGCCTAATCAGTCAATATCACACAAAAGGTTTCTTACCTCTCTTCAACAAACGCTTGCTACTCCATCTCTTTCATGTTAATTTGTTGCAAACGAGGGGTATCCTCTGTGGGCCGTATTCGGGAATTTCTGGCTCGATTCTTGTGGCAGACCTACCTTACTCATTGGCTTTTCCGGGGTTTTCCCCAGGTCGCCAGGTGAATGATGGGTAGTTAATTACATTCCCCAAATTTCCAACCCCTCCATTTCATCTCCATTAACATGTCGCATCATTGCTCATCTTGTGGTATCTTTCAGGGTATAAGTGTCGGCGGATGCTTCGGCGGTGCATGACAGGATCATATGCTCTTCGGTCTCCGAGTCCAATTTGATGGGGCTGATCCCGGACCGTAGTCGGGTGAACTGCCGGTTGCGCAGGGCTGCCGGGGAGTTTCCAAATCTTAAAGTGAAGCCCTCTGCACTATCGTGACTCCCTAGTCTCATCTCGCCTCATACGTCCTCCCGTGCATGCGCCACTATATTCGTTATATTTAGTTGAGGTAATTATTCTCGGTAAAAGAACGGAAAACAGCAATAAAATGAATAATCAGGTACATTAATAAAAGACGAGGGGTAATTATGATTTTCACCTACATTCCCATAGGTTAGAAATCTACAAAACCAAGCCATCAGTGGCTGCATGTTTTCTTTATAACAATCTACCACAAAGTATAAACATATAAAATGTATTTATAGATTCAAAAGAGGTAAAAAAATACTGTATTGCTGGAACATTTTAATCCTTAGATGAATTTACAAATAGTATTTAAGTCATAGCTGTATAATTGTAAATATTTAGTAGGACAACTATTGTTAAAAAGTGTAAAAGTAGTTACGAAATTATTGTGTAGAAATAGATTTATATAGGTAGTTCATATGCATTAGTATAGGTGCACATGTGATTATCATTGCAAATATGTTCTTTTCTTTTGTTTCTTAAGATGTTTAATCCCATGAATTTCTGTTTTTGGCGATGCTATGAATTACTTTGTAATTGTTACAGCAGATATAAAATGAAATGAATTAAAATGAAATAGGCACGATAGATCACGACTGGTCGCAGTTGCAAATCCGCTCTGTAGCACAATCCAATCCAACATTATTTTGTTGAAATGGTTTTATTATACACCGCCTTGTAGTTACAATGGGAGCAGAGTACGCAGTACACCTTAAGCGATAGTTAATAACTTAAGAACTAGTCACTATGCGACGAGTTTGACTTTGCACTCTCTTTATAAGTCGAGAGAAAGAGAGAGAGAGAGAGAGAGAGAGAGAGAGAGAGAGAGAGAGAGAGAGAGAGAGAGAGAGAGAGAGAGAGAGAGAGAGAATAATGATATTCCACATCAGAAAAATACAGGTATTTTAAACCGCGAACTAACATCTAAAATAAAATACCTGCTCTTTGAGCTTCGTGACTTCGAATTTTGACTTCGAGGGTTACGTAGAATCAGAAGCCAGGTTTGCAGATCTTTAAAACACTCTTTATTGCAGTAAACAGAAGTTTTATACAATCCTTGCAGCAGCAAAAAGACGTGACATTGACAGCTAATTGTCTTCAAGGTCGACTCACTGCTTCGTCGCACGTCAACAAAAGAAATCACTCCGGTGCAGTTCAAATGCCCACTGTCGCAATAACCATCACACAAGTCACACAACTACAAAAAAAAAAACACAACACAATTACACAACTGATTATCTAACACCTTTCGGGGCTTTTTATACCTCCCAGCCATTGTTTCTAGAAAGCTGCAGACCGTTCGATAACAATAGCGATGGCAACAGAAACCCGGAAAATTCTAGAACAACCCCTCTCTGTCTTTGTCTTGGCAAGCGTACAGCCCTTCTGCCCGCCTGTCACTCTGTCTCTTTCTTTCCTGCACACGTGCCCAGCTCTTGCTTGTCGCGGCGCCAACAAAGTATTGCGATCGGCGTCAATATTATTTGTTAGCAAACTTTCGTGTACTCCTTAAGTTTACCAGTTACCTATACCAGTTTCCCGTAGGGAGGTATCCGTCCCCTTCAGCTGCTGCTGCTCAGCACTCCTGCTACCTCTGACGTTACTAGAGAAACCTCGGGCCGAACATTCGAGCCCCTCCCTAAATGGGAGTTGTTGGGGTTGGGTCGCACTCGAGGGGGCGGTATGTTCCTGACACCCACGGGGAATTGGGTACCTCCGGCCAGGCTACGGCCATCCGGAGGGGGTAGAGGGTTGCCTCGTAAGTCCTAGGTACTATAATACAGCCGCTGTATCTCCGGCTCTGACATTTAGTGGCTGCAGGAGGTGGGGGGGGGGGGGGGAAGGTTACTAGTACCAACATATAATAATGAGTAATTGAAAACATATCGTCAGAATTATCTTTATAATGAGAGTATAGGAATCTATTAGCTTCAAAACATAAAAATACAACTTGTAATTTCATTATCATGCAAGATATTCTTTACAACATCACTCTATTCAAATATTTCGTTCACACCTTTCACGCACACCAACTGCTTCTGTTGGTGATACTGGGAGTCTGTACATCCGGTGTCGTGGTCAGGAAGCTAAAACTGTCTACTAGCGCCAATTAGCGTTGTCGCTGCTGGGCGTGGCTTGCAAATCCAGCACGGTGTTGCCGCTGTAATTCTGTGTGGACCACGTGTCTTTTAGTTGATTTTGGAATCCGCGCTGGTAGTTTGTTTAAGTTTTTGTGTGTGCGTGAATTCCGATTTCTAGCGTCTGTAAGTCTTATTATTATCGCTATTATAGTAATATGGCTACTGGTTCGTTAGAATTCAAGAAAAGAATCGGCTCTTATAAGAGCCAAAGCCGTGAATTTATATTCAGGCTACGTGAGTACTTCGAGAAGGAGCGGGACAATGGTGGACCTCTACTACCTGTTACCAAGGTGCTGGACAGAGTTTGTGATGCCTTGAAGGTGGGAAAAACCACCGTGAAGAATGTGACCAAGGAAAAGTGCCCAGCCGATTTAAGTTCGCCGTCTCCAGTTCTGCGTACACCGGGAAAGCAAAGGCAACGAGGCAGCCTTAAATCTTCACTTGATGCTTTTCAAAAGGATGCTATAAGGCGACATGTATATCAATATTATATGAGCAAGGAATTTCCCACTCGTGCGAAGTTGCTCTGTTCTTTAAAGGAAGCTGGCTTATTTGATGGCGGAAGAACCAGCCTAAGTAAAGTACTGAAAGAACTAGGTTTTCAGTTTAAAACTTTTTCTGGGAGGAAAGCTGTAATGGAAAGAAGTGACATAGTTGCATGGAGAGGCAGATTTTTGTGGGAAATTCTAAAAAGCAATCCCGAAAAGGTGGTATGGCTTGATGAAACGTGAGTAAATGCAGGACGCACTAAGACAAAGGCATGGACAGATGACACTATTGCAGGCACAATGAAAGTGCCAGTTGGAAAAGGAAGCAGATTGATTTTGCTCCATGCTGGTGGTGTACGTGGTTTTATTCCAGGAGCAATGCTCTTATTCAGATCAAAGAGCATGCGTGATTATCACGAAGAAACGAATGGAGATACATTCAAGAACTGGTTCCAAGAATCTCTTCTGCCAAAGATCAGGGCCAATTCAATTATTGTTATGGACAATGCGCCATACAATTCAGTTCAATTAAACAAAGCACCGACAATGTGCGACAGAAAAAGCGTCATTTTACAGTGGTTGGAGAACAAAAACATACCTGGAGCGTCCGCAGAAATGACGAAAGCAGAACCCCTGCAAATTGTAAAACTTTACAAGCCACGTTTCTGCACTCATGAAATAGACAGTATTGCTGCTGCTCAAGGTCACATTGTAATCAGGCTCCCTCCCTATCATGTCATTTCAATGCCATCGAACTGATTTGGGCACAAGTGAAAGGTTATGTTGCAGAACATAACACAACATTCCGCATTTCTGATGTTCAACTATTAGTGCAAAATGGTGTTAAACAAGTGACCCAGGATAACTGGAAAAGTGCCGTGGATCATACTTGGAAACTTTTAAGACAAGCCAAGGAAGACGACGGCATAGTGGAAACACGTGTGGAGGAGCTGATAATTTCATTCAGTGAAGATGACGTCAGCAGCGACTCCAATGATGAAGCCGCGATGAGTGAAGATGATAAAGATATGGATATTTACGAGGATTGCGGCGTCTTCCCACTGGACTGAATGTAATTTGTTTAATAGCCAATTTCAGTAAACGTAGCTTTTTGTTATTTCTTTTCCAGTAAATGGTATGGTACATTGTCTCCATATGCAACTATTCTGGGATCATGTATATACACATTATCCACGTTCATTTACGAAGTTACGAGCTGCAAATGCGTGAAATATTTAAAATACACATGTTCCTCTGCTTGAAATTCCCGCAGCGCACTTCCCCCCCCCCCCCCTTGAGAACTGTCAGATCCGGAGATAGAACGGCCCGACTGTAGACTACAGATCTCGCAGAAGGTGTGCTAGATCACCAGGCGGCCCCACCGAGGTTTACGGTAGTCTTCCCTGCGGGGTTGATGCGCCTAAGTGGTATATCCACTTCCATCCTGTCTTGACGTGTTCAGCGGGGGGGGGGCTTTTTAAGAAATCAGGTATTGCCCTATTGAAAGAGCCCCAGAATATCCATCGCTCTCGGGTAGAAGGAGGCCAGGGTCCTTGGTCCTACGGGTGCAGGACTAATGGGAGTAGATCCTCTGCACCTAACTAACCTATACCAGTCATTTGGAACTGTGAAGGACATTAGAGTGTATTTTATTTATTAAATGCAAGGTACCTATTTAATTTGTAACGAAAATCTTAAACATGTGGTCTTTGAATAAAAGTTATTAGAGCTGCATTTAAGAAACTGAGATTTTGGAAGCATTTTCATGTAAAGGTTAGTTTGGAGTAAAGAGATTTTCTTCAGTACCCTTGACATCCTTGGAGTATGCTTTACTTAGATATCAATTTTGCCATTTAAATGTACAGATACAATGGAGCTTTAATAAACGTGACCTTCTTGGTTTCAGAGAATCCCAAAAGTCCATAGTGCTTTAGATACCAAGGACGTCAACATGTCATGCGATGAACTCGGTAACCCTGAAGAGGTGCCTGCTTGAGTAGGAGCCACCCTGGGGCGTATCTGATAATGACTTTCCCAAGAAACTTCAGTCTGGTGTCACAGTCATGATCCCGACGACTTAGCACATTCTGCAGTGCTGGAGTTTTGGTGGAGTTGTGAAGCTACACACAACTGTTCGACCGGAGGCTCCTATTAAGGACCAGCGCCTTAGCACATTCTCCAGATATGGTGGAGTCTTGAGGGCACACCCAATTGTTGGACCGGAGGTTCCTATTAAGGACCAGCGCCTTAGCACATTCTCCAGATTTGATGGAGTCTTGACGGCACACCCAATTGGTGGACCGGAGCTTCCTATTAAGGACCAGCGCCTTAGCACATTCTCCAGATATGATGGAGTCTTGACGGCACACCCAATTGGTGGACCGGAGGTTCCTATTAAGGACCAGCGCCTTAGCACATTCTCCAGATATGGTGGAGTCTTGACGGTACACCCAATTGGTGGACCGGAGCTTCCTATTAAGGACCAGCGCCTTAGCACATTCTCCAGATTTGATGGAGTCTTGACGGCACACCCAATTGGTGGACCGGAGCTTCCTATTAAGGACCAGCGCCTTAGCACATTCTCCAGATTTGATGGAGTCTTGACGGCACACCCAATTGGTGGACCGGAGCTTCCTATTAAGGACCAGCGCCTTAGCACATTCTCCAGATATGGTGGAGTCTTGAGGGCCCACCCAATTGTTGGACCGGAGGTTCCTATTAAGGACCAGCGCCTTAGCACATTCTCCAGATATGGTGGAGTCTTGACGGCACACCCAATTGGTGGACCGGAGCTTCCTATTAAGGACCAGCGCCTTAGCACATTCTCCAGATATGGTGAAGTCTTGACGGCACACCCAATTGGTGGACCGGAGGTTCCTATTATGGACCAGCGCCTTAGCACATTCTCCAGATATGGTGGAGTCTTGACGGCACACCCAATTGTTGGACCGGAGGCTCCTATAAAGGACCAGCGCCTTAGCACATTTTCCAGATATGGTGGAGTATCGACAAAGATAGATATCAGGGCCGTTGGAAAGAAGTAATGCTTTTGGATTACTGTTGGTCTTTGTATAGGGATTTTGCGGAACATCATCACAAGAGGCAAACTAAAAGACGACGAAGTCAATAGACCACCAAATGATTCGCTTCAGGCTCAACTACCTGCGAAGTATTTTTTCCAGCAATCTATAACTCTTAACACGTACTTACCAGTTAAAAAATCAAATGCACTTTCACTGTTGTTAGCATTTGTGTAATTAAAGTGTATCCTTTTCTCTCAATCTGTTAATATCTAATACTTCCACCTTGTGTATATGATATAAACTAGAGCTAAACAGCCCAAAATTAGTAGGAATTGCCTTATGAAGTGCCCGAAACATTCAAAAAAATGTTGTCGCAGTCCAGTGTAATTTACCATAAAAGCAGAAGGCTTCTAAAAATGTATACTCTATTAGATTATTAGGAAGTTTGTTATTTAGTGAATGTGTGGGAGTTGGACCTCTTATATTATAATTTGTCATAATTTCCCATTAATAAAGCCAGCGATTTGACGTTTGATGTTACGTGTGAAAATGGTATTCAGTAACTGCGTTACTTCCCGATTCAGCAAAGATTTTAAAACTACCATTTAAACCACATCACGGGAACGTTGTGGGAATTTCAAGGCTATATAGGCAGGATCTAGTTTGATAAAGATTAAGGAGAACTACTGGATCAGTATCTGATAACCAGAAACTTGTAACGATACCAATTTAATGTACATGAAGCCAGGAAGAGGCGTTTGGACAAATGCCAACAATCGCAATACGCCATTACCGTGAAAGGATTATGTTTACGAGTTGATGGAGTCATAAGAGGGTAACCAAGAAACGTTGAAGCACGTGCGCCCAATGTAATTTGGAACTCAATCAGAGACATGACCAACATATTCCGTTCTGAAGGAGAACACCTGGACCAAGTTTCCTAATTTTGTGTCTGGTTATATGTTGACACATTGCATTGACTTATCAGTATGAGACTGGGACACACTCCATGTCTTCTCTGTTGTGACGATATTATACCGCAGATGGAGGCGCTATTTCTCAAGTTGGAAAAGAGAATACATCACCTTATACTTGAAAATATCTACACTATCGCGTTTTGTATTCTGTACTGCTTACATAGTAAGTAGCGAAGCCAGATATTGCATTCTATCAACAATTTTGATATTAAGATTTCACCAGAAGTACACGTTTTGGGAGACCACTAATATATAAGAAAGTATATACAAACATAACAATTTGTTACTTAAAACTTCACTTATCTTATAAGAAATGATGACCCTTTTCTTATAAATTGTCCGGGATCGCGATTTCATGTAAAACTTTTACACATCCTCAGCCGGAAACAACAAAGCTGTCGTCATCGTTACGAACGTTAGATGTTACTGTGTTCTTGTTAGAACTATCAAAATCTTAAAATAAAAACAAATTAAAAAACAGAATCGACTGCCGGTACTTCAAAATTCATTACGCTGTGTTTTTTTTTAAATAGATATCTTTTCCCAAACCATCAAATCTATCAGACCATTTAATTGTTTCAATAATTTAACTTCTGGACTTATTTCATGGTTAAATTACCAAAAATGATCTGCCGTGGCCGATTTATCAGTTTGTTTACACTTAATGTTACGAAAATGTTCTTTCCTGCTGTTTCTAAATTACGTTTTGTTTTTCCAATAAAAACTTTATCACAATCCAAACAATTAAACTGATAAATGCCAGATCTTTTACTATTAGCGATTTTACCTATTTTATAGAAATACAATAAAGTTCTAATACTATATTTACTTTAATGAACTAAAGTTATACCAAACTTTTCAAAAAATTTTAAATATTTATTAACCCAAGGATGGTAAGTAAATTTTTTAAAATTATAATCGTATTTTATTTTTAAGTGTATAACTGTCATTGAGTTCTTTATATTTGAATTTTTTATTTTTTATTTCTAAAGTCTTTATTAAAAACCATTAATTAAAGCAGAATTAATAATAGATTTATATTCTTTATTAAATTTATCTTTACCCAGGGTTATATTTATTAATCTATAAATCAAACTATTGAAAACAGCACATTTATGTGTATATTTATGTATTTGTGTATATTTGTTTGCTTCACTGTTAATAGCTTCATATTTTACGTATATAAGAAAGTACTTTCAGAAAAAGATTCGCACGTGTGTGTCCGGAAATCCGGTTTACAGAAATTTATGGCAGGTTTTGGTGCAGTAAAAAGACGTGAAATTGACAAGTAGTTATCTTCAATGCTGACTCGATGTTTTGCTGCACAAAACCAAATGAAAGAAATCACTGTACAATTCAGTCGTCGAATGCCGCAATAAAAAGAAACAACTGCCGCTCTCAAACCTCACCGGCATTTATACCTCCCCATTGTTTCTAGAAAGTCGCAGACCTTCCGAGAATTTCCACGGCAACAATAATGGACAGAACGCCCTGGAGACTCTCCCTGTCTCCTCTCCTGCCCTCGCGACCGGCTCCTGCTTGTGACAGTAGCACAATGCTACACGGTATACACATAAGTGTGTGTTTGTGAGTGTTTTTGTGTGAGAGAGACAAGGACAGGGAGCAGCATAGCTCAACAATGGAAAATCAGTTAAGTACCAGAATTGTTATATGTTCAGCCGCTTCCAAGGGGTGCATAGCAGTGGATCACATAGATAATTATTTAGGTTTCATGGGAGTCCATCTTTTCAGTGAATGGAGGGGCGGGGATGCTTCATTTTTAGATACATTTTGCTTTGAACGAAAATATTTTATCAAGATGAACTTAAATAATGAAGGAAAATAACGAAATTTTGTTGAATGAGTTTGCAAATAAATAATAGAATCATAACTATGAGTAAGAAACAAAAGTAATGGCGTGCATTTAGAGAAACGGATATTAACAATAATATTAATAATAATAGGTATTAATGTGTAATACAAGCAAAATAATAACAGGTTCAGATCAAAACTGAAAAAGTAAGTGTTTTCAGAATCTAACAAAGAAAACAACACACCCAATGTATACAAAAATCACAAAAAGAGATAAAATCATGTAGTACTACAGAAGTAGTGGAGCATGTAAAAAGTAGAATAAATAAAAAAGATAATAATAGTAATAATAATGATAATGATAATGATAATGATAATGATAATAATAATGATGATAATAATAATAATAATAATAATAATAATAATAATAATAATAATAATAATAATAATAATAATAATAATAATAATAATAATAATAATAATAATAATAATAATAATAATAATAATAATAATAATAATAATAATAATAATAATAATAATAATAATAATAATAATAATAATAATAATAATAATAATAATAATAATAATAATAATAATAATAATAATAATAATAATAATAATAATAATAATAATAATAATAATAATAATAATAATAATAATAATAATAATAATAATAATAATAATAATAATAATAATAATAATAATAATAATAATAATAATAATAATAATAATAATAATAATAATAATAATAATAATAATAATAATAATAATAATAATAATAATAATAATAATAATAATAATAATAATAATAATAATAATAATAATAATAATAATAATAATAATAATAATAATAATAATAATAATAATAATAATAATTATAATAATAATAGTAAACAAGACACCTATATATTCGAAAATTCAAGCAAATATTTGGAAGTACTTTAAAATGGTTTACTCCATAAATAGAACAATAGATATATAATTGTATTTATCTTGAAACCATCATAAACCGATAGTGTTTTGTTCAAAATCATTAAAGCTATTTTTGATGAATGATCCACGTAAAGTATAGCATGGGTGGTGGAATCGTTAATTTCCCTTGAAACCTTGGTATCTAACTTTTTGTGAAATGTAATATTTGAGTTATCTATCGCAAGTACGTAGTGGAGTAAGTAAAACGGGATAAGATGTAATGATCTCTCGGATCCTCATTAGTCTTTACAGAAACATGGATCTCGATTGTAAGAAAAACCTGAAGCTATTTCTGTCGGGGCACAAAAGGGACCATTTGCTGACATCCGGAGGGTCATACGCGGCTAAAAGTCAAAGTTCCATTCTGTGGAACAAACGTAATGAAATTTCTTCCAGCAATAAGCATAGCCCTGGAATTTTCTGTGTGAATTTCTTGGCTTTAGGTGGATTGAAAGTACCACCTACCACCTAGAGATAAAAACCTCCTTTGTGGCGGTTGCATACTCCCTCAGTGTTCAATGTACGTACTAAAGAATAGATGAACTGCCAGTTTTGTTCTACGAATTGATATTTTGATACCCAAATTAACTTGTAACTGTAATACTTTTATTTGGGAGATAGATAAATTAATATATATATATATATATATATATATATATATATATATATATATATATATATATATATATATGTAATTACACTTTGGAAAAATTACGATTTAGGATTTTTTCAGAAGTCATTATCTGTTCAAGTTTCATATTGAGGTTGAGCAATTCGTTAATTTAGTGTAGTTATAGTTGGTGACCTGTGTCAGTAAAAAAATTAATTACATTCATGATCTGCTATATAGAACTCAGTGCACATAAAAATCACGCACAGGACATTCTGAAAATTGTCCACCACGATAAAGTGCCTCACGTTCAAGAGGTCCCGAGTTCGAATCTCGGTCACGATGAGTTATCTAGATAAAGTTCTACCAGGGTTTTCCTTTACCCCAGAAGTCGAATGTGGGGCAGCTCTTAGCTTCATGGACCCTGGGCTCTTTTGAATATCATTTCACCCATTTCACTCATCGTTCGATATGACCTAACGTTGGAGGACAAATTAAAAAAAAATGTAAAAATTCTTCTTGATTTTCTTCTTCTTCACTCCATGGTTTGGGCATATCGCCCGTTTCGGCTTCATAGATCTCTCCAGCGTTTCCTGGCTCATCCTCTGTCTCTTCTACACTGTCCACCTCCGTCTTGAAACGTTCACATCATTCGTTACTGGTCCTTCGTTTTAAATTTACGTAATACTGAGTTAGAGCGTGCATTGAAAGGAATATACCGATCTTGCCTTTGCTTCAAGTATTAATAACTTTTCGATTTTATAATTCACTGAATTCACTGTCCACCTTCCGCCTTGAAACGTTGAACTCACCCGTCACTTGTCTTTCGTTTTAAATTTACGTAACAATAAGTTAGAACATGCTTCGAAAGAAATATACCGATTTCGCCTTTGCTTCAAGTATTAATAGCTTTTCGATTTTATAATTCACTGAATTATGTGGATAATAAATACACTGTCCACCTCCCGTTTTGAAACGTTCAAGTCAGTTGTCCTTCGCACCTCGTTTCAAATTTACGTAATACTGAATAAAATGTTTCATGTTTCTAGTAATGGCACATGCATTTGAATTAAATTCGTTTAAATTTTTTTCTCAAGTGATATCTTGCTCTTTTACATTCATCGCATCCGTCCTACTATTTTCTAAGATATCCTGATATTTCGTCATCAATTCAATTAACAGTTCTTTCTACATTGATGAGAAATTTGTTTCACTGCTTTTGTTTACGATTTTGTCTATCCGCCATTGTTTTAGCTGCGTGCAGACGAAAATAAAAACAAAAGCGCATCGCAGTACCTAGGTTCAGGAAATAATACAACTCATCCATAGCCTTCTATAGCTGTAATATTTACAATTTCTTGGCGTTAACACGTGTTTGTAACGTTTTCAGAAAACAGATCGGTGAAATGCAAGAAATTTAACAGCTTTGTTCGCACTGTTACAATTGTTACGTTACATTTGTTAACGTCGATTTTAACATGTGCTGGTGAAATCGGGCATGAGCACTGTTGACCATAGCAGCTCAGTGGTCAAGGAGACCGGGAGATCCGTGGTTCAAATTACGGCTATGACATTGGATTTTTCAGTCTGACTCTACTCATTCAATGTACTTTAAATATTTGACATTTATCTTTCACGTAACTTTCTCTAGTTCCTCTTCTACAAACTACTGTTGACCATTTTTTTAATTCACGTCCTCCAGCTTTAAGTCAAATCAGAACGATGAATGAAGTGGGTGAAATGTTGCTCAAATGAGTCCTGGTTACATTGAGCTTAGAGTTACCAGATCTTCATATTCAGGCTAAGGGAACTTCGGACCTCTTGAATGTGAGGCAGATACGCTACCACTACACTACAGAGGCGCGCTGTTGTGTGAAAAAGTCTGTGATGACCTGCAGCGAGTGCAATATCTGCAAGATTTTAGAAATATAATGTGTTCGACTTTACAGAGAGCGAACCGTCCGGAAAAGAAGGAGAAGTCGAACGAATTTCAAAAGTGAATTCACTGTCTAAGTGTAGTGTAGTGATAGTGAACATTGGAATTAGTTACGCAGAAAATGAAGCTAGTTACAGTGAAGCAATAAGTATTATACAAATTTAATTATTTGTAACAAAAAGCTTCACCTATGCTAAGAAAAATGATGTTGATTTTTCTTATTAGTTGAATTAGTTGAAGTTGAAATCGAAGTCACTATGTTTTTTTATAGTATCACCAAAATCGGAAAACAAAACAAACTTGAGAACAGAAGCAACTCTTTCATTTTTTCGCCTTTTCTTGCTGATTTTTCTATGAGTTTTTTTTTTTTTTTTTGAAATGCAGGTCACTAAAGCATTCCCTTTGGTTTTTAAAACCTAGTATATCTTTATGATATTTTTACTAATGTTCCTGATAAACAAATAAATGATTCTTTAAAATTGTAATTAGAAGCTGAAATTGATAGTTTTCTTCCTTTTTTGGTTTTGAAGATAACAATAAATAATAAAATTTTATTTTGGTATTTATAGGAAATCTATTCATATCGATAATTACATAAAAATAAACATTTTAACCCTTTTCCACATAAATTTGCTGTTTTAATAGTTTGATTTAAAGATTAATAAATATACCCCTGAATAAAGAAAAATTTAATAAAGAATATAAATATATTATTAATACAGCTTTAATTAATGATTTTAATAAAGACTTTATACAGAAGAGGATTGAACAATTCTAATATCAAAAACTGTTAATGATATTTCTACCCTTAAAAATAAAAGATGATTATAATTTTAAAAAATTTACTTAACATCCTTTGAGGGATAGAGTCAACATGAAAAATTCAATGCCATGGCCGGGATTTGAACCACGGATCTCCTGGTTTCCGTCCAGTCGCACTTAACCTTTGAGCTACCATGGCCAATGTGCCTTCCTGACATGACACGTTGGCCATGGTAGCTCAAAGGTTAAGAGCGACTGGACGCAAACCACGAGATCCGTGGTTCAAATCCCGGCTATGACATTGAATTTTTCATGTTAACTCTATCCATCAAATATCCTAGCCTATATACGGCTAGTGTGGTGAAATGATTAATTTCCATCAATTAATTTACATCCTTTGTTTAATAAAGAATTTTCAAAAGGTTTTATAGTGTTTGGTGTAACTTTGTCTCCGTAAAACAAATATATTATTAAAATTTACTACATTTCTCTAAAAACGATGAAATACCTAATAATAAAAAATGTGGTATTTATCAATTTGATTGTTGACATTGTGATCGGTTTTAAAATGATAGGACTTAAGGTAATTTGGAAACCTGAACGAAAGAACATTTTCCTCACATTAAGTATACACAAATTACTAAATCGGCCCTAGCAGATAATTTTTGGTCTTTTAGCCATAATGCCAGGGCTGTTCAATAAAGAATGGTCACATTTTTTTAACGTAACTTTACTTATCCTCATAATTTTGATGGTACTTCTCAAAAGTCTCCCCAGAATGCGATGCACTTGTCCCAGCGTTTCTGCCAGTCTTCAAAGGCATTCTGGAAACCATTTTTTGAGAGATCCTTCAAAATCGCCTCCGCAGTCTTCACCACTGCTTCTGATAATGCCTCCCACGAAGGCGTTTCTTCAAGTTAGGGAATAGAAAAAAGTCTCATGGGGCTAAATCCGGACTATAGGGAGGGTGAGGGATGCACTTCACGTTGATTTTTGCAAGATATTGTGACTTTGTGGGTTCGTAGAATTAAAAGGCAGAGTTGCAGAAATGAAAATTCTCCTTTATATTCGTAGAAATACTCTTGCAGATTACAGCAGCATTACGCTACGTCACCATCGGGTTGCCAAGGTCGATCACAATAACAAACAGTGACAGAAGATTAGCTCTCTTTACTATAACACTTCCAGCTGTCTCTCGTTCACAGCACAGTTTCACAGCTCACTGTTTTACAACTAACTTTGCGAGCCGTCACATCCTTAAATACCTAATTCGTAACTCTAGATTGTTCTAAAATAAACCAGAACCCGAACGATCTCTATCAGTCCAGAAATTTCCGTAAGAATAAAGAAACCAAATATTATATCACATTCCAGAAGCGTAACCTAATCTATGCTGGCAAGTGTTTTACCTCAGTTATCTTTTGCTTGCCGGCGCTTGTTTACAATAGCCTCGCTATCGTTAACTGCTTAGCTAGGCTCATTATTACCATGAAGCTTTATCCGTCGACCGTTTTCTTATTTGTGCCGAAACTTTTTTGCCTGCTGCCGTGACAATAGTCAGCAACAACATTGGCAATATGCGGCGCTCTTCCAGCCTTCTTCTTCTTCTTCTTCTTCTTCTTCTTCTTCTTCTTCTTCTTCTTCTTCTTCTTCTTCTCCTTCTTCTTCTTCTTCTTCTTCTTCTTCTTCTTCTTCTTCTTCTTCTTCTTCTTCTTCTTCTTCTTCTTCTTCTTCTTCTTCTTCTTCTTCTTCTTCTTCTTCTTCTTCTTCTTCTTCTTCTTCTTCTTCTTCTTCTTCTTCTTCTTCTTCTTCTTCTTCTTCTTCTTCTTCTTCTTCTTCTTCTTCTTCTTCTTCTTCTTCTTCTTCTTCTTCTTCTTCTTCTTCTTCTTCTTCTTCTTCTTCTTCTTCTTCTTCTTCTTCTTCTTCTTCTTCTTCTTCTTCTTCTTCTTCTTCCATGAATATCAAAGAATGATATGACCATATCTTTCCCAGCAGAAGCAACCAGTTTTGCTTCCTTGGGGGGCTGGTGATGAGGGACATTTCCACACTAAGCTTTGCTGTTTGCTCTCAGGATCAAAATGATGTAACCAAGTTTCATCAGCAGTGATTACGTTTGATAGAAACTCCGGATCTTCCTCTAACATCAACTTTAACTGCGTGTTACCTCCATTGTAGCGTTAGGCAGTACTCAACATGTCTGAACTTGCCCAATTCTCACAGGCGGAAACCCGGAGTACCAACAATGAAACTACTACGGCGTGTTTGTTTCACATTAAGCTAAGCGAATGTAATAAGAATGATGTTCAGTGCGAACAATTATGTCCGTAAAAAATTATGATCGTTCTTTATATAACAGCCCTTGTATAAATCCTGAAGTTAAATTATTAAAACAATTAAAAGTCCCGATAGAGTTATTGGTTTGGGAAAATATATTTAGTTTAAAAAATAAACATCCGTAATGAATTTTGAAATATCAGCAGTTGGTTCAGATTGCTTCGTTTTCAGATTTTTGTAATACTAAAAAAAAAACACACACACAATAACATAGTAACTTCCTTAACGACCAATTTGTTTTCTCCGACTGACAATGCGAACAAGGGTTCGTGAAATAGATTTCAACTTCAACTAATTGAACTAAAAAAAAAAATCAACATCATTTTTCTTAACATAACTAAAGTAATTTTGTTACACATAGTTATATTTGTTTAATTGGAATAAGTTCACACTAGTAAAGTGGCAATGTGAGTTAATGAAGTATCAGAAACTGAACTAAATAATTAAGTGTCAGTGAAAACGGAGTGAGTTGACGGTATGAAAAACACAATTACGTCCCAATATTTTCATTATAGAACTTTAAATATTAATTTTGAATTGTCCTTTCACTGTACTCTTGTGCTAGTGCCAACCTATAATTAAGGGAACATTATTAAAAATAAATTTGCAGAGGATATTGCGAGTCAAGATTGTTTTGTCAAACTTGTTGGACATGTAGGTTTAGAAATTGTTGAAGGCAAACATAACCGATGTTAAATATTTGCATCTGTACTGATTCTACCACCAATTTGAGATGGTAATAGGGTCAGCGAATTTCCCGGCGTCTTTAATTAGATCCATTTTCTCTGCAGGTTGTTGACAGAATTAATTAACCTGCCCCTGAAAAGCGAAACGTTTTAAGAGGGTTCTTCCGTCGGAAACAAAACAAGCTGCCAGTACCATTCGTCGAGATGCCCCTCATTTACACTTTATATGTATCATTTGTTCGAATCTCGGTTAAGGTTAAGATTCTCCATTCTCACAAGAGGAATACTGCGTCTCTTTAGAATCATCATTTTTACAGCTTCATTGGTTGTTGCTCTGTATCACGTAAAGTTATAAAAATATTGGACGCTATCTCTCTCCCTCTCTCAAAAAAATTTACAGAAGAACATGCCAAAGATCTCAAAGTGGAGATATGTGACCTTATGTACTCAGTCATTTATAAACTATGCCTACAAAAGCTTTTTCTTCTAACCAAGTTATGTTCATTATTATAAACATTTAAGCAAATTATTTTACTGCGCACATCCTTGTACATTCAATGGAAATTTGAGAATACAGTAAACTTGAGCGATATTCAAACCTTTCAGATCTAATTTCTATGTAATGACTTTGAAATTCCTTTCTATCAGGAGCCATCAATTGTGTTTCAATAATATCCATACTTTTTATGAATTAACGTTTTATCTACCTCTTAAGGTTTATCAGTTTATACAAAAAATCAGTCAGAATGAGGTGGCTTTCCAGAAAATTTAAGATATACTAAATTTCAGCTATGATGAAAAAATCTTAAACATATTTTATTTTAATCAAAACTGCTAGAAATATTTTTAAGAATATGAAAAATTTCAGAAACATTTCTATATAAAGGATTGTTTTGAGTGTAGGGAATTTTCTTTAAAACGTTCGTCGCATCCTTGGATGGTGCTGAACGTAAGTTTGGTTTCTATAATTTTTTCGTTTTTGATTTATACTGTTCGTAGGTGGATTAGCCCCCCCCCCCCCTCTCACACACATATGAAGGTGTTCTAAATATATATATTCTTTCACGGGTTCAGGAGACCAAAGACAAGTTTGAGATGCCTAAATTTAAAAAAAAAAGCATTCTTTCTCTCTGTGTCCATGCCTGCATAATATTACACAGGGGTGGTCCGCGCCGTCGCTGAGTGGTTAGACCACCCGATTCTTACCAAAGGGACCGGGTTTGATTCCAGACGACCGCATATAAGATTTGTGGATGGACAAGGCGCCGTAGGGGCAGGTTTCCTCCGGCTACTCCGGCTTGCCCTGCTATCTCATTCCCGCGGTGCCCCTTCTTCATTTCATGCACCATCAGTGTCACCGCCTGCGCTGCCACATGTAGTAAAAGCGGGCGTTAAGCAGTACATGAAATAGGCAAAGGCTTTCTGTCTTTTCTGTCTGTGTGTGAACAACATAGACTAACAATGATGGTTATTGCTATTTAAATCGATTACTTATAACACTAAATACTTCATTATATATATATATATATATATATATATATATATATATATATATATCTTCCTTTGACATCAACACATTTTTAATACAATGTAACCAGCCCTTAAAAGCTATGATACGAATCTTTCATAGACATTTCAGAAATAGAATGATATAGTGTTCTTTTTACCTGAATACGAAAATTGATTCTATGCATTTTAGCTCTACATTTTAGAAATAAAGGGAAATACCAATTGTTATACCACTTAACACTTAATTGTTATACCACTTTGATTATACCACTTATGGTATTATGAGTGCGTTGTTTCCTGCAGTGAAGCGATGCTCTTCCACTCGTCCAATTAGTATTGCGTGAAGTCAGTATGGCGGAGTACTCAGTTCCTTTAAGTAGTGTACAGAAACATTAAAGTGGAAAACCTCTGAAAACTGATGAACCGGCTATTGTATTACACCAGGCCCGGATCTAGGCGAATTGATTAGGTGACTCGGAAAATTGGCTAACCTAAATACCCAAAATCAAAATCGCTAAAACGAATTTTATACTGAAATATTGGTTTTAAATTTCGATGGAGCTTCCCTCTATATATGAATTCATAAGCTCCTTAAAATTATCTATATATAGAGTCCTCGCTTTCATAATGTCCACGAAATGTCATTTGTTGTCTACTTCCCTAATGGGATATTGAATGAAAAGCCTGTTAAGCTTAACGCTCTCATAGTATTTTTCAATATATAGACGTGAGCTTTCTCAAAAAGCGTCCGCAATTTTGTCAGTGTTTTTTTAACTCCTTCAATCCTACACAATCATGTTCCTCATACCAAGGAGTCTTGAATGTCCTGGTGTATTTTAAAGATGCTCTACCACAAAGTCTTTTCTAACCAAAGCACTGGTGTTGGCCTACCGACATTTACAACGACACATTTGTCATAATTTTTCCATAAAGAAAAGAATGTTTGGAGAAACACCAGGTCGGGTGTTGGATTCATTGTAAATCCGTTATACATGAAAAATTATAACACTTTAAATATCAGGCAATGATCACTGGTGACATAAAACTTGCGTTTTTACACAAATGCAAACTGATAATAAACAGTAGCATATGACACGTGGGGCTCGCTTCAAGCGGATTGCCACTTCTACCAACAAATTTCCTTTACTGCATTGTGTTGCCTACACGAGTTGGTGCGGAATATACGGCTTCTATGAATGGAATCCGTAGCCATGGTAACCAGCAATACATTATGTCACTTAAACCTCTCTGTCCCGCCGCATATGTTACGGTTACCTTGGCCTTTTAATAACGAATCACTAGTTGGGAACCCGCCTCGGTAGCTTTTCTGCCTCACGTTCAAGAGCTTCCGTGTTTGAATCTCGGTCAGGGTGTGCTACCTGGATAAGGTTTCTTCGGGGTTTTCCAATATCCTTAAAGACGAATGTCGGGTAGCTCTAAGCTCCATGGACCCCAGACACATTTGAGCATCATTTCAACCGTCTCATTCACCGTCCGATATAACTTAACGTTGGAGGACGTAAAATTTCACAAAAAATGAAAGAAAAACTAGTTATGAAATAAGCTAGCTGCATTATCGACACGTGAGCGCCAAGAGAGCGATTCCATTACTAAATATAACTTGGAGAATCTTTATAAGCGAAAATCAAATGCTATAATATAACATATAACAATGTAAGTTATTCAAAAACAGGTTGGCGACTCGGTGATTCGAACGCATACAAAGAAAAGCGCTCCTTTATTAATCGTATTTCACTTTTCTTTCAACAGACACCCTAGCTGTGAAAGATGTAACTAAACTGACGTCTGAAGCAACCGGTGTATCTGTTAACACTGTTTCAAATTTGAGAACCCAAATTATACAAACGGGAACTTTAGACAACCTAAAAGGTAAAGGGAAATACGATTTAGTGATTTAGAACAAGTGGATGATTCCTTTAAACTGCATAGTTCAACTTAGAACTACCAGCCTCCTATTGTAGCTAAAGTACTCGCTTTAGAAATATTTTACTTACAAAATCATATTGCATCACTCATCTTAGCAATTACTTTAATTTAGTTTATTTAGTAAATATATCAATTGCGTTTCTAACCCTACTCTGCTGCAGTCAAAAATGTGACGGTTGCGATAACATTCAGATGTAAACGGCTGACTTAAAACGTGTTTGCTGGCGGAGTGATACAAACCGCAAATGTTATGTGCATCCCCAATTTAACCCCGGAGGGATTATATGAACAAATCGAACACATGTCAATACCATCATATAGAGACCAACTCTTAAAAACTAACAGTGAACCCTATGTATTTCCTATTCCCACTACACCTGCAAGGAAATACGTAAGGTAAAAATTTCAATTGATTATCGAGCCCCAAAATAACTTATAGACCATGGAATTCTGTTTTTATTTTTTATTTTTTTTTAAATTTACGTCCTCCAACGTTAAGTCATATAGGACGATGAATGAAATGGGTGAAATGATGTTCAATAAACCCATGGTCCATAGAGCTTATTGTTACCCCACATTCGCATTTCCAGATAAGGGAAAACCTCAGTATAAACCTTAACCAGGTAACTCGCTCTGACCGAGATTCAAACTCGGAACTTCTTGAACATGAGACGGACACGCTACCATCTGCGCTACCGAGACGAACGGAATCCTTTTTGAAGAACTATAGTATCAATATTAAGAATTACTAAAATCTCATTTGAATTAAATAAGAAAACAATATAATTAGGAATATTAATTTAAACTTTCAGAAGAATTATATATTTTAATGACAGTTTAGTGAAAATAGCGGAAGAAGGTGATATGAATACAATATGTCAGATGTTTTCCTTTTTTTCCCTCTCCCCCCCCCCCCTCTCTCTCTCTCTCTATCTCGTGACGCCAAAGTTGGTTACCCTGCAATTTCAGATGTCAGTTGCAGCAAGCATGTGTAAACCCACACATTAAAAGTTTTAAAAACATGTGCAATTCGAAAACGTTATTAAAGTTAATAAATGGAAAAATGTTGAAAATCCCCAAATATGTAATGCCATCTGTTGTTTCTGCATATTCAAGTTGAGAACTTTATATCCGTTAATTTTGCTGCTACAATTTTAGCTTTCTCCACGGTTATCCAGCCAAAAATTCAATGCCAGTTCCCTAAATACGTATTTGTGGTCCACAGAACTCAAAAAGGCATTTCTAGAAACCTTTCGTGTATATGAATTTCGGTATCTGAAGTGCTGCACCGTGGTGCAGTGAGCTAAGATATCTTACTTTGTTTCTCTGCTACGGAACGCGCCTGGAACCGATGTCATCCCTGAAAAGTGCAAGTCCCCGTAGGGGAGGGGATCCGCCCCCTTCAGCTGCTATGGTGCAGGCGCTGCGGACCCCTAGCCCTCGTGGTACCTCTGACGTTACTAGAGGAACCTCGGGCCGAACATTCGAGCCCCTCTCGTAGAGAAGTTATTCGGATTGGGCTGGACTCGAGTGGAGAGTGGTTCCCGATACCCGTGGGAGATCGGGTACGTCTCCGGATGGGGTTGAGGGAATCAGCTCGTGAGGAGCTACGGTAGGTAGCGGCCCTGTTTGTGTAGGCCAATCTACCATCTGGGGGGTGCCGAGATGTTGACCGCATCTTCACGCCGTATCGGTTGGGACATCACCCACCTCAACCTTGTGTATGTGGGCGTGAGGCCGGCAGTCAGGTTGGCAGGTTTTGGCACACTATGGCTACTAAGCCACGGGTTGACTTTTATTATTTAAAGAGAAGTGTTTTAGAACCACAAACTAAGTTCAGAACCTCCCAAAGATGTGACAAGAAGATTATCAAGAAAACCCCTCAATCCGAACTACCCTCTGCATAGAATATTTTGCGAAAATTTTGATTTTGTCAAGAATTTCTTTAGGAAATTTGATTTAAACCTCACAGGTTTAGGATAATTTCATATCATATCCAAGTATTTTTCATTCTTGATGACTTTTGCATAGCTCGTGAACTTAGAGTTAGACAAAATTTGCTACAGAAAAATGTTGAACTCATTAAAGTTCACACCTTATTTGAAATACACATTTTGTAATTAGCTATTTCTGATAAAACTCTGTTGTTCGTTTGCATATTGAAACAATTGGATCGATTTCTTTTTCCTCAAATTGGTAGTGTTTGGTCTTTTAGTGTTTCTCTGTTTACCATGAAAAGCGCGTTGCATAGCGAGCAGCTCCTAAAAGATCTACTGTTGTTTAAGCCCAGAGTATTCTGCTACTCTTTTTTAACCTAGAAGAAGTATTCAGTAAAATAATTTCTCGAAATGATTATCTTCATTGATAAGACATAGTTAAAAGAAATTAGTATAAGTTTGAGTGGAGACAACCAATATCACATTTTGAAATTGGGGACGAAGTGAAGTATACGCCACTAGGTCCTAGCTACGAAACGTCAATATCCCGTTCGGAAGAGACACCATTAACCGCGGAGTGCGGAGACACTAATGTCACCGAATCAGGACATATTTTTGGTAGGAACCCTGTGAATTATGTATGTCATTCCTTCCGTCTGTCTTGCTCAGTGTAACCCGGGAGAGCCAGCCTGGGCTTGGCCCGGGCTGCTGCGGTATTAAAACTTTCCGGGGCTCCGGCAGCCAACATCCCGGAGGATTCCTAGGCCGCGCGCATACCTTGCACAAAGCTCCCTTTATAGCGTTAGTAAACATTTGAATCATCAGTGGCGATACTATGTACATGCGCGCGCATCTTTGTGGACTGACAAGAGTCCGTTCACATTTCGGAAATATTTGTAGTAAAGGAATGTCGCGGTTTGTTTGTTACAGTGGGTCACCATGTATTTTGCCTTCAGTTAATGCTAACTCAAATAGATGTTTTACAAATGACTTTATTTCAAAACTTCCTTAAAGGTACAGTAGGAGTAGGAGAGCAAAGTAGGCATAAAGTGATAGTCAATTGCTTTAAGTCTTGGTCGCTATCTGATGGCACTACAATTTCGTTTCCTACATGCTCAGGAGAGCGAAAATATAATACCGGCTTTCCATTTTAGAAAAACATAAGTATTTTGACATATAAACTTATATCAAGGACTACCTAAAAGTATTTACCCCCACCCAAAAATATTTGAAACAAATTTGTGTTTACATAACAAAATCTACATACCTTGTGTCGTAACACTGTATCTTATTTGGTTCAATTATACAAAAGACATTTAAACTGAAACAAAATTCAAGGAATATTCTCTAAAATTCAAAATATATATTCCATTTGTCAGGAAATATCTTAAAATATTTGAAGACATTTTTGATAAATTCAAAACTTTTCAAGAAGTGCTCTATGTAAAGGTAGTTTAGGATGGATCGCCTGTTTTTGGAAAAATTATCTGTCATATCTTTTAAAGATGCTGAACTTAACATTCCAAATTATGTATTTAACCACCTTTTCAAAATTCGGTTTTATGTTGACTGGCAGAAAAAAAAAAAACATATGGGCGCGCGGGAAAGCCCCCTTACGTACAGGCACGCATTCATGTAGTTTGTCCCAAAAGAATTCTGTATTCAACGAATATCAAAACATAAATTTTTGGTGAAATTTCGCTATCCAATTTTGGATGGATACGTATATGTACTACCTGTACTAAAAGTACGTGTGAGAGAAAGTAAAAGTTGCCACCTATGGAGATAAAATTTCTGATATGTTACGAGAATCACAAGGCTTTCTTTACGCTATATACCCCTACTCATTGGCACAGATGTTCACACTTCTATTTGTTGCTATTGATAATAAGCTTTATCCGAAGTTATTTCAATACACATTTTCTTCTAGCCATATAAAAGAATACAGGATGCAAATGCGACAAGCGAGGGTTGAAAACAAAACCTTTGGATACATGGTGCTGTTAGTGATATTTTGGATGTCCTTTCTGTGGCTGATGACAAACACAAAACTGATTTAACAAATTATAATACAATACAATATAAAAGTAATGAAAGTAATGGCATTCCAGGGAAAAAAAACCAATAAGGACCAAAATTGTAGTAGAGGAAACTATAATATAACAAGTATCGTACTTTAAATACCTTGGCTGTGATATAACCTATGAATCGGCAAATCAATATATAAGGAATAAAATACAAAAATTCCAAGCAGTTTGCGGAACAATTAAGAGAACCCTCAGGAACAAAGCAAGGAAAGAAACTCAAATAAGGTTCTACAAAGTGATGGCAATCCCAATACTAAACTATGGAAGTGAGGCATGAATTATAAAGGAAAAGGAGAAGAGTAAAACACAAGCTGCTGAAATGAGATTCTTACGATCAATCAAAGGATGTACAAAAGAAGATCACATTAGGAATGAAATTATTAGAAAAGAGTTAAAAGTACAACCGTTATTAGAAGAAATCCAAAGATATAGAAACAAATTGGTCGAAAACCTTAATCACATGCCAAGAGAAAGAATACAAAACAAGCCTTCAATTATAAACCAAGAGGACAAAGATCAATTGGACGCCCCCTAAAGAGATGGCTTCAGGAAATGTGAGACCGGAACAGGCTTAAGCCTAACCCGTGAAGGAAGAATAAGAAGATAATACAATACTGGAAGATATCAGAATATATGCCGTAAATGTTTCATATTACAAAAGGTGACTTGACATGAATACCATATTCCAAAGTCTTCTGTGGTGTGACTTTGTGGGTTCGTGAAATTAAAAGTACAGGTTATAAACACCAAAAATTGCTCTTTATTTCCGTAGAAACACACTTTGTCAGCCCCTACAGTAGCAGAATTACGTCACATACACAATACAACTTGTAAGGTCAACGACCACTACACAGCTGTTCACGCACGCGAGTTCAATTAACAACTGTCCGAGTGGCGGGTGGCGGCTTCCTTTTATGGCTACTCATTATTCCGGAAATTCGTGTAGAACAGTCAGGACGGTGTTAGAAGAAAGACAAACTCTACAGAAATCCGTCTCCCTCCCTCCACCGTTTCGGCGAGCTTTTATCTCTGCACTGCAGTGTCCGTCTCTTTGAATGCCTCGGCCGCGCCGCCTCGTTGCAACAATGCATTCTCAACAATAGTTTATCAGAAGTAATATGCTTCCCATAACTTATGGTTTTTTCGTCATATACCTCTCACTGAGAATGACGGATTTCCACATATGCACAAGTATATCAAGGATTACATTTTAATTGTTAAAGATGTTAGGGAAAGCTCCGAAGTAAGCATGAGTTTAATTGTACTTTGCTACACCTTAACAAAAATGAAGTGCATGTTTCATGAAGGCAACGTTGGCAACGAAGACATTGGATCCTTCAACTATCTCCACAACTTAGTCGTTAGCTAACTCCATGAAGCAGTCCTTCAATCTTCGATCACTACTGTTTCCTTGAAACTGGAGCTGCTGTTTAAAACAGGTCGTTTGATAACCCGAATACTTACTTGCCTGTTGTTTAAGTCGTTTGATAACCCGAATACTTACTTGCCTGTTGTTTAATTTTGACTTAATGCTATCCTCATCAGCTCTTATCTTTACCCTCTTAATATTATCGGGAAGGTCAGAAGAATTAAAAGAGTGGCATTAAGTTTTGCTCATTTCATAACAGTATTTTAAGGATGGGATTATGTAGCAGTTTCATCCGTAAAGCCCTTACTTAGTTGTGGCTCAAGATCCTCAGGCTCAGCTAAACTTTAGTTTTTCTGATATTTTCGTATCGGCTTCAAATCGATTATTTGATATCCTTTCTACAGTTGAAGCCCCACTTGAATCTTAACTTGCATCTATGAATACATAATGAGGAATAGCCCGGATGTCGCAGGTGTATATGCCAGTAGCTATGAGTCCATAAATGGAATTTTAAGGTGTGTTTGAGTTTCGTTGTTACACACTACGGTGATGAAGCGCTGTCTCAGAATAATATAAGCAAATAAAGTTGAGAATATGTACTTCAAAGTACAAATTAATATGAAAATATTGCTTCAGAAAATATGACTACATGCTACTGGGAGAGAATGAATGTGCTGTGTTTACCGCTCGCCTTTACTACATGCGGCAGCACAGGCGGTGACACGGATTAATACATGAAATGAAGATGGAGCAACTGATGGAATGCTGGGATGGAAACCGGAGATCCCGGAGAAAACCGTATTGTCCACCACAAATCTCACTTTGCAGTCGCCGGGGATCGAATCCGGGCCCAAGTGGTCTAACCGCTTGGCCACTGCGTGACCAAAACTGGAAGAGAGAGAGATAGAGTCATCTTGAAAAATTCAATGCCATGGCCCGGGATTTCAACCATGCATCTCTAGGTTTCCGTCCAGTCACCTTTATCCCTTGAGCTACCGTGTCCAGGACTGAAACCAGGAGATCTGTGGTTCAAAACCTGGGCCATGACATTGAATTTTTCAAGTTGACTATCTATTCTAAACCTTAGCCTATATACGGCTAGTATAGAGAAATTATTAATTTCCATTAATTAAGTAAAATAAGAAGAGTTATATGATGAAGCCTGGGGCTCGAGTAGTTACGATAGTAAGTCGCCACAAACAGTGTATCTCAGATGCGCAAGCCCCTAGTGGTCACCAGGCAAATATATGATTCAATTGGAGAAATTAATGTCATGACGGCAAGTTGGCCATGGTAGCTCAAAAGGTAAGAGCAACCGGACGGAAACAAGGAGATACGTGGTTGAAATCCCGGCTACGGCATTTAATTTTTCAAGCTGACTCTATCTACCCAAAATCTTAGCCAATATACGGATAGTTTGAATAAATGATTAATTTTCATTAATTAATTTAATTAGAAGAGAGATGTCGTAATGTATTCTATGTGACTAAAATGCCCATGTCATGTGCAGGAGGTTTTTAACTTCTATCTTAAAGCAAAGTCCATTTTCATTCAACAGCGGAAAAATAAAGCTCAATATGTGGAAGGTTGTTTATTTATTCTTTTTATTTATTTTATTATTATAACTTTCTTGTAATTTACGTCCTGCAACGTTAAGTCATATCGGACGATGAATGAAATCGGTGAAATGAAGCTCAAATGATTCCAGGGTCCATGCAGCTTAGAGTTACCTGACATTCGTCTATCAGGATGAGAGAAAACTCTGGAAAAAAACTTATCCACGTAACTCACCCTGACGGAGATTCGAACTCGGGACCTCTTGAACGTGAGGCAGACACGCTACCATCTACGGTACCGAGACGGGCGCGTGGAAGGTTAATTGACTGCAGTGCGATCATAAGCAATTCACGTGATGAACAATCGATAACAGGGACTAAAAGCTTTCCGACAGCCGAATTTCAAAAGCGTCATGCACTTTTGGGGGGAAGGAAAAATGTTCGAAGAAAATTATGTATAGGTATTTACGAGTGGAGGAACCTTTTTAAATGTTCCTGTCTCATGTTTGTAAAACACTGATTGTAATACCAAGTTTAGTAACAAAAGAAATTCTCAATACAGACATATTCGGTGAAGTTTTGGTACTGAACTTTCAGGTGAAATACAATACTTCATCTACTTATGGTAAGTAGTAGTAAACATTAACTGAAGTGGAGAGTCTTTCTCGTGATGATGAGGCAGATATGCGGTTTCAAGGATGGATGCCTCGACGTTCACAGGGATATTTTAATCACCCCACAAACGAGCCCAAATGACCTAGATGTCGACGGGCTCTTAATCCCACGCACTCACACATTCACTATATGTAGAAATGTAAAGCGGCTTTTCCTTAAAGAGCAAGGACCCTTTTGTGCAGGAGATGCTGCCAGTTTTGGAGTCTCAGGTCAATGGCTAAAGTAGAAAGTTCAAATTACACACCGGCGCGGTTTTAGGTTTATTCTTAATCATACAGAATTTTTGGACATATCCATGTTCTGGGTAGTAGTTTGTCCTCCTGGAATTGTTTGATTCTTTTTACTTTTGGCTATATATACATATATATATATATTGTTGCATACCAGGGTTGTAAGGGGGGTTGAAAGTCTTACAAACCTAATCTACAACTGGGGGTGTAGCTATTGGGATGGTAGAGCAAATAAAACATTAAAAAGTCAACCTAAACCGACTAACTCTTTTTTAAGAAATCTAATAATTATACAGAGTACCCGCTGAGTCTAAAAGAGACCAGGGGTGCTTTGGTAATACTTGGTGACATAATTATTTAATATAATCTTACCGTTGGTGATGTGTCAGGTGTATAGCTGGGCTTATCCGGAGATGTATAATCTGCTGAGTCCGGCGGGGGTTATGGTATTCGTAGACACCCTGTCAGATAAATACTTCTGTTACCTCTCACAGGGACCGACACAGAGTCTCCTCTGACATCCCTGCGACGTTTCACACCGAGAGCTTACTCTACCAGGCTTAAATATCGGTTCTATAAAAAGTCAATTCAGCGATTCCCACTAACTATTAATTTTGCATCATACCGTTTGCGTTATACCGAATGTTTAAGCCTGTACTGACCTATTATTTCTTCTGGTCAGCAGATTCAGTCTGGGTCACATGTGGATAATTTCCTTATGCCAACAGACTGCCAGTCAGCGGGATTTACGTTTGACATACATTTCTGTTAGAATCAATACATGTTACAGAATACCGAAATTTCCAAATCTAGCTCAGCCTATACACGTAACACATCCCCCTCGTCTAGATTTTGCTGCCCTCAGCAAATCCAAACGACTGGTAACAAGATTTTTACATAAATAAAATAATAATTTACACTTACATAGGCAAGAGAGCATACAAACATTTACATGTACATTTTTTTTTTTTTTTGAAAAGTCATAATTGTAACACCTGAAAAAGAAAATCAGAGGACAGGAAAATGGGAATGAGTTGCTGCGGGTTGGTTTCGAAGTATCCCACGCTGAATGAAGTCCATAGTTCCATAGAAACACACTGTTCCACCACTGAGTTTATAGTTTTGGGAGACACTTCACAACACTTGGTCACTGAAGGGTTGTAATTACTTCTTTAAGTTTGTCTAACAAGGCCCTAGCTGTCACAAGTAATGTAACTTCAAAGAGAAAACAGTTTAATGTGCTTCCTGCTCCAGTTTGATAGTCTGTACTTAGTCTTTTAAAACAGGGAAGCTGATGAAGAACCTCGGTTGTGGCTTGCTGTTTATATGATATCGTGTTCAAGCGTACGGTGCTCTTTGGTATTGCTTGGAAAAGTCTGTACTAAAGAGCTGATGAAAAGTTCGAAAGTGGAGTTTACTGTTTTTTTTAGTATAGTGCACTTAGCTTACACTCGCCTACCTCAGCTGGGTCTGAGTTCTTACAGGTGAGAACACGAAAGAGTGACTTATAAGTTATTGTATTTGAGCCACTGTAAAAGTTTGCTGGATAGAGTTGCTTTGGCTTTTACCCAGGGTTTCACTGCGAAAGCCATGAGTTCATGAAGTTGAGGAGATCCTCTGGAAAGATTAAGTGCCTTTCCAGACGCGAGTAGTCTTGGTTCCCACTCCTGATGTGATACTTGGTCATCTGGGGTGCTTTGGTTCTCCCAGGAAAGAGTAACTGCTAGGGACCCAGGTGTCTCCTCTGCTTTCTCCTTATGGTGGTGGTGTTTCCTGATGCTTCGGCGTGTTTGTTCATCCATGCCGCAACAGAAAACAAATGATCCAGAGTTAGGATTGATGCACAAGAATATTTCTATGGGGTGAGGATGGGTTAAAGTTCACGGGAATGTAATTAAATGAAAGGGATTTTCAGGTATCACATTACCAAATGAATATTTCTTATATCTATTTACAAATTATTAACATAAATGGAACATGTATGGAATTATGTGGAACCATTAACTAGTTTTAGAGGAAGAAGGAAAAAAAATGGTTAAAGTTTATAGAGTAAACAAAAATGAAATTTTATGTTTGCCTTATGGCTGAATAACATAAGTAAATAACCTATGGAAACTGCATATATGTTCCACTTAAGTATGGTTGCTCACACATTAGTGATAAACTTGGAATAAATTACAAGTATTCTTCATAAAACCATTATACAATTGAATTATACATAATTATCAGTAATATTGATAACAATTTAGCTAAAGAAAAATGGAGTTCATTTAAAGAGTAGTACTTGTTATAAATTATAGGGCATTATTTACAAAAATCATGTCTAAAGACTTGTCATAATAGCATCTGTTTACTGGATTATACCTACGCCTAACAAATGTCTACTGTTGTCATAAAATCAGTCAAATATCAGAGTTAACCATGTCTTTCTATTTTGTTACAATTAGTCTTGATGATACTGGAGTAAAGTGTTTCTAGAGTTACATGACATACCTTCATAATACACGGTAATTGAGGTCACGTTTATACAATCATCTTACAATCTATGAGGATATCCTATGACTTTATCTTTTTACATAAATATAGCAAAAGTAACTCTGACATTTGCTGGTTTAGCACTGATTGTTTAAACAAGAGGTTTAAGTTTTTTTTCTTCTTTTCGCAAAAAAAGTGTGATCAAAGATATCGATAAACAATATTGATCTTATTATCTGGAGATATGATGTACTCTACTGTCACTGGATGTTAAAAACAAGCGTTAAATTATAGTGCATTGGGTTGTCTTATAAATGAAATGTTAATTGACAATATTTAAGTCTTCTCTTGTTTATTAATCCCTAACAAATTTAGGCATGCTTTTATAGCATGGTAATTATGAGTGATAGCAACAGAAAGGGGAGGGGGTTTGTAGGTTGTAGATCTCATCGTGCTGTGACCTGTAAACAGAACTTAATATAACGATTAGTTTAATCTTGGTCATTGGTCATGTCTCAGATCCATAATGAATATTGTCAAAGGATGTATTTGAGTTATGTGCTGGCCACTGAATCAAAAGTTCAATAAATGATAGAGAAACTGACTGGTGTAAGAGGGAGTACCTTTAGAATAGCATACCCCGATAATTACATCAAGTTGATCAGTCTGCTTTGATAAAAACTAAATATAAGTCATGGGTTTCTTTATCAATACTTAAAGGTGAATTGGGGAAACAGCTGAGTTCTATGACTTAGAACCTTAGGTAACACCTTAGTTAAAAAAATTCTGTGCCTTTCTTTTCGTTTATTTTGCTTTCAATCATTTTCGTTGCTGGAGAATCATCATTGTTAATACAATTATTTATTAAATCATAGGATTTGTGTTGATTTATTCTCTTTCATACTAGCGTCATTCTTCACTATAAGCTGATTGAGGGACGTCTCCCCCACAGCAAAAACTTCACATTCACGCTGCGCAGCTCTCATTCATACTTAAACATTAATGCTACTTTGTCCTCACAACTTCTTTATTTACACTGATCAGTAATTATACAGCTTTTGTGTTGGCAATATTTATAGGGAAAACACTTGCGCGACAAATCCCATTTTATATTATAAAAGCTTTATCTATATCAAATCAACATGAGAGGTATACACAACCTAAGGGTCTCGCGAACACCAAAGGATGTACCCTCTGTCGCTCATACACAGCAACTCTTATAGCTTGAAAGCTTGAAACTTGAAGATACCATGGTACATGCATACATATTCACTAAAACTGTCTCCGAAAATCTTGCGATGGATTCGGAACAGACCACATTATTACTAGAATCTATAAACACTTAGAAATAGCCTCTAAGAACGCCTCGCGGTTGTTCTTAAGGTCAAAGGGTACTACAAGCATACATTATCTTCACAAATCCTAAGCATTTGGTTACAACGATCATAACTTATAACTTTTAAGCACAGAGAATATAAGGTCACATTGAAATGATATATAATAAAAAATAAGGTGTACCACTGGTATATTTTAAAAGCATGGAGGGGAATAACATAAGATAAGCGTATTAAAGCTTGAAGTTGGAGTGTGCATTTTTATTAAGACTATAATAAGAAAGGTTACAATTGTATAACATTCTTAGCAGCGAAGAAATTCGTACCGTGTACAAAGGATATTTTACTTGTCACAAGTGTGATTTTGCAAATTTGATCCGGCTTGCCATGTCAGCGGTTTCAAAGCCTACTCTGCGAGAACTTCCGGCGTAAGCATGTTAGGAAAAGAAATAGCTTGGAAAACTAAGAAGTTTACAGAAAGTACCGTTTGAATATCTTTCCAAGTCAAAGTAAAAAAAAAAAAAAACAAATTCTCCTAGAAAAGAAAAAGAATCGTTACGAACGGGAGAACCTTTCATGTTATAAACGGTAAAAAGCGGGAATGCGTTTTAAAGGAAATTAGGAACAGACTGTCGGGAATTAAACCTGTGTAAAAATAATGTCATTTGAGGGGGGTTATTTTCGTGAAATAATGAATGGACGTAATCGGTAATACGCCACTGCGCCAAATAACCTGGCTTATGCAAGCTTCCTCTTTAAGCAGCGATAATCTATTTTTAACATTGAGACATAAAAATTGTCTAACAATAATTAGTTATTGATATCAAATAGTTTCACGCACAGTAGAAAAGAAGAACTTACTAAGTCCATGGTCTAAGCTTGGACATGTTAGGTTGCTAAGAATTATACTCGTCGCACCGGACGTACTAAGCTGATCTGTGCAGAAGACGGTGTGGGAATAAACAAATCGGCAATATCACACAGATAGACGCTGATACAAAGAACTGATGTCATTAGGTTTTGCACTGTCTGTCTTGACTGTAGTGAATAAATAATCTTTTATGCGTCGCGTAATTAGCTAAAATTTTATACGGAAAAGTCGTTAAATAGGTAACGTCAAAGAAGAAATATGTGTTATTTGGAAGGAAATGCGTGCTATCGGGTGGAAATTATAGTTGTTTGGGTATAGTGAAAGTTAGCTCAAGCAAAAGGTAGAAGTGTATATTCGGAATAAAAAGGTGTTCGGAAAACGTTTGAAGGTACAAGTTTATAAATGTATTAGGTGTTAGCCGTGGGAAAGGTGAGTAAAACAAATTGAAAAAAATATATGATTTGCACTGAAGTTTCAAATTGAAATAGAATCGTCACTAATTAATGTTTTAGAGAAGGTTAAATATTATTTGGGTTTGGAGAGATTATACTAGCAAAAACGAGCGAGATAATATGCCAAATACGGAGTATTATTTTGTTTGTAGCGAAATTAAAATTTTGAAGCCGGGTGTGTCATCATCGGTGACTTTATGAACTTCGCATATTCATGAACAGTGTTTAATATTATCTAACTAGCTGTAAATACCAAGGCGTAAGAAGAGAGTCATTGTTTACTTAAAATTGGGATGAACATTGGACTGAACGGAAATTATGTTAACTTCACATGTAATTGTATTTTGAAATTTTTATCATGAAGGCTTAAAGTTGGTGTTATTAAAATAATACATTTAGAGTTGAGGATTTTTAAGAATCTGGAAAGAAACTTGAAAATATTCTAGTGTTGTCTCTAGGAGTTAAATTAATAATCTTTAATCGTAGTACAAATATAGCTGAGAATTAGTGAGGTTATTATTTTAATTTGATCATGCTTGGATTGTTTGTTTCTTAGGTTATTGGTTCGCGTCAATGTTTTAGTAAGGGTTAGAAATGTGTGTATGTGCCTTTGTTTTCCAGGATATATTTTAAGCACAAAAAGTTATGTGGACTGTTAGGAATTTAAGGAATTCAGATTAATAATAAGATCATCTTATTGAATGAGAATTCATATAAAATATTGCAAAAGTAGTGGGAAACCATATTGGATTTGTTGTGGTTTTATTTCTTATATGTGAAGGCATAAACAATTTACACTAAAGTGATGCAATTAGAATAACGAGGTTTCACATAAATATTAAGCATGGACAAAACTTAGAGAGGGGAAATTAAATTAATGTGATCATTAACAAACGGTATGACTTACTTTAATATATCTAATGTCAGGAAAACTACTCTGACCAACTTACTGTACCGTAGACACACATTTACACATACATACACACACACTCTAGTCAACAAAAAGAAGCACATCCTCGTGCTAAAATCTCACGATGCATCAGTAATACGTCTTCAGTATTATAATATTTCATCATTAATATCTCAACATATCTCTTAATCAACATAACTGATATGCCAACGTCCACAATCAGAGCTTCGCAGCTAATCTGACTTATGGAAGGCAAAGTTAATCGCTATACTAGGGGGAATCTCGCGATTTTTAACCCTTATCCTAGTATCGCTTTACTAACATCAGGCTTTACTGCCTGGCAAACTAAAGGTAGGGAACTTCATCCTACATTATATACGAACAAAATATATCATAAGCGCGCAATATCTAAGTGCTAGATGCGCTCTTAAGATGTCTCGCGACTGAATCTAAGAGTTGGTATCAGCCAAACTATAAGTATATATTAGTCGTCAGTTCACATTCACTCCTAAATCACACAAATACACATGGTTCCTGATAGTCCTTGCCTCCACAAACATTACAACAAAAAAATGACATTTAAACACACATGACGCACACTTAGTGGCATAGGACAGTTAGTCATAAGTCAATAATGATCACTATATGGCAGTAATGCCTTAAGGGGATGCAAATGGAAACAAGGTGACCGAAAATATCATCTTGAAACAAAATTTATAAAAATATGTTTCAGTGAAACCAGAAGCAATACTTCATTATCAATCTAATTCACAATTTATATCTATGTTGCGAAATTATAAGAAAAATCAAACATTATTTAAAGTGGCTCTATCAATTGTACTGATTTAGATTTATCTCAATCGTTATTCTAATTGAATATCACCTTTAAAATACTGGAAATAGACAACAGATAGCTTACACATGATATAAAACAGTGTGATTAGTTGCACTAAACCTTAAAGTTCGGAAACATTAAAAAAACTTGTAAAAGACCACATGAAATCACATATATTAATGCTGCCAAAGGATTTTGTAAGTAACTGAGGGAACATGACAACACCTGTGGAGTTAACATTAGAATACTTGGTTCAAACAAATTTAAACTACATTTTCAAAAAGTTCAAAATTAGCGAGTGGGTGGGTGAGTTACACAGAATAAAGATGGGGAAGACGCGGCTAACATTAAACATAATCAGATTTTAGAGAATTAAGCATAGTCAAAGTCGTACAAGTAAGCAAAAATGTGCTGTCCTAATCGTCCTTCATAGATTCCTGGGTCAATAGCTGGACGTGTGAACGACATTTCTAAAGACAATGGAGATTTGTTGTTTACGATCTTCCGAGTTGAACTCTTCTGGGGAACTGTAGGAATCATTATTTCGTGATTTAGTGCCGACTTGGAAGCTGAATTTGAGAGGGTTGGTGGACTTTGTATATCAAAGGAACATGCAGTTAAATCTGCTATACTTAAACTTCTTCGTTTGTCAGGAATGTATGGAACAGATAAGTAATTAGCCAATAACTTAGGAGTGCTTACAAAAGTCAATGAAATCAGCCCACAGCACAAAACATCAAATACACACAACACATATGCCAATATAAAACATCCAATCATTACAACAACACAAGAAAATGCAAAAGCAATAAACCGGAAAAAAAACTATGCATTAATAATCTGTATTCATAACACAAAAAGGTTGCATCATCACAATTTCAACCTGAAATCAATGAACAAACAGAACAAAATTTCTAATATTTGAGTTTACAAAAACGTTTTTCAAGTTAGAGAACATAAAAACAGTGTTTGACATTTATTATGTCTGCTATTGGAAATTCTATGTGTGACAAAATTATAATTACAAAAATTATTTGTAAATTACAATACCTTACTTATAATACAACTGATTTCACACTTGTAAAATAATCTAAAATCCGTTAGGGTGGTTTGGGAGGGTAGTTAAGATACTATTATGATTAAACTTGAAAATAATATATTTAATAAAAGCGTAGCAATAAAATTTAAGCAAAATTAAGAAAATTTGAGGTATGAAAATCGTTATTTAACTGTTGCAAAATGGAACACCCTGGTACTCTGCCATACTATTACATGAAGATAGGGGGGTTTGGAGGTACAAGGATCGAAACCATATTTCTGACCTTAAGGGTGGTAGAAACCGGCAGCCTCTACCACAAGCTGTGTGAAGGTAGGGGTGTTGATAGGAATTACGAGAGGTACCGAGCTATAGGATTCGAAACCCGGTGCCGAGACCACATTGTTGCATACCAGGGTTGTAAGGGGGGTTGAAAGTCTTACAAACCTAATCTACAACTGGGGGTGTAGCTATTGGGATGGTAGAGCAATTAAAACATTAAAAAGTCAACCTAAACCGACTAACTCTATTTTAAGAAATCTAATGATTATACAGAGTACCCGCTGAGTCTAAAAGAGACCAGGGGTGCTTTGGTAATACTTGGTGACATAATTATTTAATATAATTTTACTGTTGGTGATGTGTCAGGTGTATAGCTGGGCTTATCCGGAGATGTATAATCTGCTGAGTCCGGCGGGGGTTATGGTATTCGTAGACACCCTGTCAGATAAATACTTCTGTTACCTCCCACAGGGACCGACACAGAGTCTCCTCTGACATCCCTGCGACGTTTCACACCGAGAGCTAACTCTACCAGGCTTAAATAGCGGTTCTACAAAAAGTCAATTCAGCGATTCCCACTAACTATTAATTTTGCATCATACCGTTTGCGTTATACCGAATGTTTAAGCCTGTACTGACCTATTATTTCTTCTGGTCAGCAGATTCAGTCTGGGTCACATGTGGATAATTTCCTTATGCCAACAGACTGCCAGTCAGCGGAATTTACGTTTGACATACATTTCTGTTAGAATCAATACATGTTACAGAATACCGAAATTTCCAAATCTAGCTCAGCCTATACACGTAACAATATATATATATATATATTCCCTTTGAAAGCTCGTAGAAAGCAGAAATTTGTTTTAATGGTCTCAATGGCTCTATGAGAATTGACAACAATGATATTAGCTGGCATTTCTTTGATAGGACTGTAGACACTGAAGTTTATTTGGGTATCTTCAAGACCTTTGTGGAGCAGCTGGGTGATATCGAACTGAGAGAAGGCCTGCAAGATGGAGCAACGTACCATACATCTAATGACACCATGGAACTTGTCACCAGTTTCTTTGAGAATCGAATAATCTCAAAAGGTCTGTTGTCACCCCTCCAGATCCCTTGACCTAACCTCACCGGAGTATTTCTTGTGGTGATATCTAAAAAATAGAGTGTACAAGAATAGGCCACGGACAGTTTATGTTCTCAAGGTATCCATTCGAACCAAAATATATAACATTGGCGAGGATAAAAGAAAACCACTGGCGCGACAGGCCTTAGAGGGCCAAGGCTTACCAACCCGACTGCCGGACTCACGCCCACTTACGCCCGGCAGAGGAGTTACTTCTTTGTGATCAAGAATAAATCTAGGCAAAAATCTTCCTCGCGGAGAGCCAATGTTTCAATCCACGGGACTTCTACTCAGCTCTGTTTTAATACACTTTCAGAACGTGTTTGTTACGGTAAACCTGACAACGAGTAGCGCAGATTTAGCGTGTAACAGGATTTATAAAGGGGCTAATACTCGTTTCATCCCCACAAAGTCCATCTCTGGGGATAGGCGCCCACTGATTCAATTTTCTCGCGGATCATCGCGTGAGTATCCTTTCTGTCTTCCATAGTCTGCTGACTTGGCCACTTTTCAGACTTTCCTGGTTTCTCTGTGCAAACGTATATCACAACGACGTTCCGAAAAGATCTTGAACTTTGCCTTTACAAAGGACTTCTCCAGTTTGCTTGGACAATGAGAACAACTAAAACACAGAAATGAAGTGCTGCTAAGACAATATACTTGCATATACAGGATGTAACAAATAGCTATGTCAAAACTTTGGGAAAATATTTTTGAATATAGAGAACAAAAAAGTATTATATAGACACAGGTCGGGAAATTGTTTATTTACATGTTAGAGCTTATTTTCTACAACTTGGTTACACGGCGAGAAGTGTAATACGTAGCTGTTGCGTGACCATAACCTTACAACAGAACAGTGGTTTAATAGCACAGTAGTAAACGTTCGCGTTTACATCTGGTTAAATTGAGTGAAGCTAATGCATTTCACCGTTGCTATCATTATGCTACAGTTCAGTACATAGGCCGATTATTAGTCACTTTATGCAAGGGGATGGTCTCGAGGGGGCAGTGTGTTCCCGATACCCGTGGGAGATTGGGTACGTCTTCGGACGGGGTTGAGGGAAGCCATTAAGTTTCCGGGTACTAGCCTGCTCAGCTAGTAGAAGGTGTGCTAGATCACCAGGCGGCCCCACCGAGGTCATATCGGTAGTCTTCACCTTGAGTGTTGACGCGCGTAAGTGGCGTATCCACTTCCGTCCGGTCTTGTGTCCCTAGGACCAGATGGGAGGGGGGGCTTGTTAGGAAACTAGGTCTTGCCCTAATGGAAAGCCCCACGGAGGATGCCGAGCGCCCTTTGGGACAGCTCGGATACTCCCTGGTTTAAAGAGGCCCGGGTCTTGTTCCTACGGGGACAAGGCTAATGGGAGTAGACCCCCTGCACTCAGTCATTTTATGCACGATGTAGCTGCTTCTCATTTCAGGTTTTCTCTCCGTCAATTTCTGAATAGCAAGTTTCCTTCTATATGGACAGGAAGAGGTGGACCAATTCCGTGACCTCCACTCTCACTTGACTTAGACCCATTAGAATTCAATTTTTAGGAACAACTGAAATATCGTTATTATCAGCTCCAGTGAAGACACTCTTCGTGCTCGTATTGTGGAAGGCTGCCGAGAATATCAAATGCTCAAGACTGGTATTAGGGAGTCCATGTGACGGATGTATTGAAGTTACTGCAGGTCATTTTGAATATGTACTGTGATCTCCTGCTTTCCCACGGTTCTATCATTGACTGTTATTGTTTAGGGTTTAGCTGTAGAAAAAAATGCTCAAAAAGAAATCAGCAATTTCTGGAAATATGTTTATATAACCTTTTATATCTTTCATCCGCAAGAAATATATTCATTCATTTTTGTTGCATCATGTATATATATTGTAATATCGTGTATTGTAATTTACATCCTCGAAGTATAAGTCATATCGGACGATGAATGGAATGGGTGAAATAATACTTAAATGAGTCCGGGGTCCATGGAGCTTAGAGTTACCCGACATTCGTCTTACAGGATAAGGGAAAACCCCGGAAAAAGCTTCTTACAGGTAACTCACCCTGACCGAGATTCGAACTCGGGACCTCTTGAACGTGAGGAAGATATGCTACCACCACGCTACCAAGGCGGGCACATCATGCATAGATATTGTTATGTATATAGTCTGAGGAAGACTTCGAAATTATTTTAAGCATTTATATTTAATGTTCATTTTCTGCACCTTGAGTTTGGGCAAAGCTGTTTGTTTGTGGTTAAGCTTAAACTTTGCTGACTGGCAAAACATGTAACTTGGACTGGTGAATCATATATTCTGCTACCAAGGGAAACAATATACAGGTGGCCAGTGACAGCACTCAACATGTTCTCAATTACATGCACAGTGATTGCACAAGATCTTTCAATTTTTGGGAGGAAAATAATAATGTTGAGCTAAAATGGGAAATGCTGATTTGGCTGTTAGCTGCCAATTTGGGCAGGGCCTGTATATAAGTCTGTTTGAGTTAGCACACACGAGAGCTTTATGCTGGGGATTGATATGCTGGAGGTCTTAACGCTGGAAGAGTGTTAAGAAACGTGCACCAGAGTTTATTTTAAAGTACCTTCAAGTTAGATCGTCAGCGGGGAGCGATCGGTCCAAACATCGCTTGCCAGCCGGACGAAACTCAGCCGTATAGCCAACACATCACTCAAGGTATAGTTACACCATGTCACTATGTATTTAAATATTTCTAAAGCACTTCTGAACTCTTAAAGATCCAGGGAGTGCCTGTAGTGTTGCTACTAATCTCAGACTACATTTACATATTTGTGTGTGACTTCAGATGTTTCCTCTATTCCTCTTTCATGTAGCTCAACCATCCTAAATTTCCTAGCCCCGCAGCTACGCTCCGAACTGCTATATAGGGATGTAAGTAAAACCCCCTTTTTAGACATTTACAGCCCTGTAGGTAACAATATAATCCTCAGCTTACAAGTCCTACTCAATTACAGGAACACTCTTCATAGGCATATCAGAATATAGCAACTGAGCAGCAATTGTATTTTTGGTGCAGACAGAAATGTTCCTTCTCATAATGAACTACATAGAGTTGGGAGTAACTCGCCGTATAAGTAATGTTAATAATGGGAGTGTTAGCATTAACTGAGAGAGTACAACTAACAGTCCAGAGACAGAGTGGGGTTTCATTTAAACTTTCCATTGCGGACGCCTTTTAATTTCTCCCTTAAATTATTTCTGCTATGAAACAGAGTTCACATAATACAATACTCTCTGTTCAAATTTCAATGTTTTCATTCTCGTTTCTGTAATGAGTTTAAGTAAGCAGCCTGGACAGTATAATTTATATAGGATTAGGTTTTCTCTTCTTCCTTCACACAAGTATGCAGATGGGAAACAAGTGGCAAATGTGAACATTACCATAAGTTTACTACTATTCACAATAAAGCTTATTTTTCTATTAAACAATATAACACTTAATAGAAATCTTTCATTCCATGTTTCCTCTTCAGTACAATATCCATACTGTAAAAGTGTAAGAGAAAATATGAGTAAGAGAAATATCCTTTAAGAGCTGGTCACTCTGTGAAGCTTTTGAAATCGCATGTTCTTTGAATTACCACAGAGATAGAGATAGAGAGGAGTGGGAGAGAGAGATAGAAGAATGACTTCTTATATACGAAAACTGTATGCTGGAAAATACAAATTAATAACAAGGAATATTTTAGGACTTTTAGCTACTTAATGATGCATTTAACACTAATTGTATTCATTGACGAGATTCACATATATATTCACACAGTGTATATTATATAATGTGGTTTTGTGGGTTCGTGAAATTTAAACTCCAGGTTACAAACACTATAAATTGCATTTTATTTCCTCAGAAACACACTCCGTACACCAGCAGTCCAGAATTACGTCACATACACAATACAACTTGCAAGGTCATCGTCCACAAACAAAGTTCACTACCACAGCTGTTCTTGCGCACGCGTCCAAAGACAGACTGACTCACTGTGGCGGTCGGACTCCCTTTTTATAGATTACTCACTTTCCGGAATGTTCTCAAACAATCAAGACGGCGTTGAAGAAAGACGAACTCTTTAGAAATCCCTCTCCTTCCCCCCACCGTTTCGGCGAGTTTTTATCTCCGCACTGCACTGCCCGACTCTTTGAACTAGTCGCCCGCGCCGCCTCGAAATAAAAATGCACTCGCGACAATATTATACGTATATATACACTTACTTCCTCCAAAGTTAAGTAATATCGGACGATGAACGAAGTGGCTGAAATGATTCTCAAATGAGGCTAGGTACATGAAGCTCATTCGTCCTTCAGGATAGGCGAGTCCAGAGGGCCTACTCCCATCAGTCCAGGACCCATAGGACCAAGATCCGGGCCTCTTAAAACCAGGGAGTATCCGAGCTCTCCCAAAGGGCGCCCGGCGTTCTCCGCGGGGCTTTCCATAGGACAAAACCTGGGTTACTAACAAAGCCCCCCATCTGATCCAAGGACACAAGACGGGATGGAAGTGGATACGCCACTTACGCTCGCCAACACCAAAGGTAAAGGCTACCGATATGACCTCGGTGGGGCCGCCTGACGATCTAGCACGCCTTCTACTATCTCTGCAGGCGAGTACCCGGGAATATTAATGGCTTTCCTCAATCTCGTCCAGAGACGTACCCGATTCCCACGGGTATCGGAACACACTGTCCCCTCGAGACCAACCCAATCCGAACAACCTCCAGAGGGAGGGGCTCGGCAGCTCGGCCCGAGGTTCCTCTAGTAACGTCAGAGGTAGCACGAGTGCTAAGGGTCCGTAGCGCCCTCACCACGGCAGCTGAAGGGGACGGATCCCCTCCCCTACGGAAGTCCTTCAGGATAAGGAAAAGCCCCGGAGAAGGCTTATCCAGGTAACTCACCCTGGCCGAGATTCGAACTCGGGACTTCTTGAACGTGAGGTAGACACGCTACCAGCTACGCTATTGGTGGGGCGGGCAAATCAGTAGGATGTGTTTAGCAGTGCCATAAGCCGATTTGGTGGCAAAACCGAATAATGAACTGCTCATTTATGTAAAAGTTTATCTAGAAAGGGAATTTGGTTTCTAAGGATGCTAATCCGCTTTGCATACATCATGTACTTGACATAAACATGCGTAAACTTTAAAGATAAGTAAATATACTACGGAAGATAGGGTCAACATGAAAAATTCAATGCAATGGACAGGATTTGAACCACGGATCTACTGGTTTCCATCGAGTCGCTCTCACCCATTGAGCTACCATGGTCAACGTGCCGTCATGACACTAAATTCTCTAATCGACTCATACTTTTCCGGTAAACCACTAGGGGCTCTAGCATCCGAGATGCACCGTTTGTGGTGACTTACTATCCTAAGTACTTGAGTCCCAGGCTTCATCATCTAACTCTTATTATTTAAGTTAATTAAGTTAATATACTAGCCGTATATAGGCTAAGGTTTTTGATAGATAGAGTCAACATGAAAAATTCAACGCCGTGGCCGGGATTTGTTTGAACCACGGATCTACTGGTTTCTGTCCAGTCGCTCTAACCCATTGAGCTACCATGGCCAACGTGCCGTCCTGACATTAAATTCTCCAATTGACTCATATAAGAGTTAAATGGTGAAGCCTGGGACTTAAGTACTTACGATAGTAAGTCGCCACAAACGGTGTACCTCGGATGCGAGAGCCCCTACTGGTTTACGTTGGCCATGGTAGCTCAATAGGTGAGAGCGACTGAACGGAGACCAGGAGATCCGTGGTTCAAATCCCGGCCATGGCATTGAATTTTTCATGTTGACTCGATCTGTCAAACACCTTAGCCTATATATGGCTAGTGTGAACAAATTATTAATTTCCATCAATTAACTTAAATATACTACGAATTTTTAATTATACATTACTTAACGTGCAACAACTTTGGTATATTTTCCTTACTTTAATACATTTAATTTAGTGTTTGAAGAGTAATAATTATTATTGATACCAGATAAATATTTATTTTGCCCCTTTTCGTATATGGGCCTAGTTCAAAGTCAAAATTATTGAAGTCCTATTTTTGAATACTATTCTGGAAAGGACCTACAGTTAAAAGTCTACGATTTTTCCTAAATCTTTAAATGTTGAGCCCTATGAGAGTAATTAGTCAAGCATAGGATCTAGATAACAATGAGTCAACTATAAAACTTCCATACAAGTTCACTGATATAAGGAAATATTTCAGCAACCAGGGACTGGGCAATTTATATCACAACACAACAAAGAGCGACCATATAAAACAAGTTTTTGAATGAGCTCACGCAGAAGAATCTTTAACTGAAGGTGGGAGGTGTTTTGGAAGCCAGAAAAAGAGTTTACACTCATTTAGACATAAATTAAAGAAACCTGTGCATTATTTCGCAACACTGAAGACGCGAGAGTATATAGCTGTAAACCGAGGCAAAAGAGCAATCAAAACAATGGCTTTCTTCAGGAGAAAATACACCACAAACGTTTCAGAGCAAGAAACCTGTCAGGGAATATTTTTCCAGGCCAAACAGGCATATTTGAAAACAAGAAAGTCTTAAGCGGCGTTAATAAACATTTCCAGAATACAAAACGGCAAATAAATACAAATTACTATCGTCTATGCCTCTGACGCATAGGCTACAGCGTGAAACTCTGGTACCTGGTCAAGGAATCCGCTGTAATAATGCCTATCAGTATCGTGAAGTAAGTGAGAAGCTGCGATAGAGAGTGATCCCGTATTTGTGAACCAATTTAAAGCTGTATAATGTTGACCACGACATTTCTGCTGTGTAAGGCTGGCAGAGGAGTAGTGTGCCACAGGAGTAGTTTCTTATTTCTACGAGTACTGAGTTAATGCATAGATGACTGCAATGCTGTGCCATAAAGCACAAATGCCAGACTAGGTGCTCAAGTTTGTTTGGAATTAGTTTGTCTTTAAAGGTTTCGAACGTAAACTGGCTGGCTGCTGCAGGAATTGAGTTGGTAAAGTATGATTCCTCACGTTGCAGAAGTTATATTAAGTTCCTAGATGCCAATTCACCCTGAACCTTCGTGGTAGATGAACTACAAAAGGAAGACGTAGACATGGCAGTAATCCCAGAAACAAAAGAAGCAGTGGGATTAAACCGTTATATAATCCTGTATGGCGGAGACGGCATTGCCATACTTATGAAGCAAGCTAGGAAAACAAAACTACAAAATATGAGTTTAACAATGAACGTATAATAAAGCGCCTAATGGGTCAAAGAGAATAATAGCATACTGTTCTGAAAGAAGGAAGAACAAACTATATAAAAAATTTTATGAGTAAATGAAAACTACAAAACAAGAGATATTGAGAAGATAATAGAACAATTGGTGAGCCCACAATCAGTACTAATGTTGTGAGCTTTTGTTCCCAATAGTAGTATAATTTTAACAAACACAACCAAAAACACAAATATATTACGAGGCTGTTCAATAGAGAAAGACCATAATTTTTTACGGTCATAATTTTTCGCACTAAAATTCAATCTTAGTATATTCTGTTAGCTTAATGTGAAACAAACACGCCGTAGTAGTTTCATTGTTGGTACTCCTGGATCTCGCCTTTGAGAATCAGGCAGGTTCAGACATGTCCAGTATTGCCTACCGCTGCAGTAGAGGTAACATGCAGTTAAAGTTGATGTTAGAGGAAGATCCGAAGTTTCTTTCAAATGTAATCACTGTGATGAAACTTAGCTGCATCATTTTGATCCTGAGAGCAAACAGCAAAGCTTAGTGTAGAAATCTCCTTCGTTACCAACCCCCAAAAAAGCAAATGTTTTTGCTTCTGTTGGGAAAGTTATGGTCATCTCATTATTTGATATTCATGGAATAGTTTATCAGCATGTTGTACCTGCACACACATCAGTAACAGGGCAATACTAGAAGGATGTCCTGAAAATGTTGTAAGTGTATTTCAGGCGAAAAGGCCACATATCCATGAAGCTGGCTGTTCGCTGCACCACGATAATGTGTGGCTGCATATTGCCAATATTGTTGCTGAATATGTTGCAAAAATCAACGTGAAGTGCATCCCTCACCCTCCCTACAGTCCGGATTCAGCCCCATGTGACTCTTTTCTATTCCCTAACTTGAAGAAACGCCTACGTGGGAGGCATTATCCATCATCAGAAGCAGCGATGAAGGCTGCGGCGGCGATTTTGAAGGATCTCTCAAAAATGGTTTCAAGCATGTCTTTGAAGACGGGCAGAAACGATGGGACAAGTGCATGGCATTCAGCGGAGACTATTTTGAGGAGTACCATGAAAATTATGAGAAAGATTAAGGTAGGTTGTCAAAAAATTGTGATCATTCTATATTGAACAGCCCTCGTGTATATGCAACGTGATTTGCAGAACAGTTTATAGAAGAGGGGTAGATAACTCAGTGCATAAGTGGTGTATGGGACAGAAAGCAAACACTGTGTATTTCGATTCCAAAAACATCATACCCAGAGAGGATGCAGTAGTAATTTTAGACGTGTTTACAAATTCTTATTCATTAGCGTACATATTAATGTACGATATTAATGGCTTCCCTCAACTCCGTCCGGAGGCGTACCCGATCTCCTACGGGTATCGGGAACTACTGCCCCTTCGAGCCCAACTCAATCCGAACAACTCCCAATCAGGGAGGGGCTTGATTGTTCGTCCCGAATTTCCTCCAGTAACGTCAGAGGTACCTCGAGTGCTAGGGTCCGCAGCGCCCGCACCACGGCAGCTGAAGGGGGCGGATCCCCTCCCTTAGGAAAGATTGTTCCCCTAAAGGAACAGTTAGTTAATATCAGAGGTTCTACTCACATTAATCCTCGACCCGTAGGACCAAGAACCCGGGCCTCCTTCGACCAGGGAGTTACCAAGCTGTCCCAAAAGGGCGCCCGGTGTCTCCGTGGGGCTTTCCATAGGGCAAGACCTAGAGATTAACAAGCGCCCCCCCCCCCAATCTGGTCCTGTGGACTTAAGACGGGATGGAAGTAGATACGCCACTTACGCGTGCCAACTCCAAAATGAGAAGGCTACCGATTAGACCTCGGTGGGGCCACCTGGTGATCTAGCACACCTTCTACTAGCTATGCAGGGTAGTACGCGGGAATATATGGCTTCCCTCAACTCCGTCCGGAACAACCTATCACATGCATCAGTTGACAATAACATTGGAACACAAAATGGCAGACCTACACAGTAGGACTAATTGGATTTAAATCTTCAGCCAACACGTGTTTTCGTTGTACAGCCATGCCAAAAAGTGCTAAGAATTAGGTCGATTGTTTTCGCTTCTGTCACAAATTATGACAGCTTTCAGCTCATACAGTAAATATAATGGTCTGAGGTCCGTGGTTACTTATTCGTATAGCAACCTGTCCTCTGAAGGTAGTGTTGGCTAAATGGTATTATACAGATTACTTCACTACTGTCACTGTGTGTTGGATTTAAATTTTTCCTGTATTGCTGAAAATTTTAATTAACCTCTTGGGGCCTATGATCTGATATTATGATAGAAATTACATTTTTATGGCGTGATAGGTATTTACAAACTACAACAATGTCCATGTTTTCCACTGGCAGATAGCTATGAGTTTATAATTTGTAGTAGGTATTTCATTATGGTCGGTATTGTCCTCGAACCATTCAACCAGGCTTATAAAGATTTAACTTAAAGATATTTTTTTTTAACTTCTTTATTCCCCAAACATTAACTTCCAGAATCCAAGTATCCGATACCACGACCGAGATAAGATTTCATGCAAGCCGAAACTACAAATAATGTCACAACGTGCATCATAACATCTGCATCATCTCATCAGCACCAATAGAATACGGCTACAAACGATCGCCTGATCTCGGGGATTTGAGGTAGTCAACGTGCCGCACATCATCGTTGCCTATGGACTAATACCGCTTAAAAAAATAAAACTGATCATTGATTAAGGCAAGAAATGCCCAGTACAACCTACCTTGTTTAAAACAAGTACTAATGAAGTTTTTGTACGATGGCAGCAAAAGCTGAAACAACATTCTGTAAAGAATTGAGGAAAATTAAATACTACTATTTGTTCATGTAGAGATTTTAATTGCAGTCTCGGAGGAAAAGTGACAACGTGTTCTATAATATCACTAATTTCATATGAGAAAAGTAAGTTCATTTCTTTTAGAGAGCAAGCTACATAATAGCAAACATTTGTATGACAAAAAAGTTATACCACAACAAAGCGATTTTAAATATCTGGATCATTTGTCAGGCGATCCAACTGCCCCGTCTTTCTTTCTTTCAGTGGACGTTTCCCAGTTGAATACACAGTAGTGGCGTGCGTGAGTACAACTCTTCAAAGATCCTTGACGAAAATACCAAGTTTTGTATATAGTTTATGTTTTGCTTTTGAGTTACGGTGTTAAGAGACATACGGACACACATTCATATTTACATCTTTTTCTAGAAATACACTTTTATTCAGGGGACATCAAAACTCTATTTCCACTGAAATCTCAGAATCGAATTTTTGGGTCGAATACAATACTTTCCCTACTTACTGTAAGTACGAAGTGGACAAGGTGACAAAAACTTCTCAAATAATCGGTGGACCGAGCGGTTTTGTCTGTGGCCTGCATTAGGGAGGTGCGGGTTGGATTTCCGTACTTAATCTAATTTTTTGCTCGTTTTTCCGGGTGACCAGGCGAATGCTGGGTAGATTAATTACATCTCCATTATTTTCTATACTTTCATTTCATTTTTTTTTTTTTTTTTTTTTTTTTTTTTTTTGTAATTTTACGTCCTCCAAAGTTCAGTCATATCAGGTCGTGAATGAAATTGGTAAAATGATGCTCAAATGTGTAAAGAGTCCATGGAGCATAGAGCTACCCAAAAATTGTCTTTCAGATAAGGGAAAACCCAGGAAAAAACCTTATCCAGGTAACTCACCCTGACTGACATTGGAACTCGGGATTTCTTGAATGTGAGGCAGACGCACTACCATCTACGCCACCGAGTTGGGCTTCCATTTCATCTCCATTTTAGTTTCACATCATCTCTCACTTAGTGGCCTCTCCCTCTGCACTGTCTTCACTCCTTGGTTCTGTCTCCTCTCACCCCATCCTTCTTCCAGATGATGCCCAACCTTGAGATTGACCAAGTGTGAACGCAGTGCCGAATCCCTCTGTACGATTCCATTTGCCAGTCTAAAAATGCGTTTATTCTCTCCAAAATAAAGATTCTGTAACGTGAGTGGCACAAATTAAAGACCCTTTCTGTTGCTTACATTGTTTTTGTCTCTTATCACAGAGTACACATGCACTGGACAGAAGAACAATGTTCACTCACGCCACGCTCACGTGTGTTGAACTGAAATTTCCCCTGTTGCCCTTGCAACTGCTGTAATGTACCAAGGGATATATGCTTACGTGAAAGTTGAGGCAGTTGGGCCAGGGGGTATTAATAAGACGTATGCACAATAAATTCAAATCCATATGTGGTGCGGGAGTTTCGATGATGATGATGATGATGATGATGATGATGATGATGATGATGATGATGATGATGATGATGATGATGATGATGATGATGATGATGATGATGATGATGATGATGATGATGATGATGATGATGATGATGATGATGATGATGATGATGATGATGATGATGATGATGATGATGATGATGATGATGATGAAGATAATGATGATAATTGGCACTGCAAGTCATGTAGATCCTTGGCCTCCCTAACCACCCTCTTCCATTCTACTCGGTCCTCTGCATTTCTTCTCCAGCTTTTAACCCCCCCCCCCCCAACTTTCTCAAGTCATCCTTTACATCATCTACCCATCTTTACCTGAGTCTTCCTCTTCTCCTTCTGTCACACAGCTTTCCTATGAATATCTACTTAAGTACAAAGGGAGGCCATTTTTACCCCGACAAGGCTAATTTTTACCAATATTAACATTCGAATATATAGAAAACTAAACATTATCAGAAATTCAAATTCTGTATTATTACTGCGTAAGTATGTTTGCATTTAACTACCGCATAATATTTTAATTACGTTCACATAGGTCCATGCAAAAGGGGCATAAATCACACCGTGTGTCCTGAAAAACATATTGCACCCTATTTTTCTGGTGCACTTTACTTGTAAGAATATAAAGCTACATGCACCAAGCTTTATCCTAAATAACCTAAGATACAGGTTTATAATATCGGCTAAATGAAATTCACATTTAGTTTATACTATCCACATGAAAAATTAATTATTTTTGAGTAAAAAAAAAAGCTGATATTTTTAAAGAGTGAATATTTGTTTCCATACATTTCTTAAATCACATGAATATAAATGTCAGTCGAATGTGTTCAAGGAACATTACCAAATAACCACTACAAATTTTGTGTCAATATCGTTTATAGATTTTGAGAAAAATGCATCTAAAGTATGAAAAATCAAGTTTTGGGAAATCACGATCAAAGATTAAGCACCATTCTCAGGAAGTGGGCGTATCATTACACCGCCATGTTTAAATTGACGAATTAAAGGTCTTTAATACCACCTGACAACCTGCGTTATATATAATTTTAAAGCTGAAGAATTATACAGTATTTTAACATTAAAAACAAAAAATTGATCTTTTGAAACCTATCGACTTCCCAGTGCCCTTAACTACAATGGTTTCCGGCATTCTGTGTACATGGCCAATCCCCCTTATTCTTCCTTGTTTAATTTTCACTACTATATTTGGTTATCCAAGCAGGCACTGTAACTCCAAGTTAATCCGCATTCTCCATCCGTCCAAGTCCCTTATCACTCCAAATATATTTCTCAAAATATTCCTTTCCCACTATAATAGTCACTGTTCTTCTCTGATTGTCAACACCTAACTTTCTGAACCATATATTATTATTGGTCTCAGTAAAGTTGTATATATTTTAATTTTAGTATACCTATTGACGTTCCTTGATTTAAACATATTCTGCAAGGCATAGAAATATCTGTTACCACTTGCTATTCTTTCTTGAACTTTCACTGAAGTTTTATTATCTACTGATACCATAGATTCCAGGTATTTAAATGTTTCCACTCTTTGATATTCTTTCTCATGTAATTTAACTGCAGGTTCTCTTCTTCTTGCATCTCCATCACCTTCCATCTTCATATATTTGGTTTACTAACGTTTACTACCAATCCTAGATCTTGTGCTTTCTCTTCCAACACTACATAACTTTCCTCAAGGGCTCTTATATTTCTTGCAAGAATTGCCACATCGTCAGCATATGCCACTATTTGTACTGATCTGGAAAGCATGGTTCCTCCAGAGTTTATGGGTAATTGTCGAATTACTTTTTCCAGTGCTAAATTACACACCAGTGTGGATAGTGCATCTCCTTGTCTCAACCCCCACTCCACGGTAAACATACCTGATAAATTTTAGTTAATTGATGGAAATTAATCATTTCTCCACCTAGCCGTATATAGACTAACATATTTCGCGTCCGAGATACACCGTATGTGGCGACTTACTATTGTAAGTACTTAAGTCCCAGGCTTCATCATTTAACTCTTATTATTTTAGTTAATTGATGGAAATTAATCATTTCTCCACACTAGCGGGAGCCCCTAGTGGTCTACCGGGGAAATATACGAGTCAACTGGAGAATTCAATGTCAGGAAGGCACGTTGACCATGGTAGCTCAAAGGTTAAGGGTGACTGAACGGAAACCAGGGGATCCGTGGTTCAAATTCCGGCCATTGCATTGAATTTTTCATGTTGACTCTCTCCATCAAATACCTGATAAATCTTGTTCCATTCTAAACCTGCGAATTGTCAGTTCCATAGTCATTCTTGTGAATCTCACCAGTTTCGGTGGTATTCCGAACTCTCTCATTATCTGAAAAATTCGTACGCCTGTTTAAAATCTATATACAGCTGATGAAGCTGCCTGTCATATTCATGAAACTTTTCCAGTATTTGTCGTAATATAAAAATCCGGTCTAATTTAGAGCGTTATTATAATATAAGTTTTAACAAATGCAATCTAATAAAGCAGCTGTTTTAAAATATAATAAAGTGAAAGCTGTTCCAAGATGTAACTGTGGATATCAAAAATGAATACAGATGAAAATATCAGGATCATGTAAACAAAATGCAGGTGAAACAAATTATAAATCAATAGGTGGAAATTGGCCTCGAACAGTTTTCCTGATGATGCAACGATCCAAAAGGCTTATGAAGAAGGAAAAGAAAAGTAATCATGAACACATTTGGTGTATAAAAATAAGAAGTACTCTGGCGTGTGTCAGGGACCTTTCACGAAACGTCGAGGTAGTTTCGTTATATAAAGCCTTTGTAGGAGTTGAACATAACCCTTTGGTAGTGAATGGAACTTTGACTTTGAAGCAAACACTAGACAGTCTCCTTCTTCCTTTTGTCCGACATGACGTCAGAGCTCCCACCAAGCGACGCCACAATGATAATCACTGACTGTATATTAGCGGTGAACAACATTACACCTGCATGAACATTCTCTACCAAATTATTCCAAGCTGTCAAAACATTAGAGGGCGTTCGCAGTTTAAGAGAAAAATATTACGTCATACTCTCTCTCTCTCTGTCCCTCTGCCAGAACATATTATGTAAAGTATTTCAATGCCCCCAAAAATTCGATAGGGAGAATTCACTGGAAACACAGCTACGTTTTGTGGTACTCAAAGTTAAAAAATTGTATTTAATGAAGGGAAAAAAAAAACGTGTTTTGCTATATGGCTTTGTATGTGAAGGAATTCGAATAACCCAATTCCCAAACTAATGGTCGACTAAACACCAAAATTCGTGTTTATTTTCAACATGCTCTAACAGTGGGAGACAAAGATTTTCCCACTTAAACCTACACTTTTCATGCAATATTTTTTACAATTTCACGAAAATGGCTTGTGCGATTTTCGTTACCAGGTGTTTTAAGATATATTCGAAACAAATAACATCCATAAGTGGATTTCCTTTTTTAGGAAAAATCTCCAAAATCCTCATCATTAAGAATGAGATTTTCTTATCTGGTAAACAGTAAGAGGCACAACAAATATTAGCATTACGATTAGGATTAATACGTAGGAGACTTGGCACTATAACCAGTCTTAGTGTATTGCACCTATGTCCCCAAGAGGTACATCCCCGGGAGGAAGGATGAGGTGAGAGGAGACAGAGCAGCCGTTCCAAGAAGCCACGACAGTGCAGTGGGCAGAGTCCCTAAATTTTTACTTAGACGGAAATATCCCTAGGTAGGTTTTCGACAACACACATTCCTCCTACTGCGGTTGGGAAGGGGCCCCAGCAGCCGATTCGGAGACCTGAAACGTCCTACCGGAGGAGGAAATGTATACCAGTAGCATATCATCCTGCCATACAGCGCCAGGACATCCGCCGACACTTCCCCCCTGAAAGAGACTACCAGATATGAGATGATGTGAAATGATAATGGAGATGAAATGGAGGAACAGGAAATTTGGGGAATGTAACTAACCTACCTAGCATTCGACTATGGACCCAGGAAAACCCTCGAAAAACCCATGGGTCAGGTAGACCTGTCACGTGAATCGAATCCGGCCCTCCTGAATGCACGCCATAGACGGAACCACCTAAGGGAACCCGCTAGATCGGAACAAATCTTACTGCAGAAAATGTGTATACCTCCACGCTTTTATGGAGCTAGCCATTTCCGACACATTCCTCATTATTAATTTGAGAAAAGTGTAAGTGTGTTAGAACCATTCTAAAATAAGAAGTCGTTATTCCGTTTCCGTCCTACATGATAACGGATATCTTAAAAATTCAATCAAAAAAAAAATATTATGATGTATCAAAAATCAGGACCTAAGACATATGTAAATTCATTCATTGATTTTAAAAAGGCATATGATTCAATTGATAGAGAATCCCTTTTATTAATCTTGGTGGAATTGGGCTTAAACAAGCAAACAACTAATGTCATAAAAGCAACTATTACAAATACTTTTTCGAAAGCTAACTTTCTGTGGGAACTATCAGATCAATTTGAAATAATAACGGGGGTACGACGTTGTTGTTTAGCTCTGCGTTTGAGAAAGTAATCAGAGAGTGGAACAAAATTATATAAAGTGGAATAAGACTGGGATGCTAAATTATAAATGTTGAAACCAATTGTATTGTTTTTGCGGATGATATGGCTTTGTTTGCTGAAACAATGAGGTAAGCAAGGAAACAAATACTTAAAATAGAGAAACAAACAAGTAAAATAGGTCTTCACATTTCTTTCGAAAAAAAATCATGACAAAACTGCAATAACCCACGTAAATACATTAAAGTCTGCGAACAAACGATTGAAGTTGTAAAAGACTTCAAATATCTTGGGGAATGGATTAGCTCGAGTACTAAGGAAAATAATGCGATGGAATCCAGAAAAAATAAATTTCAACTAGCCTTCCAACTAACAAAAGATATTTATAACGAGAAATCACTATCATGGAGATACAAAATTAAACATTATAAAACAGTGATTAAACCAGAAGCACCGTACATACTAGAATGACTTAACATGAATTTCAAGAGTCAGATAGAGAAGCTCGAATTAAAAGAACGGAAAATATTAAGAAAGATCATAGGACAAAAATTTCAAGATAATAGGATAATATACATCAAGAATGAAACGTTCTACTAGAAAATTGAAAAACTCTCAGATACTATGCGGTAAAGAGGATAAACTTTTATGGCCAACTTCTCAGAATGAACTTTAGCAAATTAACTACACAAAACTTTGACTTCTTCCGTAACCATAAAAACAAAACCTTTGAGCTACCATGGTCAGCGTGCCGTTCTGACAATAAATTCTCCAGTTGACTCATATATTTCCCCGGAAGACCACTAGGGGCTCTCGCATCCGAGATACACCGTTTGTGGCGACTTACTATCGTAAGTACTGAAGTCCCAGGCTTCATCATTTAACTCTTATTATTTTAATTAACTGATGGAAATTAATCATTTCTCCACACTAGCCGTATATAGGCTAAGGTTTTTCATAGATTGAGTCAACATGAAAAATTCAATTCCAAAGGTTAAGAGCGACTGGACGGAAACCAGGAGATCCGTGGTTCAAATCCCGGCCATGGCATTGAATTCTTCATGTTGACTCCATCTATCAAAAACCTTATCCTACATACGGCTAATGTGGAGAAATGATTAATTTCCATCAGTTAACTGAAATAATAATGGTCAAATTCAGTTTAAAAATGTTTAACTATATATTCCATTACCAATTGTTATGTTAGTAGAAAACATTCTTTATATTGTTATATTGTTTTGTTCATCGTAAGTAATTTAAAAATATTTGTAATTCTACTTGTATTTAAATTTGGGGTGGTGTACACCCCACATTAAAACAAATATATATATATATATATATATATATATATATATATATATATATATATATATATATATATTTATGTATGTTATATTTATGTTATTATTCATTGTTGTAAACAAAATTGTTAAATTCAGGGCATTCTTCAAAAGATATGGAAACACATTGTTGAGGTATTTAAATTAAAATTATTTTCCATTATTTCGAAGAAGAGCATTTGTAATGGCAGTTTTTGTTTTAAAAGAGTTTTGTTTTCTGATCCGAATATTAGAGCGACATGTAATGACAGTATAAAAACGATGAACGGTTGCGAGGAGAAAAGAACCTCAATAATGTTGCTTGATGTGAAAACATGAAAAGTTTTGTATAGGAGAAGAAAATCAATAATCCTAACAGAGACCTACATGTTCTGTTTTGTTTCGTGAGGATGAAAAAATGTCGCGGTGAATATAAAAGTCTTGTAACGGGAAACGAATAATCTTCAAACAGATATATCCTGTTATCTTGAGAGTGATAAGTGGACGTGCACAGGTGATGAATTTTAAATAATTAATGGAAGATATTTAATAATGAAGTAAGGAATTATAGATATGCTGAAGGTAACCTACAATGACTGACTAGGAAAGTAGGAAAGAAAGTTCGAGTAAAATGTAATCCAGTTTATACACTTAATATATATATATATATATATATATATATATGTGTGTGTGTGTGTGCGTGTGTGTGTGTGCGTGTGTGTGTCTGTGTGTGTGTGTGTTTGTGTGTGTGTGTGTTTGTGTGTTTGTGTGTTTGTGTGTGTGTGTGTGTGTGTGCGTGTGTGTGTCTGTGTGTGTGTGTTTGTGTGTGTGTGTTTGTGTGTTTGTGTGTTTGTGTGTGTGTGTTTGTGTGTGTGTCTGTGTGTGTGCGTGTGTGTGTCTGTGTGTGTGGGTTTGTGTGTGTGTCTGTGTGTGTGTTTGTGTGTTTGTGTGTGTGTGTGTGTGTGTGTGTGTGTGTGTGTGTGTGTTACGAAATTGAACTTACACGAAACACAATCATGAAGAAACAACTCAAAATACAACGAAGTAAACCTGTTATAACTGGCTTCCCGACTTGGGTCTTCGAAACAGTTATCATGCATCCCATCTCCAAAATAGAAATCTTGTTGCACCTTCTGTCATTTAAGAAGCCGACAACATGTCATATTCCCCTTTAAACAACAACAACAACAACAACAACAACAACAACAATAATAATAATGATAATAACAATAACAATAATAATAATAATAATAATAATAACAATAATAATAATAATAATAATAATAATAATAATAATAATAATAATAATAATAATAATAATAATAATAATAATAATAATAATAATAATAATAATAATAATAATAATAATAATAATAATAATAATAATAATAATAATAATAATAATAATAATAATAATAATAATAATAATAATAATAATAATAATAATAATAATAATAATAATAATAATAATAATAATAATAATAATAATAATAATAATAATAATAATAATAATAATAATAATAATAATAATAATAATAATAATAATAATAATAATAATAATAATAATAATAATAATAATAATAATAATAATAATAATAATAATAATAATAATAATAATAATAATAATAATAATAATAATAATAATAATAATAATAATAATAATAATAATAATAATAATAATAATAATAATAATAATAATAATAATAATAATAATAATAATAATAATAATAATAATAATAATAATAATAATAATAATAATAATAATAATAATAATAATAATAATAATAATAATAATAATAATAATAATAATAATAATAATAATAATAATAATAATAATAATAATAATAATAATAATAATAATAATAATAATAATAATAATAATAATAATAATAATAATAATAATAATAATAATAATAATAATAATAATAATAATAATAATAATAATAATAATAATAATAATAATAATAATAATAATAATAATAATAATAATAATAATAATAATAATAATAATAATAATAATAATAATAATAATAATAATAATAATAATAATAATAATAATAATAATAATAATAATAATAATAATAATAATAATAATAATAATAATAATAATAATAATAATAATAATAATAATAATAATAATAATAATAATAATAATAATAATAATAATAATAATAATAATAATAATAATAATAATAATAATAATAATAATAATAATAATAATAATAATAATAATAATAATAATAATAATAATAATAATAATAATAATATTGCAATTAAGTGCACAAAAGCCTAAATTATGCATCAAAAATGCTTTATATTCCACTGCTCAAAATATTTGTACGCATAAATATGAAAAATTGCAGCTATAGATAAATAAATAAATAAATAACAGACAAATGAATTGACATCTAGCAGCCTAAAAGCTATGCTTTGAATTATATAGTCAGACAAGTACGTACGTATCGCTGCAAATATGCACATAACTATTCAAAATTATCGAAATTGTCTTCAAAATATTCACCTATACTGTAATAGGCTCTGCTTAACAAGAATTTAGTCAGTTTAGATTTAAACTTAGCAACTGACACAGTATTTTTAGGCTTTCCGGAAGCTTATTAAGTAGTTTTGCACCAAAATATTGGGGCTTATGTTCAAAAAGTTTTAGCCTGTGACCCTTTAATATATAGTTATTCTTTTCCCTTGTTTCATATGTGTGGACATCGGAGTTTGTGGAGGTTATATTCCTGTTATGTTCAAAAAGTATTATTCGCAGAATAAATATGCAGGGAAGAGTAAGTATTGTGACTTTGTGGGCTCATGAAATTAAAAGTCCAATTGCAAAAACTCAAAATGTTCTTTATCTCCAGCGAATTACAAATGGAACACTTGCCTATTACACAGAATTACGTAATGCACAAAATTACAATTCGTCAGTTCACCTGTCACAGATCCACTTTACACTCACAATTACGTATAGCTTCTCTGATGCACGTACACAGTCTTCTGGTCCGTTCACTCACTCGGCGCTCCTCACGGCTGCTCGCCAAGAACTGACTGACTCGTCTAAGGTGGGCCTTATATAGGGAAGACCACCGTTTCTGGAAGGGTCGCGGCTCGTACAATTATCCCAATATTTCCAGAACTCTGGTGGGAGGGGAAAGAGACGGTACAGGGCTCGTGCCGCTCTTCTAATCATTCCCTAAGTTAGTGAAACGAGACAAATGGGTAGGCGTCGGCTGAATGCTTCCCGTCTGGCCCCACTGCCGGCCGGTTCTCTCGGGAATTTCGACGTTCAGGTGACATTATGTTTATTTTTTTAAAATACGGCCTGCATGAACTCGTACGTGTTATTATTACCAGCTATCTGATAGCTCTTTTCTGTAGGAGAAAAATTCAGTTAAGGTTTAATTTGGAAGTGTGTCCCCACAGCTCTATGCCATAAGAAATGTGTGAATATATTAATGCAAAATATACTAACTTATTAGTACCTACTAAGAGAAAATTGGCTAAATATCTCAACACAAAAAGTCCTGAGTTTAATTTACATTCTAGTTTTTCAATGTGGTTGTTCCAAGTTAAATTGTCATCAATGATTAAACCTAAAATATTTACACTTTTTACACACTGGACTAGACTATTGCCTATATTAAGCTTATGTTCGAAAGGACGTCTCTTAAAATCAAATAGAATTAATTCGCGTTTTGTGTATTAGTACACAGTCTGATATCACTAAAATACTGTGCCACGAAATTGGAGTTTGATACCGAAATTAAAGAATTGAAATAAGTAAAGTATCATGATGGATTTCAAAGGAGTCTTTTATCTTTGTTACGACACGAACAGGTGTAGTTGTGTAACAAATACTAGGGAAAAGCACAATTCTGAGGGATAGCACTTGACTGTTTGTATAGGCATTCTTCGGACGCTTAATAATGGCATGACAAAATGGTCACAGAGGGAATCTTTGGTTGAATGAAGAGGGCTTCCAGAAAGTGAAAGTGACACACACCCCCACGCGCAGCTGTGAGGACAGTCCACGGCGTGAGGCAGATTAGGGCAGTCCACTTCTGTTTTGGTCGAGGACAGACCAGAAGTAATGAGAGAAGATATTTGTCGGTTCATATATACGTGAAGAAGGAATAAGTTTTATCGAGTAATAAACATTTCATAAACAGTAACTCAAAACAGTGATATTGGTAACCCTTGGTTGGCAACTTCAAGTTTAATGTAATAATAATAGAAGCAGTCATTAAACCAATTTGAAACGGGCATTAAACTATCTTTCTCATCCATACCCACGCATACCCTGAGATTAACCTCATTGATTTACCCTGAGCTAAACACGATTTGTTTCAAACTGTATCGCCAACGTGGAACTCTTTGCTCGATAATATATTCGCATCAAGGTCAAATTGAGTGAAAGACAATTCTTTTAAAAACTGGTCGCAGTGTGATGACTTTGAAATTCGGTTTTCTTTGCATACCAACAGATAAAATATCGAATAACCACTTACCATTTGAGAGACGTATAAATATTTTAAAATACAAACCAATAACAGGAAATATTCTGGAGATAACAGTTCCACAACACAAACCTATTTGACATAAATTGTGTGCTTTAAGGATATCTTTATTTTTAGTGTCGCGAACCCATTATTTACGCTAATGCGACTTTTGCTCACAAAGAGCCGACAGATAAAGATGGCGGAGATAAAGGACTTGCCGGCAAAGATTAAGTTGCGCTTCTGGAAACTTCGGGTTTCGTCTAGTGACAGACCATTCGATGTCTTGTTTATTCCAGCAATATTTAGTGATTGTGGTAAAATTTTGTAAATGACGTAAGGCGACTGCTGGGAGAATAGAACAGAGTAGGTATATTTCTACGGAAATAAAACACATTTGGAATTTCTGCAACTTGGACTTTTAATTCTACGTACCCACAAAGTCACATTTTGGAGTACTAGTTTGCTTGTTTGTTACAGTTGAGGCATAATGTTTTATTAAACACACTGTGTTCTAAACTAATTTGAGTACCTTTTAATGGGGGACGTACGAGAGAATGTTCAATGTTTTGTAAAATAGTATATAGTGCTAGCTATCACATAGCAAAATATTATGACTGTAAGTGGTCTGAGTGTACCTTTAAAAAATTAGATGCCCTAGTGTTGCATAGTAGCATAGTAGCAACACATAGTCTTCCATCAGCTGTCTTGGAATCTATAAAGTCCGCCTACCAATTCTTAGCACACCCAGGCTTGATAAAAGGTGTCTCTATGGAGAGGCACAAAACCCAAATGAAAGCCTCAACAGTTTGATATGGAAAAGGTGTCCCGATAAAACATTTGTGTCTTCCATAGTGAAGCAAAATAGCTACATTTGATGCTGCAATAGTGTTTAATAATGGGAATGTAGGCAGAAAGACAGTTATGCATCAGTTAGGGTATCAACCTGGTGTGTTTATGGAAACAATTTTGCAGAGTATCGACAACATTCGCATCGCTGGTGCAGACTGAGCTATGAAATTAATGCAGAAAGAAGCGAGAGAGAAGAGGAATTTAAAAATAAAGGCTGAAGAAGACCAGAATGAGGATACAGACTATGGATATGAGAAGTTCTGACTTAAAATTAAAAGGCAAACTGAATAATACTTTTTGTATTATTAATTGCCTTTCCCCGTAACTTGCATTTTCTACAACTTCAACCCAGTTTTCTCTCAAACTACTTCATCTACAGTGATGCAATTTACCACACAGCTTTCTTATGCCACAATGAACATTTTGTTGGTTCTAGAATTTACAATTAAGCTCCAGATAGAATGTGATGATACAAAATATATGAAATTATTTTAATTTTTAAAGCATGGATATGATTAACATTTTTTAAATTCTATACAGATTAAATAATAAATCTAAATCCAACAAATTCATTTTAGTGTGTTTTAAAAGTAAATACAAAATTTCAGAAAGGTAGGTTATGCAAATTTTGAAAGAAAATGGGCTTAAAGTTGTAAACATCTCCTCATATAGAAAACATATGTATCATCAGTTATAAACAAGTAAAAATTATGAAAACAATTGTGCGTATTAACTGTATTATCTTAAATGTGTATACTAAGTTCCACTTCTCTAACTTGAAAACTTTGGATGTTATGGCTATTTATGTAAGACCCTGAATATTTGAATAAGTCCCACCCTAAATTTATGTCCTCCAACAAGTCATGTCGGATAATGAATAAAATGGTGCTCAAATGGGTCCAGCATACATGGAGCTTAGAGTTATCTGACATCTGTCTTTCAGGACAAGAGACGACCCGGATAAAGTCTTATCCAGATAACTCACCTTGACACAAATTCGAAATCACGACCTCTTGAACAGGAGGCAGACACGATACCATCTACGCTAATTAGGCGAGGAAATATGAGTAATTAGAAACGTTTAGACAGTTATATAAACCTCATTCTCCATGAAAAGCACTTCAGAGGCTATCCAACAAGAGCTAAAATTTATTTTGACCTTTCATATGTGATGAGAGTTTACCATAATAGAAATTGTTAGAAACATTTTTCAGAAAATAAGAAACTTACAGAGTTCTCCATGTTAAAGAAAATATGAGAGCTGGATCTCTTTTACTATTTTTGTGTCGTGTTGTTAGAGCGATGCTAAACTGTGCGGGCTGTTCAATAAAAAATGATCATAATTTTTTACGGTCATAATGTTTCGCACTAAAAGTCAATCTTATTTTTTCTGTCAGCTTAATGTGAAACAAACAGGCCGTAGTAGTTTCATGGTTGGTACTCCTGGTTCCCGGCTGTGAGAACCAGGTAAGTTCAGACATGTTTAGTATCTGCTACCGCTGCAATGGAGGTAACACGTGAGGAACAGTAAGCGATTTCAAAGTTCTGCTTTCGTCTCAACAAATCTCCAGTTGAGCCTTATACAAGAGGCCTATGCACAGCCTGTTCTTCCCTACAGCACAGCTCTAAGGTGGTTTAAAATGCTTAAAAAGGGGAGACAACCAATTTCAAAGGAAGGTGGACCCGGTGCTCCAGTTACTACTCTTATGGAAGAAAACACCAACACTGCTGCTGCCATTGGGAGGGAGGATCAACGAATTAGCTTAACATCACTTTCTAAAATACTGAACATTTCACTGGTTGCCACCCACACGTTGGTGACAGAAACATTACACATGAGACGTGTTTGTGCGCGATGGGTTCCAAGACTGTTGATTCCCAAACAAAAGGACATTCGAATGCAGGTCTGCATGCAGTTGAAGTTGATGTTAGAGGAAGATCTGCAGCTTACTTTAAACGTCATCACTGCTGATGAAATCTGGCTACATGATTTTGATCCTGAGAGAAAACAGCAAAGCTCAGTGTTGAAATCTCCTTCATCACCAACCCCCCAAAAAAGCAAAAGTGGTTGCTTCTACTGGGAAAGTTATGGTCATCTCATTCTTTGATATTCGTGGAATAGTTTATCAGCACGTTGTACCTGCACACACATCAGTAACTGGACAACACTACAGGGATGTCCTGAAAAGATTGCAAGTCCATATCAGGCACAAAAGACCACATTTCCGTGAAGCAGGCTGAATGCTGCAGCGCGATAATGCGCGGTTACATATTGCCAAAGTTGTTGCTGTATATCTTGCAAAAATCAACGTGAAGTGCATCTTTCACCCTCCCTATATTCCAAATTTAGGCCCATGTGACTTTTCCTACTCATTAACTTGAAGAAACGCCTTCGTGGGAGGCATTATCCATCATCAGAAGCAGTGGTGAAGGCTGCGGAGGAGATTTCAAGGGATCTCTCAAAAATGGTTTCCAGCATGTCTGTGAAGACTGACAGAAACGCTGGGACAAGTGCATTGCATTCAGGGGAGACTTTTGAGAAGGACCATCAAAATTTTGAGGATGAGTAAAGGTACTTTGTTAAAAGAAATTGTGATCATTCTTTATTGAATAGTCCTCGTAATGCTGCATTTGGCATCTAATGCGGCTAGGTCTCTGTTACACTAAATTGATAATATTTTGCTACTAGTTTAATATTTTCACCATAAGGAGTAAATATGCCACAGTCGCTGTTTGCATAAATGTGTTCTGATGTTACTGAGAAACGTAATTAAAACTGTTGAACAAATAAATCTGCCAAATAATATCAGATACATAATTGTGTTACGTTTTGCTTGTAAACTGTCTGTAGCCACAACTTCCTAAAACATGAATATACGAATTTAATAAACACTTCAAATAAACTGTATAAATATAATTGATTAAGCTCGCCGAGAAACATATTTACAATGTATTTCATTACTGATACAAAAACTAACAGCTCGTCAACTGTTAATCGAATGCGGGCGGATTATATCGAAAGCCACGAAACAGCTGAAGTCTACTGCAGACAGTCCAACACTTGTATGTAAAAGCTTGAGGGAGGTTGGCCAGGTAGCTGAGTTGGCAGAGCACCAGCCTGTCGTGCTAAAGGTCCCGGGTTCGACTCCTGGCGGTGGGGTGGGGATTTTTCTCCGACCAAAGAAATTCCTCATCTTCCTCTTCCTCTTCATCTTCCTCATCTTCCCCAGAGTCTGGAAATATGAATGAGAGTGCGAAATTTTAAGCAGCCGTGGTTGGTAATGCGTATGTCTCTAGTGTTCCGCGGGTTTGAGTCCCTCCGTGGGCATGCGTGTTTATGTGTATAGTGAATAATTGTGAAACTGGGGAAAACAGATCAGAAAATAATCGGAAGAACGGAGGCGGACATCACCATTGGAGTTGAAGGTGGGTTATAAATGGGGGGCGGAAAAACTCCAACGTTACGTTGTATCAGACGAAGAATGAAATGGGGGAAATGATGTGCCCAGCGACCTTAGAGCCTATTATGTGTTTCAAATGGGAAGGTGTTTGTCCTTGAGCGTTACTAGTTGAACAACCAATCGGAGCGCTGCGCTGTTGTCATATTACATTCCGCCTAAGTGGTGTGCGACGAGCGCCAAACTAACCAATCTCTAATAAATACTATTCGCGCTAAGACAAAAATTCAGATTTTGCAGCAGCTGATCCACGAGCAAGGAGAGAGTAATGTATTTAACATAACCGTAGCTTAAATAGTTTTCCTAATACAAATAAATAAAGTAGATACCATTACATTATAACAATACATAGCGACGTAAGCACTGTAATGAACATCATTATTGGTTGGCATGTATGCGTGAACGTATATTTGAGATTACTCAGAACTGAAACGTAAACATTTGACATGACATGGTAAAAGAAATATGTACTTTGAATAAGCCAAGGTGTTTGTTAAATTCGATTAGAGGAAACGATACACTTCTTGCTAGTCTGGCAGAACTTGTCTAGTCACGTATCTTTGTTTATGAATGGTTCGTATTCTCTATTTACTCTAGAGTTCAAAGCAGTATTATTCAGTTACACTTCCATGAAAAGGTGTAACAGCTGGAGCAATGAGACGCGATCCACCTTCCCCTTACTACTGCCAGAACAACCACATAGAGTTAATGTGGGCGCAAAAATTATGTTACAAACAGAAATAATGTTTTCAAACTGACTGACGTTGAACGACTTATTTACAAAGTAATTGACAAGGAACACAACAAGACTGGAAAAACTGCGTGAGACATCATATAAACTACAAGAAGACGACTTTTGGAAAGAAATAGCACGTAAGGAGATTTTGGAACCTATCATCATATTTGTAGTACTCAGACTTTGAAGACAATGACAATGACGAATTATCTCTTAACGTAAGTAACCTTCACACCTATGCGGATGCACTGCTGGTATTTTCGTTGCATTAGAAAAATAAGTAATTCATAAACTATAATCATTTTTAAACTAAATATTTAAAACATTTGCAATTGTGATTTCATTAACTGTACTATTATTAAACTTTGGAAAATTCAGTTTGCTTTAGCGCCACGAACACTCGCAAGTGTGCGAGAGAGAGGGAAGCATATAAAGAGTGGAGATAAGGAATGGAATTGGCAACGGTGAAGGCTCTAACGCATTTGATTGGCTACAGGCGAGAGCTCTTCCCATTTGAAACACGTAACAGAGCTAGCCGACATTCATCCTTCCAGGATAAGGGAATTCCGCGGAAGAAACCTTATCCAGTTATGTCACCCTGAATAGATCCGAACTCCGAACCTCTTGAACGTGAGACAGACATTCTACCACCTACACTACAGAGGAGGGTCTGTAATTTATGTAGACTGTTTTCCGACAACACATAACGCTTCTGGCTATACTCTTCTTATGCTCGCCAATTATTTTGACGTAAGAAATTCTTAAATTATCATCGGCTAAACTCACACAGTAATACAAAGAAATCACGAGATGATTTGGTGCTATAGCTTCTGTCTGAAAAGTCCAGAGTTCTAGAAAAGAAACTGGACGTATCTCGAAAGGTTTTTCTGGCATATCAAGGTAAAAAAATCCAAAATTAATATGAAATGAAAAGTTTCCAGCCAAGCGTTTGCAAGTCGTGCACAAAAAAGAAAGCCTTTCGTAATTGAAATCAATTCAACAAAGACATACTTTTGAAGTAGTGGGCAAAAATAGATTTTGAACAATCTTTTCAGTATTTCAGCTTGTTCAGGAAAGTCAATATTAGATTTCATTAAGTTTTATTTTGTTAAATTAAACAGTTATCCATACTATAAGGAAGGTACGTGTAATATACCACCAGAGGACTTGTATGTACCCGAACAAACTGAGGGCTAGCCATATATGTGTAGAGTCCGGGGATGGTTCATTCCACCTACATCCGGAGTTTCATATCACATTTTTTCTACTCATGATCACCAGTATCTATTATTAGTTAATACAGTTATTTCCTGAAATTGGCCAAAATACTGTGTCAAAATAACCTCCTGCAACAATTGCAATATTACAATAAATTTTAAATAATTTATATGATGTAAAATGTAAATGAATATCGAATTTCATAATTATAATGTACTTCTACTAATACTCCGTTCAAATTAGCTATTTATGCAATTCAGGATGTAATCTCTCACATCTTTTATTACTTTCCAAGTTACATTTCATTCATTTGTATTTAATTTTGTTTCTATTATTGGATATTTATCTTTGGGTAGCAAAAAATAAATATGAGTATTTTCCCGATTGAATAGAAATATCCTAAATGATTTCAGCTCCTAAAACAATATCAGTCCTTCATAGCAGTGAGGTAAGTAGGAAGGCAAGTTGTCTTACTTCCGTTGAGAGATAATTTCCAATTACTCGTAAAGATAAAATATACATAATACTATGCTTACCACAACAGGAGTGGAAAAAATATATTAATTCTGTAGATAGGTGTTACATTCATTTTAAACGTGTCTTTTATTTGTACTTAAATACGAGGTTGTTCAATAAGGAATGATCACAATTTTTTTGACAACGTGCCTTTACTCACTCTAATAATTTGGATGGTTCTTCTCAAAATAGTCTCACCTGAATACCATGCACTTGTCCCAGCGTTGCCACCGGTCTTCGAAGACATGCTGGAAACCATTTTGTGAGAGATCCTTCAAAATCGCCTCCGCAGCCTTCACCATTGCTACTGATGATGGATAATGCCTCTCACGACGACCTTTCTTGAACTTAGGGAATAGAAAAGGGGCACTAAGGGGTTAAATCCGGACTATAGGGAGGGTGAAGGATGCACTTCACGTTGATTTTTGCAAGATATTCAGCAACAACATTGGCAATATGTGGCCGCACATTATCGTGGTGCAGCTCCCAGCCTGCTTCATGAAAATGTGGCACACAATGAAATGTTCAGTATTTCAGAAAGTGATCTTAAGGTAATTCGTCGATCCTCTCTCACAACGGCAGCAGCAGTCAGCTGACGTTTTCTCCTGTAAGAGCAGTAACAGGAGCACCGGGTCCACCTTCCTTTGCAATTGATTGTCTCCCCTCTTTAAACATTTTAAACGACCTTCGAGCTGTGCTGTAGGGAGGAACAGACTCTCCATAGGCCTCCTGTAACATTGTATAGGCCTCAACTGAAGATTTGTTTAGACGAAAGCAGAATTTCAAAGCCGCATATAGTTCCTCGCGTGTTACCTCCATTGCAGCGGTAGGCGATACTGAGCATGTCTGAACTTGCCTATTTCTCACAGCTGGGAACCAGGAGTACCAACAATGAAACTACTGCGTTGTGTTAGTATTACCTTAAGCTAACAGAATATAATAAGATTGAATTTTACTGCGAAAAAATATGACCGTAAAAAAATTATGATCATTCTTTATTGAACAGCCCTGGTAGATAGAAAAGTAGAAAGTAACAGAATTCACTCAAAGTAAAATATCCCTGAAATATTGTCATTTTAGGCATTTAAATGATCAAAATCATATAATTCCCGTATATGAAAAAAACATATTTTGAATTCCTTTCTAATAAATCCATGAGTGCATTCACATCGTATTCTCCACTCCCTCTTGTACAAACCATGTTATAAAACTTCATGTTTTCTAATTAAATTCAATCGAATTAATGTTTGTAGAATTACTTTTATCGCTTATTTTCGAATAGTTACTACGAGAATAGCAAAACATAGTAACTTTAAGTGACAGTCAAATGTTTTAAGAGTTAGTCACTACGAGGGTGGTCCCGAAGGTTTCCGACCTAATAGAGATACGAGATATTTCTTCAGATTTCATTTTTTTAGTTTTTCGACATAGTCTCCTTTTAACTCTACTCACTTCTCCCAGCAATGCTCCCATTTCTGTAACCCGTCCAAATAGCACTCGGCGTTTTTTTTTTTCAGCAAAATAATTGTTCACGAAGATGCCTGTCTCTTCATTGGACGAAAATCTCTGTCCTCCATGCGCAATTTTCAGATGAGGGAACAGAATGATGTCGCTTTGGGCTAGATCTGGTGCGTAAGGTGAATGCTCAACCAGTTCAAACTGTAATTCGTGGATTTTTGCCGATGAAACCTCTGAGGTGTTGTCTTGGTGAAACAGGATACCCTTTTTCTACAAATGTTGCCGTTTTCCGCAAGTGCTGCCTTCATCTTGTCAAGTAATGATGTGTAGTATGCTTCTATAATGGTCTTTCTTTTTTAAAGATAATCGGTTAAAATAACTCCATCACTATCCCAAAAACAGTCGGCATCAATTTCCCAACCAAAAATGCAGTTTTTGCCTTTTTTGAAGCCGGTTCATCCTTTGCAGTCCACTGTTTGGACTATATTTCTGTTTCGGGCGTATAATGGTGTATCCAAGTTTCATCTACAGTAATTAATCGGTGCCAAACTCGGATTTATTGCGCCAAAACTGTGCCAACAGAGCGTTGGAAATGTTTATTCGAAGACGTTTATGGTCTGACGTGAGCAAACGTGGCACCCAACGCGCGGACAACTTTCTCATGTCTAAATGTTGATTTAATATGTGACAATCACGTACTTTTGACATGTTCATAGCCTCTTTTATCTGCTTCACTTTAATTCGGTGCTCGTCTAGCACCGTTTGGTGAAGTTTGGCGATGTTTTCGTCATTAGTTGCAGATTTTGAAGGTCCCGAACCTTCATCGTTTCCCAAGCCCTTACGGCCACGCTTAAATTTAGTTGCCAAAAATTTCACTGTGGTAAATGGTGGTGCAGAGTCCCCATACACAGAATCCAACTTATCTTTGATTTAGATAGGCGTATTGCTTTTGAGAAACAAATATTTAGTGACATCCATTTTCATAAAAGCACTCACATCTAATCACTCAAACGTCTGTTACATAACAACTGAGCGTCCTAAGTGGATGAAACTTTGGCGAGTAACTGTCAACAGATGAACAACGAAATTCGCTAGCTTTTATTTACGAGTGCTGCTCCTTCATGTTGAGGTTGGAAACTTTTCAGACCACCCTTGTATGTGATGACATTGAAGTTCTAATTTATTTACATGAGCAGAGGTGTGAAAGAAAACAATGAATATCGACTTCTCCTCTGAGAAAAGTATGGGACAAATTCAAACGAACAAGAAAGAATGGCTCAACCAAATATATTACACCCGCATAAATGTATTATATATAGTGTATGCTGCAATTAGATGCACATTTTTGTCTATCTTTTACTGTGTACCAGTTATGCACGAGCTATTTAGAAGCAAGTGGACTTCGAAAGATTCCCAGAAAATGCAAGATATATATTTTACGAGGCATGTTTTTTAAGTCAGTACCGTTTAGCGATTTCGCTGCCGCAGCGCTACGGTCGGCGTTCCGCGCATGCGCGCTGGTTACCTACATACTTGTCTACGCACTAACGCCTTTACAGTCTGATTCTTCATTGTATACGTTGGTTATTGAGTGTTGCTTCACTGCTTGCTCCAAAATGCACCTCTCACAAAGTTAATAAAGAGAGTAATTTATATCGGCACACTCTTCATGAGCCCATCCTTTGCATTTATCGCATTGTATCCAATCTACCTCGCGAGATTCCTCGCATAATATACAGCAGGTATTTTCAGAACTTTTGCTGCTCCCTGTTCCAAAATTAATCTTCTTTTTGCCCTTGACTCCAGATGTATTAGAAGGCATCTCAAGCGCTTCTTTATGAGGTGTTCCTGTCAGGACCACATCTGGAGGCCTTAGATTGCCGAGCTTCTCGTGTTGTCTTCTGAAATGTTACACAATTTGCATGGTATGCAACAGCAATAATTATAGAATGATCATTTACTGCAATAATTTAAGAAAACTTTTTCAAAATTGCTGTTTATTTGAAATGTATTACCTAACTTACTTAATCCGTGTAATTTTGTTCGGACCAAATTACAGTTTATCTTCGGCCCAGATTACACGACACGACAGAGGTTTATGAATATCACATATCTTATTAACCTAAATTAATTAACAACGTAAATCTACGCCACACTTACTTTCACGTATTGGAGTGATCTGTATTGTAGATTTGTTTCCAACGAAAGCGTCTAGGTGAAGGAGAGCACTAATAAAAGCGGGACAAAATTACAGCAAAAATGACAACCTTCCTTCGAGGTCACTGTGGAAAGCCAAAAAGTGGTAAGGGCGTTTGCAACAAGAACTGCTCAAGATAGCCGTCTGGATGGTACTGTCATGTGTCCATTTTCTTAAACTGACCGAGGACCAAAACATACCCTGTTCCAAATTACACGGCCTTCCCATATGTCACATTATTAAATAAATGTTAATAAATCTACAAATGTCAACACAACATTCTTCATAATAAACTAATATTTCTCGTGTTCTAAATAATCACATACATTTATTCATTACACCGTTTTTTCACACTTTGCCTTGAAATGAACGTCTTTCCATTTACTTTATGTCAGGGAGAAATCGTTCACCTTGTTGACACTGTCAAGATTTCTTGGGAAAAGAAAGTGCAAATGAGAGAGCAGGAAAGGTACTTTCACACTCATATTGCAACCCAGCTTTTGAAACTTCTTAAGCCTATATTCTATAATATTTTTGTAATTTGGATGCATGTAATTTCTCAGACAGCTTACGATGACGTTCTTATAACAAATCTATGCCCGTTTTTTTTCAGTATCTGTCATTAGTTGTGGCCCAAGTACGTAATATTTTCTCTTTAGTTTACCTAGAAATATTTCAGGGAACTTCTTGCAGATTTATTTGCAGCAGTTCTTATTCTTATTTAAAGTCTTAATAAATTACTTCGTTAAGCCTAATTTAATGTGTAAATATAATCAGATAAAGTTTTTGGAGTCCACAAGATACTCATGAAAATTATTCATTCCTGGCACGAACCAACCAATCTGATGTTAGGAAGCTTGTATCGTATAAAGTTTTATCAACTTTTATAAACAAATATTTTATACAGAAAATTGTTACGATGGCTGCGTATATTGATTTTGTAGTCGATAGTTGAATCTAGCGGCCATGTACGAAACCAGGTCATTAGTGTAGTTATAACTGCGGTAACTAGGGCAACATACAAATTTCATTTTAACCTTACCACATTCATTACCGCACCGAGTGCAGTAAAGTAGGTCAATACCGCACCAAGTGCAATAAAATAGGCCGTTATGATACTTGTTTCGAGCTTATAATCTTCCACTTTACACAATTAAAGTAGATAAAATCTGTTTGTATGGTTATTTAAGTTCCGCGCCCTCCAAAGATGCCTTAAGAAGTTTATCAAGAGAATTCATCCAGTCCAAAGCAGCCGTTATATTGATAATATTTGTTACCTTTGTTTTTCTCAAAACCGATTAAAACTCCACATGTTTACGATATGTGTATCTTCAATAAGCTATGCTGTCGCAGAAACATTGTTGTACCGCTAGCGCAAGCTGCGGTCCACGCGTAGACGAGCACTGGGCGCTTGCAGACAGAGACAGAGTGATGTCTGGATAATTCTTTTCTTCTCTTGCCACCGTGAAAAACCTTGAAACGTCGGCGGCTTTCTAGAAACAATGGCTGGGGTATAAAAAGCCTCGCAAGGTGTGAGTCAGTCAGCAGTTAGTTGAGTGTGCAGCTTTGTGGACATTTGTGAGAGTACCGCAGTATTTTATTTCGTTTTTACGTATGGCAGACGACCTTGAAGACTGCGTTTGCGTATGTGTCATCATTTCGCTGTTGTAAGGGGTGCATAAAGTGTCTTTTTTAGCGAAAGAAAACGCATTTTAAATTTCTGCCAAAAAATTAATTTTACTAGCACACAAATACACAATACGTATAGCTATTCTCAGTAACATAGACGTAGCCTGTGAGATCCTCTTTATTCTGAATGCCTTTTGTGAAATTGGTAAACCTTAATAAACGGACACAATCTTATTAACATATTTGTATCTCATTTTACCTTATAGCTATACAGACAGCTTGAAGTAAGAAGCGAATTTCTTTTTAAAAATCTGATTATTCTTTTAACCTATCTTCTTCTGAAATGTAAGGTAATCCATGGCGTAACGGCCCGCAAGCGGGTCAGAGATTGCCATCCCGACTGCCGGACTCACGCTCATATACGCAAGGCGAGGTAGACAATCATCCAACCGACCGGGAAAGAGATGTGCTTAACATCTCGACAACTCCAGTTGGACAGGTGGCTTTCTAGACCAGGGTTCTCTACCTAGCATAGCTCCTCAATTTCCACATGGTACTGAATACCACATTCTCTGGCAGGGAATCAACTCGCAATGCTGCCATCTCGGTAGTGTAGATGGTAGCGTTTCTGCCTCAAGATAAGGGGTCCCGAGTTCGAATCTCGGTCAGAGCGAGTTACCTGGTTAAGATTTTTACGGGATTTTCCCTTATCCTGAAAGAGGAATGTCGGGTAAGTTAACGCTCTATAGATCCTTGGCCCATTCGAGCATCATTTCACCCATTCCATTCATCGTCCGATATGACAACGGTGGAGGACGTAAAATTTGAAAGCAATAAAAACGGCGCAGAACAATCTTCTTCTAAATATAATAAAGTGTAAATTAAGACCCAAGCTTTCCTGGCGACGAATATGCTCAATTTCTTCTCGGGCAGCAAGCCAGAAGCAGAGACGATTAGATATCGATGTTTCGGCAGTTGCATCACTCCCATCATCAGGATATTTATTAAATGTTATAACCATAAATGAAACACTGGATATAACAAAACGATCTTTATCTAAACGCTTATAGTTTGCATCATAATCTCAACGACTGGGAGTTCTCAATACACTGACCCACAGAGCTTTGTCTACCTCTGATCCCAGCCACTTAAAACAAGAATCACAGCACCTGAGACTCACTTTCCCTCTAAACGGCTACTCCGAATATGACGTTGAAGCCTCGATCACCAAAGCTAAGAAAGGGAAACCGGTAATACAGCAAGCGTTGGATAAGCCTGCCGATACAGCCTGCATCCCGTTTACCGGTAATATATCCGACAGAATCAGCAGAATTCTCGCCAAATACATCCCACAAGCCACCTCCGAAGATTAAACATCTGTTGAGACCAGTGAAAGACAAACTATACTTAGAAAATCCGGGAGTGTACCGCATTCCCTGTGAATGCGGGAAATCGTATATAGGACAAACCGGAAAGAACATCACTACCGGAATAAACGAACATGAACGGAGAATTCGTTTAATGCAACCTGGGAATTCTGGGCTGACAAAGCGGTGTTTTGATAACGATCGTAGAGCCAATTTTCAGGAGACGACCATCTTGGCAATATGCAACAGTTACTGGGAGCGCAGAACTAAGGAGGATTTGGCCATTTCCTCCGACAGGAGCACGCTTAATCATGATGTTGGATTTCAGGTTATCTCCTCATTGAAACCGACCTTAAAATGAAATCCGTCGACCTAAGAAGCACAGATCAATGCAGCTTGATAATCAACTTAAGTAGCTGCGGTTCTTTGGTACAATTAGTTTTTTATACTCGCGCCATTTCCTGACCTGGCATTTAAGTTACTGAAAAGAGTCTTTTGTTCAGTAATGCGAATTTTGAAAGTGTTTTGTCTTTGTTTATATTTCTGTTATATCCAATGATTCATTTGTAGTATTAACATTTTATAAATATCCTTATGATATAAGAGTTGCACACTCCCGAAACGTCGATTTCTAATCGTCTTTTCACCTGACTTGCTGCCGGAGAAGAAATTGGACATACAATAAAGTGTATAACTAGAAGTAGAGAGAAAAAGCTCTAACGGGTTACACTTACAAGATGTTATCTACCATTGTAAAAACTATTCTTAAAACTCTTCTTCTCCTATCTGACTTACGTTAATGGGGATATCATTATTTATACTTATTTATACATTATTTATACTTCCTACATCCTTGTAGATACAATGGGACTAGGTACAGTAATACTACACTCACACACATACACCGATTTACACAGAAATTTTAGTAAATATCCTTTTGATTTATTGGATATGACAACATTATTTCCCATGGAGCATCAGTATTGAATTTTTTGTGTAATTCAATGCTTCCACTACTTAATATGGCTACGTAATAGAGAAGGAGTTCGTAAGAATGATTTACCAACAGGCAGGGACTTTACTACCGATTTTGTAAACATTATGACACATAAGTGTAAAGAGGAGAAAGTTGGGGATGGTAGAAGGTGAAAGAGTGCACTTTGCTTATCGTTATGATACGGCCGAACATACCTAAATGGAACCAAAGAGAAAGCTATTTGTGGAATTTCAGTTCAGAGATAAATTCGAAAAGGATTTGTTCAGTCGAGAGAAACCCCGATTAACGGTCCCGTTATTTACAGACGTTATTTTTAGGTTAGTAGATATCTGGCTTACCCAGCAAACACGCTGCCAGAATTATAGAGAGGGAATCTGCTTTTAAAGGATTTGCCAGTGCAACATTAAGTCGGTACCTGCTAATGTTATTACTTTCTTCACTTAAAGTTAAGTAAGGTAAATAAAAGCACAGCGTCTAGGCGTTCAAGCATTGTGTATTTGTTAACAAATTATTCTACAAAATATGCGAGAAGAACATATAAGAGGGGATGACGTGAAGTTTTATAATAACCCGGTAACTTTTATGCCAGAATGATGAAAGTTTTTTAGTGTCATTATTGATTTCTCAGGACATATTTTTGGTAGCTTCAGTGCTTTGAGTCCTTTTGTTTTTTTACATTGAGTGTCAGATGGAGAAAATTGAGGCTCATTGTGTGATCAAGTTCCTACATCTGTAGGGCAAAACTGCCAGGGAAATCTATGATGAGATGACAGCTGTTTATGGAAATGATTGCCCATCGTATGACTATTATCAGGTAGAAAAGGAATTCTCAAACTGGTCACATGTCCCTGACAGATGAGCCAAGAACTGGTAGACCGTCAGCTCTCACAGTGAAGAAAGTGGAGTGTTTGTTACTGGAAGACAGACTAGCAACCATACAAATGATCATGAATGAGACACATCTTAGTTATGGTAATGTGTAGAAAATTATTCATGACGAACTGCACATGTCTAAGGTGTCTGCACGGTGGGCTCCATGTTTGCTAACCCCTTTCCAAAAGCACACACGGCGTCACCTTTCAAGACAGATCTTGATGCTGTTGGAACAGGATGAAGATTATTTTCTTGATCGTCTGGTTACCATGGATGAATCCTGGATCTATTAGTATGGCCAGAGACAAAAACCATGAGCATGGAATGGAAACATGCCGATTCCCGCCTCCCAAAAGGGCAAAAGTGTATAATTCAGCTGGGAAGGTTCATGCTTTCTGCTTTCTGGGGACTGTCGAGGAGTCATCCTTACAGATTATCTTGCCAAGGATCAAACCATCACTGGCAGATGCTACTTCAATCTTCTGGACAAGTTACGAGCAGCTCTGATTAGGAAACGAGACGCTATGCTCTCCAACGTTGTTCGCCTTCTGGCTGACAATGCACCAGCTCATTCATCTTAAGTTGCAGTTGACAAAACAAGAAAATGTGGCTTTGAGGCCTTACAACATCCGCCTTATTCGCCCGATCTCGCACCAAGTGACATTCTTGTTCCCGAAAATGAAGAATCCATTGAGTTTTCGCCGATTTGACAGTACAAATGACGTCATTAATGAAGTGGAAGAGTTATTTAAAGCGAATTCTGCACACTTCTACAATCAAGGTAATCTGGTGTCAAGAAACGCGAGGAAAATTGTGTAAACCAGAATGCTGACTACACAGAGAAGGACTAATAAGCACATATCAACAAAAACTCTCTATCACATTTTTAAAGGGTGATAATTATAACTTTAAAACACCCCCTGGTATATGAGGACTGGCCTCGTAGCTCATTCGGTAGAAATGAAATGTGAAGTGTTTAACGCCTGCTTTTACTACATAGGGCACCGCAGGCGATGACACTGATGATGCGTGAGATGAAGATGGAGCACCGTAGGAATGAGATGGCGGGGGAAACCGGAAATCCCGGAGATAACCCGCCCCATCACCGTGTTCTCCATCACTGGTCTCACTTTGCGGTCGCCTGGGAACAAACCCGCGCCGCCTTGGTGAGAGCCAAGCGGTCTAACCACTGAGCCACGGCGCGGCCTATTCGGTAGAGCACTTACTTGCCGTGTTAGGGGTCCCGGGTTAGATTCCGTGCAGTGGAATTGGGGTTTTCTCCAACCAAGATTCTTCCCTAGAGTCTGGAAGTGTAAATGACAGTGGGAATGTATGCGTGATTTAATGATTAAAACCCAAAGAATACGAGTTAACACCTTCGAATGTTTCAAAAGACATCGGCCGCCGATATGACCATTGGAGTTAAAGGCGGTGTATAAATAGGACAAGTTAAAAACAAAGAAAACGTATATGTGAAATGATAAAGTAAGAAACATTTTAGATAAATCATGTTTATAAATCATCAAGCATTAGATGAGAAATTAGATTTCATTGGATGCACAAAAATTGCAAAAATAAAAATAAGAAAATTAAACACACGTGTTTGGGGAACTGTGTGGAAGATAATATAACATTATACCATATTAATATAGCATTATTTATTTAGAGGACAGAATTATTCTGATGAGGAAATCAGGTGGCGGCTCGTCCTTACGTGCTGAAGTGCTGCAGCACGCTCTTTTCTGTTTTATAAATCACAATGTAGAAATTTTAAAACATCATGTAAGTAACAATGCATTATTACAGGTGAAAGAAATAGAGTACGGCCAAAAATAAGCTTTTAGTGCATGGAAAACACCTTCGTAACTAATGGAACGCATCCGTGACGTCAACGTGCTGAGAGCCAGCAAGCTCGGTAATCAGTATTGCGCATGCGTACAACCTTCCCTTCTTGCCTCACTGATGTCCTAAGCTCCCTAGACTTTCGCACAACTGCGTGCTGCATCTGGTTGTTGCGCGGTGAAGCAGGGTCGCCAACACTCATAGTTATAGCTGTAGAACTTGAGTATGCATTGAAAATCATTTAACAATCTATCATTGCTTTATATTTTAGTTCTAGAAACTAATTCAATTCTTCTTACGTAAGCAGATCCAATACCTAATCGCCGGAATTATATACTACAGCACAAAGACTGTACTTTCTCCAGCAAGTGGATACAACATTGGGTTACTACCGTCGGACTAGACCCCCCACTAGATGTTTGACAGATTCCAACAACCCTAGACTATATGCGAAGCTATGTGCATGACCGAAGTTATCTTCTGACCGCAACTGACTACACATCGAAGAAAATCTATGAGCTATTGATACTTCCCTGTAAGGCTCCTGCTATGCGCATATCCAGGAATTGGAGAGCGGACACTCACTATTCAGCTATGTTCTCTAACATCTCATCGAAACATCTGTCGGCAAGACTCCGATCCCTATGGTTTATGGTGGTACATGATATCCTGACCACCCGCAGTCGTTTACATAGGATACGGCTCTCAGATTCAAGTAAGTGTATGAAATGTGATGGGGAGGATACCATACAGCATAGACTTTATCAATGCGCAGTTGTAGCGCCGATTAAGGGACGCCTTTTGAAGTATTTACAGAAACTCTGTTTGACCCGATATGATTGGTGTACCCCACACATTCTTCTCGAACCGAAATTTGTGATCACTCCGTCTGCCAGACATCGGTTTTGTGTTTGGTTACTAGCTCATACAGTGTATTATTTACTGCAATATTCGGAGTATGTGAATCCTTTTGAATATGTGAGTTATCTGAAAACAGAGCATGCTAAGCTCTTTGGAGATAGAAAATCTGCCAAGTTTTATAAGGCATATCAATTCTTTTTAGAACGAAGATAATTAGTAGTTATTTAGTGTTTAGTAAATTTCGTCAAACAAGTCTCTTCTCTCATTTTTTCTTGTCCAAAATGTGAATATCAGGGTGTGAAATAAATGTATTAAAAAATAGACACGAAAACTTTCACTCCAACTATGCTTTACGTGGAAACTTGTTATTCTTAATTTTCTCAAAGATATTTCTCAATGTGTTGATTAAACCACACATTTTCATACATTTTTACGAATAATAAAATGATATATTACATTGTTTTAAAAAACGGTTATAAATCGCAGGGCAGATTATGATGCACCTATCATGTTGGCACGATACTCCATTCCCGCCACCATAACGACAATCCCTTATAACAACTGAATATAGTTCACATGCTCGCATTGTATCTATTTAGTGGCTATATCAGTTTTTTATTTTGTGTGTGAGTGTGAAACGTGTTATAAATTCATTTTATTCAGTGTAAGAGTAATTTAATACTACGAAAAATTTAACTAATATATAATGAACACGTTTGACGAGCTTCTGAAAACTCCCTTTTCAAGGAGAAATTTAGAAGAAAGGATTGGTATAAACATGTTAGCGAGACCAACATCCGATCTAAAATTGAGCAAAAGGCGAAAGGAAGTAGAAATTCTGTTTATACCATGAAGATCATTCGGAATATGGACTTCATTTTTCGAAACAAGGTGAGTTGCATGGAATTTTTCCCCCAGCATGCTGTCATTTTCCGGCACGACCCGCCTCTGGTAGAAATCAAACATTTATTTAAGGACCGGAAAAATACTTCAAGCGAAAATAAATCCCATTTATATAAAAACTAGTATTACACAAAGCTCTGTACACACGAAAATGGAAAAAAAATCTATAACATATATACAAATATAACAATTTATAACTTAAAACTTCACTTATCTGATCAGAAATGATACTTTTCTTATAAATTGTCCAGCATCGCAATTTCATATAAACTTTTACACATCCTCAGCCGGAAACAAAGCTGTCGTCATTGTTGCAAACGCTAGATGTTAATATGTTCTTTTTAGTACTACCAAAATCTGAAAATAAAACAAATTTAAAAACAGAATCCACTGCCGGTATTTAAAAATTCATTAAGGGATGTTTGTTTTCTAAAATAAATATATTTTCCCAAACCATTAAATCTCTCGGACCATTTAGCTGTTTTAATAATTTAACTTCTGGATTTATTTCATGGTTAAATGACCAAAAATGATCTGTTACGGCCGATATATCAGTCTGTTTATACTTAATTTTATGAAACTGTTATAAAAAATATCACCATTTCTTATAGGTGAAGTTTTAAGTTACATATCATTGTTTATATTTGTATATATTTTTTTTTGCTTTACTGTTAATAGCTTCGTATTTTACGTATCTATAAAATAACACTGGGCACAATGAAAATGTTTCGGGCCTAAATATAGTTAATTTATATGTATTTACATCTGCTAATTAAAAAATCAGCATAAAATGATAGATTAGCGCTTGTTTTGAAGATAAAGTTACATTTCAGGATTTAGAGTGAAGATTTTAAATTTGGGGGAATGTTTGGGTGAAGTTGGCACACCTGTCAAATAGCAAAATACAATCAGAGAGAAATTTTGGAAATTAAGTGATGCAAAAGTTAAGGGAGGTATTTTTGTTGGACCACAAATAAGAGAACTTGTAAAGGATCCTGCATTTGACCAAATTTTGGAGGGGAAAGGAAAGGAAGCTTGGGAAGCATTCAAGGGTGTTGTTCATGGATTTTTAGGCAAAAGAAAGAGATCACAACTACAAGCATTTGGTGACAGTGCTCCTGCAGAAATACCGTAACCTTGGATGCAACATGTAACTTAAGATCCATTTTCTCCACTCCCACCTAGAACTTTCCCTTCCCAGTTGTGGAGCTGTTTGTAATGAACATGGGGAGAGGTTCCATCAGGGCATTTCTGTTATGGAACAAAGATATCAGGGCCGTTGGAGACCACTCTCGTTTATGCGCTTTTATAGCGGTTTAATGTGGAGTAAATAATAAGGATCTAAATTCCATCTCAATATAAGCATGACTTATGGGGAATTCTCTTCAGTACAGCCTTCGTCATGCTCAACAGTTTTGTATCAATTCTCCTCACTATTATCCATCACACACCAGTTATAATGAGCAACTGTTCACACAGGAACCGTAAGGAAGAGACAATTTGTAAGTGTATTGTTAAAGAGAATTAGTTGTTCTTTCACACTAACCGTGTGTAGGACGACTATAAATTAGTAAAGTCAGACTGCAAAATTCAATGCCATAGCCGGGCTTTGAACCACGGATACCCCGGTCTCTGTCTGACCGCTCTTAACAATTGAGCTAGTATAGCCAACGTGCCAGCATGGCATTAAATTTTACAACACAGCTGGAGAACTTAATGTCATGCTGGGACGTTCGCCATTAGCTCAATGGTTAGCAGGGGCCGGATGGAGACCGGAAGATCCTTGGTTCAAATCCCCGCTATGGCATTGAATTTATGCTGTTAAAACCTTTACTTGTGTTTTAATTCAATGAACACGCATTAAAACTATTTTTCTACTTTCTTTATTGTGTACAGTAAGAAGTACTTTTGTCCTGCGCCGTATCGTTTGCGGGCTAGAGCAGCATGCCTTGGTCCCTGGTCACGGAAAGCGGCCCGGATTCGATCCCAACCATGTGGTGGGGATTTTAGGTCGCGGGTATGGGACCGGTGCCCACTCAGTATCGTGAGGAAAGTGAAGAGCTTACGCTGGTCACGGGATCCAACATTCCGGCTGGGGGATGCCGAAATGCTGACCACATCTCCTCCCTGTATCGGTTGGATGATCGTCCACCTCTGCCGTTCGTAAGTGGCGTGAGGCCGGCAGTCGGGTTGGTAGGCCTTGGCCCTCTAAGGGCTTTCGCGCCATGGGTTATTATTATAAGAAGTACTTTATTCCACTCAAAAATTCGATTTCGCGGTTTCACCGAAAATACGGATTTTGAGACCCTTTGAAGTCAGGAAAAAGGACTTTTAGAGAATGGTACACGTGCAGGTGAACATAAATAAAAAAAATAAGTTAAACACCAAACTTAGTAGCTAAGCTCAGCATCTCCCAAAGTTGAAACGGAAAGATTTTGAAGAACACTTCCCCAATGAAACAACCATGCACGTAGAAATATTTCCGAACACTTTGACTTTCTCAAAAAGATTCTAACAATTTGGATTAAAATACTTTATTCTTTAGCACATTTTTCCCAAAAATGTAATGTGTACAAATATTTTAAATTTTATGGCACCAGCCTCCGATGTAATCTGCATTCGGAATAACCTTTGTAAGTCATTAACTGTAAGACATAGCTAAAATATAAGTACAAATAAACGTAGATCTCGCTAAAGATTAGACTTGCTCATTTATTCGCTCACTCTCTTGCTCACTCACTCACTCACTCACTCACTCTGAGCTAGCCACCTCTAAAATATTTCGGTTTATATTTTAAAGTACTTACACTTTACTAAAGCTTAATGTCGCTATTCGCTCCCTCCAGTGGTCCATACTAAGAGACCCCACTTTCAAAGCTATCTCATAACAAACAGCTCCTTAAAGATTTGGCTTTCATCTAAGAAGACTATGTTAGCTTAGTACTATGCACCTACATTGAATTAACTAATACAACAATTTCTGAAAAGTTTTACTTCCTTTAATGAGGTAAACAGAAGAATAAGAGTGTGTGAGAACAATATGTATAGAAGTGATTAAGGAAGCCAAGTGATAAAACACATTCTGATAATTTCCGTTTCTAGAAGGAGAGCTGAATTTCAAAGCCAACACACAGCAAACAAATCTTAAAATATTTGACTACTGCTTTATCTTATTCCAAAGGTGGTTTTTCTTGTCGCGCCGCTGCGTTGGTTGGTTAAAAAATTGGCTAATTAAACGAAAAATGAATAAAGTCATGTTAAAGTAACCAATTAGAATTTTGTTAACTCCTTATATCCAATTTTACAGATACGAGTCAAGAAGTGGGGGCTGATACAGAGATATTATCAATATAGAACGGTGTGTGGAAAGGAACAAAATGAAGGGATATTTGTGAATTAGAGAGGGAGAGAGGAATGTCCATTAGTTGGAAGAGAACACTTATCGTGTATAATGGATTTAACGTACATAAATCCATGCGTTCTGCTAGTTTTCAAATACATTCACAATTTCAGTGTCATAGGCAAAAGGTTCGCACCAATCACATCATCAGAGGTTAGAAAAACAATGTCACGGATAATCTATGGAGTTTCGTATTTAAGACAATCGAATATAAATATAAGAGGGTGGTCTGAAAAGTTTCCAACCTCAATATGAGGATGGTAGCATTCGTAAATAAAAGCTAGTGAATTTTGTCGCTCATCTGTTGACAGCTACTCACCAAAGTTTCAGCCATTTTAAACGCTCAGCTGTTATGTAACATTCGTCTGAGTGAGTTGGTGCGAATGCTCTTATATAAAAATGGACAAAATCAAGTATAGAGATGCCATTAAATATTTGTATTTGAAAGGCAATGCGCCTACGCAAATCAAAGATGAGTTGGATTCTGTGTATGGAGACCCTGCACCATAATTTACCACAGTGAAATTTTCGGCAGCTGAATTTAAACGTGGCCGTAAGAGCTTGGGAGACGAACGTTCGGGACTTCCCAAAACTGCAACTACCGACGAAAACATCGCCAAAGTTTACCAAATAGTGCTAGACGACCGCCGAATGGAAATGAGAGAGGCTATGAACATGTCAAAAGAACGTGTATGTCACATATTAAATCGACATTCAGACACGAGAAAGCTCTCCGCACGTTGGGTGCCGCTTTTGCACACGTTAGACCCCAAACGTGTTCGAATGAACGCTTCCAAGCTCTGTAGGCGCAGTTTAGGCACAATTAATCCAAGTTTTGATGCCGATTAATTACTGTAGATGAAACTTGGATACACCATTATACGCCCGAAACAAAGATAGAGTCCAAACTTTGGACTGCAAAGGGCGAACCGGCTCCAGTATAAATATGAACTGTTTTTTGTTTGACTGGTGAATGATGGCGACTGTTTTGGGATAGACATGGAGTTATTTTAATCTATTATCTTCCAAAAGGACAAACCATTACAAGAGCATACTACACATCACTACTTGACAAGCTCAAGGCAGAACTTGCGGAAAAACGGCCACATTTGCAGAAAAAGAAAATCCTATTTCACCAAGACAAGGCACCGTCTCCCACCTCAGCGGTTGCAATGGCGAAAATCCACGAATTACGTTTAGAACGGCTTGACCAACCGCCTTAATCACCAGATATAGCCCCAAGCGACTTCTGTTTGTTCCCTCATCTGAAAATTGCACTCGGAAGACAGATATTTTCGTCAAATGAAGAGGCAATCTCCTTCGTGAACAATTATGTTGCAGAGAAAAACGCCGAGTACTATTTGGACGGGTTACAAAGATGGGAGCATTGCTGCGAGAAGTGTGTAGGGTTACAAGGAGACTATGTTGAAAAAATTCTGACAAAATATCTGGTGTTATAATTAGGCCGGAAGTTTTTCAGACCACCTATGTATAGCTAACGGAAACAAATGAGAGTTTACTGGCAGAAGGAGTAAAAGATCCATGTGAAGCGCCGTTGATACTGCCTCCTATATGTCACCTTTACATCATCGCCATATATAGCCTGTGTAGAACTGAATCTTAACACAGACATATTTAAAACTCAAAAAAAGTTCCAAAGTCTACCTAACAATTTCAGTCCACCATGAAAATGAGAAAAAGATGACAAAACATTTTAATTAAAAACCTTAACAAGAGAAATTGTTACTATCATTGCTTCATTGCAATTTCCGTTTTAAAGAGCGGGTTCACAATTGAAACAACAGAAAATATTTGGCAGAGAAAAATATGCACATTCAAGTTATTTTCGCATCTCGTGCAAAGGTCTACTAATCCTGTTTAAATAAAGGGATTTCATTAACTTAAGAGGCTTACACATTCAAAGACGTGTATTCCTTTAGTTACTTGTCATTTTAATCTTAATGTAATCCGGCGATTACATAAAATATAATGAAATTTCTGTTACTCTTAAGTCAAGCAGTCCATTTTAAAATATATATGTCGTGAAATGGTGCTTTTAATCAATGCGAAACGTTTTTATAAAGTGACAACTTGTTGAGCAGACGCCATATTAGAATGTCGTTAGATGAAATTCTGGTAGGACATTATTTAAGTATTAATTAAAATACTCTGTGTGATCGTACCAAACTTTATGCTTGAGTTTAGATCTCAACAAAGTATTACATTAAGGCTTTTATTGTGTTTCAAATGGGAAGAGCTCCAATCAGATGCGTTAGAGCCTTCACCGTTGCAACCTCTTTATCCCAACTCTTCTTATATATCCCTCTCTCTGTTGCACACTTGCGAGTGTTCTTGGCGCTAACGCAAGTTGAATTTTCCAAAGCTTTACAACAATGTAGTTGTTGAAATCACAATTGCAACATGGATATTCGTATATTACGCAAATATCTTAAATATTTAACATAAAGCTAATTATAGTTTATGAATTACTTATTTTTCTAATCCAACGAAAAGACCAGTGGTGCATCCGTATACCTGTGAATGTTACGATAAGAGATAATTCGTCATTTTCATTGTCTTCAACGTCTGAGTACTGCATGTTTATGATGATAGGTTCCAAAATTTCATTACGTGCTATTTCTTTCTTAACGTTATCTCCTTGTAGTTTATCTGATGCCTCACGCAGTTTTCCCAGTCTTGATGTGTTCCTTGTTAATATCTTATTGAGTAAGTCGTTCAACGTCAGTTAGTTTAGAAATATTTCTGTTTGCAGTATAATTTGAGTGCACATTAATTCTATTGGACTGTTCTAGCAGGATTAGGGGGGAAGGTAGATCGTATCTCATTGATCCAGATGATACACCTTTTCATGGGAGAGTAACTGAGTAATTCTCCTTTGAACTCTACAGTAAATAGAGATTATATACGAATCATTCATAAAAAAAGATATAATGTGACCAGACACTTTCTGCAAGACCAGTAGGAAGTATATTGTTTCTTCTCATCGAATTTAAGAAACACCTTGGCTTATTCAAAGTACATATTTCTTTTATCACGTCATGCCAAATGTTAACGTTTCAGTTCTGAGTAATTTCAAATACACGTTCACGTATACATGCCAACCAATAATGACTACAGTGCTTACGTCGCAATGTTTTGTCATAATATACTGGTACCTAATTTATATATTTGTATTAGGAAAACTATTTGAGCTAAAAATATGATATTTTTACGGTTATGTTAAGTACATTACTCTCTCCTTCCCCATGTATCAGTTTTGGCAAAGTCTGAATTTCTGTCTTAGCCCGAATAGTATTTATTAGAGATTGATTAGTTTGCCGCTCGTCACACACCACAAAGAGGGAATGCAATACAACACCGCAGGACTCTGATTGGTTACTCACCTAGCAGCGCTCTAGGACTAACACCTTCCCTTTTGAAACATAATAGAAACATGTCTCCACTCCAATGTACCATTTACATGGAAAACGTTTACAAATCTCTGATTTTGTGAAAAATGTTTCTAAACAGTTTGATTAAATTGCTATACCAGGTGAGTCAACTGCCCCTTATTCTCGAATCCTATGCTCCAACATGAAAATATGAACTCCATTACTATGTTCTACCCGCGTATTTAACATGGATGTTAAACATTCGAGTAAATTTGTACTAATATAGATTTTATCGCATTGCCTGTAATATATTCGTGATTAACTGACGTATACAAATGTTCACTTCAACTAGTGAATACTATATGTTAGATGGATTGTTTATCTCACACGTTAGAACGAGTTAGAACGAGCACAAAACTACAATTTCGATAATCTGCTGTCACGGTGGTTCGAATCCTCTGATAAGATATACTAATTTTTTTAAAGTGTAATGCTCAGAATTTGCAATTATTATTCCGAAAAAAGAAAAAAAAGTTATGTCATTTTTTGAAGTTTCTTTCTTGGTGAACTACAAGTAGGTAGTTGCTTAGGTAGGTGCAATTGAAATAAGGATCATTTATACACATTTGAACACATATTACGGTATCAGAGTTTGACAATGAAGTTAAACATAACTTTGCAGGAATATAATTATTGTGCTATTAAAAATGTCGTTTCAAATTGATTGTTTTGTGGCACTGGAATGACCCGTTTTCCTTTTCCTGGAACAAGACTCCTCTATCAAAGCTGCACCTGATAATTGCACCTGATTACTGACCAGGAAGAATAAAAAAATAAACTAAGCACTACGTATTTGAGAAAAGCGTGAAGTTGAATGGTCAAACAACTGACAAACTAACATCTCGCAAATGGAAGTTAACTTAAAAAATTATTACATGTCCCTTTCGCTTTTCATTTTTCTTTTATTACACCTTTCTTTTTAAGTGATTCTCGTCTCTTTAACGGATATAAAAATTTCATTTCTGTTGAACATACAAAATATGGCATTTGAATGAAAATAATTATTGTGACTTTGTGGGTTCGTAGAATTAAAAGTCCAATTCACAAAGATTCAAAACGTTCTTTATTTCAGTAGAAATAAACTTTGTTCAATCCTTACAGTAGCAGAATACGTCACATACACATTTACAATGCTCAAGTTCGTTGACCACAAAAAAAGAGTTCACTCAACTTCTAGTTCAATTACCACTCTCTCATTACAACTCTCATTACTCCGCTGGCGTGTCGCGGTCACTTATATATACACATCTTCATGGTTCCAGAAGATAATCGAATATTCTGTAAGACGTCACTGGACAAAACACGAACGTTACAGGCGTCTAACTTTATCTGCCCTTTGTGTGCACAAGCCGCGCTATCGCGATAACGGGTTCGCGACATTATGAAAATTTTTGAGAAATGGAACATGTTTGCAATCATTTTTCATGTAAAAGGCAGTTTCTTGAAAATCTTGGTGCCGTATCCTTAGCAGAGCTGCGAGGTATACCTTCTATTTTAATACTTTTGAATTTGAATTGTAATAGCAAATTTAGTTGTTAAACCCTTCAACACAGAAGGGTAAATTCGTTTCTTACTTAAATGTACTGTGTTTTTGTGGGTTCGTAGAATTAAAAGACCGAGTTGCAGAAATTAAAAATCTCCTTTATTTCCGTAGAGATACACTGTTCAATTCTCACGAAACAACATTACATCACATAATCTCCAAAGGTCGATGACAATAACAAACCGTGACAGCTGATTACATTAGCTCTCGTTAAAACAACACTCTTGTTACACAACTGACTCATCACTAGCCATGGCTTCTTTTTATACACCTACTTATGAATTCCAGACTGTTCTGTACAATCATTAGATTTCTTTGGAATCAACAAAGCATCTAGTGACATAATCCGAATATTCTATCACCTTCCGGAAACGTCTGGGCCGGCAAGTCTTTTATCTCACCTATCTGTTTACACTAAACGCGCTATCGTTAACTGCTCAGCAAGGCTCATTATTACCATGAAACTTTATCCGCCGACTGTTTTCTTATTTGTGCCGAAACTTTTATGCCTGTTGCCGTGACAAGGTGATGGAATATCGGATATGTTGAACTGGCGTTACATTACCACTATGTTAAGAATCGTGTACGTACAAGTCATGTACGTGCCGAAACTTTTATACCTTATGCTTTTGTATTTTAAAAACGCTACTCCTGTTTCTGAACTTGTCAGAAGCTCATATAAATAGCTTTGAAACCTGAAACCTAATCCGAAACTCTACAACCCTATTCCCCATACAGGTTTACTTCATATTGCAGCAGACGGACAAATAAACTTCTGTGGAACGGTTGGTCGTGAGTGTAACACAAGGAATTTGTTATATAGCAGACGATGCTTTAGTTATAGTAATTGTCCGCCAGGAGAGAAGTATCGCTTGTTGCTGTCCAGAGAGGGCGCTACTTGTAATATCTTTAACTGGGGAACAATCATTGTAATTGTTTACGAAATTGTGTAACACATTCTAACTATGTTACTTGTTTATGGCTTAGATTTAATTGTTCTTTATTGCTTGAAAATGAACGGTAGCTGCAATGTATATGTAGACAATATTGAGCAAACAATTAACTAAGCTTCTGAAAGAAAGCCTTCCAAATTAACTATATGTGTAGTTATTTCCCCGAACTAAAGCATTGTATGGGTAAATAACTTCCAGATCGGTTAATTTGAATTTTTATACTTAAGGTGCATTGATCACCTCACCAGTAGTTTGAACTGGAAAAGTGGTTTTGTTGGAAATTATTTCCAGTTATATGAATAAACACAGTTGAAAACTTTCCAGTGCATTATTCACGAATATCAGTTCAATTATACCATTAAGACACTTCAAACTGTTTATATCTCATTACTATGGCCAGTATACCTGAACTCCAAGAGGAAATCCTTCATTATAACTCTAAAGTGTAATTAATTTACAGGTAATGGAATATCGGATATGTTGAACTGGTGTCACATTCCTACTATGTTAAGAATCGTGTACGTACAAGGTAACGCTACTTGCTACGCAATTTAATTAAGTCGTTCTTGAGCAGTATAAGTATTGAAGAGAATAAAACAAATAAGATATCTCGGAAATTGTTAATCACTCCATAAAATATATTAGAAATAAAGTTAGTGCTTTACCAAAACCGATCAGTAAGATTTTGAATATTGTGACTTTGTGGGATCGTAGAATTAAAAGGCCGAGTTGCAGAAATTAAAAATCTCCTTTATTTTCATAGAGATACACTGTTCAATTCTCACGTATCAACATCACATCACATATACACAGTCTTCCAAGGTCAATGACAATAACAAACCTTGACAGCTGATTACATTAGCTCTCGTTACAACAACACTCTTGTTACAACACTTACTCACGCTGTTTACAACTGTCCTGCTGGCGTGTTTCAATCGCTTTTATATCTCATTCATAAATAGAGAAACTTCTCGAGCAAACAAGAAAAACAACCATTCTCCATCAATCGAGATATATCTAGAAACTTCCAGACATGAAATCCTATCTGTGCCGGCGAGTCCCATATCTGAGGTAACATTGTCAACCAGCTTTGTGAACACTCGCCGCGCTCTCGTAAAACATTATCCGCCGTCTATTATCTAATTGTGCCGAAACGTTTATGCCCAGCGCCGCGACAGTACATAGGCATACGGTTAGAGTTTGTTTACGCATCTTGCTTCTTACTAAAACGAAAACGTTTGCACTAATTTTGGTAGTTTTTATTATTTTTTCCCTGAATATGATTATATATTTCTGTATAAGAAGTTAAGTAAAATTCATTTAGTAATCTAACCACCACGTTTGCAATTTAACCGAATTTTGTGTAATGCGGTTCGCAGACTGACATTTCTTTAAAAGTGATTATTTTTTTTTTAATTTCAGGAGCCTCAATAAAATGCATTTACAGAGAAATCTTAATTTTTGGGTGGAATACAGTAGTTGCTCTTCCTACCCTAAGTAGATACCAGAAAAAGTAAAATGTCTATCTCAACATGAGAATCGATTCTACAAATTGTGCATTTAAATATATGAAACTGTGGGACGAAATGGAAATATTCCACAAATAGGATGAACAGTGCATTTTTATCAGCCTTAATAATAATTGAAGCGTGCGCCATCCGATATACATTTTAAATCATTACCCAATGGCAGTAAGTGCTTTAGACATGACCTGTTATGCTTTAATCAAAGTAATGGATTAATGAAAGCATGCATAAAAAGTTTTGAAACGGAAATAACCTCAATAAAGTAGCTAGCTGCAAAATGAGCATTATAATTGCTCTGATCAAAGCGAATTTCACGCACAATTGACTGTGATGATTGACTATCACATGACCAATCAAGTTCGTTGTTTGGCCTGCTGCAAGTCACAGCCTCAGCTTGAAATTAACGTTTGCGTGGACCTACATCATCTCTCATTTATTTTCGTACATGTACTTCAGTTTATTTATTTTGTTAACATTTTATTTTCCCTGCTACGCACTTATGTAGGAGGAGGGAACAGCATTGCATTCCCCCAAGAATTCGATACTGGAGATATACCACATAAGATTTTCTGAATCTAAACATTTAAACAGGCGACTATGGTTTACCGAGAAGGACCAACCCATCATTTTGACGGGTGCAGCTTTATTTGCCCCTTTTAAAATAGTAAACAAATTTGACTGCATTCCAGTTTATTTAATACTATTTATACAGTTTACGAGTATATAATTTCAGTTTTATTTGAAGAATTGCATGGTAAAATTACCATTTTAAACTTAAAATTTAATCCAAGTATATAACTAAATGTGAAACGGAAAAATTTCCTTAGCAAAAAAATGTGTTTCAACTTGTTTCTGCTAATTGAGTTCCTGAAAAATGGTGCTCCCCAGGTTTTCGAACATAACAACATGCCCGGAGTGGTTTTTGCTAGAACACCTCGTAAATATATAAATGGTAGCACCAATTGCGCCACTTGGGCAGTAAAGCTTTCTTACTCATCGACAAAGGGTCTGCAGAGTGCCATTAATCAATCAGGAAGGAAAACAACAGATGTCGACACTTCCGAACCCTTCAAAATGACGGATGGCGGTCCTTCTAGTAGGAGTTGTTTGAACCAGTTTTCAGAAAGGTCCAAAATGCTTAATTCTTTAGGGACGTGTTTGTCATAAGTATTTATTAAAATTCGTGGAACATGGGAACTGTAGAAAAAACATAAGCAAGAAATAAGTCTTCTAAAACCGCGCAGCCCTCAAAATGACGGGTGTGGTCCTTCTAGTGTTAAAGAGAAAGGCCCATATATGTATGTGAGTGTCTGTGAGTGGGCAGCATCTTATTTAAAATGTAAGATTTTGTTAAATACTAAACCAGATAATCAGTTCAGTATCTGTCGAAAATACGACATGGCGTTTCATATGAAAATTCTCCCACCTCAAAATATCTTTTACATGTATAAATCTTTGGCACCATTTTCATATTCTGAAATATACTTCGAATCATTATAAGTAAAATTTTCATATCCATAAAATACTTAGATATCAAATAAAATGCACATCTTTAATTTTCTGTGAATGTCCTCAGAAGTCCTTAAGTAAACCGTAAGAGGTAGACAAAAATCATACTGCAGAGGCATATAGATCTGTTAGAATACAGAATTTATGTCAAACACAAATTCTGTATAGCAAGTTATTTTATAAACACTTCTTCCATTTTTTTTTTCAATTTTCATATAACTGTATATCTCTCAAATGGGAAGTCCTTACCCCCCATTTTTGGCTTATCAAGCAAATATAGCCGAATTTGAAATACTTCCCATAGCAAGCAGTCCTTAAAAGATTTCGCTTTTACTTGAAGCCTACTGTGTTTGCATATTCCTTTACCACCTCAAGAAAATTAACAATTAGGTGATTTTTAATTTTTAATTTTACGTCCTCCAACGTTAAGGTATATACCGAACTGTGAAATAAATGGCTAAAATGAAGCTCAAAAATTGTCCAGCATCCATGGAGCTTAGAGCTAACCGAAATTCGTTTTTAAGGATAAGTGAAACCCTGGAAAAAGCTTATCCAGGTAGCTCAACCTGACCGAGATTCGAACCCTGGACCCCTTGAACGTGTGGAAGACACTATACAATCTACGCTACCGAAGCGGGCAATTAGGTGATATTTATTTTGTTGAAAATAGATAGATGAAGAAGCGTTTGTAAAACAATTGTTTGTATATGACTAGAAAAAAATATTATGCAAGTGCAACACGTCGAATGTTTGGTCTACCACTTACGGTTTATCAGTTATGGAATGTCATTTAGAATGATGGCTTCAGAAGTTTTTGTCAAAATTTAAGGTGTACGTTTCATTTGAACATGAAAACACTTGAACTATATGGTATTTTAAGCAATGTTTGTGGACGAGTGGTTTTCTGAAAAATCTTCTGTTGCTCCTGTGGTTGACCATAAACCGTTGGACTGAGGTTTAAACTATATTACGTACAATTAATTTGTTTACAAATAAACCTTTTAGATACAGTGGCCTCAAAACCTGAATGTCCTGTGAAATCCCTGTTAAACATTTGTTGATTCAAAGACAATATTCGTTTCTTTACTATAGGTAAACAGCAGAGAAAATATTTCTGTTTTTTAAATCCACGAGTCACAAAATATTGTCGCGAAGCCGATCGCGATAGCGCGACTTGTGTACACAAAGAGCCTGGAGATCAGGAGTATGCCGGAACAAATAAAGATAACGCGGGATAAAGACCTGCCGGCACAGATAGGGTTACGCTTCTGGAAGGTGATAGAAGATTCGATTCCTGTTTGGTCCAGAAATCTCTCGAATTGTGAATGAGGTATTTAAGGAAGTGACAACTCGCCAAAGGACAGTGTAAAACAGTCGCGGGAGAGGTAAGCAGAGACAGCTGAGTGTGTTGTAACGAGAGCTGATTAGAACGTTGTTTGTTACTGTCATCGACCTTGGTAGATAGTGGTGTGTATGTGACGTAATGTCGTTACGTGAGAATTGATCAGTGTATTTCTACGGAAATAAAGAACATTTAGAAATTCTGAAAATTGGATTTTTAATTCTACGAACCCACAAAGTCACATTATTAAGAGCGAATGAATTCTTTGTATCGAATTTTTGGATAATGTAACGGTTACGGACGAGAGAAAACAACTGCTTGTAGCTGAATGTATTTCACAGCTTAGAATCACTTGAAATATTTCAAATTAATTTGTTACCGATTCTTTCTATATGTATATTTCTTCATTCAAACTGTTTCTATTCTCTCTGCTACCACCTACAGCATGTGGAGGAAATACTGAGTTTTAACCCAAAATTCATTACGAAGATCTAAACTTACTGGATTATTTCCAAAACTATAACTGTTGAAATTTTAGTATTTTGTGTGTATTTGCAGTCTTCACTGTTGATCAGCAGTAATAAGTGTAATCTTTAACATGTAAACCAGGAGTCGCGATTAGACGTACAAGGCTAAAGCGACTATAAACTACTTAAAAATAAAAAGGATTTAATCAGAAACACACATTTTAAGAATCCCTGCATCAAAACAAGCCCTTGATAGCAGGATAGAAGCAAAACTCAGAAACGGTTTGGTTGAATAGCAAACTTGGGTTCTAGCTCAGCATCCTCCAAGCCTGCATAGATAGTAGAAGGTGTGCTAGATCACCAGGTGGCCCTACCGTGATCTAATCTGTAGCCTTCCCCTTTGGTGTTGGCGCGCGTAAGTGGCGTATCAACTTCCTTCCAGTCTTGAGTCCATAGGACCAGATGGGATGGGGGTGGGGCTTGTTAGTCACTAGGTCTTACCTTATAGAAAGCCCCACGGAGGTGCTGGGTGCCCTTCTGGGACAGCTCAGGAACTCCCTGGTCATTAGAGGGAAGGTCAGCCTTCACTTAGTGTGGATTGCCCTGGTAGATACCCTCGAGCTGATATATACATAGTCCCAGGTATAGGGCCGGTGTCCACTCAGCATCGTGAGAAAATTGAGGAGCTACGCTAGGTAGTGAAACCTGATCTAGAAAGCCCACTTTCTGGCTAGGGTGCAGTGATGCTGACCACAATTCCTCTCCGTATTGATCAGGTGATCGCCCAGCTCTGCCTTGCTTAAGTGAGCGTGAGGCCGGTAGGTCGGTTGGCCAGTTCTGACCGCGTCAGTGGTTGTTACGCCACGGATTAACTTTTTCCCTCCAAAGATGTGGCATGAAACAATCCATCCATCCTGAACTACAATTCTTGTAGACATTTTTTTAAAACTTGCAAAAATAGCCCGAGGGTTCTTATTTAATAACCATACGTTTAGAGCATTTTCATGGCGTCTGGAATGTATATATTGAATTTTCTGGGAATATACAGAAGAGTAAAGGTTCGTAAAAATAGTTCGTACAATAGTGAGTGGGGAAATGCCACTTTCTTTGGAAAAATTTTTAAAACCTGTGATTTTGTCAAAAATAGCCCAAGGGTTTTTATTCAATAGGGAAAGAGCCTAATATGGGGTGGTGCGCAATTTGAGGTACCGTGGTATCTGGACCGCATAGTGCTGAACCTTGCTAGAAATGTGATGGAGTAAGAGAGTTTTGGCGACTAAGCATCCTGCGGTTACATCATGGCATTCTTGTTTGAGATCGCGTCACGGTGTGCTGACGAAGGAAGTTCGCTATTTGAAGGTATTTGCTGCTGTTGACATCTGTGTTTACAAATATAATAAGATATTTATTGTTTTAAACACACCTTTGCTGAAGTTGTAGTATTAAGATAAAACTATCGTTCTATACCCAGTCATTTGCCTTAGTTCAATTACAAAAAGAGCCGGAAGAACTAATGAATTAAAATGGTGAGTTCCCTATTATGGGGTACCACGGAGAGCTTAATTAGGAGTACCCCATATTTATGCAAGAAACTAAACTTCTACTGCCAGGAAATCGAAACATGGCTGAAAAATCATATTGGTTGAACGGTTACAGTTTAACAGATAGGGAATATCTTTGGAAAAGCCTATCTTCGTGCAGCCACTACAGTAGCGGGTTCTGCAAGACAGGAATATATCCATTCAACCCCAACATTTTCACCCCACATGAATTTACAATCCACGAAAAGGAAACGTACAATGAACACGATGAAGCTTCTGAACCTAAAAATGTGCCACAAGTGACACATCCTTCTGCTCCCCAGAGGAGATTGATCCTGGCGGCAGACATCAGCCCAATCCCAACACTGAAGTAGAAGGCAAGTTCATCGGAACAAGCCAATCCATCTCGAGCTGGGATATCTTGTGTAATTACAAGCTCGGCATACAATGCTCACCTCACTGAAAATAAGTCACAGAAGGCGGACAAGACTCCGCCAAAAGCCAGATGGACCTTAGCATTGCAAACCAAAGCGACAAAGAAAACCAGCAAAGGAAGTGCAATGCTGAATCTTCGTCCTCCAAAGACAAAGAAACTTTATGCCTCTGGAATCGTAAGAGGAGTGCGGAAACGACAGTGACGATGATGAAGATTATGATGATGATCTTGATCATGATGATTATGATGATTATGATGCGGAGTGCCTGTCTTGTGCAGGCCTGTTTTGGAGGACTGAGGGGGGATATGGATAAGGTGCTGCAAATTATCAACTGGGCACACACAATTTGTGCAGGTGATAGTTCCAATAGGTTCTGTTTTGAAAAGTTTGTGAGAAAAGAAAGTAAATAAAAAAACCTGTCTAGTAATTAGGCACCAAAATAGGATAAAAAGTTGGGATATGAACCTTGAACTTTCACTTCGGATATCAAAAAGTCATCTTTAATACTGTGGCAACCCTGTATGGGTTGTCAGACCTGGCGCCACTGGCTGATCTTTGTTCATTGGTTGCGCTGGAGAGGGGGTTGGCTTCCTCTTCCGCAGACGACCAGCCGCCACCAGAGAGAGAGGATGTGTTGGTAGCAACCCTCCGGAACACAAACCTCATTGAATGTAAGTTGTCTGGAATTATTAAACCTCTTTTTAAAATGCATTTGTGAGTTTTCCTTCGCTGGACCTTCCACCTTTCACCACCATGCAGGTAAGCTAGTTATCAGTAAAATAACATGTCCACCCTACCGCGTGGTGTAACTAGTGTTTGTTGAGATGGTTTAGCTCTACCGCTACGGATTCCCCCCCAAAGCTAATAAATATTAAATCTATTCTAATGTAGGGTGTGACATATTGGTGGAGACGCGGGTAAGATCTCAAAATTTTTTTTCTCCTTGCTTTAGTCCGGTTTTTATGAAAAAAATTCGAATGTATACGGAGGTGAAAGATGGAGGAAACATGGCCGACCGCGTGGTGTTCAATTAGTTAGAAATTCTAATCTGGTCATCGTCTCGTAATCCTTTAACTTTTGGTCTGTTTTTTATTTGATTTCTTCAATAGTAAACTTATTTCATAATATTGTGCTAAAATTTTTTTTTATAACTACATGGAAATTGATAATGGACACCACGTGGTCACGTGTTGATTTTCAAGGGACGCTGTGTGAGTTTTGGCAGTAAAATTCAAAGTAAATAGTTTCTTTTTTGGTGTTTTTGTGAAGGATGCACTTCATTTTTGTGTTCATTTCAGTTGGTAATTCTGCTTATTTTATTCTGGTGTCCAGTGTTACTTAAAAGTAAGTCAAAATGCCTAAGAAAACGCGGCAATCATCCAATGTGCCAGTTACAATGGATTCACATGATGTAATAGCTTCGACTTCTGCTTTAGCTAATCAAAGTGCACATGTACCTAGTAATTTAGAAGTATCCATGGCACCTAATGTTAATCAGACTCAGACAATGCAAGTTTCTCGGCCTTTTATTGATCCACCCTGTTTTGACAGGATAGCACTGATATCTCCTTCAGAATTTTTGAGAAAATTTAACTTAGTTTCTACAGCAAATGGTTGGTCAGATGTACAAAAGTTGAAGTTTTTCCCATGTTACTTGCGAGACACAGCAGCACTGTGGTACCGAACTTTTTGCCATAGACACCCTGAGCATGATTGGCATTTTCTAACTCAACAGTTTTTGGCAGCTTTTCAAATGTCCAATCAAGATGAATTGTTGGAAATTAAACTTAGGCAGAGGGTACAATTAGAAAATGAACCTGTATTAGATTACATTTATGATGTATTATCCTTGTGTGACCAAGTTAACGCTGCAATGACACAAATGGAGCAGGTAAAAAACTTAGTGAAAGGATTGAAACCTCAGTATGTGCAAGCTTTGCTCCCATTGAATCCACAAACAGTTGAGGAGGTTTTACAAATTATTAAAAGCGTTGATAAAGCTAATTTTTATGTGCAACATAGACAACATTTAGTACAAGCACAAACATCAACTTACACTTCTCCACCTGTGTCATCTGCACCTGTTTTATCACGGTTTGAAAGTGTAAATCACTCTGAACCAGTTATTAATGTTGTTTCCACATTGAGTGAACAGGTCACTAAACTTGCTACCCAAATGCAACAGCTTCAGTCTCAATTCACTGCTGCTGCATCTACTGTGCAGCCACCTCCACTTAAGCCTCCAAGACATCATGAAAAGAGACAGCAGGCACCTATTGTGTGTTACAATTGCAACAAGCGTGGTCATATGGCACGTAATTGCTGGACTTCACCATCTGCTTCAAAAAACTCGAGAGGCCCAGCCTCCAACGACATAACCTAGAGGTACCCAAAGTAAGTTCACCTGTGTCTAATGTTGTTTCTCTTCCAGGTCAAATTTTGCAAATTTTGGGGTCCATTGGGGAGTCAAAACTTCCAATTTTGTTGGATACAGGAAGTGCAGTTAGCATTGTGAATGCAGCTCATATCAATGACATTTCTAAAATGAAACCTGTCGAGATTTTGCTTAAAACAGCTGGTAACAAGTTATTAGATGCGCCTTATCAAACAAATTTGAAATTTCAAATTAATGACTTTGTTTTTCAGGAAGATGTGTTAGTGGTAAAAGACTTGGCACATAATCTCATTTTGGGTAATGACTTTCTAACTTCACATAAAGTTACCATTGATTATTCTTGTGCAGAAGTTAAGATTCAAACTCATGAGGGAGAAATGGTACACATTCCTTTTGAAACAACATGTGGTGGTCCCTTTACAGATATTGCTGTGATTCCATTGAACGATGAGGTACAGATAGTTAATAAAGTTTCTGTTGTAAAAGATGTTAAATTGCCACCGCTTACTACTTGTTTTGTGGCAGTGCAGCCTTCAGCTGATATTACAAATGAGGTTATGTTCGAGCTTTCTACCAGTATTATGCATAAGAAGAATATTTCTATTCCACCTGTAGTTTGCAAATCTTCAAAGGACTTTGTGATACCAGTACATAATAATTCAGCTGTTCCTCAAACACTTTTTGCTAAAACTGTATTAGCTAATGCTCATGAGGTTGCATTTGTTCAAAGTAACTCAGTTTCACCTAAGGATGTTACTCCATTGAACGCTCCAAAGTTTGAATTTAATGTTAATACCAACTTAACTGAAGCTCAAAAGTCAGATCTTCATAATCTGTTGTTAAAATATGAACATGTTTTTGCCACTTCATTGCAAGATTTAGGCTCAACTAATGTAGCTGAATTTAAAATAGAGGTAAAGGATGACAAACCTATTAAGCAACGACCCTATAGGGTAGCTCATAAGCAGAAAGAGATTATTTCCCAACAAGTAGAGGAAATGAAAAATGCTGGTATTATTAGAGATTCTCAGTCACCTTGGTCATCACCTGTTGTGTTGGTAAAGAAAAAAGATGGCTCTATGCGGTTTTGTGTAGATTATCGTCAACTGAATAAGGTTACAGTAAATTCAGCCTTTCCCTTGCCTCTTATTGATGACCTCCTTAGTTACCTTGGAGAAGCTAAATGGTTTGCTTCCTTAGATTTGTTGTCAGCATACTTTCAAATTCCTTTAGAGGAGAATAGTAAAAAGTATACCTCATTTGTTACTCATGAAGGGCAGTATGAATTTGAACGTTTGTCTTTTGGGCTTGCTAATGCACCAAGATTTTTCAGTTTTGTTGCTGAGAAATTGTTAGGAGACTTGAAATTTAAGAAAGCTTTAGCATATTTGGACGATATTGTTGTTTTTGCCAAAACTTTTGAACAATTATTAGAAAACTTAGAAGCTGTTTTTCAACGTTTGGAAATGCATAATTTTAAACTGAAACCTGGGAAATGTTTCTTTGCTATGGAAAAGATAAAGTTATTGGGTTTTGAAGTATCTAAAGATGGAATTTCCCCAGATTCTGAGAAAGTTACAGTGATCAAAGAACTACCACGCCCAAAGAATGTTAGAGACGTGAGAAAAGTTTTGGGTTTGTTCAATTTCTACAGGAAATTTATTAAGAATTACTCTTACATTGCCCATCCATTGATTCAGCTGACCAAGAAAAGTCAAAGTTTTATTTGGGGCCCGGATCAGCAAACAGCATTCCAGCAGTTAAAGAACTCTCTTGTTTCTGCTCCTGTGTTGGCTCATTATAATCCTGGAGCCTATACAGAATTACACACTGATGCTAGTGGTCTAGGAATAGGATGTGTTTTACTACAGAAAGTAAATGATAATCTTAGACCTATTGCATATGCTTCTAGAACTTTGTCAAAATGTGAAAGAAATTACAGTGTACCAGAGTTAGAGCTTTTGGCAATCGTTTTTGGTTTAACACATTTCAGGACTTTTGTGTATGGCTATAAAGTGCATGTTATTTCAGACCATCACTCCCTTTGTTATCTGAACAATTTAAAGGATTTGACAGGCCGGTTGGCTCGATGGAGTCTAAAGTTACAGGAATTTGATTATGATATATGTTATAAATCTGGTAAGAAACATAATGACGCAGATGTTTTGTCAAGGTTCCCTGTGTTACAGCCTGAAGAGCATCAAATTGAACAACTTGATGAGCTAATTACCTGTTTGCTATCACCGGTTGAGGTTGCTCAGAAACAAAATGATGATCCAGTTCTGACTCCAATTATTAATGCCCTTAAGGATCCTGAATCTGCTCCTGCTAAGGTTCAACGTCAAGCTTCTACCTATATTTTGAAAAGTGATGTCTTGTACAGGAAAAATTCGAGTTCTACTGGTCCCTTGCATTTACTAGTCATTCCTGAGGTGTTAAAGCATGAAATTTTGTCCTCATGTCATGATGATCCACTATCTGGTCATTTAGGTTTTTCTAAAACTTTTAGTAAGATTAATTCAAGATACTACTGGATAGGTATGAAAAAAGATATTGAGCATTTTGTGAAAACTTGTCCAAGTTGTCAGTCTAGGAAGGCACCTAAGAATCAAAAACCTGCTGGTCTTTTGCAGCCTATTCCAGTTAACTTTATTGGAGAACGTTGGGGAATAGATTTGTTAGGCCCTTTGCCTCGTTCTACGTCGGGTCATAAGTATATCATAGTTGCTACAGAATATGCTTCTAGGTGGGTTGAAGCTGCCCCTCTCTCTTTGGCTACCATTCCCCAGGTTACTAAGTTCATCTTACATCAGATTATTTGCAGGCATGGGGCCCCTGCCATGTTACTGTCTGATCGTGGTAGTGTCTTTCTGAGTGAAGTAACCCAGGAACTCTTGAAAGCTTTGTCAGTTTCCCCTCATTTTACTAGTTCATACCACCCTGCATGCAACGGCCTTACTGAACGATTCAACCAGACTTTACTAAATTGTCTTAGTCATTTTGTGGATTCAAATCAGCGCAATTGGTCTAATGTTTTACCATATGTGATTTTTTCATACAATTCTTCTGTTCAGGAAACTACAAAATTTTCACCATTCTATTTGATATATGGTCGTGAACCTTCCTTACCAAATCAGGTGCAACTTCAGGCCACTTCAAATGATTTATTTGTTCGGCAAACTTTGGAAGAGATTCAGAAAGCTCGTGAAGTAGCCATCCATAATATTAATCAGCAACAGATTAAACAGAAAGAAAGATATGATGCTAAGCATAGAGATACTCATTTTGCAGTAGGTCAGCTTGTTAAGATTTTTACTCCAATTAGGAAAAAGGGAAAATGTACCAAATTGCTTCATAGATATTTTGGGCCTTTTGAAATTGTTCGACAAATTACTCCTGTTACTTATGTGGTTCGTCGACCAAATGCTCCTAGAGTTAAGGAACAATCAGTACATGTTTCTAGGATATTCCCATATTTTGATCCTGTGGGACCATATAGACTGTAAATGCATTTTGCTTTTCTTTTGTGTCACATTAAATGTAAAAAGGTTGTATGTAAAGTATATTGCCCCTTGTTTTCTGAGTGAGAATTTTGAGATTTAGTGTATAGTGTGCTAAGCTATTTTGTTTTGGAATATGATGTATATTATTGGCAAATGGCAATACTTGGATAGATGTTTGATGAATTAGATGTCAAAAGTTGAACATACAATTGTTATTATTGAAAGTCACAATTAATTGATATTAAAAGTATATGTTCCCTAATAACTGTTTTGAGTTGAATAACCTCATTTGATGATAAATTTTACAATGATTAGGAAATTGAAATTTTGTTTATTAATTTTAAGTTTACATTCTGGAATAGTGCTGTGCTACCTCGATAAGAAGGATGAATGAAATTATGTGTGATTATGTGAAAGATGTAGAGGTAAAGTTTATCTGGTTAATGGGGTTGCTGTAATGTGCCCGTTAATCCAGTGTTTTAGGCTCGATAAATGGCTGAAATGTGCTTATCGATGCAAGTAATTAAGTGTATTTTTGAGTTTTGTTTAGCATTGGTGCTGAAATGTGCATGCTAAGATGATGAGGAAAACCTGAATCACAGAGAGGTTTGTGAATGACTGTTATGAAGCTGAGACCTGGGGGATGTTCTGTTTGTCATCCTCGCCATAGTTACCAGGTATTTGTGAGATAGCACATTACTAGTACAGATGTTTACTTTGTCTCTTTATTGCAGGATGCTAATAGTTTGAACATTTTGATAAAATTGTTTTGCATTAAGAGTGATATATATTTTGGAGTTGTGTGATTACCAGTATGCTTTAATGGTTTATTGAATTCTAAGTTTTATGTTGAAAAGCAAAAGTACCCTTCAATGTATACAAAAGTTTTAGAATAGGCTAAGACATGATACTATATTTTCTCTTTTGTGTATCTAGGATGTGAAATTTTGAGGCCCCAGAACTTAATTTTTCTTTCAGTTTTGTTCTATGTATTGTGTTGTAGAACGATTTTTTTTTCCGTTGGGGTAGTAATGTGACAGTAGTTTTGTTGGCATGCAAAATGTTGATGTTAGTAGATTGTAAGTAGTTTTGTTGATTTGAAAGGTAGTAGTACTGATGATATTAAGTAGTGCGCGCACATAATAAATATGATTGAAATTATAATGGTAAAACAAAGAGAAAAACTGAGCTCATTTTTGTTTAAGTGTACACGTCAGTTTTTGTTAAAAAATTTATGGCCACGTGTAATATTTTGGGGTACCCCTCTAATTGTAAGTTTTGGTATTTTGAAAATTTGTAATATTTTTATTCAATGTTTTGGAAGGTCAAATTATTTTGTGTGTGTGTGTGTGTGTGTATATTGTATTATTTCTACCCTAAGGGGTTTTTGTAAAGTCTTGATTGTGACATTCCTACGTTTTATGTATTCTTTTGTGAAGATTATTTTGTGAAGATTATTTGATTTATCTTGTCAAAATTTGTAAGCTCTATATATTGCCGAGTGATGGAAATTATCTTAGTTTTATCATGTATCTTGCTACCCAGATGGGGTGCACCTAATTTTTTTTGTATTATTTATTATTGTTCAGAAGTGAAGTTTGTTTTTAATGATGTAGTTGTCTTCTGTAATTGACGTACACTTATATTTTTGGAAATAATGTAGTATGATGATACGTATCAAGCCAGCCCTATTTATCTGCGTTCCTGCTGCACCACACTGTTCCTGCCGAACTGTTTGCACCATGGGAGTACTAAACCTGCCACACTGCCTTGTGTCATCGGGCTCTGGTCCGCCCTTTATGACCACTGTTCGTCAGAGCTTTGGCAGCTATTAGTGCTGTCACTTCGTACCTGTGTTGGGGGCAGAAGAACTATTAATGCCCCATATTGTTATTCAGTGTAGAGCAAGTACAATTGTGCTCAATTCAGTGGTCTTTATTCATCAGTGACTGCAGTGCAAGCTTCAAGTTTTTTATTACATTTGTGAGACCAGTGGGAATGGAATGTACTGTTCAGGCAGGTTGTGAAACTTTTTTTGCTTGGTGCAGTAGTGGTGAAAAGTGCTGAACTTCATTTATTTTTCTTTGAAGGCTTTTTAATTAAAGTTATAGACAGACACTGGAGTAAAGAAACGAATGTGTAACGTCAAGAGAAGATTTATGTTTGTAATACTGTTTGTGATGTTTGTATGCTAATTTTTTTTTTTTTTTTTCCATCACTCGAGCGAGTTTCTTTTCATTTGTTATTAATTGTTCTGTTGACCCTGGGTCAACAGCTTGTGGTCCGGGGGGAGGTGTGGCAACCCTGTATGGGTTGTCAGACCTGGCGCCACTGGCTGATCTTTGTTCATTGGTTGCGCTGGAGAGGGGGTTGGCTTCCTCTTCCGCAGACGACCAGCCGCCACCAGAGAGAGAGGATGTGTTGGTAGCAACCCTCCGGAACACAAACCTCATTGAATGTAAGTTGTCTGGAATTATTAAACCTCTTTTTAAAATGCATTTGTGAGTTTTCCTTCGCTGGACCTTCCACCTTTCACCACCATGCAGGTAAGCTAGTTATCAGTAAAATAACATGTCCACCCTACCGCGTGGTGTAACTAGTGTTTGTTGAGATGGTTTAGCTCTACCGCTACGGATTCCCCCCCAAAGCTAATAAATATTAAATCTATTCTAATGTAGGGTGTGACAATACAGACATTAAGTAGTGTGAACTTTTGTGCTTATGCTGCTCTAAATTGACGCCAGAAAATGTATCCCATATTAGGAACCTTTACCATCTCATATTAAGCACCACCCCATACTAAGAATCACTTTTTCCTATTTTAGAGAATTGCATTTTATTTGCCTAACAATGTAGTTAAGCTCGAGGGTTACATTCTATAAGAGAGGTAAAGAGTTGGAGTATACAAATATATTATTTATAGACACTAACCTGGGGTTATTATCCGCCATACAACAAAAAGCAAAAAGGTGCCCCATATTTGGCAATTTTCCACCATGCGTTTAGTGCATTTTCATGACGAGTGGTATGTATTGAATTTTCTGAAAATATAGATAAGAGTAAAGGTTTGTAAAAATGGTCTTACAAAAGTGAGTAAGGGATATGCTACGTGATTGCAATATACATTAATGTTTCTCTACCCTCTACTTTGTAGGAGCGGTATTGGATTCCATTCTAAACTTCAATGTCTGTTTTTACTTGGTATAAACGTTTTCAGATACCTGAAACGGAAAAATATGCCACCGTTTTGTATCCGTGAGTTTGTTTATTTTCTTTTCCAGGTAAATCCATTCCTTTCTCCTCAGAAATGTTTCGATAACAGTTGTAGAATCCGAATCAAAGCGTTGTACACCTGTGTGGTTCCTAGAGGGAAAGAACAGTCGCGAGAGCAAGTTTCGTCTGCTTTAAACTTTGTCCAATGGAACATTTATCTCTGGGAACCGAAATCAAAGCAAACACTTGCGGGAGAGACCCTCTCACCGATTTAATATTTCCTTTAAGATGAACTTTTGCTCGGCGTCGAGTATCGTCAGATCAGCACAAAATAGAACCGAGCATCATTTGGCTGAGGGACGCGCATTAACTAACTAATCGATAGCTGGCAATGCAAAGTAAGATACCTGCTGTACCACTTCTAGAGGACGCAATCACTAGAACTTTAAGTACATATTATGGCAGAGCAAAACAACGGTTATCAGATGCTCACTTTCTTCTCGGGCAACAAGCCAGTTGAAAAGACGATTAGAAATCGACGCTTCGGGAGTGTGCATCTCTCCCATCATCAGGATGTTTATTAAATGCTATAACCACAAATGTAATACTGGATATAACACAACTATAAACAAAGACAAAACACTGTCAGAATGCGCATTACTGAACAAAAGACTGTTTTCAGTAAATTTATTGCCAGGTCAGGAAATGGCGTGAGTATAGAAAATTGGATCAAAGAAACGTAACTACTTAACTTGATTATCAAGCTGTATTGATCTTTGCTTCTTAATTCGACGGATTTCCATTTTTAGGCCGGTTTCCAAGAGGAGCTGAACTGAAATCCAGCATCATAATTAAGCATGCTATTTTCAGAAGAAATCGCCAAAGCCTCCTTAATTCTCCGCTCCCAGTAACTGTTCCATATTGCCAAGATGATCGTTTCCGGAAAGTTGGCTCTGTGGTCGTTATCAAAACAATGCTCTGCCAGCCCAGACCTTTCAGGTTGTATTAAACGAATGCTCCTTTCATATTCGTTTATTCTGGTAGATATGGTCCATCCAGTTTGTCCTATATACGGTGTCCCTCATTCAAAGGAAATGCGGTACACTCCCTGAACTTGGAAGTCCAGTTCGTCTTTTATTGGTCTCAACAGATGTAAAATCTTCGGAGCTGGCTTGTGGATGGTCCTGATGTATTTGGCGAGAATTCTGCTGATTCTGCCGAATATATTGACGGTAAACGGGATGCAGGCTTTAGCGATAAGCTCATCATGGAAACCGGCCTTCAAAATGGAAAACCGTCGTTTTAAGAAGCACATATCAATACAGCTTGATAATCAAGTTAATTAGCTACGTTTCTTTGACACACTTTTCTAAACTAAGGCCATCTCCTGACCTGGCATTTAATTTACTGAAAACAGTTTTCTGTTCAGTAATGCGGATTTTGATAGTGTTTTGATTTTGTATATATTGGTGTTCTATCCAGTGTTTCATTTGTGGTTATGACATTTTATAAATATCGTGATGATGGGAGCAATGCACACTCCCGAAACGTCGATATCTGATCGTCTTTTCACCTGGCCTGTTGCCCAAGAATAAAGTGAGCCTTTTCGTCGCCAGGAAAGCTTCAGGTCTTATTTAACTGTTATCAAAAATGCACCGCAATACCTGGATGTACCGAGAGATATGCTGCTTGTACCGAAGGTTAGCACATATCACTGACATCATAGGAGTTACTACGGAATACGAGGGTCGTCTGAAAAGTTTCCGACCTAATGAAGATACAAGATATTTTTAAAGAATTTTTTATTTTTTATTTTTCAACACAGTCTCCTTGTAACTCTATACACCTCTCCCAAGAATGCACCCATCTCTGTAACCCGTCCGAATAATAATCCACGTTTTTCAACATAGTCTCCTTGTAACTCTACACACTTCTCCCAGAAATGCTCCCATCTCAGTAATCCGTCCAAATAGTACTCGGCGTTTTTCAACATAGTCCCCTTGTAACTCTACACACTTCTCCCAGCAATGCTCTGATCTCTGTAACCCGTCCAAATAGTACTCGACGTTTTTCAACATGGTCTCCTTGTAACTCTACACACATCTCCCAGCAATGCTCTCATCTCTGTAACCCGTCCGAATAATAATCCACGTTTTTCAACATAGTCTCCTTGTAACTCTACACACTTCTCCCAGAAATGCTCCCATCTCAGTAATCCGTCCAAATAGTACTCGGCGTTTTTCAACATAGTCCCCTTGTAACTCTACACACTTCTCCCAGCAATGCTCTGATCTCTGTAACCCGTCCAAATAGTACTCGACGTTTTTCAACATAGTCTCCTTGTAACTCTACACACATCTCCCAGCAATGCTCTCATCTCTGTAACCCGTCCAAATAGTACTCGACGTTTTTCAACATAGTCTCCTTGTAACTCTACACACTTCTCCCAGAAATGCTCCCATCTCAGTAATCCGTCCAAATAGTACTCGGCGTTTTTCAACATAGTCTCCTTGTAACTCTACACACATCTCCCAGCAATGCTCTGATCTCTGTAACCCGTCCAAATAGTACTCGACGTTTTTCAACATAGTCTCCTTGTAACTCTACACACATCTCCCAGCAATGCTCTCATCTCTGTAACCCGTCAAAGTAGTACCCGACGTTTTTATGTGCAAAATAATTGTTCACGAAGGTGACTGCCTCTTCATTTGACGAAAATCTCTGTCCTCCGTGCGTAATTTTCAGATGAGGGAACAAAAAGAAATTGCTTGAGGCGAGACCTGGTGAGTAAGGTGGATGGTCAAGCAGTTCAAAACGTAATTCGTGGATTTTCCTCACTACAACCGCTGAGGTGTGAGACGGTGCGTTGTCTTGGTGAAACAGGATTCCCTTTTTCTGCAAATGTAGCCGTTTTTTCTTAAGTTCTGCCTTCAGCTTTTCAAGTAATGGTGCGTAGTTTGTACCTGTAATTTTTTTCCCTTTTGGAGATAATTGAATAAACTAGCTCCATGACTACCCCAAAAGTCAATCACCATTACCTTCCCAGCCGAGAAAATAGCTTTCGCTTCTTTTGGAGCTGGTTCCCACTTTGCAGTCCACTTTTTTTTTTAATTTTCGTCCTCCTCCGTTAAGTCATATCGGACGTTGAACGAAATGGATAAAATGATGCTCAAATGAGCTCAGGGTCCATAGAGCTTAGAGTTAACTCACGTTCGTGTTTCAGGATAATGGAAAGCCACGAAAAAAAATCCTTATCCAAATAACTTACCCTGACCGACATTCGAAATCGAGACCTCTTGAACGTGAGGCAGACACGCTAGCACCATTCTACCGAGGCGAATTTTCAGTCCACTCTTTGGACAATATTTTTGTTTTGGGTGTATCCAAGTTTCATCTACAGTAGGTAATTAATCGGTGCCAAAACTTGGATTTAATGCGCCTAAACTATGCCAACAGAGCGTTCAAAATGTTCGTTCGAAAGCATTTTTGGTCTAACGTGAAGAAACGCAGCACCCAACGCGAGGACATCTTTCTCATGTCTAAATGTTGATTTAATATGTGAGAAACACGTTCTCCTATCTCTCTTACTCTAATTCGGCGGTCCTCTAGCACCATTGGGTGCACTTCTGCGATGATTTCGTCGGGAGTTTTGGTTTCTGGACGTCCCGAACTTCCACTGTCTCCCAAGCTTTTACGGCCACGTTTACATTCAGCTGGCCAAAAGTTCACTGTGGTAAATGATGTTGCAGAGTCCCCATACACAGAATAAATGTCATCTTTGATTTGCATAGGTGTATTTCCTTTCAAAACCAAATATTTAATGACAGCCCTATACTCGATTTTGTGCATATTCAGAAAAACTCACAGCAAATCAAACGACTGTTACATAAAAACCGAGGGTCCAAAATGGCTGAAACTTTGGTGAGTAACTGTCAACAGATGAGTAACGAAATTCAATAGCTTTTATTTACGAATGTTGCCATCTTCATGTTGAGGTCGGAAACTTTTCAGACCACCCTTGTATTCAGGGTCGTTCCTCTTGAATTATAGAACACATAGTTATGCACAACTTTAATAAAGGAACTCATAAGTGGAAATGGTTCATCATTGTAATACAATCCGCCTGCGGTTCCGTATGTAGTAAAAGCTGGCGTTAAATACTACACATTTCATTTCATTTCATTGTAATACAAGAATTGTAGGTGTATACCATGAAATGTAGAACTCGTCAAAATTTTCTGCTATGTCCCTAACAGTATCCTTGAACTTAGGTCCTTTTTCAGTTCGATCTGTGTATCACAGTTGAAGCCTTTACCATTGCCCATACAAGAAAAATTTTGATCCTGATTCATTCACATAGCTTCCCTCTACTCTTATACATAATATTGTTAGAACCTCATTCCTCAATATACTTCACGTCAATCGACAAATACTTTTGCAAAACTTGTCAACATATATATTGTAATTGAAAGGGAATATGGTAAGCCGGCACACGCTAATCGATATGAAAAGCTTTTAAGAACTAATCATTGTCACGTTTTGAATTTTAATTCTGTTTACATGACTAAAATAAATAAATTCGAATAATAACTCCCCATTTGAGAAAAGTGTAAGTATTGGAAAATTCAAACAAATAACAAGCAATACCTCAAAACTTGTAAACTCAAAGAGAAGGCGAATAGAAATCTACTGTATGCTGTAGCTACAACTAAATTGTTATGCAGTAAGATATTCGGTATTTCCTAGGGTTCACCAGTTACGTGAAAATCATTCATTCAAACTGAAGAACACTTCATTGAGCAGCACCGAAAAATTAAATACAGGATGTCCTAATTTAACAGCCCTAATTTCATTTTGTGGTGCTAAATTAATGAATGTGTATTCCTTTAGAAGGTGTAGAGCGGTTAGGGACACACTGGATCATGAATTTCCTGGTAGATGGATAGGGAGAGGTGCACCAATTGCATGGCCACCGAGATCGCCCGACATAACAACTCCGAACCTTTTGTGTAATTTACGTCCCCCAACGTTAAGTCATAACCGAAGATGAGTGGAATGTGTGAAATGGTGCTCAAATGAGCCCAGGATCCGTAGAGCTTAGAGTTACCCGAAATTCGTCTTTCAGGTCGTGGGAAACCCCCGGTATAAGCTTTACTCAGCTCACTCACCCTGACCAAGATTTCAACTAGGGACCTCTTGAGCGTGAGGCAGACATACTGCATTCTACGCTACCGAGGCCGGCGTACTTCTTTTCGTGGAGGTATGTCAACAAAACGGTGTGTGCGACCAAAGTAGCGACTATTCGCTAAGTGCATGAGTGCATTGGGAATGCTGTTGCAACCGTCACTCCTGAAATGCTTCAACGCATATGCGTGGAACTTGACATTTACCTGGATATTCTTCGTGTGACTGTTGGGGCGCATGTGGAAGTGACAGGACTTTCTGAATTTCTGTATACAAACTTGATGAGTGATACGTGATAGTAAAGTTTAGTTCATTTCGATAACTCAAATAGTTAGGCAGAAACACTGAAGTGAAAATAGGGTGATTCAATTGGGACATCCTGTATATACATTTCATTTCTCCTGTAGGATAGGATACGATAGAAGAGAATTTTACGGATGGGATTTGGAACTGCGGCCAGACTTTCTCTACTGTACCTATGCCGCAAGTGCCTGACCAAGCGATTCAGGACAATGCAACGAGGACAGCCCATAATTGACAAGTTGGAAACTCCCGGCAGGCCACTCAAACGGTATCCCACCCACTGTAGTCCTGAAACGGCCCCATCAGACCGTCCCGGAAACTGTCCTGGAAGTTTTACTCAGAGCACATCATCCTACCATGCAACACCGAGACACCTGCCGACATTTTCCACCCTGAAAAAGACCACCAGGTGAGAGATGATGTGAATGATAATCGAATGTAATGGATGAATAGGAAATTCCGGGGATGTGGTTAACGTAACCAACATTCGCCTGGCATCCTGGGAAAAGATCCGAATTGGTCCAGATAGGCTGGCCACGGATATCAAACCCGGGCACTCTAAATACAGACCACAGATGAAACTGCCTGAGCCATCTTTCTCGTTATTTATTGTGTAAATATTTTATGAAATTCAACATGTATCCCATACCTGGAAAATGATACACTTAAATATAAAGTGTGGTACATAAGCGTTTTATGGTTCCAGAGATTATTGGAAATGTCTTAAAATATGTATTTCTGCTAAAGTCTGGATACGTAATTTTCAGATGGGATATAATACTACCTCTGAGTACGAAGCAGAGAAGGTATGAATCTATTAGTGGCAAATCAATTGAATTAACGATTCAATGAACTAGACCACAACTTACGATATACGTCACCGGAAAATGTCAATGGAGAAGATTCTAGGCACCCCAGGAGAACCGTGCGAGTGCAGTGTCCCACATGAGGTGAAGGAAATTATATGAAACATCCTATACGGCTTTAAACAGTACTTATCCATATGATACGTTTATCTATTTACTCAAGTTGGTCTTAACTAGTGATCGTGCAGTATGCTAGCAACAAAACTTTGGCTGAAAGGTAAGAAAAGTTACCATCATTTTGTTTGTGTTTACTTTGTAATCCAATTCGTACCTATGTTACCTAAAATCTGCATAAAAAGGGAAAATTGCTAACATTTGAAGTCGAGAACCTATGCATATTTTATATAAACTGAGGGGATTGTGTCTCGATGGTCGCAAACTATAGGTGTTCTCTCTTATTGGAGATGGAAGTGTGAAGTGGAAGTGGAAGTGTGTGCGAAGAAGGTCGTGACGTTTAGATGACAATGTCTTGGTATAGGAAATAACGATTGTTGTTATTCCACAAAATAGAAATATTAACAGCGGATAAGAACAAAAGCTAGTTACCTTTTATACATTAATGGCCATGAAGTAACTCTTCAACAAACAGAAGAAGGAGTTTTAAAATTGACAATCGATCCTGTAGTATATTTGTTCCATTTGTGTAATTTACGTCCTCCAACGCTAAGTCATATGGGACGACGAATGGAATGGCTGAAATGATGCCCAAATGAGCCCAAGGTCCATATAGCTAATAGTTACCTGAAGTTCGTCTTTCAGGATAAGGAAATACTCCGGAAAAATACCTTATCCAGGTAACTCACCCTGATCGAGTTTCGAACTCGGGACCTTCTCAACTTGAGGCAGATTGGTGTTCTCTAATGAACTCAATAAGGAATTTATTTCGTTGTACATGTTCAGGATCTGTATAATGTATGAAGATTATGTCATTTATTAAATTAAATAACATGGGTCATTCAGATGTAACATTTTAAAATTTAAGTAGATATAATGTAATATAAATTACTGGACCATTCCGACTGAGTATTGCTCCACCACCAAGGAGTACTTACACTATGCAACATTTACAGAACTTAGAATACTATCAAGACGAGGTTAAGGAAGTAGGACCAACATTTTCGTGAATTTTATGATTCACTATAAAAACCTCTAGAAGTTTGTACAATAATTCTATAAAGAGCCCGAGAGATTAACGTAATTTATTCATCATGGAGTTTATAAACTAACTGTGCGACGTCAGGTGTATGGTATAATCTTATAAGGAATTGTAATAAAAAGCATTTTCCTGGCTTGTAGGCCGTGGTTCAGGTAATCAAAATTTATCCTCATTCATCTTCTGTACACAAAGGACACGTTTGAAATGAGCATTTTATTGTATCTATACCGAAAATGAAGGCCTCAGTGTCTTAAAGCGAATCGTCCATTGATTATCCTTCAAAGGATTACCATAACTTAAAGCCAATGGCTAACGAGGAGCAAGCAAATTTTGGAACACAGCATACCCACAATGGGTAATCAACCAATCCCCAGTAAGGCGATGAACAAGAATGAAATGAAATTTAATCATGGAAAGGATGATATGAAACTTTTAGAATAAAATACACAGAGCCACGAGGTCGTTGAAGGAGGGTCCTTCGACTATTGCCATACCGGAACTAGGTCTCATACTGGCATTGAGAGGGTATGCTTTTTATTAATGATGGTGGGTTAGTTGTGGTGATTAATTTAGGGATTTAGAGAAGTTTATTCAGGTAAAAGTATAGATGTTATATATGGGAATATGGTGAAGTTTAATGATTTTTAAGAAGGTCCTAGCACAAGGCTGGGTTTCTCATATGTATCTCCAGGGTCAAGGTCATATTCTCCAAGTCCACTTATGAGGTTGTTGAAACTGTTTCAGAGTTTGGAATAGAAAGTATGCGATATGTGAAGGATGTAGTCAATTATTTTAGGGAAGGATAGGTCTAAATTGATGTCGCTTGGGATATACCAGTGGGCTGCTACAGCAGTCTGAAGGTAACGGTTTTGTTGGTCTAGGAGTTTGGAGAAGTGTGTTTTGGCTGCTGCTCTACAGACTTAGCAGGCATAAGTAAATACCGCCTTAGTATCTGTTTGTACAGTAGTAGTTTATTTCGAAGAGCCTTTTGTGATTTAAGGTTGTATAAAGGATACAACATAGTCATTCTTATGCTGACTATATTTGCCACAGGATCCACACACACAGTCTTGAAGGAGAGTCCTCCTCCGCAAAGGAGGGTCCCTCGACAATTGTCATTTGGGACTAGGTCCCTTACTGGCATTGAGGGGGCTTCATTTATGTAAATGACGGTGGGTTAATGGTGGTAATTAATTTAAGGTTTTGAGTGTTTGATAAGGTAAAGATGGAATGCTAAAATAAGAATATGTAGGTGTTCTGAAGTTTATGAAGCTTCTAGCACAAGTCTGGGTTCCTTATATGTTTCTCCAGGGTCAAGATCATATTCTCTAAGTACTCGGATCAGGTTGTTGAAGCTCTTTGGGAGGTTAGAAGAGAAACTATGGGACAGGTGTAGGATATAGTCAGATGTTTTAGGGAAGGATAGCTCTGAATGGAAATTGGAATTTGAGATATACCAGTCGGCTGTGACTACAGACCGAAGGTAGCGGTTTTGTAGGACTTGGGAGTTTGGAGAGGTGTTTAAAACTACACTCAATTGAGAAATTTATCAAAAGATTCAGCTTCAACGTATATAAGCGCAAAGATAAAAACACTAACGCACTAATACAGCATACCCTGACATTTGGTAGTCCAAAAAGTCCTTGCTCTCAGTCAAGGCGGCTCTGGCGGAGAGAGAACCCCCTTCCCCAACACTTACACGACATATCGCTATAAATAATGATTATGATCAATCTTATGCGAACAAATTCAGCTTAGAATTTACCTCATACTAGACGCAGCTTACCCGCAGTACTAACAATCATACATATGTACACACTTATTTTACTTGTAAGGATAATGCATGACTAACGCTATCCTAGCGCCCACCACTAGCATTAATGACTCGTTCTACCCGCTTAACGGTGGACGGACCATTAACTAAGAACTAAAAGTAATATAACTTACAAATGACTACCTCCTCTGTCATTGAGGATGTAACAACTACGTTAGGACGGCGTTTCCTATTGGAAATGATACTACATCCCCACTACATACCTCACCATGAATCCGCGAGGGCATATTCAGGGCTTCAGCCATGCTTATATCCTAGCACCCAACCTCACCTCGGTTAGGCCATACGGCCAACCTGTACACGCCCTCCATGAATCCGCAGGTGCTTATAGCGGTACTGCTGGAATTCCTCTCCTGACTACACTCCGGTGGAGGTTTCGTGGTGGGTAGTACCTTCGGGTGAAGCTCACACTCCCGGCTGCACCATCCCAGTACAGTCGGGGTTAGTCCATAAATGGAATTTTCCTCCACTTGAAAAAAATAGTTTTAGCTGCAGCATACCAGACTTGGCAGGCGTAAGTAAAAACCGGCCTTAGTACTTGTTGGTATAGTAGGGGCTTGTTAAAAAGAGCCATTTGGTGATTTGTGGTTGTATAGATAATACAAAATGGCCATCCTTCTACTGACTTTGTTAGCCACAGCTGTTATGTGCTCTTTCCATGTAAGGCGCTTGTCCAGAAGAACTCCAAGGTATGTGGCCTGCGTTGACCAGGGTACATCTGCATCTCCTAGACGTAGTTTGGGTACTTCCTGTAATGCTCGCCGTGTAAAGCTGACAGCTTGGGACTTAATGGCTTTTGGTTTTAACCGCCAGGTCGCAAACCAGGCATACAGCATATTCGCAAATATCTGAGCACTGCGATATCATGTCATTTTGACGCTGTTTTTATGACAGTATCGTCGGTAAGTATGTAGAGGTTGTAACCTCTTAGGTTTGGAACCGTGTTTATGTATGCAAGGAAAAGCAGGGGCCCAAGGATACTACCTTGTGGTACTCCTGCGTTTATGGCGTCGGTTTGGGACAGGATGTTGTCTTTCGCGACTAAAGATTATCGGTTTTGATTGTAATAGTGTATTAGGTGTATGAGGTAGGTTGGGGTGTTATATCAAATTATTCAACCTAGCATTCCTCTACCAAGGAGCAAAACCGCGAAGAAAGAATCAGGTCGTGTTTTAACGTGGAACGTCCCCAATGCGCGTCGTTAACATTTCCGCAGTGGCACGTCTACCAATGATCAGCGATTCATGAGGTAAATAATGACTTTGAAGGAATGTACTGAAAGCTTTAGTATTAACTTCTGACCAAACAATGCCCTCAAATGTGGTATTTTAGGAATTTCGTATTAATAACCACATAGTGTAAAGGGAGCTGGTGAAGGGACCTTTGCGTATTTCATTGGCATTTCATGCTGTGTTCCGCACATGAATAATATTTTACCATTTTCAAAGCGAGAGAATATGACAGAGTGAGATACTGGGCATTTTGACAGAATCCATAACTTTATCTCGGATTTAATTACGTCGCATAATTACACCAGTGGTATTGCGGTCGCAGCTGATGCCTTCCTGCCTCCACTAGTTTCAATATTTTCTAATCTAGCTGCGCTCCATAAAACACAATATTCTGGTAGAGTTTCATTCGCAGCTGGTTATACAATGCCTGTTCCTGTTGAAATACAAAAGTACAAAACATTTATAAACAGAAGTGACACATCGACAAAACTTCCTCTACCAATTCTTTAGCAAACTATTTCTTTAAAAATTATGTGCTGTAGCATTTATTTTAGGAATTTTATGTTTTGTTAGGAACAATCAAAGCGATTAGTATTAGTAGTAAAATAAAGAAATAATGTAAAGTAGATAACGGCGTAACCTTCACAACATAATATGATAAGAAGTTGCTACATTTTTTAAAGATTTTGTTCTTCTGCTTATGAAAGTCTTAGGGGTAAGAGGTGTTTTGTCTCGCCGAGTGTGTCCAGAAACAATTGTGTGTGCATCAAAGATGCATGAGTAGCCCCATGCGCAAGAAAAGAAATAGTTCAGCGTAGCATCAGCCACTGATTCTAAAAACACTACACTAATAATATTTAGAATTATGTCCAAGAATTTAAATGTATGAGGAATTAAATTTCCATCGCCAATTTAACTGCAGAGGATCTACTTCCATTGGTCCTGGACCCGTAGGACCAAGGACCCCGGCCTCCTTCTACCTAGGAGCGATGGATACTTGGGGGCTCTTTCCGTAGGGCAATACCTGATTTCTTAAAAAGCCTCCCCCCCAAGCTGAGCACAACGTCAAGACGGGATGGAAGTGCATACGCCACTTATGCGTGTCAACCCCGCAGGGAAGACTACCGAAAACCTTGGCGGGGCCACCTGGTGATCTAGCACACCTTCTACTACCTCTGCAGGCTAGTCCTCGGGACATTTTAGGCAACCCTCTACCCCCTCCAGGTGGCCGTATCCTGGCCGGAGGTACCCAATTCCCCGTGGGTGTCGGGAACACACTGCCCCCTCGAGTCCAACCCAATCCGAACAGCTCCTTGACGGGAGATGCTCGGCAGTTCGGCCCGAGGTTCCTCTAGTAACGTCAGAGGTACCACGAGTGCTAAGGGTCCGCAGCGCCCGCATTACATTTTTAAACAAGAAAAGTGTTATTTGTTCATTCTTAAAAAGTTGTAATACAAACATTATCAGCTCCGTTACCCCCGACCGTGGGAAAGAAAATGATCTAATTGCTCAAGAATTACAGATGCGCCTAATTACACAGAGTTGCAGGAGAAACCCCTAGATTTCTTCAAGATGGTCACCAAAGGTGAGAAATTAATCTGCATTCACCTTGGTGTGGTATTTCTCTTGGGGTGGCCTTTTGGTGTGGTATGGCATGTTGATTGTTAAGGATTTCGTGTCGGTGAGCAGGGTCCAGCAGTTATCACCAGTCAATGAAAAGTCCTGCCTCAATTTCCTGAGGATTGTTTATTCCCACATATCATACTTGTCGGATTGCTCTGCTTTTCTCACTTGCTATCACTCTCGTTGCGTCGGCTTGTCTCTTTGAGAATATTTAATCCCACCACGTTTGAAAGCTAACTCCACTATTACCTCGCCAGATATTAAACTTCAGATATTAAACTAACGTGTGTTCTCCCTTTCGTTGTAATCAAGAGTAATGCTTCTCACTTCACCCTACCCTAGGCTTCTTCCTAGATTTGTTTGTCTATCTCCACACTTTGTCTATTTGTTCTCTATTTCACACCTATCACGTGGTTTACGCTACATTTTATTGGGGGAGTTTATTTCTACGATCTTACCTTATTGGACATTTCCATTCACCTTCAACTGCACAGCAGTCCCGGGTACACCCCCAAAAGTTGCACGACCCCTTGGCGTCATAACGGTACTGTATCCTGCCTCCAGCCCGCCTCGGTAGCGTGGTGGTAGCATGTCTGCCTCACGTTCAAGAGGTACAGAGTTCGAATCTCGGTTAGGGTGAGTTAACTGGATAAGGCTTTTACCTGAGTATTCCCTTATCATGAAAGGCGAATGTCGGGTAACTCTAAGCTCTAGGAACCCTTGTCTCATTTGAACATTAATTCACCCAGTCCATCCATCGTCCGATATGACTTAACGTTGGAGGTCGTAAATTACTAAATAAAAAAATAAAAAATCCTGCCTCTACATATTTTCCTTAAACCTCAATATTGTTTCTGGCTCCGTGCTAGCGAAGGAATTTTGGGTCTCTATTGTCCTATTGTTTACGTATCCGGCCACCTCTAACCGTTCTAACTTATGGTGACTGTTTCCCTATAGTTCATTTACACGTTATTTCCATTAAAACATAGCTTTTGACTTTATTTCTTATATCACGTATTCCCAATTGCTTATTAATAATTTATATGGCTCTATCATCCCTTTCTTACATTCTTCTGTCAGGAGCTTGTGGTTTCTGCTTCAACCTTCAACCCAAATAATCGTGCTTCAAGGTGGTGCCAGAACGTGGTGTATCATCACAGCATCTTCAAACATCGCGAGTGTATAAACTATCGCTTCAAGTTAGCTTCGCAACCTGCGGCTTCAAAATAGTCCATTCGGAGATCATCTCATCATAATCCTTGTAGAATATGCTCCAGTGCCACACTTGCATGACCTTCTCTACTCTTGTACACACCATTCCTACAGACGCTTATTTCTCTACCTACTTCATGTTAATCTTATAAACTTTCATTTATTACTAATTTTCTTGTAGGTACAACAGTATATGGGAATACGGTGTTAAGCGATAAACAGAGGTTTTAAGAGCCAATAGCTTGTGAAATTCTCTTTACAGGCCAAGAGTTTAAATACCAGGACTGTTCAATAAAAAATGATCATAATTTTTTACCGTCATATTTCGCACAAAAATTCAAACTCATTTTATTCTGTCAGCTTAATGTGAAACAAACACGCCGTACTAGTTTCATTGTTGGTAATCCTGTTTCCCGCCTGTGAGAACCACGCAAGTTCATACATATTCAGAATCACCTACCACTGCATAGGAGGTAACATTCGAGGAACAATATGCGGCTTTGAAATTCTGCTTTCGTATCAATAAATCTTCAGTTGAGGCCTATACAATGTTACAGAAGGTCTATGGAGAGTCTGTTCGTTCCTACAGCACAGCTCGGCGGTGGTTTAAAATGTTTAAAGAGGGGAGAAAATTTCAAAGGAAGGTGGACCCGGTGCTCCAGTTACTGCTCTTACGGATGAAAACATCAACACTGCTGCTGCCATTGTAAGAAAGGATCGACGAATTACCTTAAGATCACTTTCTGAATTAATGCACATTTCACTGGGTGCGATCCACATGTTATTATTACACATGAGACGTGTTTGACTTGTTTGTGCGCCATGGGTTCCAAGACTATTGATTACCGAAAAAAAGGACATTCACATGCAGTTAAATTTGATGTTAGAGGAATACCCGGAGTTTCTTTCCAACGTAATCACTGCTGATGAAACTTGGCCACATCATTTTGATCCTGAGAGAAAAAAGCAAAGCTCAGAGTGGAAATCTCCTTTATCACAAAGCAAAAGGGGTTGCTTCTGCTGGGAAAGCTATGGTCATCTCATTCTTTGATATTCATGGAATGGTTTCTCAGCATGTTGTACCAGCACACATATCAGTAACTGTACATTACTACAGGGATATCCTGAAAATATTGCAAGTCCATATCCGGCGCAAAAGACCACATTTACGTGAAGCAGGCAGGATTCTGCACCACGATAATGCGCGGCCGCATATTGCCAATGTTGTTGCTGAATATCTTGCGATTTTGAAGGATCTCTCAAAAATGGTTTCCAGCATGTCTTTGATGACTGGCAGAAACGTTGGGAGAAGTTCATAGCATTCAGGGGAAACTATTTTGAGAAAGACCGTCAAAATTATGAGGATGAGTAGAGGTGTCCATTCATGGTTCCAGAAGTTTGTGGAATGTTCTTTAACAGTCAAGACGGCGCTAGAAAGAGAATCTTCCATTTATCTATGTTTATCGGTTTCGGCTAGACTTTTATCTCCGCGCTACACTATCTGTCCCTTTTTGCGCCGGCTGCGTTATCCCAAGAATGGCTGGCGACATTATAAATGATTATTAATTATAATTGAATTTAAATAATTATTTCAATGGAATAATTATGAAATAGTAGTATGGAAGCAAAATGCAATTATGTTGGGGCTATAGAAACTCTCTGGTACGTATAGGAACCGAATGAACCATGAGGCGTAGGACAGATGGAATAAAGTAGGTTAGGTGGAATACCGAACGCAAAGGGACATAGAAAGCGCTAAATCAAGAGGAAATGCACTTATAATCTATGCTCATGTTTTGGAATGACGTAAGTGATTCAATCAAGGTGGTAGAATAATGTAAGCAGTGACGGCTCTAGCCATTAACAACCAAACATGGCCTCAATTTTTGCATTCTAGTGTACTTTCATGCTGGTGGAATTGTTCATTACAGTTTTGAAAGCCCCTTGAGCCTCTGGTCTCTGCTGCATTAATTCCGTCGTCTGGCAGCGAACACGATCGTTCAAGTTGAGGAAGTATCGACATTTCAAATGTATGCAGGGGTAAATTAAAGTCTTCGTGTCCAGAATATATCTACTTGTTGGCAAGATAACATTTTTAAAGTGACGTGATATACGGCAGCTGAGGTCATAAAAGGGGCTCTTTTATGCATTCACATGTCCAGCATTGTTTGCATAGAGGTATGCGCACGCACTGCTCTGTCTGTATCATTAGGTAGCTAGGTACTACCATCAGATCAAGACAAATCCTTCTTTTTTACAGAAAAGCTAATTCTAATTTATGGAAGTAAAAGCTTTTATTGCTACGCTCAACAAATCCCCAGTCTATGTATTGGACTGTGTGACAAAGCTCTGCAAAACGAGCCGTACACGTTTTTGCTTACAAACAGTAGAGATCATGACACAGAACTCCTCAGCAAAGGATACCTGCTCCAATTTTACTCCCTCTAATACCTAAATAGTGTGTAAAGAGCTATTATACTTTACCCAAAAGTTTGATACCACGATTTCATTAGAGAAACGTGTTTTGAGGTACCAGAAAACGTATGTGTGAGGGAACAACGAGAACTCGGTTTCATTTAAAAATTGGTATTTTAAGTTTTCCAAATCTTCCAAAATTTGACAAGGTTTCAATGACAATATCTCATCCGAAACTGCCTGTTACGTTTAATCAATTTAGAAAGCTTTTAGTATCTCAAAAATTGGTCTAAGAGTTTTAGTTTCTCTTTTTTAAATACACGTGGACCCTTTGTGAATGAGTGACAGAGATGGCAGCATCAGTGCATGAAACTCTAGTGCAAGCGACGAGAGTTAGGGCTGTTTTTGATACTCAAAATGGCCACGTTTTCATTGTAATCATTCGTTTTCTCCATTTTCGTGGTGTGACACCTATTGAAATTTATTAACAGTTGAGTGAGGAATGTGGTGATGGTACCATGGATGTGTCTAATGCGCGTTTCTAGGTGCGAGAGTTCAGTGAAGCCAGAACATCGCGTGATAACAAACCAAGACAGTCGCAGACATCGCCTCCAAATTTGGAATTTCCGTGGAATCTGTGCACAAATGTTCAATGAAGTCTACCCGAAAGTTCGAAGACTCTGCTACCCGGGAGCGATGGAAGTCTCCGAGGGTATTTCCTTGGGCATTACCTTGAGTCTAAACCCCCCACTCCATCGACAACAACGTCAAGACGGTTGGAAGTGGATACGCTACCTACGCGCGTCAACTCCGCAGGGAAGACTACCGAAAAACGTCGGTGGGGTCGCCTGGTGATCTAGCTCACCTTCTACTAGCTCTGCAGGCTAGTACCCGGGACCTTTTAGGCAACCATCTGACACCTCGAGGCGGCCAAAACCCGCGGGTTACGGGAACACACTTCCCCCTCGAGTCCAACCCAAACCGTACAACTCCCATTCAGCAAGGGGCTCGAATGTTCGGCCCGAGGTTCCTCTAGTAACGTCACAGATACCACGAGTGCTAAGGGTCCGCAGCGCTCGCACTAAAGCAGCTGAAGGGGATGGATCCCCTTCCCTACGGAAGGGATCTGTGCACACAAACCTGCATAAAGACCTGAAAATAATCAATCGGTGACTGTTCAAAACAACGTTCTCCACTCGCTGGAACATATCGTCACACCGGCTGGTGCGGGGCCTTGATCGTCTTGGTTTGTTGTCACACGATGTTCTGCCTTCATTGAACTATCGCACCCAGTAACGCACATTAGACATATCCATGGTACCATCACCACATGCCTCACTCAACTGGTGATGAATTTCAATAGGTACTACAGCACAAAAATGGAGAAAGCGAATGATTACCTCCTGTTTTTGCGATGAAAACTTCGCCATTTTAAGTATTAAAAGCAGCCCTAACTGTCGTCGCTGTCACTAGAGTTCTATGCATTGTACAGTGCTGCCATTTGTCACTCATTCACAAAGAGTCTACATGTATTTTAGAAATACAGAAGTTCCTATCTTGTCCCAGTCCTGAAGAAAATAGGAGGTGTAATAACTTCAACGCACCTCGTATTTAGAAAATATATTGTAAATGAAAAGCATATCTCTATACTTTTGGCAATAGCACGTGAGCGATACAGCTGCAGGGAATGTAATGAATAAAGGCCGGAGGTTAGGAGGTTTTCCATAAGTACGCTGCACATAGAATGTACTGTTATCGCTCGCGCATGTAAACAAATGCAGGTAGGTACACTCTGACCACCACAACCGCCTCACTGTAGCACAAATTACAAGCATCTTAAACTATGCATTCTAGAATTGCACTTAAACGCTAATAATACTGTTATTTATGAACTGTAATGTCGTCACAAATTGCATTAAACTGGGTTACAATATGCATTTGTCAATTATTAAATGTGAAATTTTGACGCCTGCCACTGAAGCAATATTTAGAGTGGAAAACTTATTTCGACGTTACACGATATCAGAGGTGCAAATGTAATGAATTTCACTCTGTGGCCTAGCATAGCTTCCTTCTAACTAATTTTCAAACTTTCAAACATAGCTTGATAACCACCATTGTTGTTTATACTGTTCTGGAATTTAGAGTTCATCTTTTCAATACTTGACACAAGAACGAACTTTTAATTAAATTAACTAAGTCTTTTATTATGCTTATGTCCTTGGACATTTGCAAACCCAATTTTTCTAATTATTTAACAGCTTTGGACAACACGGCATAATTGTTGGATATGAACAGAGGATTTTTTAGATAGTTCAGGTGATATCAGAGATATCAGCAGTTATAATAGTTGCAATTGTGCAGTGGCAGTTGTTTGCACATTCGATGGCCGTGCTGTACATCCGACGTAACTCATACTGTGCAGCTAACCTGCTTCGCATGCAAGTGCCCAAAACTCCGGCACTTATGACGCGCATTACATCACGCTTTTAGGCTGGTTACTGACTCCAATGGCGTATTTTCTCCGAGACAGGTTATTGGGACGGGTAGAACAGAACGGGTAGCCTTCGTAGTACCTAATATCGAGGTCACACTCACGAAACTAATAAGAAACAGAGCAATCACTGACGCTTCTTAGGTACCCAAATATTCTTTATTTGTGGTATCTACAATATAACGCTTTCATAGAGAAAGAAATGAGTAAGGAGGTTTAAATATGTGAAACAGTGAATGCAAAAGAGTCACTGTTTCTTTTAATGTGTAAATGAGTTTGAATGCTTTCTCCAATTCTGATGATCCCAGCAAGTGAGTTAAAAGGTGAATACGTGGAGAGAAACGTGGACTAAGCTATATAATTATATATGACTAGAAACTCAATGTCTTACCCTCCCTGTGTCCTGCGAAGGGGTGCGGTGGTTAAAATTAGGGAAGACGCCAATAGTTGTAAATGTTCAGTAAGTCACTTTGCTGTAGTATTTAAGTAAAGAGTACCTTCTAGGTCCCAGTATGTTCAAAGATATCATCATTGTCTTGGACTGGCTCTGTGACAAACGTTAAAGTTTTCTAGTCAGAAATCTAGCAAAATGGAATTTCTGTTTGATTACCCTTCGCATAAATTAAAGGTACATATGCTGCAGCTAAATAAAAGAATTGCGAGTAATGACATACAAGATAAAGGGATCTAAACAAATTAAACATTTCAAAAAATTAGAAAAGTAAGATTGACAGCTTAAAAAAGATCTAAATTCCTTAAGCAGTAAAATGTTATTTGTGTCTTACGGTTTACCATTTATACATAGGTCATTCAAAATGAAGAGGTCTTCAGAGACCATTTGCTAAAAATTCACAAAACTCTTCATTTGAAAACACTTCATTTCAAATGAAAATATTTAAGAATATTTTCTGCGATCGCAATGTTGGTGGAGCCGCCGCAAAGCCAGCTCCGGGAATGCGTGGGTAGGAAAGAAAGAGACAGATAATGGTGCATGAGTTGGACGCTTGCCGAGAGAAAGAAAGCAATCGAGAAAGAGAGAGGGAGCGTCTGGAATTTGCCACTACCATCGTGATTGTCATCGAAAGATCGGCGGTTATCTATAACAATGACTGGACGTATAAAAGCCGGTAAAGTGTTAAGAGTTGGTAGTCAGTTGCTAGTGAGCTGTTAATGGAACCTGCAGCTGTGTAGTGTGTGGAGATTTTAAGTGTACCGCTGTGAATTCTTTTGTCCACGTGTGGCGGGAGTAACTAGACGAACTTAAAGACTGCGTTTATGTGTGTCACGTCATTTTGCTGCTGTAAGGGGTGTATAAAGTTACTGTTTACTACAGTATAGAGCATTTTAAATATCTGCAAACAAGAATTTTAATTCTATGAACCCACAAAGTCACAATATCCGATTTTAATCATTCATTTGAACCATTCTTGCAGAAATACAACTTTTCGAAAAATTGCATCACGTAATGGTATTTAGATTTGGATTGGTTATTTGAAAATGTAGCTGTCGCATCCTTGAAGTATTGTGAATCTAAATACCGAGTTTTATATTCATGTAATGTTTAGTTTTTGAGCGGATATCCATGCAGTCGAGTGCGTCGGTCTTACTCTAAACGTAAGAGGGGATGTTCATGCCCCTAAAACGTGCATTTTCTGAAAAGAAAAAATATTTTCTATAGGAATCAGTGTTTTCTACAATACTATGTAGGTAATTAATAAACCATAATGGTTAAGAAACGGAAGAACATTGAATGAAAAAAAAATTCAAACTCTTCAAGTGTTATTAACGTAGTAATGTTCTGATAAAATATAGTTAGAAGTGAATATCCCAGGTCAGATATGTGCTGCATAAGTTCGTAGAGAGAGAGAGAGAGAGAGAGAGAGAGAGGGAGAGGGGGGGAGTTTAGAACACGACGAAATACATTTTTAATCCAACCTTTACGTAATTCATAACTTCCGTTGTCTACATATGCAAAGGGTAGTGCTTTCAATCCATTAGAGTAATGGAATCAAGGATAAGCAAAACTTAGCTAATAAAGCCTTTGTGACTCTACTTCTAGTTTACGCTTTTTACTGTCGCCTACCTCTATCAGGTTGAGGAAGCACTCTAGTTCACCGGGAGTCCTCGCTTTGAAGACACGTGGAGAGGAAAAAGCTAGTTTGTGTTCATGTGTGTCAGTGAACATAACTCTAAAACGAAAATGCGGATGAATACCAAACATACAAAGACATCCAATTAAACTTGCCCACCTGCTACGTGGCAGAGCAGAAGACAAGGGTGTCATGTAAGCCAAGGTAACAACAAGGTAAAGACAAATAAATGTAGCCAAAAGTTGTAAATTGTAAAATGTTGGAATATGCACAATAAATAATCTAATAAAAAAAGAAGGGAACTATCATGTTCCGTGGTTCAAATCCCGGCCGTGGCATTGAACTTTTCAGTGTAACAAATTAATTAAAACATCCATATACAGGAGATGTATTTAAAAGGATTAATTCTGATCCTTTAAGAAAGGATTAATTCCTCAGTATAAACTCAACATTAAGAGTTTAATGATAAGAATCCTGGTATTTAGGTACTTACACAGTACCAGGTAAGTGGCCACAAATGTGTATCTTGACTATGAGAACTCTAAGTGGTTTACCGAGAAAATATAATGAGTCAATTGGAGAGTTTAGTGTCGCGTCGGCATGTTGATGTTGGTAGCTCAAGGAGTTACAGCGAATGTATGGAATCCAGGAGATCCGTGATTCAAATCCCGGCGGTGGCATTGAATTCTTCAGTTTGACTAATTAAATAAGGGAACTATCGCTATTTTCATAGCTGTACCAGCTTAAGCATTTAGCGGTATCCTCTCTGTTCTATGTGGGGCCCATATGCCAAAAACTGGGTGCGGAGTGTAGGTAGAAGTACACGAAAATGAGTTCAGAATAGGTAGGAACATATAGGCATTGTATGTCTGACATACGTAAGGAGCGCCGAAACAGAGCTAACGAGGGATGTCCAGCAGCTACTGGCAAGTGCTCCCATGCAGCACCTTCCAGGCTACAGTTTCCGGCGTTGCGGTTCTACTCCACAGCATATTTTTGTTGAATGAAATGAGTGAAATGATGCTCAAATGTATCCAGGGTACCCGACATTTGTCTTTAAGAATAAGGGAACACCCCGGAGAAAATCTTATCTAGGTAACTCACCCTGACCGAGATTCGAACTCGGGACCTCTTGAACATGAGCAGACGCGCTACGATCTGCGCTACCGAGGTGGGCAAGAATTATCTTTGTTTATTATCTATCTCAACAGATTATTTTTGGTGAAAGGAACCCTTTGGTGGAATGCAATACTTCCCCCCACACATTGGGTACACAATAAAGTGAAGGTATGATGTATTATATTATTAGATTTACATGCTTTCCTGTACTCAATCTCTGCTTTATGTTAATACAGATAAGCATTTGCAAGAACATTTTGATTGCATATATTATGCAGGTACTGCAGACTGAAGATAGTCCATCCTTTAACATGACACTGCGTGAAACAAACGAATGGTGATTTATAGTTAAGAAAATTGAATGAAGTATTGAAAATGAAAAAAAAAAATAACTACAGTTATCTCAGAAATGCTTATTGTTAGAAACAGTATAATTTGTGCGTTATAACTGAATTAGTATTTAGCAAATTTCGTATTTGTGTATCTCCTGTTTTACCAGTTAACGAAATTACAAAATTCTTTCAGAATAAAGAGCATGTGGAACGCTGTTTGCAGAAAAATCAAGATATGCATTTTTGTTGTAAAATATGTAAGCAAATTAAAGCCGATGCTTTAATCAAAATGTTTATAGTCATTATGAAAAAACTGAAAATAAAGTGTCACACAAAATTTTCGTGTTGCCTCTTAGAAGATGCTGAGCTTCAACACCAGATTTGGTACTTATGTGACGTTTTCTTGTACCTACTCTCTACCAACGAAAAGTAAGTCCCTAAGAGGAATGTGCCACGTAGTGCCACGCATACACAGTGAGATCAGGACAGGGAATATGTGTGAGAGGGAACGTATGCTACACAAGAGGCGGACCGTTAAAAAAACATGCGCTCCATTCACGCTGTACCCTAAAACCAAGAAGATTCAATCACAAAAGTAGAAGACGTCAGAATGTTTTTGAATGGTGTGTAACTGTACTGACATAGAGTGTCATAAACCTGTCCAGGGAGGGTGTGGAAACCTTCTCCAACCCCCCTGCGTGTCAGGCCTTGGAGACTTTCTTTGCTGTGGTAAATGCTACAACGAATGATATATTGAAGCAGATCTTCATATTTTTATCTGAATTAACACGATGTAGATAGGAATGAAAGAATAATAAAACTGAAACAAAATGTTACTGTAAGTGTAGTTTGAGCCAACAGTCAATCTTACCTCGGGATACCTGAGCTGTCTGTTACGGAGCAAGGTGCAGCACCCAACACAAGCAGATTGAACTTGAAACATCGGTAGTTCAAGTGCATGACCTAGGTTGAGCACACTCTTTAATATGTTTTTGTATCGTCGTTGTGATTGAGTAGGCTTACTGAGTTCTCTATATGGATTTGCTTCCTATATCCTACTTACGGAATAGAAGTAATGGGCAGAGCCGTAATCAAGTTCATTTAACAATTACTGGCCTAGTTCAAATTTAGTTTGTTGTTTCCAAATTATTTCGATGGTTTGTTTAGTGGTTCCTGTTAACCGCCCAAGATTACTTATTTCTAAGTGATTCACAAGAGGATTGAATGGTGTTGCAGGGACTGGATTTGATTGGATTGTTCTACGGAGGGGATTCGGCACGGAGGTCTAACTTGGTCTATTGTAACTATGCTCCAGGGAGGAAGAATGAGGTGAGAGGAGACAAAGGGCGGCCATCCCAAGTAGCCACCACAGTGCAGAAGACATGGTCCCTACGCTTTACCACTTTGAAACTCCCCGATCGACCAGCACAGACGGCAGGCCACTCTGAAACTCACACTACACTAAGCGCGGAAACCGGAGACCATCCTACCAGAGGAGGGGGCCTTAAGAGCATATCATCCTGCCATGAAATACCGGGACACCCACCTACACTTCTACCTTGTAAGAGGCTATCAGATAAGAGATATGAAATGATATTGGAGATGAAATGGATGGACAGTTAATTCTGGGGATGTAACTAACCTAAGCAGCATTTGCTTGCGACCCGGGATGCCCGTGTCAACTGGGTCGGCTACGAGAATCTAACACGGTCCTCCCCAATGTGAGCCACAGATAAAACCGCCTGAGCCGTCCCTCTCGGTTTTCGTAGGGAACATGGGTGTTCGTGTTATTTACATATAACATGGGGGCATGTCCTATTTCCCTACCTATATTTTCAAATTTGTGCTTCAAATAATATAAAATGGTGTACTGAAATAGTGTAAACTTAATAGATGACACAAGCAGTACTGTTTGCCCAGCACAAGAAGGCAAGCTAGAGAAATGTGTAAAGTAATCAATTTTGCTGTCCCCTCGGTGTATATCCTCGTCTTCCCAGTATGACAAGGATGGAAGATTCGTTTAAAATACACAAGTGTTGTCACATAACTCAACCAAACTTAATACCTAACGATGCATTTACTGCAACAAACATTAGATCTGACAGCATGGGTGACTCATATGCACTCTCATACACTCGTTTCCTAGTAAACAGATCCGTTACTGCAACAGATAAACAGTTCAAGCTTTTTGCCCTTCATTCCCCTCTAGAATTCTTGTCGTGCGTATACAGTAGCAAACAGCTCAACTAGCTCAGCAGATAAACCGTTCAAGCTACCAGCATGTGTGACTCATATGCACTCTCATACACTTATTTCCTAGTAAGCAGGTCCGCTACCAGGAGCAGATAAACAGTACAAGCTCCTCTGCCATTCATTCCCCTCTAGCCTTCTTGTCGTGGGTATACAGTAGTAAACAGATGAACTACCAGAGTAGATAAACCGTTCAAGCTACCAGCATGGGTGACTCATATGCACTCGCATACACTCATTTCCTAGTAAAAAGATTTTCTACCGGAGCAGACCAACAGTTCAAGCTCCTCTGCCATTCATCCCCCTCTAGCCGTAGCAAAAAGATCAACTACCAGAGCAGACAAACCGTTCAAGCTAACAGCATGGGTGACTTATATGCACTCTCATACACTCATTTCCTAGTAAACAGATCCGCTACCGGAGCAGATAAACAGTTCAAGCTCCTCTGCCATTCATTCCCGTCTAGCCTTCTTGTCGTGGGCATACAGTAGAAAACAGATCAACTACCAGAGCAGATAAACCGTACAAGCTAACAGCATGGGTGATTTATATGCACCCTCATACACTCATTTCCTAGTAAACAGATCCGCTACCGGAGCTGATAAACAGTACAAGCTCTTCTCCCCTTCATTCCCCTCTAGTCTTTTTGTCGTGGGCATACAGTAGTAAACAAATCAACTACCAGAGCAGCAAAACAGTTCAGGCTCCTGTGCCATTCTTTCCCCTCTAGCCTTCTTGTCGTGGCCATACAGTAGTAAACAGATCAACTACCAGAGCAGATAAACTGTTCAAGCTCTTCTCCCCTTCATTCCCCTCTAGCCTTCTTGTCGTGGGCATACAGTAGTAAACAGATCAACTGCCAGAGCAGATAAACAGTCCAAGCTCTTCTCCCCTTCATTCCCCTCTAGCCTTCTTGTCGTGGGCATACAGTAGTAAACAGATCAACTACAGGAGCAGATAAACAGTCCAAGCTCTTCTCCCCTTCATTCCCCTCTAGCCTTCTTTTCGTGGGCATACAGTAGAAAACAGATCAACTACCAGAGCAGATAAACAGTTCAAGCTCTTCTGCCATTCATTCCCCTCTAGCCTTCTTGTCGTGGGCATACAGTAGTAAACAGATCAACCACTGAGCAGATAAACAGTCCAAGCCCTTCTCCCCTTATTCCCCTCTAGCCTTCTTGTCGTGGGCATACAGTAGTAAACAAATCAACTACCAGAACAGAGAAACAGTTCAGGCTCCTGTGCCATTCTTTCCCCTCTAGCCTTCTTGTCGTGGCCATACAGTAGTAAACAGATCAACTACCAGAGCAGATAAACTGTTCAAGCTCTTCTCCCCTTCATTCCCCTCTAGCCTTCTTGTCGTGGGCATACAGCAGTAAACAGATCAACTACCAGAGCAGATAAACAGTTGAAGCTCTTCTGCCATGCATTCCCCTCTAGCCTTCTTGTCGTGGGCATACAGTAGTAAACAGATCAACCACCAGAGCAGATAAACAGTTCAAGCTCTTCTCCCCTTCATTCCCCTCTAGCCTTCTTGTCGTGGGCATACAGTAGTAAACAGATCAACTGCCAGAGCAGATAAACAGTTCAAGCTATTCTCCCCTTCATTCCCCTCTAGCCTTCTTGTCGTGGGCATACAGTAGTAAACAGATCAACTGCCAGAGCAGATAAACAGTTCAAGCTCTTCTCCCCTTATTCCCCTCTAGCCTTCTTGTCGTGGGCATACAGTAAAACAGATAAACTACCAGAGCAGATAAACAGTTCAAGCTCTTCTCCCCTTCATTCCCCTCTAGCCTTCTTGTCGTGGGCATACAGTAGTTAACACATCAACTACCAGAGCAGATAAACAGTTCAAGCTCTTCTGCCATTCATTCCTCTCTAGCCTTCTTGTCGTGGGTATACAGTAGTAAACAGATGAACTACCAGAGCAGATAAACCGTTCAAGCTACCAGCCTGGGTGACTCATATGCACTCGCATACACTCATTTCCTAGTAAAAAGATTTTCTACCAGAGCAGATCAACAGTTCAAGCTCCTCTGCCATTCATCCCCCTCTAGCCGTAGCAAAAAGATCAACTACCAGAGCAGACAAACCGTACAAGCTAACAGCATGGGTGATTTATATGCACCCTCATACACTCATTTCCCAGTAAACAGATCCGCTACCGGAGCTGATAAACAGTTCAAGCTCTTCTCCCCTTCATTCCCCTCTAGTATTTTTGTCGTGGGCATACAGTAGTAAACAAATCAACTACCAGAGCAGAAAAACAGTTCAGGCTCCTGTGCCATTCTTTCCCCTCTAGCCTTCTTGTCGTGGCCATACAGTAGTAAACAGATCAACTACCAGAGCAGATAAACTGTTCAAGCTCTTCTCCCCTTCATTCCGCTCTAGCCTTCTTGTCGTGGGCATACAGTAGTAAACAGATCAACTGCCAGAGCAGATAAACTGTCCAAGCTCTTCTCCACTTCATTCCCCTCTAGCCTTCTTGTCGTGGGCATACAGTAGTAAACAGATCAACTACAGGAGCAGATAAACAGTCCAAGCTTTTCTCCCCTTCATTCCCCTCTAGCCTTCTTTTCGTGGGCATACAGTAGTAAGCAGATCAACTACCAGAGCAGATAAACAGTTCAAGCTCTTCTGCCATTCATTCCCCTCTAGCCTTCTTGTCGTGGGATACAGTAGTAAACAGATCAACCACCAGAGCAGATAAACAGTCCAAGCCCTTCTCCCCTTATTCCCCCTAGCCTTCTTGTCGTGGGCATACAGTAGTAAACAAATCAACTACCAGAGCAGAAAAACAACTCAGGCTCCTGTGCCATTCTTTCCCCTCTAGCCTTCTTGTCGTGGCCATACAGTAGTAAACAGATCAACTACAGGAGCAGATAAACAGTCCAAGCTCTTCTCCCCTTCATTTCCCTCTAGCCTTCTTGTCGTGGCCATACAGTAGTAAACAGATCAACTGCCAGAGCAGATAAACAGTCCAAGCTCTTCTCCCCTTCATTCCCCTCTAGCCTTCTTGTCGTGGGCATACAGCAGTAAACAGATCAACTACCAGAGCAGATAAACAGTTCAAGCTCTTCTGCCATTCATTCCCCTCTAGCCTTCTTGTCGTGGGCATACAGTAGTAAACAGATCAACCACCAGAGCAGATAAACAGTTCAAGCTCTTCTCCCCTTCATTCCCCTCTAGCCTTCTTGTCGTGGGCATACAGTAGTAAACAGATCAACTGCCAGAGCAGATAAACAGTACAAGCTCTTCTCCCCTTCATTCCCCTCTAGCCTTCTTGTCGTGGGCATACAGTAGTAAACAGATCAACAGCCAGAGCAGATAAACAGTCCAAGCTCTTCTCCCCTTATTCCCCTCTAGCCTTCTTGTCGTGGGCATACAGTAGTAAACAGATAAACTACCAGAGCAGATAAACAGTTCAAGCTCTTCTCCCCTTCATTCCCCTCTAGCCTTCTTGTCGTGCGCATACAGTAGTTAACACATCAACTACCAGAGCAGATAAACAGTTCAAGCTCTTCTGCCATTCATTCCTCTCTAGCCTTCTTGTCGTGGGCATACAGTTTAGTCTGATTTTTAAAAGAAGATAGGTGTAGGTCCTCAAGCAAGGGACGCGAAGGGTAAGAGGAGAAGGTCGTTGCTATGGTAACGTAAACATAGGTTGCCAGATTGGTTACAATGATGAATCACATACTCTGATAGCTCGAACCCTTGTTTATGTTTCAAGTTTTGAGAGGATAAGGGAAGGGGATATCTGCATTATTTCCTGTATGATGTTGGGCAACATTGCGGAACCTCGCGTGGAGAAACAGAAGTCCTTCACGTATCTTCTTTCAAAAATCAGACTGTAGTTCAGATTTTAACGTCTTAATCCTTACACGTATTTACTAAATACATTATATAATTTACGATACAGTTATATTTTTGGTTAAGTAATGACGTGAAACAGAATACAATATATGAACCCAAACAACAGGCGTCAATGGTGCAAAGGGGTAGAGAAAGCGATGTGAAATTAACACATAAGGCAGTGGAATGTTGTCCATATTTCGCTATAAACACGCTGATCTTTGTTAACTGTGTAAAATGAATTACGGAAGGCTGATGTGTACGCACGCGCCAGAGAGACCAATAATTTAATTAATCTGCATGCCACTCTGTGAAACAACTAACAGCAATTAAACTGATACCTACGGGTTTGAAATACTTTGTTGCAAGTAACTATTACAAATAAACACCTGTTGCTTGTGAGCCAGTGGTAATTCGCTTTGTACTAATTGTTTTGTTGCTTCCGCTGGCCTACGACCTGCTTGTCCATTATAGTTACAATAAACTCCACTCAAAGATCGTAACAACTTGAAAGAGGTTACCTCCATGTAGTTTGATGAACTAAAGCTTCAATTAATGCAATTCATTTACAGAACTGAAGTCCCTCGTGTACTCTTACAACGCATTTAAAATATTATCAGCAATAATAATAATCATGATACTCTTGTTACGCTTTTGTTAAACGAATCTAAAATTTTACTACGATAAAAAATTATAGAATAACAAAAATATTCATCAACTTTTAGTTTCCATATGTATAGTGAGTAGGGGAAATATTGTATTCCACCCTGAGCTTAAATATAGAGATTTCGTTAGACATATAAGTGCAAATTCATGTGCAGTGTATCACGCCCGTTTTTACTACATAGGGCACCGCAGGCGGTGACACTAATGACGTATGAGATGGATATAGAGCACCGGTGGAATGAGATAGCGGGGGAATCCCACCCCAGAGTCATGTTGTCCACAGCAAACCTCACTTTGCGGTCTCCTGGAATCGAACGGGGCCCGCCTTGGTGAGGGACAAGAGGTTTAACCACTCAGCTACGGCGCGGATATTGTATGTGTTAAGGCCCCTTATTCTTCTTCTTTACTTCAGGGATTAGGCATTTCTGCCTCTTCCGTCTTTGCATTCCTTCAGTTCCTCGTACGGGAGGGGATCCGTCCCCTTTAGCTGCTGTGTTGCGGGCGCTGAGACCCTTAGCACTCGAGGTACCTCTGACGTTACTAGAGGATCCTCGGGCCGAACATTCGAGCCCCTCCCTGATTGGGAGTCCTTCGGATTGGGTTGGACTCAAGGGCGCAGTGGTTCCCGATACCCGTGAGAGATCGGGTACGTCTCCGGACGAGGTTGAGGGAAGCCATTAATATTCCCGCGTACTATACTTCATAGCTAGTAGAAGATGTGCTAGATCACCAGGCGGCCCCACAGAGGTCATATCGGTAGCATTCCCGTTTTGGAGTTGGCGCGCGTAAGTGGCGTATCCACTTCCATGCCGTCTTGAGTCCACAGGACCAGATGGGGGGGGGGCTTTATTGGTCTCTAGGTCTTGCCCCGTGGAAAGAACCACAGAGGCGCCGGGCGCCCTTTTGGGACAGCTCGGTAACACCCTGGTAGATGGAAGCACCGGGTCCTTGGTCCTGCGGGTCCAGGACTAATGGGAATAGAACCTCTGACATTAACATTCCAGCAATTGCTGTTCCAAACTTCTTCTAGGGCGTCCTACATCTCTTCTTTCACGAGGATTATATCTTCTTATTAAAACCGGTACTCTTTCTTCATCCATGCCATTCATATGTTCTTTGAAGTTCTGTATATTTTCTTATATTTTGTCGTGTAATTTATATGTGCCTAGTTCCTCTCGAGTAGTTATATTTCTTATTAAATCTCGTCTAGCACATTCTTTAAATCTTCTTAGGAACCTTATTTCTGCTGCCTATATGTTACTTTTATCAATTTCTTTTAGGGCGCCGGGGTAGCGCGGTGGTTTCGTTCGCGTCTCCCGTTCTAAGGGTCCCGAGTTCGATTCCCGGCTCTGGGGTTGGCGATTTTAAGTCGGCCCTATCCACGCCTTCACCTCTGTCTAGCACACCTGAAGTATCCCCTATGCCCAACGTGGTTCGGAGTCCACGGTAAAAACTGTAGGTCCTCTCACCTCACCGCCATCTTCACTATCACCCTATCATCGGAGGTAATGGACACCGCCCTCTGGGTGCCTCCACCTGAGAAATGGGTCCGGTCATCACTTGGTGGGGTGAGGTTACCCCGAAGGCCAAGGTTGCCATGTGGGGAGTGTTAGTAACTAACTAACTAACTCAATTTCTTTTATTATCCAGGACTCACTTCCATACATGAGCACTGGAACCGCCAGTAAGATTAGGCCCACTTAGGCCCCCTGAAATCCCAAAAATGTATTTTCTGAAAATATTCTTGTGCGGGTTTCTTCTAAAATTACTTTATAGATTAGAGAAGGATCTATAGGACAAATATTGATTATTGTTATATATTTAGTAAGATTGTAAGTACAGGAGATGGTACATAGATAAATAACAATTTAAATAAATTTGATATTAAACAAATAGGGGTAGGTATGGAGGTGCAATAAATAATGGAGTCTTTTACTTTAGTAAATATATATATTAGATAATATTGTGACGACCTGCCCGTGAATGGTAATGGATTACTATGTGTTTCAAATGTTAAGGTGCTTGTCCTTGAGCGCTGCTAGGTGAGCAACCAATCGGAGTCCTGCGGTGTTTTCGTATTGCATTCCCCCTAAGCGTTGTGTAACGAGAGGCAAACTAATCAATCTCTAATAAATACTATTTGCGCTAAGATAAACATTCAGATTTTTCAAAACCTGATCCATGAGAAAGAAGAGAGAGTGATATATTTAACATAAGCGTGAAAACCCAGTATCTTTATCTAAAAAAGTTGTCCTAATACAGATAAATAAAGTAGATACCATTATATTATAACAATACATTGCGACGTAAGCACTGTAATGATTATCATTATTGGTTGGCATGTATGCGTGAATGTATATTTGAAATCACTCAGAGCTGACACTTAAACATTTGACATGATGTGATAAAAGAAATATGTACTTTGAATAAGCCAAGGTGTTTGTTAAATTCTATGAGGGAACGATACACTTCTTGCTGCTCTGGCAGAACGTGTCTCGTCACGTATGTTTGTTTAAGAATGGTTCGTAATCTCTATTTACTCTATAGAGTTCAAAGCAGCATATTCAGTTACTCTTCCGCTTAAAAACCACGAAAAAGTGTATCCGCTGGATCAATGAGATACGATCCACCTTCCCCCTTACTACTGCCAGAACAGTGCAACTGAGTTAATGTGGGCTCAAATTATGTCGCAAACGGAAATAATATTTTTAAACTGACTGACACAGAACGACTTATTCACGAAGAAATTGTCAGGGAACACAGAAAGACTGGGAAGCTGCGTGAGATAAACTACAAGAAGACGACTTTTGGAAAGAAATAGCACGTAACGAGATTTTGGAACCTATCATCATAAAGTTACAGTACTCAGACGTTGAAGACAATGGCAATGAAGAATTATGTCTTAACGTAAGTAACATTCACAGCTATACGGACGCACCGCTGGCATTTTCGTTGGATTTGAAAAATAAGTAATTCATAAACTACAATTAACTTTAAACTAAATATTTAAAACATTTGCGTAATATAGGAATATTCATGTTGCAATTGTGATTTCAACAACTGCCTTATTATACAACTTTGGAAAATACAGTTTGCGTTAGCGCCACGAACACTCACTAGTGTGCGAGAGAGAGAGAGAGAGAGAGAGAGAGAGAGAGAGAGAGAGAGAGAGAGAGAGAGAGAGAGAGAGAGAGAGAGAGAAAGAGATAGGGAGAGAGGCAATTATAAAAAGAGTGGGGATAACGAGGTGGCAACTGTGAAGGCTCTAACGCATCTGTTTCGCTACAGCCGAGAACTCTTCCCATTTGAAACATATAATAGGATGTCGCGTGGCCAGATCGTGCACGTGGGAACAACTCAGACGGAACTCATGCTTTAAGGAGAGGATGGGATTTTACTCATGCATTTTCTATGAAGGTTAGGTATCACTAGAATACAGGAACTACAGTTTTAGCAATCAAAAAGTTTTAACAAAATAAGATTAATACAAGATGACCATAGGCCATTACCTGGAAAGGACGGCACATACGTCCTGCGCTAATGAAGAGCTAGTCAGAAGAGTGAAATATTAGTAAGTTGACATACAGTAAGCTATGAAACACAAATAGAGCGGTTGAAAACTGCGTGTGTGTCTGTTTATATGATATGTTTTATCGCGCCTGCCAATGTATGACGCATTGCTGTCCAGAAGACATGATTATATCTGAACAGACTATACAACTGGACTCGCATTGTTTGTGCGATAAGCTGAGGTAAACATCTCTGTGTTGCGAATTTTTTCTGATACGCTTTCTCGCTTTGCCATGTAGTACCTATTCATACTCTTAATTCTGTTAAATACAATAGTACGTAATAAAAATTATTACTTTTATTTATTTCATTTGTGAAAATTGAATGGCTTATATTTTAAATATCTTCTTCGATAGTAAACAACATTTGAAGCTTACCTAAATGGTATTCTTCTGTCTTTTTTCAGATATAAATTACATTTTTAGGCACTAAACTTTTTCTATTCATATTTAGCCTGATGTACATTTAATAGTAGTGTTTTCTCTTCAGTATACCCCCCAGGGGCCTACTTCGGTAGGTACGGGTTTGGCGAACCCGGGGTCCCGAGCCAACAGTCTCCCTCGTGTGGGCTCCTCTTCGTGGTTGAGGGAGACGGTCAACAGGCCCACCCACGTGTAGGCCGTGCGTGGAGACCCGTGTCGGTGGAAAGGTTTGTCCTGGTAGTCGAGGGATGCGTATCTGAGCTCGTAACAGTGTTTTTTCTGAATTCGGGGAGGGTGCGCATTTCTAATACACTACTTTGGCTTCTGCTTCGCCTAAACGGGAGGTTAGGGACTAACCCACCCCTAATCAACCGGCCAGGATTAGGTATTGTACCGACCTCCAGGGTGAGTGGGACGGCGAGCTCGCTATATCCCCTGTGTAGCCCTGTCATCCCAGTGGGATGACCCCTTGTTGGACTCCGTGGTGGGTGGGGAGCACTGGGGGATGAAATTTAGACCTAATATTATGGTTAACCTACACCCCCCAAAAAACAATAAACGTGGAAAGGATTTATTTGAAAACAGTGTTAAACAAGTAGTTGAGTGTGGTCCTCGCTACTTAGTTATTAAACGAACGGAGGAAGGTAGAACTTTTTCTACGGTTAATCCGTTTATTATACAGAAAGGTCTTGACAAAATAGCTGGTGCTGTTAAATCATGTACAAAATCTAGAAATGGCACGCTGCTGGTGGAAGCAACTACAGCATCCCAGGCAGCAAAGATACTGAAAGCCAACATGCTGGGCAGTTATCCAGTCAAAGTGGAGATGCATAGGACCCTGAATTCCTCGCGCGGTGTTGTAAACACTAGTGCGTTGGATGGAATGTCCAACGAGGATATTCAGGAGAACCTCCAGGAACAATGCGTAACTGCAGTCTATCGTGTCCAAAGGAGAGAACGAGGGGATATGGTTCCCACTCGTACCCTGTTCCTGACCTTTGATCGGGTAGATCTCCCTCAAAGGATCAGGGCAGGATATGAAGTGATTGAGGTTAGACCATACATACCTAACCCTCTGAGATGCTACGAATGTCAGCGGTTCGGTCACACTAGTGCATTCTGTAAAGGCGCACCTACATGTGTCAGCTGCGGAGCCGGCATGCATGAAAATGCATGTACATCACCTCCAGCATGCGTAAATTGTAGCAGTGAACATCCATCAAGTTCACGAGAATGTCCCCGTTATATTGAAGAGCGAGCTATTCAGGAGATCCGGGTTAAGGAAAAGGTATCCTTTTCGGAAGCCCGGAAACTTCTATGTATCCTCAAGCCCTCTTCAACCACCTCCCGTACCTATAGCTCTGTGGCGGCTACTCCGTCACCGAAACGGGAGGCAGGTACCCAAACATCTGATATAAACGGGGCAACAATATCCGAGAAAGTTCTAGTGCCTAGATCGCAACCAAGAGCATCAGTAACACCATCTGAAACTCCAAGAACACAGACTACTGAAAATAACAAGTCAGTGAAGTCGCCTGACAAGGCATCCACATCTAACAACAGGACGAAATTGCCCATTGTATACCAAGCACCAGAGATCAAGTTCAAGACACAGTATGATAGAACTGCCTTCCTGAAAGAAAGCACAAAGTCTGCTCCAGAAAAGTCCAAGAAACGTAGCCCTAGAGCGTCTCCGAGACCATCGTCGGAGTCATCTTCTGGGGAGGACTACGACCGGCGACCGTCATCTACGTCGGTCGGAATTTCCAATCGCTTCGAGCCCCTCGAATCGAAGGTTGTAGAAGGAAAACCGTCCTCTTCCATAGAGGATATGGAGCAGGAAACATCTGACCACGCTGCTACATCTGCAGCAAAGAAGAGGCAGGATAAACCTGCCGAAACTAGCCCTACACCAAAGAAAAAGGGCAAATTGATTCGGCCACCCATGAAGTCGTCTTAATGTAGACTACCTTTACATCTTATATCTCATAGTTCCAATGGCTATCCTACAATGGAACATACGAGGATTAAGAGCGCATCGACCAGAATTGGAACTTTTGCTCAGTAAGCATCACCCCTTAGTGGTATGCTTACAAGAGACTAAGCTACGACCACAAGACAACTTAAAAATCAGACGCTACACACCACTGAGGTGTGATGTTGTAACAGAAGAGGGCATTCCTGCACACGGTGGTACTATGATGCTCCTCAGGGATGACATATTTGTAGATCCGTTACAGCTACAGTCTGATTTACAATCTGTAGCTGTAAGGATTAAGCTGCCATCAATCGAATTTTGCATTTGCACTGTATATCTCCCGCCATCAGATGACCTCTCGTTAATTGACCTTGAAGATCTGGCTTCCCAACTTTCAACACCATTTCTAATAGTTGGAGACTTTAATGCCCATCACCCACTTTGGGGCTCAAATCGGGCATGTTCGAGAAGCAAGCTCATTGCAAAATTCCTGGAGAGCAATAACTTGGTTCTCCTGAACACCGGAGAGCCCACATTCCTCTCAGACGCGTTTAACACCTATTCGCACATCGATTTGGCAGTGTGTTCATCCCAGTTAGCTGTTTTATTACAGTGGAATGTCATCTCTGATTTACATTCCAGCGACCACTTTCCATGTCTTCTTAGTCTCTTAGCACAAGATGTGTCTCCCTCACGTATCCCTAGATGGCGCTTTGATCGTGTCAACTGGAATCTTTACACCCAGTTGGCTGTCTTTGAATACGAGCACGATTCTGTGAATGATTTAGTCGATCATCTCACAGAGAAAATTCTTTCCGGTGCAGAACAGTCTATTCCACGTTCGGCTACCCAACCCAGTCGATTTCCTGTCTCATGGTGGACCAACGACTGCCGGAATGCTATTCGTGCTCGTAGACGTGCTCTAAGGGTATTCCAACGACACCCTACGCTAAGTAATCTAATTGAGTACAAGAAAGCGCGTGCAAAATCTAGGCAAATAATTAAGGATAGCAAAAAGACCTCATGGAACAAATTTGTATCATCTTTTAACAGATGTACACCCTCATCTGTTGTATGGGATAAATTAAGGCGCGTGGCCGGAAAATCAACCCACCTGCCAATCGCTGGTCTGTAAACAACTGCAGGAGTTGTTGTTGATCCGTTTGTTGTGGCTAACACCTTCGGCTGTGCTTTCGCTCAGGTGTCTAGCTCATGCAATTATGCTCCTGAGTTTATCTCAATTAAGACTCAGGTAGAATCTCAAGGTTTCGTGTTTAGTTCCAGAAACCTTGAAGACTATAACCGCCTCTTCATCTTGGCAGAGTTAGAACACGCTCTTTCGTCATCGCGACTGACAGCACCAGGACCGGACGGAATCCACGTTCAAATGTTACAACATCTCTCACCTGAAGGTAAGGCATTCCTGCTCGAGGTCTATAACCGTGTTTGGGTTGATGCCACGTTTCCTGAAAAGTGGCGAGAAGCTACCATTATACCTATCTTGAAAGCTGGCAAGGACCGTCACCTCCCTTCTAGCTACCGCCCTATTTCCCTCACCAATTGCGTATGCAAGGTGATGGAACGCATGATAAATGGGCGGTTGGTATGGTGGCTGGAAACGCACAACCTACTGAATAACATTCAGTGCGGTTTTCGACAACGCCGTTCAACAGTGGATCACCTTGTGTCCATGTCGACACAGATTATGAACGGATTTCCTAAGAACTGTCAAACAGTCGGAATATTTTTTGACCTCGAAAAGGCTTATGATACGTGTTGGCGGGCAGGGTTGCTACGTACTCTGCACACCTGGAATATACGTGGACGCCTACCACTCTTCCTTCAGGAATTCCTGAAAGACCGCGTATTCCGAGTAAGGGTTGGCTCGGTTTTTTCGAACCTTTTTGTTCAAGAGAACGGTGTACCACAGGGATCGGTACTAAGTGTTACGTTGTTTGCTATTGCGATTAATTCTATCTCGAAATGTGTACCTCCAGGTGTCTCGTCATGCCTATTTGTAGACGACTTTGCCGTCTACTGTACATCTCAGCGCACTCCGTTTTTAGAGCGCCGTCTTCAGACCACCTTGGGCAACCTTGAGAGCTGGAGTTTAAGAAACGGTTTCCGATTTTCCGCTGAGAAAACCATCTGTGTTAACTTCTGGCGTCAGCAGAGTCGACTACCTCCAAGGTTCCGGCTAGGCGCTGATCTACTACCTTTTGCAGATGAGACGAAGTTCCTTGGATTGATATTTGATAGAAAACTTAGTTGGTCGTCGCATATAGCACAACTGAAAGCACGCTGTGACCAATCTTTAAATATCTTGCGGGTACTAAGTGGAAAATCGTGGGGAGCGGATCGTGCAGTGTTATTGCGACTTTATCGGGCACTCATCCGTTCCAAATTAGACTATGGTAGTATCGTTTATGGCTCAGCACGACCATCTGTGCTGAAGAGATTAGACACAGTCCATAATTGTGGCATACGTATAGCAGTTGGGGCATTTCCAACGAGCCGAGTTATAAGCCTGTATGCTGAGTCTGCAGAACCTCCTCTGCAGTACAGGCGCAACATGTTATTAGCGAATTATAGCTGTGGACTTAATTGCATGCCCACACAGCCATCGTTTACGCCGTTCTTTAATACCTTCATGGACGTGCGTTATAGGAACACTACTATTAAACCAAAGCCACCTGGTTTTCGTTTCCGGGAGCTCCTTAGACATCTTGATACTGACATGCCTAAGATGTATCCTAGGAGGGAGAGGAAATACCCACCTTGGTTGTGCAGAGCGTCCCCGGTTGATCTGGGCATGACTAAATATGATAAATCTACCATGTCTATGTCTAGTATCCGCACATGTTTTTTAGAATTTTTATCGCGATATGAGGACCATTTTGTAATTTATACTGATGGCTCCAAGAACTCAAATGGTGTTGGTTGTGCTTACGTGTGTGGAACCGAACCGTATACATTCGGATTCCACACTAGCACTTCCATTTATACTGCAGAGCTTTATGCAATATACCGGGCCATTTTACACGTACGCCGACGAAAGTTGGGGGACTGCTTAATCCTGAGTGATTCCCTCAGTGCACTTCAAAGCCTACGGCAGCTGTACAACTACCACCCTATTGTGCAGCGTATACAGGATGCCCTCCACGTTTTACACGCTTCTGGCGTTAACGTGGTGTGTGCATGGATCCCTGGTCACGTAGGCTTGCGGGGGAATGAAATGGCGGATTCAGCAGCCAAGACGGCTATCATGAAGTCCAGGGTTCGAGTACCATCTGTGGCATCGGAAGACTTTAGGGCCGAATTGCGGAGAGCTGTGCAAACCTGCTGGCAGGAAGAGTGGTCTGCTCTCCGCAATAATAAACTTAGATCTGTCAAAGAACTTCCGATTCCCTGGGTTACCTCCTGTCGGTCATCTCGTCGCGAGGAGGTGAGTTTGGCTCGGTTACGAATTGGGCACTGCTTTTTTACTCATAGTTTTCTTTTTAAAAAGGAGCCTTCTCCACTGTGTCCGTTTTGCAATGAAGCGTTGTCTGTACGACACGTGCTGCTAGAGGGTTTTCAGCTAGCAGACCTTAGGACGTCTCTGCAGCTGCCGGTCAGCTTTGCAGAAATGCTAGCGGACGATCACGCAGTAGTGGAGAAGGTTTTTAGGTTCTTTTCGAGATTAGATTTTAGGATTTAGCAAATAGAATTTATGGTTTTTGGATGACATTTTTATTTTATTTTATTTTTTTTTTTTTTTCAACGCGTATGTATTTTTTGTCTTTTTTAACATATTTATACTGTTTTAGAATAATTTATATCTGGCTTTTGCCATGACCAGGTTCTTTTAAAAAGGGCGCTGATGACCTCTGTAGTGGAGCGCCCTTATACTCATCATCACTCACTCACTCCTCTCTTCAGTATATCACTTTTATCTAATGCACATATGCAATATATTTATTTGCTATTTTAAGTGTTATGATTATTCTATATTAAAGTATATTATGCATGGTTTCTCTATAATATATTCTTGCTGATCTAGGACGAAGCACCAAGTACTTTGGGCAAGGCAACAGTATTTTTGGCATACATTATTGACTGGACTATGCTGTGGAGGGAGGGGATTCAGCATTGAGCTTCAAACTTGGTATAATGTATCTATGCCCTTAAGTGGGGCACCCTGAGGAGGCAGGATGTGGCGAGAGGAGACAAGGTAAAGAAAGAATAATTTAGAAGTAGCTACATCAAATGAACTTATTTATCATATGTAGAAAGAATGCAAGAGTAAAGAAATGCAGTTAGTTAGTTTGTGCTGGATACCAGTGCGTGTATGAATAAGTTATTGTTATTAGAAATTTCAATAGCTTATTATTTTGAGATTTGTTGTATTGATGCAGCTGGCAAATAGTTGCGAGTGCTGGATACCTGTATTACGAGGCGTGTCCTTAAAAAAAAGGTCTCCAAGGCGCTGGGACCGTGATGAACGCTATTACGCGAGATCCGGCAACACTGCCGTGTAGCTTGGTTTGACCCCTTCAAATTTCCACCACAACGAGCCCGTTGCAACCATTAGTCTTTGCTGCCCACTCGTTTGCGATGGAGCTTCCTATCACTCGCCAAGTGCGAGTTACGGGCTGTGATTCGTTTTTGAGTGCCAAGGGCACTACGGCCACTGAAATTGATCGTCAGTTATGCGAAGTCTATGGGCAACAGTGTATGGACGTCAAAAACGAGTGAAAGTGGGTCAGAGAGTTCAAAGACGGACGTACAGACGTCCATGACGAACAGCGTTCTGTTCGACCTTCGGCTTAAGCCGAAACAATTGCAAAAGTGGAGCAAGAAATGCTAAAAGATCGGCGCGTGACAGTTCGCGAGCTGTGCGAACTTATCCCTGAAGTCAGTAACACTACGATTGACAAGATTTTGACCGAACATTCGCATTATCGCGAGGTGTGTATGTGTGTGTGTTTGTGTGTGTGTGTGTGCGTGTATGTGTGTGTGTGTGAGGTGCATTCCCAAAATGCTCACCAAAGACTATAACGGCTCAGATCGGATGGGACATGCTCACCCATAACCCCTACAGTTGAGACTTAGCACCTAGTGATTATCATCTGTTTCCTGAGTTGAAGTCACACCTGGGTGGAACATATTTCCAGACCGACGAAAATTTGAAAAACTAGGTTGAGCGCTACCTGCGCAACTTGGCGGGAGAGTGCTATGACAAGGGTATACAAAAACTGCCACAGCGCATGCAAAAGTTCTTCGATCGTAATGGTGATTACACTGAAAAATAGCTGTAAGTTTTGACTTCCCATCAATGTAACATTCTTTGACAAATATGTTTTCTACAATAAATAAAATTTGAGAGCTTATTTTACGAACACACCTCGCATAATTTGTACCTTCTAGTTTTTGTAATTACATGTTACTTTTGCTTATACTTCTGGACTATTTTCTGGTCTAAGCCTCCATTATTTCCTTTATTTATTTTTCTTCTAGTTTTGATTTTTTTGCAGTAGTTTGTAGTGCAAATCTGTAAAATGATTATATATGAGTGTAAGAAATTTGGAAATAAATGGGAAATTTGGATATATAACCCAGGAGCCGGGGCACGATATTCAGATTTGTTGTATCTATTATCTAGATTAGACTTAGCAGGCTCCATTTCACAAAAATAATTATTTAATTTATATGATGCCTACAAAATCTTGAAAGTCTTGTATTTTCCAAAAACCATCGCAATAACCCTGATATTACCAACATACATTACATGAACTCAAAATAACAAATGAATAGCCAATTCATAGAATACACATTGATCTCTCTGACATAATAAGATATGTTCTTTGTTTTCTTTGGACTTTCTTTTGTTTTCTGAGCAGATCTGTGTATTGTGCCTATTAAGTCCAGCAAGGTTTATATTGACGTCACTGCTATTATTTCTTCCACATGAGATATTTGCTATAAACAGCGACGAAGTGCCCCGTAGGGTCACTTTGCACGCACCATAAAAATATCTTTTTATCTGGAATTGTTCAACAACGCCTTAAATAGTATTTTGTTGACATTATTACTCGTGTTATTTGTCTTGGTGTTCTGAAGAGGTTTCAATATACCTTTTAAGTGTCTTGCTAATATTTTTCAATAATTGCAAATTAAAAAGTAACGGCTATTTGGGACCCACAGACTAAAGCTAAAGTTGTACGTATAAGCCGCCACGCTGCAGGCGACGCTGGGTAATTATTAATGGCACTGATTTCTAATCGTCTTTCACCTGGCTTGCTTCCCGAGAACAACCTGAGCATATTCGTCGCCAGGAAGGCTTCAGGTTTTATTTCTAAATAAGTTTCTATAGAGTGATGAACTTTCACCTGTAAATGAAGCTGCTATTCATTTTGTTGTTATAAAAGCTATGTATTTTAAAATGTTACAAATGGAGGTTAATATGAAATAGTCAAGTATTACGGAATAGGTGGGATAAATCATTGAACAATTTTTTTCCATAAAACGTGAAATATTATTGGTTAAAAATAAACCAATCCTGTTTAAGCAAATAATCAGGCTTGTTTCATTTCAATGAATTTAATGCTTTTTGAAAATATACTTCAGATTTATACTAGGCAACATTTCTATTTATATAACTAATAACAATTGATTGGCCAGTAATATTTTACTCGAAACTCATTTGAAACCTTATATATATTCAGAATATTTTTTATGTTCATATTGTCACAAGTGATTGTTTTGTTTAGTATAAATAGTATGTTGTAAGTAATCATAATACTATGCGTATGGCGTCACGTCACATGACCTCTTCTTCATCTGAAGAAGCACGTAAGAAGCGTTCTCTCTCTTTTGTGTGCCAGCTTTGGTTAAAGGTGGACCTAGCTCCGCTCTCTGTAAGATATGTAACCGATCCTGTATTTCCTATTATTGTAATAAACCTTTCATGTCTAAATTGTAGTTTCAGTATTTTTAATGTAATTGAACCATTATACAGAAAATCCCAACCTTTCCTGAGTATGCCTACCTCTGAATTATTAGCCCCTGAGGTGCGACCTGGCCACGTGGCACCCTATCTTTACCATCATGGCCAGGTAGTCACAATATGGAGCATTGATATAAAGTTGGGTATTAAAAACACCCGGTATTCCATAATACCCAACACGGCATCTTAGACAATGAACCTTTAAAGAATTGGACAAAACATTGCCAGCTAAAAGAGACCACAATATAACAAACTACTATGTTTTGTGTAAATTACGCTTAACATCAATGTCCAAGTCACGTGGATACTACTGGGTTAAAATTCTTGAAAATTTGCCTTAAAAACTTTTGAATATCGGAAAACTGACCTTATTCTTTGGTGAGTGAAATGACAATAACTTGCCAAGTCTCACTGAAGTGCATCATGGGAGTCTTTCTTGACTACATGTCACTCCCACGTGATATTAGCAGCAAACAGAGACAAAATCTTGATATTCCATATTTCCCGACTGCTAGATAATTCCCTCCTTTCCTCTATATATTGCCTCCGATCGCATCGTTGGTTGCTGCCGCGGCCGCAAGCCTCATCCGGCGCGATGGCAAGCGCTGAACGCTTGCCGAGAGATAGAGACAGATGTCTGGATAGTTCCATGTTTCCCTTGCCACCACGAAAGGCCTTCTACTGTCGGCGGCATTCTAAAACAATGACTGGAACATTATATATATAAGCGGCAAAGTGTGAGAACGGGCAGTTACTAGTGAGTTGTTCGTTGTGTGTGCAGCTTTGCAGTAATCGTGAGTGTAATGATGATTATAATATTATAATTGAAATGACGATAACACATTTGGTGTGTGCCGCGGTGAATTCTTTTGTTTACGTGGCGCTGAGAACGAGACGACCTTAAACACTACGTCTGTTAATGTTACGTCATTTTGCTGCTGTAGGGGGTGTACAAAGTTATTTCTTACTACTATAAAGAGCAGTTTAAATTTCTGCAAACAAGACTTTTAATTCCACGAACCCACACAGTGACAATATCCTGGTTACACAACAACGATTTAATGAATGGTGACCAAATCTGCATTGGTTATACTACGTGTTTCTGAACTTAGCCTCAGTCGGTAGAGCATACTAATAGGCAAGAGAGAGAAGGGTTAGCTTGGAGAAGAAGAGAAACACTATTTATAAGAGGGATAAGAGGTAGGGAAAAGGGAATTTGTGAATTGTGTAAGCGAAAAGAAAGGATAGAACATTGTGTAACAGAATGCGGGGATGTTGCAATATGGAGAAAAAAGGTTTAGGAGGAGAAATGGAAGATAGTAGACAAGAGGATAGTAGCTATAAAAATGTTAATGCGCAGGGAGGAAAAGAAGGTAAGAAGTCTTGGTTAGTTCTTGCAGAAACTAAAATACAAATGGGCAAGAAATGTAAAGAATATAATAAAGGAAGGCGAGGGGGAAGAAAGGGCTAATTAAGTAACAAAGAGGTATGGAGGTTAATAGCTACCTGGCAGAGCAGAAGACAAGTGTGTCATGTAAGCCAAGGTAGCAACAAGGTATAGACAAATAAATGTAGCCAGAGGTTGTAAATTGTACAATTTTGAAAAATGCACATTAAAAGTCTAATCTAATTATTGTGATATTGGTTTAGGGCTTTAGTCAAAACCATCCATTTAACTGTCTTAAATAATAATCTTTAAATTTCTCCCAAGAAAGGGAAGGATATTTGGGCGACTTCAACCCTATTTTGAAACTTCTATAGAAAAATGGTCAATCCACTGGACACCTTCAACTATTATACAAAAAGTTCAAAATTCGGGGCACCAGAGTTACGTATGATAGATGCATTTTAATTTATTTTCGTTTTAACCACTTTTTCGAAATTAAGGTCCTAGGAGGGATGACTTACCTGGATGTCTGGAACTGACGAAACAACTCCGTCTGATACCAGTTCATTTAGGAAATGGATACCAGTTGGAGGAAGCTTTGGGTCACTGTTGCAGAAGAGGAAATTTTAAAATTGTAGGAAACAGTCTTTCTTAGCTTGTTATAAGAATTAAAGCTGTAGTAGAAATGTAGATTTGATTTATAGTATTGAAGTAGAAGTAAAGTAGAAAAAGACTGTTTTTGATAGATCGTATTTGTAAGGTTACTGGAATCCAGTAATCTTTATGTTTAGTTAGTTGGTTAAGGTAGAAAGTAGATTGCATCTGCAAAATTTGTAAATTGTTTTGTGAAATCTGATTTAGAATTTAATAAAGTTAAAAATGAAGTTTGCATTATAAGGCCTGGCATAGATTCCAGCAACCACGCTATTAGATATGCAGATTTTATTTTAGTTTTTACTTATTTAGTCACGAAGTTTCAGAGGCCAGGGTCCATACAGTTGGCCAGTTGCAAACTCCCCGGCAGACCAGTACAGCCGTCATCCCACTCACCGTGGTGCTAAACCGGTCCACCAGACCGGAGACTTTCTAGCGAAAGAGACTACCAAATGAGAGATGAAGTGACATGATGATGGAGATGAAATGGAGAGACGGCAAATTCGGAGGATGTAACTAACCTTCCTAGCATTCAACTAGCGACCCGAGAATGTCCACTGAAGGTCAATAAACTTCAACCTCTGTCGAATAATACACAGACGAATAAAGCGTTTGGCAAATTACTTCGTTCAAGAGTAAAGACATCCTTTGTGCTTTTAAATCGCCATTCCTTTGTTGTTGTTCATGTTTGTAGTACCTCTACTTGTTATAGCCGCAACTAAAACATTTGACGAGATAGTTTTTGAACTTTCAGGACAGGTAATTAATTTTCTTTATCGCGTCTCCTGAAGGGTAGAGAATAATAATACTAATCAAATAAAAGAAAATTTCCCAAACACCTGCCTATGTGAAATGTACCTTTTTTGTAATGCCATGTAACTAGCAGCTGCATCTCGAACGTTTCGACCCTCAATGAAATGTGTCATAAAGGAATTTATACAAACATTTATCAGGATTAACAAGAAGTACATATGGAAGAGAAAGTGATGCAGGAGAGGGTGATTATATTTCCGATAGGGCCCGCCACGTTGAAGGCCTTCATTACATTTTCACAGTAAGTATCGATCCAGGTGGAGTAACGTTATAATTACCAGGCTCACACAATGTGAAGACCCGCCCTGTCACATGATAACTATCCTACCCCTTTGATCCACGTGAACCATCTAACGCACTAACATGCACAGCTAAGAGGGCAAAATAAAGAAACACACGACAGCCCACTAAGCAAATAATACATTTTACTTCAGCAAATGTTTCTGATTTACCTACCAACACCTTTTGATAAACGCTTAATTAACGCTGTTCAATAAAGAATGACCACAATTTTGTTATGACGACTTACCTTTACTCATCCTCAAAATTTTGATGGTCCTTCGCAAAATAGTCTCCCCTGAGTGCGATGCACTTGTCCCAGGGTTTCTGCCAGTATGCAAAGACATACTGGAAACCATTTTTAAAGGATCCTTCAAAATCACCTCCGCAGCCCTCACCACTGCTTCTGATGATGGATAATGTCTCCCACGAAGGCTTTTCTTCGAGTTAGGGAAACGAAAACAGTCACATGGGGCTTAATCCGGACTATAGGGAGGGTGAGGGATGCACTTCACGCAACAACATTAGCAATATGCGGCCGCGCATTATCGTGGTGCAGCATATAGCCTGCCTTGCGGAAATGTGGTCTTTTGCGCCTGATATGGACTTGCAATGCTTTCAGGTAGTATTATCCAGGTTCAGATGTGTGTGCAGGTACAACAAGTCTGATAAACCATTCCATGAAAATCAGAGAGTGAGATAATCATAACTTTCCCAGCAGAAGCAACCACATTCGCATTTTAGGGGATGGTGATGAAGGAGATTTCCACACTGAGCTTTTGCTGTTTACTCTCAGGATGAAAATGATATAGCCAAGTTTCATCAGCAGTAATTACGTTTGAAAGAATCTACGGATCTTGCTCTAACATCAACTTTAACTGCCTGCAGACCTGCATGCGAATGTCCTTTTGTTCGGGAATCAACACTCTTGGAACCCATCGCGCACAAACACGTCTCATGTGTAATGTTTCTTGTCGGCAACTTTTGGGTGGCACACAATGAAATTTTCAGTACTTCAGAAAGTTATCTTAAGGTAATTCGGCGATCCTCTCTTACAATGGCAGCAGCAGTGTTGATGTTTTCTTCCGTAAGAGCAGTAACTGGAGCACCTGGTCCACCTTCCTTTAAAATTGATTTTCTCCCCTCTTTAAACATTTTAAACCACCTTCGACCTGTGCTGTAGGGAAGAACAGACCGTCCATAGTCCTCCTATAATACTGTATAGGCCTCAACTGAAGATTTGTTGAGACGAAAGCATAATTTCAAAGCCGTACATTGTTCCTTGCGTTTTACCTCCATTGCAGCGGTAGGCGATACTGAACATCTCTGAACTTGCCCGGTTATCACAGGCGTGAACCAGGAGTACCAACAATGAAACTACTACGGCGTGTTTGTTTATCATTAAGTTAACAGAATGTAATAAGATTGAATTTTAGCGAGTAAGATTATCGCCGTAAAAGGTTATGGTCACTCTATTGACCAGCCCTCGTATATTCACATTATTGTTGGGCTAACGAATTAATGTTATTTTTATTTAAGATTTATAGGAACAGATGTATTATACAGTTTATTACAAAGGGATTTACGCATTTATTTCCCTGCCGTTTTAGAACTTATGGCTATGAGGGCTTTTCTACTATTCCCAGGGAGTCACGAGAGTGCAGAGGGCAGGGTTCCTACAATTTACCAGTTGGAAACTCTCCGGCAGCTCACCGGAAAGGGCAGCACCAGACCTGTCTTAGAGAACGGAGACCGTCCTACCGTAGGAGGAAGTGCTTACCAGGACGTGTCATCCTGCCATGCAACACCGAGACTCCCTGAAAGAGACCACCAGAAGAGAAATGATCTGAAATTATAATGGAGGGACGGGGAATTCGGAGGATGTAATAACCAACCCCGCATTCCCCTAGTGACCCGAGAAAAACCTCGATAAAGCCCATAGGTCAGGTAGATCAGCCACGGGAATTTAATCTGGGCCTCCCGAATGTGGCATAGAGACGAAACCGCCTGAGCCATGTGACGGTTATTTCATTTTTCCTTTAATTTTGAGAATTTATTTTGAATCATTCTGGAAAAAGTATATTGGGGCTTTGAAATGTATGCTACGCCAGGCAGCCCCTTAATGCTTGTAACACCATTCCCTTTTTCCATCCAGAACATGAGAAAGATAGATGGAGAGAGTCAATAATTTGTTAGCATTGTGTATAAATGCATCATGAAGGTACGATCCTTATTCAGGAACTTAGATAGTAACTGTTCCGTTCTGGACAGCGTTTGCAGAAAACAAGTCACTTTTACTAAAAGCCTGTTCAAATCAATCCGAGGAATCTTTCAAAACACTGAACTGGACTGGAATATGCTACGAAGAGGATTCGACACGGAGGTCCAAACTAGGTCCAAGTGTGGCACACCCAGGAGGAAAGATAGGGCGAGAGGAGAAGTAGCTACGACAGTGCAGAGGGAGGGTCCCTACAGTTGAGCAGTTGCAAACTACCCGAAAATGCAGTACAGTCGGCATTCCACACTGCTCTCCGTAGAGGAGGGGAACTGTCACCTTCAGCTGCCATGGTGCGGGTGCTGTGGACCATTAGCACTCGTGGTTCCTCTGACGTTACTACAATAATCTCGGGCCGAACTGCCTAGTTCCTTCCCTAGGGGGTGTTTTGGGGATTGGTTTGGACTCGAGGGGACAGTGTGTCCCCGATACCCGTGCGAGATCGGGTACGTCTGCGGACGGGGTTGAGGGAAGCCATGTATTCCCGCGTACTAGTCTGCATAGCTAGTACAATGTGTGCTAGATCACCAGGCGGCTCTACAGAGGTTTCCGGTAGCCCTCCCCTTTGATGTTGGCGCGCGTTAGTGGCGTATGCATTTCCATTCCGTCTTGAGTCCACAGGACCAGAAGGGGGAGGGTTAGCCTCTAGGACTCGCCCTATGGAAAGAGCCCTGGAGGCACTGAGCGCCCCTCGGGGACAGCTCGATTTCCTCCTTGGTCGTAGAGGGATGCCAGTCTGTACTCCATGAAGGCTGCCCTAGCAGATACCCTCGTCCCTTAACTAAGTACATTAATTCCACACTACTGCGGTCTTCAAACGGCCAGGTTGGACCGTAGAGCCTACAAATAGAGAGGAAAGTGTTAACCAAATGCATATCATCCTACCATGCAACGCCGAGACTCCCGCCGCCACCTCTACCCTGGAAGAGACCACCAGATGAGAGATGTGAAATGAATGATAATGGAGGAACGGAAAATTCAGGGGATGTAATTAACCCACCCAGCATTCGCCTGACGAGTAGGGATAACCTCCGAAGGTTCTATGGTCAGGCAGGCCGGCCACAGGAATCGAACCCGGATCTCCCGAATGCAGGCCACAGAGAAAACTCAAAGAGCTCAAATGGTGTTGGTAGTGCTTATGTGTGTGGAACCGAAACATATACATTAGGATTCCATTCTATCACTTCCATTTATACTGCAAAGCTTTGTGCAATATACCGGGCCATTTTACATGTACGTCGACGAAAGTTGGGGGACTGCTTAATCCTGAGAGATTCCCTCACTGCACTGCAAAGCCCTCGGCAGCTGTTCAACTACCACCCCATTGTGCAGCGTATCCAGGATGCCCTCCACGTGGTGTGTGCATGGATTCCTGGTCACGTTGTCTTGCCGGGGAATGAAATGGTGGATTCAGCAGCTGAGACGGCTAGCGCGCAGCCCAGGGTTAGAATACCATTTGTGACCTCGGAGAATTTTAGAGCTGTATTGCGGAGAGCAGTGCATTCCTGCTGGCAGGAAGAATGGTCCGCTCTCCGCAGTAACAAAACTTAAATCTTTGAGAGAACTCCCGATTCCCTGGGTTACCTCCTGTCGTCCATTTCGTCCAAAGGAAGGGAATATGGCTCAGTTGTGCATTGGCCATTGCTTTTTTACGCATAGTTCTTTGTTTAGAAGAGAACCTGCTCCAGTTTGTGCGCTTTGCAACGAAGCTTTGACGGTCCGTCATGTGTTGCTAGAGTGGTTTTGCCTAGCACACCTTCCTACGTCTCTTGAGCTACCAGTCACCTTTGCAGAAAAGCTGGCGGATGACAACAGGTCGGTGGAGAAGTTTTTCAAATAACTTTCTAGGTTGGATTTTAGAATTTAGTGAGGAATTCTTTTTAACGTCTTTTGTCCTTATATTTCTGTTTAATTTCTTTTTGTTGTGATTGTGACTTTATTTACACTTTTATTAAGTTTTAGAACTGTTTATATCTTGTTTTGCCACGAATGATTTTTAAAGGACGCTGATAACGCTGTAGTTGGGCGCTCTTATATACCTACACATGTAACTATTTATCCACCAATTAAACCGCCTGAGCAATCCCGCTTGGATTTTCGGAATACTGCTAATGATTTTCTGAGTTTGAAATCCGTACATTGTATTATTTAGATTCAAGTAATCAAAATTGCAAAGCTCTGGAAGAAAACATACTAATTTGGTTTACATCATCTAATGTTCAGTGTTACATGGTCATTAGTGTCAATGACCTTCACATGTTTCATCATTTCCATTTTTCTCACCATTGTCTTTATCCATTCTTGGAAAACTTCATTGATGAACCTGCTCAAGTTGTTCTCGGTAAGCAAGCCAGGTGAAAAGACGATCATAAATTGTTTTGGTAACGACCATAGAGCCAAACTACGGGAGAGGACCATCTTGGCACACTGCAATGGTTACTGGGAGCGGAATTTTAGGGAGGCTTTGGCCATTTCCTTCGCGAAGAGCACGTTTAATCGTGACGCTGGATTTCAGTAACGCTCCTCTTGGAATTCGGCCTTAAAATGGAAATCCGTCGACTTAAGAAGCACAGATCAATACAGCTTGATAATCAAGTTAAGTAGTTACGTTTCTTTGACCCAAGTAATTTTCTGTTCTCACGCCATCTCCTGATCTGGCATTTAATTCACTGAAAACAATCTTTGGTTCAGTAATGCAAATTTGATGGTGTTTTGTCCTTGTTTATATTTGTGTTATATCCAGTTTTTCATTTGTAGTTATATCATTGTTTGTGAGAAATGCATACTCCCAAAACGTCGATTCCTAATCGTCTTTTCAATTGACTTCCTTCCCGAGAACAACTTGTGCTTGTTCGTCGCCAGGAAAGCATCAGGTTTTATTTTTCATTGAGGAACCTACTTATTTAAGAAACATCTTGTTCGCTGACAAAATATATCAAATTCGAGATCGTTTAGGTGTTTAAAATTGTACAGAATAGTTATTATAAACTTGGTTTGTCTACATTCAATTGCTCGGTTTGATCCATTGAATATAAAGGAGGAAATTCTTCTACGTTTGCATTCTGGCACGGATAACAAAAATAATTATTCTATTTCCTACAGGAGGTTAATTACACAAGAAACTTGTCACACAAACCTCAGAATAATTCCATTACTGTTACAAAGACGCGACGAGCCTAGGAGTATCCTACCACCAATGTGAGAGAGAGAGAGAGAGAGAGAGAGAGAGAGAGAGAGAGAGAGAGAGAGAGAGAGAGAGAGAGAGAGAGAGAGAGAGAGAGAGAGGAAAGTTTACAATTCTTATATCCCATGCTTTGGCTCATATTTTGTCGATAATCGCTAGAGGAGGAGCGTGTGATTTATATTTAAATTTTTTCGTAGCTTCAAAAAGGCAAAATTGCCGATCTATTCTGAACGAGAAGAGAGGAACATGTCCGAGAAAACACAGAACATATGGGGACTCAAATATTGGATGCCAAAATCACTCCCTCTTAGTCATAATAAGCAAAGGAGTCACTGTAATCCGATTTTATATCAAGATTCTATCGGAAATACAAGTTTTGACGTCCGCTGATCCCACAAGAAGCAGTTTTACAAGGAGTCCCTGTGAATAGCATATATAAAGATCCAAAGGCATTATAAAAAGAAAAGCTTTAAGGGTTTCCTTATCCTTGTATGTCCTTATGTCCTTTAAGGATAAACTGCTATCGGAAATAACGATTGTTGTTATTCCACAAAATAGAAATATTATCAGCGTATAAAAACAAAAGCCAGTTACCTTTTATACATAGATGGCGATGAAGTAACACTTCAACAAAGAAAAGAAAGAGTTTAAAAATTGACAATCGATCCTCTGTTATATTTGTTCCCTTAGTTACCTTTTAACAAATGAAGGTCCCAGGGAAAGAACTAGGCGAGTCACTTTTTGTAAGAAAGCCAGAAAACGAGTATTTAATTTTAAAACATAATGGATGATTCTCAAACAGAACACCTCTATCAAACATAGTGAAATATTAATGCATCACTTATAGGGAATCAAGTAAAGTGGTACTTCCTGTCCGTTAAGTCAATAACGTTGCACCAAACAAAAGAGTTCATTGCAATAGCATCTTCTCATTACTTTTTCTTCGAGGTCATACAGAGAGTAAAGTTATCTGATCTGCTTTTAAAGATTTTACTGTCGCTTAGGTCTCTTTTAACCCTCCCTTTACCCACAACTAAGACGTTTATCAAACATCTATATCTAATTACTTGAACTAAATAAAAATGTTATAAACTATAGCACTTGGTGAATAACTAAACTTACTTGTTTCTTAAAATTCTCTAATCCTCCAGAAGCAGTTTCGTGATGTTTACGCAAAGCCTGAGCCACTAAACTAACTTTTTTGTTCACTTCCGTTAGATGATGGATAGTTCGCTGATAATTACATAAAAAGTGACATTTCCAAACTTTCTTCACGTAAATGTGCTGTTTCTAATAGTTTAGTTTACACCATAATAAATATAAAGAAGAATTTCATATAGATTATGAACAGATCAACTACAGTGATTTAATTGATTGTTTTAATAAGGATTTAATACAAAAAGGATAGAAACATTTAAATATCAAAAATGTAAATGATATTTCTATGCTTAAAAAGTAAAATACGATTACAATTATAAAAATTTTACTCGCCATCCTTGGGTAAATAGCTTTGCAGAACATTTTTTAAAGAATTTGGCATAAAATTATTTTTCAAAATAAATATAGCATAAAAATCGATTGCATTTTGCTAAACAAAAGAATTTCTGGCAGGCCACAGACCTTTTGAGATTATTCGATTATCAAAGAAACTGGCTTCAAGTTCCATGGTGTCATTAGATGTATGACACGTTGTTCCATCTTGCTGAAAAAAACTTTCTCTCAATTCGATATATCATCTCCGTAAAACTTCAGAGAATATGGTGAGACGAGTGCAAACATGTATAGATGTTGGTGGAGGACAGTTCCAACATTTTCTATGAGATATATTTATTTTTCTTCTCTTTTAGATTGGATTTTTATTGTGCATATTCCAAAATTTTACAATTTTCAAATTTTGGCTACATTTATTTGTCTTTGCCTTGTTGCTACCTTGGCTTACATGACACCCCGGCTTTCTGCTCCCCAGGTAGCTCAACCTCCTAGCCTCCTTGTTACTGAATAAGCCCCGTTCTTCCCCCTCGTTTTCCTTTCTTATATTCTTTATATTTCTTGCCCATTTTTCTTTTACTTTCTGCAAGAACTCACCAATATTTCTTACCTTCTTTTCCTCCCTGCCGGTTAACATTTTTATAACTACTATCCTCTTCTCTATTGTCTCCCATTTATCCTCTCAAACGCTTTTTCTCAACATTGCAACCTCCTCGCATTCTGTTAGATAGTGTTCTATGCTTTCTTTTATCCCACACAATTCACAAATCCCCTTTTCCCTATCTGCCAGTCCTCTTAGAAATATTGCTCCTGTACTCATCCAAGCTAACCCTTCTCTCTCTTGCCTACTGCAGCAATCTACATGTGCTTCTTGTCCCCAAATTTCTCCTTATTTGCTTGTAAAATTGTAATGATTTCATATTTTCTAGACTTACCCATATTTCCTCTCTTTCTATATATTCTATTCTGCATTTTACCAATTTACCCACATCGCTTGTATCGCTTTCTTCTAATCTCCATATATCTCCCATTTCTATTTTTTCCATAATTCCTCCTATCTCTGCCCAACAACTATTTGAGTTCTGCAATCTCTTTTGCTCTCTCATGCCTAATTTCATAATTTTCCCTTCTTCTTTGGCTAAACACCTATACCAAAATTGTATTATATTTTTCATTATCATTCCATTTCTTCTTGTATTTCCTAATTCTACTAAAGCTACATCCCTAATTGCTGATCTTGGTAAGCCTTGCAGCTCTTTACAAAACCTTCTGTAGTTTTGGTCCAACGCTTTGTTTACCTCTGTGCCCCCCTCCAGATCTAATAGTGTAATGTAATCTCCCAATTGTGTATTATATTCTCCCAAAGTTGCACGTGTGTCCTATTATTTGTTCAAAGGTTATGACCTATTGAAATAGCTCAGGTTTATATGCATCGCACTACACTCCATAGTAAACGGGGTAGATATTTGTAGAAATGTTTTTCTAAACACATATTTCCTTGTAGGTACAATAGGAACAGGAGGATACAGTAGGCTTAACCACTGTCAGAGCTTCCAAGAGCTGATCGCTTTGTGAGAAAAACTTGTACACGAATAAAGAAGGTTATGTATGTGCAACACAAAAGGCTTTTCCCAGTTAGTACTACAAAAAAAATTAAAAATGAAGTTTCTATGAGTATTTTTAAAACTCTATGGAAATGTTGCATTTTCAAAGTCATAATAGCGAGAGAACGTCGATCAGATTGAGTTAACTTCCACAAGCGTGCCTCAGTTTATCAGCGCTGTCAACCAGGGCTAGGTAAAAACATCTCGGTACGCTTCGCTTCACAAGCTAATAGCATTGCGATTATCGAACTGCTGTTGCAACTTCTGATGAAAATCTGATCATTTATGTTGCGGTGGGTCGCGAAAGGAGCGTTCGGGGTCATCTGCGGCTGCAACTACATTTTGGAACACCCTACACTCTTTAGCCTTTTGTATCAAGAATGTCTCGTAACTACTTAACTGCGTGCTTGGATCTTAAATGGAGCCTTTTCTGTGTGTAAAAACATAAGCAGTTAGCAGCGTTATTTTATTTACTTTCTGTCAATATAGTATTTATACAATTTAATAGTATAGTAATTAAATAATCTGAAAAGTCTGACATTTCACTCGAAGTTAGAACGTGGTAGAGTTGCCTTGCCACGACCGTCAGCTGTTAAACAGTGCTTCAAATAGTAAATATTTTGCAGTGATTTACCTATTAGAGTATCTAAAGAATAAGAATTAACATGGGAACAGCCAATACAGTTAGCGTACTTTCTTGGCGTTGTCAGTTCCATAGCGAGCGGCCGACAGATTTGGAGGATACCGTATGCGCACGATAAGAAAAGCGATCGGATTCCAAGTCCTCATTCGCTAAGTTTCGTTTAACTCCGTAAACATAGATGACAACTTTGACATTTGAAATGCGCTATACACTGATATCTAGTGGCTAATATGCTAAGCTTTATCATGTCAGCGATATTTCTTTTCGATCAATTTCGAGGTTAATTACCTAACCAGTTTAGAACAATCAGACCAGTTTACAACAAGGTGACATGATCCAGCGAGTGGGGAACGTTGTTTTGGAGGATTGTCGATCGAGCACTTTCAGATTTTCATGCAGGATTGTGTGCGCAGCTCCCACGGAAATGCCAATTTTCGAGGCGTTGTCTGCAACTGTCTTGGTTTGTTGTCATACGATGTTCCGCCTTCATCGAACTGTTGCACCCAGGAACGCACATAAGACACATCCATAGTACCATCATCACATGCCTCACTCAACTTGCGATGAATTTCAATAGGTGTCACACCACGGAAATGGAGAAAACGAATGATTACACGCTGTTGTTGCAATGAAAACGTTGCCATTTCAAGTATGAAAAACAGTCCTTACTCTTGTCGCTGCCACTAGAGTTCTGTGCACTGTACAGTGATACCATATCTGTCACGCATTCGCAAGGAGTCCGTGGGTATTTTAAAAGTAAAACCAGATGTTCCTATCTGGTCCCAGTCCTGATAAAATAGGAGGTGTTGTAACTTGAGCGACCCTCGTAAAACGAAATTTATGAAAACATGATCATCTGTAAATCTATAAATTGAGCACTTAATGAGATTACTGCAAATATCTGTAACCAGAAAGTACAAGAATAGGCTACAACTGTATAAGGACATTATGCACTCAGCGACACGAAATGATATGAAACATGAAAACGTCCAAAGGGAACAACTTCCACGGCGTAGCCAAAGGGACTGAGGATGTAAGAAGCCCATCGGAAAATGACATCACGGGGAGGGATATATTATACAATAAGATGAAACGATTTCACTGACAATGGCTGAAAGAAATCAATGGATACTTCAAGAAAAGGTATGTCAAGAGCAGTTTGAAAGCCTCAATACTGCAAAGCGTATTTTGGACATGTACCCGTAGAAGATATCACATTTTTTAGTTTGTTAATATTTCATTATACCTTTATAGGCATGCTGTTGTTAGTACGGAGTTAACCAAGTCTTTAATCATCTTGTGCAAACTATTCTTGGAACCGATTACTCCTCTACTTGTTTTGTGTTGAACGAGATAAACCTTTTATAAGAAGTTCTAATGCGCATTTCCATATAGATACAATGAAAAACAAACAAAAGGTTCCAACACTTACATAGGTGTTCCAGAATACGTCTTGAAACAAACACACTCACTCTCTCTTAAAACACTTCCCCAGTTTTGATCATGGATTCCTGTGCAGTTTGAGAATTGATGAACATCTTATGTTAATCTCGCATATACAGGTACACGGTCTTTAGTGGAAAGAGCAGCCGGCCATCCTTGAGAGGCTAAAACACAGTGCGAGTCGTTACAGTACAGGGTGCATATAAATAAATATCGGGATTTTAACGCCTTATAATATTTATTACATTCAACTTACAGTTTTAATTTATATGTCAAATAAAGGAGTAACTCATACAGTTCTGTTTGTTGGCACCAGTGCACATGTGCGTGCAGCGTTGTCTGCCGCAATCCGCTAGACAGCGGTAGTAGCAAATATGGCGACTTGTAAACAGAAAGCGTTTTGTGTTTTGCAGTTTGCAACGCCCGAATCTGTAGTTACTCTGCAACGTGCGTTCCACATTAAGTTCGGTTGTGATCATCCTAGTGATGATAACATTCGTAGATGGTGTCATCAGTTTGAAGATACCGGCTGCCTTTGTAAAGGGAATAACACGGGACGACCAAGAGTAAGTGAAGAGACTGTGAGCGAGTGAGAGGGTCGTTCACTCTTAGCCCAAAGAAATCAGTTCGTAAGGCTAGTCGTGAATTACAAGTTCTTGTGTCGACTGTTTGGAAAGTTGTAAGAAAACGTTTATGACTACGTCCTTACCGTTTACAGATATAACAGGCTCTAAAGGCAACAGAACATAGATCATATGTCAACTTCGCAAACGACATGTTGATTCATGACGCTGACGATTTTATGGATCCTGTTGTCTTCAGTGATGAATCGACCTTTCACCTTGTGAACATGTTAACACTCATAATGTGCGCATCTGGGGTTCAGAAATCCCTCACCAGATGGTACAAATACAACGAGATTCCCCTAAAGTGAATGTTTTTTGTGCCGTATTTTGGCGAAAAGTTTATGTGCCTTACTTTTTTGGTGAACATACTGAAACTGCCACTTCTTATCTTGATACACTAGAGCACTAGCTCTTTCCTCAGTTGGAAGAAAACGAACCACAGACATTTATTTTCCAGCAATATGGAGTGCCACCTCACTAGCATAACCAAGTACGCGATTGGTTGAACGTCATTGTACTCGAGCGCTGGATAGGCCACAAGGGCCCCAATGACAGGGCTTGCTATGCATGGCCTCCACGTCCTCCAGACCTAACGCCATGCATTTTTTACCTTTGGGGCATCATCAAGGATCGTGTGTATGTGCCTCCGCTACCAGCTGACCTTCTTGAATAATGAAACCGGATTGAATCAGCTGTTGCTACAATTACTGAATACACACTTGTCAACGTTAGGGAAGAACTCGGCTATAGAATTGATGTGTGCCGTGTGACAAAGGGTAGTCACATTGAACACTTATAAGGTTCTTGGTAAAACCGTTTGAGTTGCTTTTTCATTTTACATATCATTTATAACTGTAAGTTGAATGTAATAAGTATTATAAAGGGTTAAAACTCCGATATTCATTTATACACAACTGTATATTGGGATATAGCACTGGCTTATACCAACATCTGGTATCTCTTTCCAATATTCTTCAATGCAATTAACACTTGTACGAGTCGACACTTTTTTAGGAAAATACGTTTTCAACCCTACAGCTGAAGCAGTAGGGTGTCGTTCCGCGCATGCGTGTTAAGTACTGGCATCCGTTGGTAGCTAGAGAAGCAGTTACAGAATAAATCGAATAGCCTTGTTTACGTCTGTTTGTGAGTACGTTAAAACGCATTAGCAAGTTGAAAATCCCACCGGTTTCGAAACATGCTTTTCGTTTGTCTTCTTAATGCAAATGTAGTCGTTGAACTTCACCTATAGATCAGTGAACTTAATTCAAAATGCATTATGATCGAGGAAACAATAAGGCAATAGATTAAAGCATTGAAAGATGGCCGCAGTAGAAGAAATGAAGTGGATGATCTGAAGATTTGGTGCACAAAATTGAGGGAAAAGTTGGAGAGAAAAGACGCTTTTTTGCGAGTTTTCTAAAGCTTCAAGGAGTATTCTAATGGAAATGTGATTAAAGTATCGGAAGTTGTGCTCGCACTGGCTAACAAAAGTATTGATTGTGATAAACGTTCAGATAGTGCATTAGTTTCCTCGAGCAATGCAGTGATTTTGGTGATAACGTTTAAGGCCAAGTTGTCGTTGGTGACAAAATACGAGGGCTGTTCAATAAAGAATGATCATAATTTTTGACGGTCATAATTTTCGCACTCAAATTCAATCTAATTATATTCTGTGAGCTAGATGTGAAACAAGCACGCCGTAGTAGTTTCCCTGTTGGTACTCCTTGTTCCCGCCTGTGACAACCAGACAAGTTCAGACATGTTCAGGATCGCCTACCGCGGCAGTGGAGGTAACACGCGAGGAAAAATATGTAGCTTGGAAATTCTGCGTTCGTCTCAACAAATATTCATTTGAGGCCTATACAATGCTACAGGAGGCCTATGGAGAGTCTGTTCTTCTCTAAAGCACAGCTCGAAGGTGGTTAAAGTGTTTAAAGAGCGGAGAGAATCAATTTCAATGGAAGATGGATCCGGTGACACAGTAACAGCTCTTACGGAAGAAAACATCAACACTGCTGCTGCCATTGGGAGAGAGGATCAATGAACTACCTTAAGATCACTTTCTGAAATACTGAACATTTCACTGGGTGCCACCCATACGTTTGTGACAGAAACATTACACATGAGACATGTTTGTGCGCGATGGGTTCCAAGACTGTTAAATCCCGAACAAAAGGACATTCGCATGCAGGTCCGCGTGTAGTTAAAGTTGATGTTAGAGGAAGATCCGGAGTTTATTTCAAACGTAATCACTGCTGATGAAACTTGGCAACACCATTTTGATCCTGAGAGCAAACAGCAAAGCTCAGTATGGAAATCTCCTTCATCACCAACCCCCTGAAAGCAAAAGTGGTTGCCACTGCTGGGAAAGCTATGGTCATCTCATTCTTTGATATTCATAAAATGATTTATCAGCATGTTGCACCTGCACAATCACTAACTGGAATAGCACCCCAGGGATGCCCTGAAAACATGGCAGGTCTATATCAGGCACAAAAGTCAACATTTTCAAGAAGCAGCCTGGATGGTGCACCACGATAATGCGCGGCCGCATATTGCCAATGTTGTTGCTGAAAATCTTCCAAAAATAAACTTGAAGTTCATTTCTCATCCCCTCCCTTTAGCCCAGATTTAGTCCCATGTGACTTTTTTTCTATTCCCTAGCTTGAAGAAAAGCCTTCGCGAGAGGCATTATCCATCACCAGAAGCAGTGGTGAAGGCTGCGGAGGCGATTTTGAAGGATCTCTCAAGAAATAGTTTCCAACTTGTCTTTGAAGACTGGCAGAAAAGCTCAGATAGGTGCATCGCATTCAGGGGAGACCATTTTGAGAAGGACCATCAACATTATGAGGATGAGTAAATGTACGTTGTCAAAAAAATGTAATCATTCATTATTGAAGAGCCCTTGTATGTAGGAGCAAGTTTCATCAGGGATTTGGAAAAAAAACTAAGTAACGTTGGTTTTCAACTTTAGTCAAGAAGGGGAAGCTCAAGCAAAGAATTTCAACCCTAAAAATCATGTGTACTGTGCTCGAGGATAGAAAGTGGACGTGGTGATGCAGTGACATCACCTTCTGCAATGAAGAGCACGTGACATGCTGAGTAATGCATTATGATAATGCCCGTCTGCATGTAGCTACTCGCTCTCAAGAGCTCATTTGTTTGCAAACAGTTTGATAAACCTCCATGCAGACCCGATCTAGCAGCAACTGACTGAGTGTCACTTGTTTCGGCATTTATAGAACAATATTGGTGGTCAACATCACCACGAGGCTAATGATCTCAAAACAGCCAGGTTTGGACTAGTTATCAAATAAGGCGTAAGTTTTCTATGAAGATAGAAGTCTAAAGGTGGTTTAAGGATACATTTGCCTTAATATTGGGAAAAATTATGTTAAAATATAGATACAGCATTCATTGAAGATAAAATTGATACAATACTTTTTTAAAAAATTACAGAAAATCTATAGGGCAATCGATAGTAATCGCTGTGTACATAAAGTTCCTGCATGTTTTCGTTGATCAATATTTACATAGGAAGTATGCGTTTGCTTCCATGGCATTTGTGCACTCAAAATATTTCATTACTTTATTAATTCGATAGAATGAATATGGAAACATGTGTTTTGTTTGTTATTAAATAAAACTGAGCTTCATCCAACGTTCATCGTGTACTTTGGTTAAAGCTGGAATCAGTGATGCAAATACAAAGCAGCTTCAGTATGACATTTCCGGTTTGTTTTATATATTATATGCGCAAGATTTCTTGAGCGTTCAGGTCCTAAGTCCTCATTCGGTAGGTTTCGCTTATTTCCATAAATACAGATGACAACTTTGAAAGAGGAAATGCGCTACACACTATGCCATCTAGTGGCTAATATGCTAAGCGGACACACGTACGTCATTTCATTTGGAGCAATTTTGAGGTTAATCATTAGCTAACAAATCTAAAATCAAGATTATGTTTTCAGTGGTATGGCTCTCAGAAGGTGACACAATATTTTTCATCGACCTCCGTATAACTGAGATCTGAATGCCACTGAGCTGGCGTGGGCAAAGATAAAGAATGTTTACAAAGTACGCAATGTTAACGAGAGCCACAAATTTGCAGAAACTTACTATGGAAGTAACGGATTGGGAAGGATACGATAAGGTCCAAGAGCTGGAAATGCAATATGGGAGAAACGATGGTGCAATAGAAAATGCAATTGATGAAATTATTAACACATTAGAGGATACCAGCGATGAAAGTGACGCAGCAGACTTGGAAATCGAAGAATCACAAAGCGAGTGAGTGTTTATGGCTGTCATTATATTTGTTTAATACTTTCATGTGTTTTATAACAGTAAATATACAAGCATACAGCATATCGGATGGAGTTCAATTGCTTGTTGCCACATCTCATACTTTCGGCGTATATCTTCGCTTATCTTACCGCAATTTGGCTGAATTGTGTTTTTCTAGGTTGACCACACTGCAGAAACAAAAGTGTGTTAGCTCTCTTTTCTTCCCCTCTTCCCGCACTACATCGTAAATCCAGCGCTCAAGAAATCTTGCAGATATAGTATATAGAACAAACCGGAAGGACCATCGCTACCAGAATAAACGAACATGAACGGAACATTGGTTTAATGGAATTTGAGAAATTTGGGCTGGCAGAGCATTGTTTTGTTAACGACCGTAGAGCCGACTTTCGGGAGACGACCATCTTGCCAATATGCAAGTTACTGGGAGCGGAGAATAAGGAGGCTTTGGCCACTTCCTCTGAAACGAGCACGCTTAATCGAGATGCTGGATTTCAATTCACCTCATCTTGGAAACCAGCCTTAAAAATGGAAATCCGTCGACTTAAGAAACACAGATAAGTAAAGCTTGATAATCAAATTAAATATTTACAATTCTTTGACCCAATTAATTTTCTGTACTCACGCCATCTCCTGACCTGGAATTTAGTTTACTGAAAACAGTCTCTTGTTCAATAATGCTAATTTTGATAGTGTTTTGTTTTTGTTTATATTCGTGTTGTACCATGTTTTTCATTTGTCGTTATAAGATTTCATAAATATCCTGATAATGGGAGATATGCACACTCCTGAAACGTCGACTTCTAATCGTCTTTACAGCTGTCTTTCTGCCGGAGAGGAAATTGAACAGTTTTTTATTTTATTTATTTTAATATTTATATGTCTATTTGATACAGGTTTTCGAAGATATTCTGGAGAATCTTCAGTTACACGTTGGAGCAACAGATATATTAGTATTGACATTATTTCTGAATAAATGTGGAGGTAAAAGACAAGGATAAACCGGATTCAAGTTATATTTACATCGAGTCACCATCTTGACGGTGTTTGAAGACATACAGGAAGCGGAAATAACATGTCATCGAGGACTATACCAGGCACATGGATAACGAAACATCTGGAAGCAGATATAAAATGGGCGACCACACACTGCAGTTTATTTGAATAGAGAGATGAAACTCTTTCCAACTATTTACATTAATACCTAAGTTTGAACCGCTCTTGCAGCCCATCTCCTGCGAGATGCCCTATCGATTATAAGTTTAAACTTTTAAACTAGAGGGCACAGCTAATGACTATTAAACCCAGAGCGCTAAAAGCTACGTACAACAGCTGGAGTCAGCTTACTTTGTGTTAAACATCTCATTGAGACACTAGGGTGCAGCTGTTACTCGATATTACGATAACTGTGCTCGATCTTTATGTTATACTTCCTTTTGCACAACCGACGTGAAGTTCTCAAGTACAAAATAGCCTAAGAATATTGGAGTCACAATGAAACTTTTGCCCCTCACAACACCGCAGGAAGCCTACAAGCTCATTAGGATGCTAATGAAATGGGAAAATCTAATGGGAAAGCCGCCGGCCCGGACAGGGTGACTAATAAGGAACTCAAGCATCTCCCGAGAAAAGCCCTGATGAACCTCAAAAAATTTTCAACTCCTGTTTGCAGCAAAACTACTTCCCTGACACTTGGAAACGAGCCAAGGTAATAATGCTCCCGAAGCATGGGAAAAGCACCAGGCAACCTCAAAATTACCGCCCCATTAGTCTCCTGTCTGCTATTGGTAAATTGCTCGAAAAGGTGATACTGTTTCGACTCCAAAATCAACTTTCGCCACTGGATGACATTTCCAACTCGCAATTCGGCATTCGAAAACAACATTCAACGGATCTACAACTCCTAAGATTAACTGATGACGTGACAGAGTAATTTAACAATGGGGCTTCAACGTTGGCACAATTTCTGGATGTAGAAGCTGCATTTGATCGCTGCTGGCACAACGGCCTGATTTACAAACTGCACCGAAAGTTTTCCGGACTCCAAAATTCCTTAGCACTGATGCACAACCTTTTAGAAAACACACGCTTCTACGTCCAAGTGGGCGGCTCCTCTTCTGAGGAGAGAGTCACACATGCTGGCGTCCCGCAAGGGCATATTATGTCCCCACTATTGAACGTACTGTTTACCGACTTCCCTGTGGACGCCAGGTGCAAAGTGGCCTTGTACGCTGACGACACTGAAATATACAGCCACCATAAAAATCCTCGTTTCGGCCTATTAGAGATGCAGCGGTATATTGACCGCTTCCTTTCATGGCTCCATGACTGGAAAATTAAAATTAATGCAAATAGATGCCAGCTTATCCATTTTTCAAAGTGGCGTCCTTTAGCTATGGAACTGACGGTCAGTGGTCAAGTATTGCACTGCCGTCAGCAGGTCAAATACCTCGGCGTGATTTGACACGCACTATGAACTGGTCCACCCACATAAAAGATATTGCCAACAAAGGGCGACAGCGATTAAATATGTGCGCCCACATATTTAGGAGTAAACAACTTACCTTTATCTTGTACAAGTCATTCATTCTGTCAGTGGTTCTATACGCATGTGTGGCCTGGGCAAACGCATCCAAAACAACCATCAAATACCTTCAAACACTGCAAAACCTCTCCGTCAGGAAAGTCCTTTGCGGTCCCATCCGCAACACAAACGACTCCCTCTATTAAGAAGTCCGCATCCTGACCATCCCCGAGGCATTGGAGAAAGAGCCTCCTCCATTTGGGCGCGCATTCGTCGACATACAAACCCGTTAATCCATAACATCGGAAAGGGTGAGCGAAAACACCGCAAACTTAAACGGTTGAAAATACCCACCCATTGCACGCACAAAATTCCCGGCCAAAGGCCTCAGAATGCGCCGGTAGGGGCCGCCACTCCCGGGCTGCACAAGGAACTGAGCGACATGCTGCCGCACAGCAGGACAGCAGAGTGTAAATAGTGTACAAAGTGAAGTGAAGTGTGTGTGACTGAGTGTGTGAGTGCGAGGGACGTACTAAGTATGCCCATGAGTGCGTGCGTGAGTGTGTGTGTGTTATATGTAAATAAGATCACAAAAAACATAAAATTTCATCAAAAACTGGAGCACATAAAAGAAAACGAACTAACGAAAGCTTTTCTCGGTGCACCCATAAAGGGACGCCCTATGGGCTTTATGTAAAGCCATGACGTCAGATCCAACAAAAACTGAAAACTGTAATATCATGTAAGTGTAGAGCCTATAAGCGGGGTCCATTGTACCGATAATACGTATATAAAACAAAAATTAAAAGCCTAAGCCTAGATTATCATTTTGTAAATATGTGTTGGAAAAAAGTGAAATGTGTAGTGTTTAACGCCCGCTTTTACTACATATGGCACCGCAGGCGATGACACTGATGATACATGAGATGAAGTTGGAGCACCGGTGGAATGAGATGACGGGGGAAACCGTAGGTCCCGGAGAAAACCCGCCCCAGCGCCGTGTTGCCCACCACAAATCTCACTTTGCGGTCGCCTGGGATCGAACCCGGGTCGCCTTGGTGAGAGCCAAGCGGTCTAACTACGGAGCCACGGCGCGGGGCGCGGCCTAAATATATATATATATAATATATTATATATTAAATATGTGTTAAAGCACTTGAGTTTAGGTTATAGCGAGATAATATATAAAAAAGCAAAGCATTGTATGGGGCAACAGAAATACGCCAAACAAGTTATAGTGTTGGACACAATTATATCCTTTCGAGAATAGAAACTTTCGTTTCTCTGATACTACAAACGAGAACATCTGCTTTCATTCTAATACAAGTTCTCGGATGTCACATGCTACTTGCTTCAGGAAACAAGTTCTCGGATACTATAAACAAAAAAATTTGAATTGTGACATTGTGGGTTCATTGTAGAATTAAAAGTTCGTATTGTAGAAATTTTAAACGTTCTTTATTTCTCAGTTTACGACCCACTAAGTCCTGGCGAGTCGTCGCTCCCTTAAATACCTCATCTGATAATTCCAGACTGTTCCTGAACAATCTAGAGACCGAATAATCTCTATCAATCAAGATGTCACACGAAATTTCCATTTATCTCAGTTTGTTTCAGCAGACTTTTATCTCCCTACTATATCAGTTGCTATGTGTAAACAAGCTGCCTTATCGCTCCGCGTGAAATTGTATGCCCATCCCCGCGAGACTGCTCCCTTCTCAAGTCTTGTCATCCCAAACAGCACCATCCTAGCGGGCCAGACGATCCAGGTATACCACCAACATCTTCCCTCGGGGCACCTTCTGGATGCGATAGACCACGTCCTAAATCCTTTTCACCACCCGGTGCGGTCCTTGCCAGAGCTGTTGAAGTTTCCGCCTTCGTCCCTTAGTCATGGTAGGGCTGTACAACAACACCAGGTCACCTTGCTTGAACCTTGGCTGTTGGCTTGCGTTTCGTATCGGGTCTTCATGCGGTTTTGCGTCCGGGGGGCTCCCAAAGGCCAGGTCACAAGGGAGGCGTAACTCTCGGCCGAACCTGAGGCTGTCTGGCGTCATTCCAGTGGTGTGGTGAATTGACGAGCCGTAGGTCAGCACGAACAGTGGCACCTTGAATTCCCTTTATCGCTGATTGCTGATGACGATCTTCCTCATGTGTTCTTCCCAAGTCTTGATGTACTTTTGACCATGCCATCCGACTGCAGATGAAGAGGTAAGCACTGCACAGTGTCTTCTTCAGGTGCTGGAAAGCGTGTTCAGTGTCCCCCGTCCACTCAGAAGATCGGTGTTCGTCTGTCAGGCGGGTGAGGGGTTTGGCGATGTCGGAGAACCCCTTTATGAAATGGTGGTAATAGCTGCACAGCCCTAGGAAGCTGCGCAACTCTCGCTTATCCTTTGGACTAGGCCAATATCTCACAGCCTGTGCCCTCTCCAGGTCTTGGTCACTACGTTTGGTGAGATTATGTGGCCCAAGTAGCTGACTTCCTTGCGGAAGAGTTGGCTTTTCTTTGCATTTAACTTCAAATCGGTCACCTGCAGTCTCTGTACCACTTTACTCAGATTCTCAAGATGGCCTTCGAAAGTCTTTCCGACGACGATGATTCGTCCAGGTATAACAGGCAGGCGTCATAAGTCAGTCCTCTAATAACTGACTCCATGAGGATTTGGAAGGTAACTGGTGCGTTGCAGATGGAAAAGGGCACAACTGTGAACTACCAAAGCCCTTGGGCTGTCGAGATTACAGTATTTTCCTTGTCCCTCTGGTCTAGAGCCACCTGCCAGTAACCCGACTTCAGGTCCAGCGTCGAGAACTGCTGTGCACCAGCTAGCGTGTCCAGGGTGTCGTCAATCCGGGTTAAGGGGAAACATTCCTTCCGGGTGATAGCGTTCAACTTGCTGTTGTCTACTCAGAAGCGTAACTCGCCGTTTTTCTTTGTCACCAGAACTACAGAGGAACACCAAAGTCTGACAGACTCTTCAATTACACCACTGGATTTTATCAGCTCTAGCATATCCGTACCGCAGCTTGTTTAGCCTGCGGAACGCGTCTAGGTGGTTGCCGAAAGGGCCGGTCGTCTTCGGTGTCGATGCGCTGGAGCACGTGGTCTGTGCAGCCGTAGTTTCTGCCGCCTTGGCTGAAGACGCTCTGGTATCGCCTCAACAGTTGTCGAACTTTCTCCAGCCGTTCTGCGTTCAGGTGGTCGCGAGCATTCCAGCCGGGGCCCCAGGTGTTGCGTCAGCACCGGCTCCAGTGTCTTGTCGATTGCTGTCACGCTGACCACGGGCTCGCACGTGCCCAGCTCCGTTCCGGCCTGGACTTCGTGATCGGTGTCTTCTAGGTTGAGCAGCCACACTGGCACCTCCTCTTGGTACGCAATAATGTCCTGGCTACACAGAATCCGTGCAAAGGCGTCTTCTGGTCCAGTATCATGTTCCTGGTTCGCTGACCTTCCAGTCGCACCGTCACTACCACCTGGCTTCTCCCGGCGACAACCACGTCTTCCTTCAAGATGACTCTACAAATTTCAAGGCGCTCTTCGGGTTGTCGGAGTATTTTCTCTTCTCCATTGAGCCGCAGGACCTTCCTGCCGACGTCGACCTTCGCCTCGTGGCTCCGGAGGGCATCCAATCCCAGTATCACCTCCTCAGCCACCTTCGCGACGAACACCGACAGATGTACGGCAGTCCGTCCCAAGGTCAATTTAAATAGGTCCTCCTTCACCACAGGCAAGGTGTCAGCCGCTGCCGTCACAAGCTGGTATGGTCGGCTCGGCTTTCTCGTCGGTAAACTCTTCGCTACGTCAGGTCTGATGATGTTCACGACTGCCCCGGTGTCCACCAGCACGCAGCACGGCTTCACTCTCACCCAACCATCCGCGATGAGCCTTTCATCCATACTCCGGCGGGGGGGGGGGGCGCAGTGTCACTCGAGTGGATGGTGCTGATGGCGATGGCGTACCCCTCTTTCACGACGGCCTATACTCGTTTTCTGGCTTCTCTTCCTTGTGTGGGTAGCCTCTCTCCAGGTGCCCCGGTGTCCACAGCCCCACACAGGCCACTAGGTCTTCTTCGGCGTCCCTTGGCTGGTCTTCTGTCTCCAGTGTGGCGGGCACTCCTCGTTCTCCAAGTCGGGATGGCTGTTACCTTGGCTGCCTCCATCCTTAATGCTAACGTTAGCGTCTCGTGAATGGTATTATAATCCTCGAGCATTTGAGCGCTGACGAACCTCCGTATCTCGTTCCCAGTCCATGAATGTGTAGGCGGCTTCCCGGGATACGTACTCTGGTGGGATGTCTTCTAGGATCTTGCTAGCCAGTTGCTCAACTGCCAGGGCGAACTCCTGCAGCGTCTCCCCTGGCTGCTGTGACCTTGCATTTTGCTGCCTGCGGTACACTGCGGTTAAGCGGTGGTTTCCAAAGCGATTCTCCAGGGCCTCCCAGCTGTCCTTGGTTGCCGCCATTGCCTGTACTGCGTTCAGAACTTCTGCGGCTCGTCCATCGAGGGTGGCTATCAACTGTGCGCCCTCTTCCTCTGGTGACCAATTGTTGTGTTTGGCCACCGTGTCGAACTGGTGGCGGAAGACTTCGAAAGTTGTGGCGCCGTCGTATTTAGGAGCTTTGATGCGTGCAGGTGTTGTGTTGGGTCCCGCGGTGTCTGTCTTCAAGTCCTTCAACCTCCTGCCGACGAAGTCCTCTACATTGCGTTCAGGGACTCTTCAGAACACTTGTGGTCAATTGGCTATAAAATAAACGTATAAGTCATCTTATTAAAGCAATTAAATACTCCAAAAGATTTAATGGTTTGACATAAATTATTTATTTTAAAAATTAGAGAACAGGTAATAAATTTTGAAATATGGCCAATTGATTGTCTATTTAAGTTTATTTTCAGAGATTGGTGATAAATACAAAAATAAACCATCACATAGCCGCTGTAAGAGTAACACAAGAAATAAACTGAATGACTGAAAATGCATCAGAGATTTTTGGGGGACAAGTCTCTCGAGTTCTGTGAGAAATATATCAAATCTCAAAGACATAAATAAAGTTTGTAGCAAATTATTATATTTTGTTGTAACATTTGTACAGCACTGTAAGTTTTTATTTTGTATATACAGCTCATTTCACTATCTCAGTTTGTTTTATTATTTACTTATTGATTGTACTAAATTTACTGAAAAAAAGTTCTGTACTAAGAAAAAATAATATAAGGAGCAAATAAATATTTTATTCCGTTCATTATTGCACATAATGATCTCGTAAGATTTAAGCTTAATCATGCAACACTCATAATGTTATTCTTTCAGCCAATTTGACTGAAATTTTATTTTTATTGACTCATTACACAGTCAATTTATGCGTGCACTTCCTTTGTATGTGTATTATTGACGTTTAAAGACATATTTTATCATCCTATGCTTAATGCTCGACGCGAGCAACTTTAAAAGTGGTTCTTTTAAAATTCTCTACCATTTACCAGATTAGAATGAACAAATGTATAATTTAATTTTGTTTTACCAGCCTTAACAAAAGAAAATAGTCTTTAAATATTTTTGCGTTGCATGTCCAAAATATTGAAGTATTGTATAGTTTTTAAGATCAAAGAAAAGTATTATTACATATTAATTTTTGGAATTTCAGTAATAAACATGACAATCTATAGTTATGTTTAAATTGCATGGTGTGTAGCATTTTAGAGCAAATCTGCTGGAAAATATATCCTTTCTGAGAAACTCAAATTTATAGTCGAACAAACCCATGTTGTGTGTTTTAACCTACTTAATAAGGAAAAGGAACTTGTGGCATAAAGAGTCAAAATACAACTATAGATCCACAGTGTTTCTGTCATAGAATATAAATGTCAATGAAGGTTTATGTTGTGTTTCGAAGTAATTTTTACTAAAGAGTATGCACTGTTGTTGAATTTTGTAAACTCTGTTAATTTAATAAACATACGTTTCTGAAATCTATGTTGAAAGTAAGATATTAAAATGTCACACAAACAAAAGCACACCTCAGCATCTTCAGTCATTTTAAATGTGTTAATCGTTTAAATGACGTTGGTAATAATAAGAGACAATACGTAAAATGAAGAAATTTAAACTTTTGGTAGTAAAAATAATATTTATTTTGACAAACGAGTACTTCAAAAAATTGTTGGAAGTAGATTTTTTGATTCCATACTTCTTTAATGTGATAAGATTAAATACATGAGAAACAATATCTTGGGAAAAATAATGCCAAATAAATATGTATTCGATATTGGTCAGGTAATAACTATATGAAAAATTCACTCCCTGCATTTTCATACTTTTAGGTTCTGGTGCTTGTCTACAAAATGTGAGGTAAGTCTATTAATAAAATAATGTTTTAATATAAATGAAATATTGCAGGAAGACCACTTCATAACGATCATTGGTTCGTCACATTTTCAAGAATACTTTTAGGTTACCCACTAGCGAACTACGTGATGCTGAAGTGATATTAAATAGAGAAAAACAGTTAATATAAATTCCTTTCCTTATATAATTGTAACAAAATCTAATGAGTTGAGAAAGAAAGTGAATTATTATCTTACCTCTTCTGCTGCAGTTGATTTTTAATAAAACTCATTTCCTTTAGATAAGTCCTTCTGCTCCTGCAGACATTGATATATATTATATCACTATAGTGCCTAAGCAGACCGGAGAATTTCACAAAAATCTCTAAATAACTTCACAAATTAACTTCTTCTAATATTTACAGTTCAAAGCTGCGAAAGTATACAACATAAACTTCTAAATTTTAATTAAAAACAAAATTAATTAGCACAATTTAATGTAATGCACATTAAAGGGTGTTATATCTATTAGCTAAAGTATATAATTGTTAATGTTTAAACCTGAATAACTGCGTAAATACGTTAGCTATAATACCTCACTCAGAACGTCTTTCAGTACAATATCAGATTATAACTATTTGTGTTATATATACTCAAATAATGTTTAGGTGTACTCCTTACCTATTATTCACTTTAAATATTAAATAATAATACCTCATAATCCTTTTTAGATTACATCTGTGAGAACCTAAGCTCGGATATTCGTAAATGTTCAGATCGCATTCCAGTATCACGTCTAACTCACTAGATATGTTTAATCTCCTAAGTTACAAGAGCTATTATTTGTTTTTCATATTTTTTTGTTTTACATGACGACGCTATATCCGATACGCCATCTGCTTAATATATACCATTAGCATTTAATATAACATAAAAATCACAAATACAATTTGTAATAAATAAATAAAGTAACATATTCACCTAAAATATGCTTAATTTTTTGGTAATATATATCACTGCATGAATTGTTTCTTTAGTTTTATTCAGTTCCATCTACCTTTAGCGTGTTTTGATTTAACTGCTTTGCTTTCACGATGTTTAAAGTGGCTCTAAACGAAATTTAAGGACATTCGACTATTAAAGGTCTGCTCTACTCTGATAATTTACAGCTGTAACTTAATGCAGTATTTCTTAAGGATTTTGTATTTTACATTTGACGATTATAAGTAATGAATCTATTTCGTTCCAAACTCTTAATAAAATGCTGACCCACAAAGTCATAATACCTATTCTCAGCACTCAGTAGGTTAAAGGCTGTATTGGCCTTGAATAACTTTTTCAAACATTTTTGTATATAATTTATTGTAATTCCGAATATATATATGTTATAATTACTTAAATTAGCAACCATTGCTAATGTACGATTCTCAGCCAATGTATTTTAAAATGTCAGGAGGTAATACTGTTGGTTTCTTACGTTGTATACCTTTGTATTTAATGCGGTCGCCCTATAGACGCAGATAAATGGCACGCTCTTTTAATATTATATTAATTAAAGAAAAGGGAATGCATGACTTTATAACGTGAAGGCCTTGGAAAAAATTGGGCTTTAATGGTGAAAAATTATCAATATTGTTAGAGTGCTTCTTTAAGATTACGCTATATACACACATAAATTTTATCCCTTCATAGTGTTAGCATATATTTCCTTGCAGATTCAACGAGAACAGGCGACTAGGGTTGGCTTAGATGATAACCAATTCTTTTTAAACAAACATGTAAGTTGTACTCTCTTCGAATAATAGAATTTTTATAAACTTATTGAGGTTTCAAAACATAGATCATTCATCTGGCAGAGGACGGCCGAAAGAAGAAAGGGACTACGTGGGCAGAGTTTAGCATTTTCCACCTACTACAACACGACCGAAAATATATGCCTGGCCACCTTATCAAAGAAGTCAACAGAGCTGCAGGAACGATTTATGGCTATTCCGTTGTTTCATGCGTTTATGGCAATGCATTACTAATAAAAATAAGTGACTGTCAGGTTTAGAATGAGAAGCAGGTAACAGCCTCGTACAATAACCAATGACCACTGAACAGAGAATATCCATACTGTCACCGATTGCATTTTTCTGTGTTGGAGCTAAGAAAAGCCAGTACTGTGTTGTGCGAGAGAAAGAGAGAGCTACGCGAGCGATGATCGCTTGCCGAGAGAGAGAAAGAGACAGAGATAGCCTGGAATTTTCCATTGTATCGTGATTGTTAGCGGACTTACGACTAAATTCTAGAATAATGACAGGAGGTTTAGAAGCCGCAATGAGTCAGTTGCGAGGGCAGTTGTTAATGGAGTTGCGAGTTAAACTTTTAATTTTGTGTGTTTGCAGCTGTTTTAGGTGTATCGTAAGTGCATTCTTTCGTTAGTTTACGTGTTATACAGAAACAAGAGACTTTCAAGACGGCGTGTTGTGTATGTAATGTGATATTTAGAGCCGGTAAAGTGTGTACAAAGTGTCTTTTTACTGAAATAAGGAGCATTTTAAATCTCTGCAAGCAAGACCTTTAGTTCTACGAACCCACAAAGTCATAGTACGTAGGGACTTGTGCTTAAGAATTTGTGATACAAACGTTCTAACTGATCTCCTCTCACCGCATAGGTTCTGTAACTGATATACTATTTATCAATTGTTTTTCATGTTTACCAAAGGACAAGAACAAGGACAACGATTCTTCACCTTATGGCACAAATAAGAGGCATTGAGGATTTACGGAAGAGGGAACAATTCAGCAAGATATCCAATCACTGCAGTAACTCCGTCTCCTTTCCTCCACCGTTTCGGCGAGCTCTGATCTCCGCATTGCAGTGCCCGTCTATTTGAACACGTCCGCCGCGCCACCTCACCTCAACAATGCGTTCGCAACAGTATTTTGGTATGGAATTTTGGCTCTAACTGCATTATATTGCGAACAGTCTAAGATTATGTGTTAAATTTTAAAAACATTTGAATATATCACATGTATGAGGTTCCCTTTCTGAAAGTATATTGCGATGTGGTATCTCTTCCTGGGTATCCTTTACCTAGATAATTTTATTCTTGTTTATGTTCACCAAGGCAGCACAAGGACCAAAGGACGTTCTGACGATACAAATTCCATATCTCAAAACTTTACAGAAGAGGAAATGATGCCGCAACGGGCCCCATCTCTGCCGTGATGCTCTTTCTCAATCTATTAGCTGCATACCTGGTGTCGCGTCTCCTTACTTTGAATGCTCCTGCTAGGATTCCTCCAAATTCCTGAATTGTTTCCATGGTTGTTCGTGCACTATGGGATGTTATATTGTCCTGTTGCAATAAAACTCCATTTCGGTTAACTAATGCTGGGCATATCCATCTCAAAGTTTCAGGAACCCGTTCCAGTTGTTGAGAATAAAGGTCCACATCAGTCGTCGGCCTGTTTGGTTCAAACTCCCAGTGAATCACACCTTCAAAATTCCACAGATACAAAACATTACTTTGGGAACTGAAAACAATATTTTGGGAGCAAACTGATTTTTTAATATTGACTTTGACGTTTAAATGGGATCAGGCCACTGTTTCGAGACATCAGAGTTTCGGTAATATACACCTTTGTTCATCGCAAGTGACAATTCTCCCCAACAAATCTATCATCCATGGGATTACGGATAAGCTGACGACAGATATCCACTCTACGTTCACCCTGTTGAGGTGCCAGTTCATAAGATACAGACGTACAGCTTCTGTATGATCTTTCACGTGTCTTAATGTGGCGATGTATGGTATCTTTTAATGCACCAAATTGTTCTGAAAGCATACGGGTACTCTTTTCCAGATTTTCTCGCAAAACTTGGTGTGTATCCTCAATATTCCATACTTTAGGTCTTTCTGAACGTGTTACATCTTTAGTGTTTCAGTCTCCATTGTTATTAAGTTGGAACCATTGTTATACCGCACGCTCTCTAGTGACACCTTCTCCTTCCACTTCACATATTATTCCTCGGGCTGCGGCAACTACTTTATAATCTTGTTTACAGATGTGTTTTAGAAAAACTCTAAGTTCAGACTTTGTTATCTCCATTTTTTGATCGTTTATAAACAACTGAAGACTGATAAATGCTCGTAATACACGTAACACTAATCTCTGTTTCATATAACCTTGCCCCGCTGACATGTAATCACTCCGCGTGTAACTACCTTCCCCCTTATCCTAATTGGCTAATGCTTTCGCACCATAGGCAATAGGCGGTACCCTCTCGTCGCATTGCATCCTGCAGTAAACGTCATAAAAATTGCCAGGAAGATAGATAAAATCATACAAATAATAATATGAAGGCATACAAAAATAATGAAGTTTATAATGAAACCGAGCAAGTTGAAACTGAAGGAACGAGCGATGAAACTGTAACAAGTTTATAATGAAAGGCCTTCGTTCTTTTCCCGTAGAATTTTTTAAATCAGCACACATACCTTGCAAAAATGCTTGCATTTCAGTCTTAAAATTCTTGTCACGCCATACTTGTCGTGTGCTCTTCATTCACCCAAGTCTCGACAGGGTAGTATATTTTGCGATTTGTATCCCGGTACAGTGTTATTGTCCTTAAATAACGTCTTCGCCACAAAGCATTATCGCCCCTGGAGTGGTAAGTTTTCCTGTCGTCTCAATTTCATGTCGGGATGTTCCTACGCATTTAACACACCTGTAAGTTCGGGGTATAGCTATTCGAATTCTCTCACTGACAAAGACGGATTCCTATCTGTTAGTCTATTAAAGTCATGCACCACAGTTCTTTTTTCGCCGCTTTGTAAAGGGTATCTCTTCCGATGCTTCAGATAAAAACTGGCGCTAGACTCTGCCATTATTCATATAATAAGTACACGCGCAATAAACGATCAATAAAATAAAACAAGGTCAGTGACAAGTAAGATAAACAAATATGTCATCACTACCGGTAAATCAGGTGCTATCGTGCCATGTGCTTGAGAGCAAAGGAACCTCCTTACTTCGTTTAAGAATTAACATGCATTTCAGATAAATCAACTCTGCTGCGTAATATGTTTCATTAAAACAGTTACGAAAACATAAATTTGACAATTCTTTTCCAACATATAAAGACACCTCACCATGTTAAATAACGAACTAATTTTACCGCACAACAGTCTATACTACAACAGCAGCCAATGAGAGGTGATAAGGTCACGTGACCGTTAAGAGATACGCGGTAAGCTTATGTGAAACAAGGATTAGCAATGGCATCCTGTAAATAACATTGTCAAACCAAGGAAACCCAATACATTTTCCAAAACAGCAAAATCAAAAAACCGAATTTACTTATAAGGCCACCTACTAAATAAAAATAAATAAATTTTCATATAAATAGTTTGTAAAAGACATATAAAAATAAACTATATTGGGTAGAGAAATTCATATGGGATTGACTGAGACGGGTGTACAATCAAACGTGAGGGTTGGATTTTGGAGGTCCACAGCTCGAATTCTACCAGGACAGTCTTATCTATCTTACAGATTTTCTTCCGTTCTTGTAAGTGAACTTGAATAAAAATTTGGTATTTAAGTTCAGTATCTTTCAATGATGCAGCACGAATATTTTCAAGAAAATCACACTCCCAAATTAACCTTTACCTGATACATTTTCCGAAATTTATGATTTCCCAAAAAATATCTCTAAAAGCTTTATTTTCAGGGCAAATGAAGTGTAGGTACATATCTAATTTTCTTTGATTGTCCTCGAATGTCTCTGTTCTGGATGACCCTTGCATAATGGCTAAACCGTAAGAGATGGACAAAACGTAAATATCACTTAAACACAAAATTTTGGCAAATACACTTTTTTGTAGAATGCATAATTATAGAAATATTATTTATTTTGGAATTTCAAAATAAGTTTTTTCAAATGAATGTCGTTAGTCTTGTTTTAATCTCTTGACCATGCAAAGGGAAAACAATCTGAAACCATCAAGTTGCGACCGTTTTAGGATGTAATATCTGCAAACGTTTAACTCAATTCACACGAAGAAGATAGAAGAATATCTAAAGTTTGTAAGAATAATTTGTACAAGCGGAGAGAAGTAAATATGAATGCAGTAGTTTAAAGTTTAATTTCTATTTTCTGAATTTCTATACCTACAAACTTAAAATTTGCACGCCTAATGGGTTTTATATTGGAAAATAAGACACTAATCTTTAGTAATTTCTGATCACTAGATTTGCAGAAATTAATGTTTTATTTTTATTTTATTTAAAGTTCATGACAACATATAAGTTAATGCATGCGCATCAGTAACCATGCTAGTGGAATAACTCTGTTATTTTTTCATTTCTACTAACTGTATAAACAATTTAAGTATCTGCGTAGAAGAACAATATATTACTTTTAGGAAAATTATTTTTTTAATTATGTAGTACATTGAATTTAATTTTGTTGGGACTTTTTACATTTAAAATTTCGTTACAGCCAAACCAAGTTATAAATCTCATAGCCAGAGACTGAGGCTGCGGAGCCATATATGGTGCATATGCTCAAAAAATTCAGTCTTTGCTCTAAAACTAAAACAGTGGGAGCAGATACTGTATTAAAAAATGTAAAGTGTAGAAAAATCAATTTTTCTAAAACAATGCCCCAAAATAGTAATTGCACTATCCTGAACACTATTTACACCTTTCTACACACTATTTCCACTGTTCTGCACATTGCTTACACTGTTCTGCACATTATTTACACTGTTCTGCACATTATTTTCACTGTTACACATTATTTACACTTTTGTGCACAATATGTACACTGTTCTGCACACTATTTACACTGTTCTGCACATTAATTGCGCTGTTCCACATTAATTACACTTTTCGGACACTATTTACACTGTTCTGCACACTATTTACACTGTTCTGCACATTATTTACATTGTTCTGCACACTATTTACACTGCTCTGCACACTATTTACTCTGTTCTGCACACTATATACACTGTTCTGCACACTGTTTACACTGTTCTGCACAATATATACACTTTTCTGCACACTATTTTCACTGTTCTGCACACTATTTACACTGTTCTGAACACTATTTACACAGCTCTGCACTCTATTTACACTGTTCTGCACGCTATTTACACTGTTTTGCACACTATTTACACTGTTCTGCACGCTATTTACACTGTTTTGCACATTATTGTCACCCAATTATCGGAAGGTGCGACCAACTGGCGGCTGAGTGAGGGCCGGGAGGTATTCGCCCACGCCTACCCTTTTGTCTTATGGCGCTAACGAAGGGATGGTTGGAGAAACATCACTGGCCGTCTCCTTCCCCTCCCCCTGCCATCGGGGTGATTCACTGAAACGCGAGACTTCGAGAAACAGCGATATTCCTATTGCAGTTGGCGAGTCAGTTCAGTTCTTGGCGAGCAGCGTGAGGAGCGCCAAGAGAGCGAACGGACTGGAAGACTGTGTACGTAAGGGAGGGGATCTGTCCCCTACAACTGCTGTGGTGCGAGCGCTGCGGACCCATAGCACTCGTGGTACATCTGACGTTACTAGACAAACCTCAGGCATCTCCATTCTCCTGCAGTAGTAACTTCCTAAGTCAACATTTGGCAGCATTGCACCCTCTTACAAAATGACTGACATCGACATTCGAATTAGACAGCGTTCTGTGACTGAAATTTTGACTGCGGAAGGTAAAACGCCAATTCGCATTCACGAAAGGCTAAAAAAATGTGTATGGCGATGCAACGCTGGATGTCAGCACTGTAAAACGATGGGTTCGTCGCTGTAACGAAGCTGACGAGCAAACACCACTGACAGATGAAAAGCGAAGCGGCAGGCCGGTGACTGCAGTGTCTCCATGCAATATTCAGCGAGTCGATGATATTATTCATGGTAATCGCCGGGTAACCTGTGTCGCATTACCTCAATAAAGGCAGTGTGATGAGGATTATTCAACAACTGGATTACTCAAAAGATTGTTCAATTTGGGTACCAAGAATGTTAACCGCACAAAAAAAAACAAGGAAAACAATAACCTCCGAACTCTTGCTGCGCTTCAATTTGCAGGGAGAGGAGCGTCTGGAGAAATTGTTACTGGAGAAGAAACGTGGGTTCATTTTTTTCACCTGAATCAAAGAGGCAGTCAATGGAATGGCGTCACACAACGTCACCGAAGAAACAAAGATCAAAACTAAGCGGTAGGCAGGAAAAGTTATGGCGACAGAGTTTTGGGGTACAGAGGGTGCGCTTATGATTGATTGTTTGGAGCAGCGATGTACAATAAATTCTGTCCAATACGTCAGAGCTCTCAAAAAGCTGAAAGCACGTCTTCGCCGAGTTCGCCCAACAAAAACTATGGCGGATGTTCCTCTTTTGCATGACAATGCAGGACCACATACCAGCCGTTACACCACTGCAGAAATTGAGAAATTGGGATGGCAGTGTTACCTCATTGAGCTGACACCATCAGACTTTCATATGTTCGGGCCACTAAAGGAAGCTCGTCGTGGGATTCATTTTGAAGATGAGGAGGCTGTGAAAACGTCCTTGCGTCAATGGCTCAGGAAGCAAGACGGTGCGTTTTACCACACTGGAATACATGCCCTAGTTAAAAGTTGGACCAAAACTGTGGAAAAGGACGGAGGTTATATTGAATAGTGACAAATTGATCGTCAATGTTGTAGTTTTCTAGCTATGTAAATTGGATTCAATTTTCTTGACAATTAAAAGAGAAAAAATAGGAGACCTTTTTACAAAGGAAATCAAATATCACTGATATACTTAATTATAACGTAATAAATCTTGCCCGTCAATAATAATAATATTGTGCTGAGTTGGATATATAATCAAGTTAAACATAAATTTAAGTGTTCACTTGAGGTCGCGATTTGTAATATGCAAGTTGGACGATTAAACGCGGCTGTGAACGCAAACCTCCCAAGAAAATAAATCGTCGGAAAGCAAACAGCAGAAAATATTTGAACGAAGTTCTCGTGGGAGGACGACAAGATAACTTTTGTCTTCGATAAGAAAATTGAGAGTCCAGTCGGGAAACATAACTTCCATTTCCCTGCTGTCTTTTCTTTTGGTCCAGGAATTGAGTTTTGTATCCACATGCTATTCAGCCCAGTTCTGTATGATTTGAAGGAAGAAGAAACAAAGAGCTACAACTTCAAATGCGAAAATAACAGAATTATGATTTCAGCAAAAGATGAAAGCTTACAAATGGATGGTGAGGGCATTCTAAAGGAATTTTCATGCTTTACTGTTCGCCCAACATATACAATATTTAATAACGATGAACTTCAGCGTGTTATCTAGTGGTAGACACAGTTCTGGTAAATGTACTCAACTCTATTCTCTAAAATGTCCACGTTAAAGTATTCCCTACTACTATAACCCTGTGATAGTGCTTAAGCGTGAAGTATATCACTTTAAGGTATACAAACTCTGTTGCGTTAATGTCCCTCATGGGCCACTTCCGGGAGACAGGGATGAGGTGACGGGTTACAAAGTGCGGCCGATCATAAGGCGGGATGACACTCCGCTCTCAGCCTTCGCCGAGAACACATGGCAGGGAACAAGAAGATCACCAGCGCATAAGAGCCTGTTAAGGCAGCAGAAGAAGACGTCGCAGCCCCTGCTTCGCCTCCAACACCACGGCCGGGCTCGCCGGAACCGCCTCCTCAGTTGCCGAGCACCAGTGATGCAGGAGATGAAGCTGCACCGCTGGCTTCACAAGAAGCAGCCACACCGCTCTCCGCACTCGAGCCGTAACACTGGCTACTTACAGTGCAGTTATACGCGGGGTGCACCGACATCTCACTGATGCCTATATCCTACAAACCGCCAGACACCGCTGGCCATCTCTACGGAGGGCCATGCGCATACACACACTCCTGGAACCATCACCACCAGTTCGACTAGAGTTCACCGCCGAGAACGACTATCAGACTGCGTTGAAAGACGGACTCCCAGCCTTCGGGCAGGTGCTCCAGATAGAGCCCAGCCTGAGTAGCCGTCCTTTCACCTATCGCAGCTGCTGCCAGTATGGGCACACCGCCAACTCCTGTGCGAACGAACCGTGCTGCCACTACTGTGGTGCCGCGAGCCTAATATCAGCCTGCACCGATCACGACTTGACGCGCCGTCCGCTCTACTGTGCCACCTGCGACACGGCAGGGCATTTCACTGGACAGGCAGCGTGCCCGAGAAGCCCAAGGAAAAGCCGGACACATCAACAACCACACCTTCCTCAACAACCACACCTTCCACACCAGTCACAGCTTCCGCACCAACAACCTCGCAGCCACACTCACTACCGCCGCACACATCACCTCACTTATGCCAAAGTCCTAACCCAACAAACAGACCCCCAGCTTCTCCAAAACGTCAGCACCGCACTTCAAGCCACACACGCCAGCACAGAGACGGCCCCGGAACTGCTCCAGTCATTCAGTGCTACACTACAGGACATGCAGACAGCGTTCAGGGAGCTGACTACGCGGGTGGCAACATGGGAGGCAGCCCTTCTTCGTACATTGGACGAAGTGAAGGAGACCGCCCAGGCTTCACTGCGCGGGACTCCGGAGGCTGCCGGCACTACTGATGCGCTAGACTACTGTAAGGCCAAGCTGGAAAGAATTGTAGGGTATGTCAACGACACACTTCTTTTCACGCCGTCGAAGCTCGAAGGGGCTCTCCGTGCTCATCAGAAACTTATTTCTGATTGCATACGGGACCTCGCGAGAGCACTGGCGCCCACGCAAGGTGCCCCGCCGCCACAATTCCAGCCATGCCGAGACACCCGAGCCCGAGTGACGCCACCGTCAGACCTGCCTCGCCGATTCCATTCGCCCATTCTAGACTCCGCAATCTATGAAGACAACTGCCACAACTACTGAGTAAGCAGTCACCACTGCTCAGCAAAATTCTCAACAGTACCAAGGTCGCAGTCAGGATCCTGGATCATGGCTGCTACCTTTTCACTACAGCGGATATACCGCACACTTGAGTTTTCACACACAAACAGCCGGGTTGCTTCGGCGGTACCGTCTACCACCTTCACCGCAACAGCCCAAATGAAATAATCACCACAGGTCTCAATAAATAGTATCGCCTCAGAACAACATCCCTCCCATGCCCCATCCTTCTGCCTACCCAGATACCCAATATACACTGTTGTTGTGTTTCCTATTACCTTTAATCCCGTTGCCTCCCCCCTCCAAAAAAGGCGGGATGACGTGGAGTATCAAGGAATTATTATGTGCTTCAAATGGGAAAAGTTAAAAGTTTTAAAAATTGAAGGAATTGGTATAGATACGTAGATGACATTTTTGCCATAGTTCCTGAAAGATATATAGATGAGGCTTTAAATATTCTAAATTCACAGGATAAAGCTATCAAGTTCACAATAGAAATTGAAAACAATGGCTACATCCCCTTTCTAGATCTAAAAATAATGAAAAATAACAATAAATTAAGTTTTGGCATCTACAGAAAGTCAACTCACACGGATAATTATATCAAAAATAAAAGTTTTAACCCTATGTCACACAAATTTGCGGTTTTTAATAGTTTGATTTACAGATTGATAAACATACCTCTAAATGAAGAAGAATTTAATGCGGAATATAAACATATTGTAAACACTGCTTTAATTAACGGCTTTAATAAAGATTTTATAATCAGAAGAATGGAAAAATTTAAATATCAAAAAACTGTTAATGATGTTTCCACTCTTAAAAACGTAAAAATGGATTATATTTTCAAAAAATTTACTTATCATCCATGGGTAAATAAAAAGTTCCAAAAATTTTCAAAGAAGTGGGTATAATACTAGCACCTCATAATAATTACAGTATAAAGAATTTGCTACAGTTTTCTAAAAAAGACAAAATTTCAGACAACAAAAAATCTGGTATTTATCAGGTTAACTGTTTAGAATGCGATAAGATCTATATTGGCAGAACCAAGCGTAATTTAGAAACCAGAGCGAAAGAACATTTTAGAAATATTAAATATAGACAGACCGAGAAATCGGCAGTGGCTGATCATTTTTGGTCATATAATCATGAAATAAATCCAGAAGTTAAATTATTGAAACAATTGAAGGAACCGATAGATTTAATGGTTTGGGAGAAGATATTTATTTTGAAAAATAAGGATCGCGTAATGAATTTTGATATCCCTCCTCTAGACATCATCAATAAGTTTGTGTTGTCCCCAGTAGATGGCAGTTAGATAAGGAGCTATTCTTCAAACTCCGGTAGTGGTCTAGGTCAGTCAGTCAGTTAGTGGGTGAGTGTCAAGCTGAGTGGCTGAGGATAAAGCAGATGTTTGCTTTGAAACCGGTCCCAGGAATTAAATAAGATAAGTGAAGTTGTGTTACTAGTGTTTAGTTATTATTAATAACCTAGTTTACTTCACTGTCAGCAGCTTCAGTTTTTTACATAACTAAATGATAATTTGTTGATTGGTTTTAGAAATGTAATTCCGAAGCATAATGAGAATGTAACCCAGAATACCAATGCCGCGTGAAAATACAGTAAACATCACATTAATGCCCGATTTCACCAACAGAAGTTAAAATCGAAGTTAACAAATGTAACGTAACAAATGTCACAGCGCTAAAACTAATGTTAAATTTCTTGCATTTCACCAACCTGTTTTCTTAAAATGTTAACAATCCTGTGTTAACGCCAAGAAACTTGTAAATAACACAGCTATAGAAGGCTATGGATGATTTTGTGAACGTACTCCGATGCGCTTTTGCCTTCATTTTCGTCTGCACAAATGGCGGATGAACAAAATCATAAATAAAGCCGTGAGAAAATTTCTCATCGACGGAGAAAGAATTGTTAATTGAAATGGTGACGAAGTGTAAGGATATCGTGGAAAATAAGAGGACGGATGCAGTGAATGTAAAAGAGAAAGATGTTACGGGGAAAATATTGGAAACAAATTTAATTCAAATGCATGTCACTACTACAAGCACCAAATAACTTGTCAGCATTACGTAAATTTAAAACGAGGTGAGAAGAACAAGGGCCTTAAACGTTTAAAGACAGTAGGTGAACAAAGTATTATCCACATAATTCAGTGAATTATAAAATCGCAAAGTTACTAGTACTTGAAGCTAAGGCGAGATAGTCATATTCCTTTCGATGCATGTTCTAACTCAGTATTACGTATATTTAAAACGAGGAGCGAAGAAGGGCAAATGACTTGAACGTTTCAAGACAGGAGGTGGGCAATCTATTATCCACATAATTCAGTGAATTATAAAATCACAAGGTTATTGATACTTGAAGCAAAGAGGAGATCGGCATATTCCTTTCCATGAATGTTCTAACCTCTCTTGTACTTCCGCAGTAACCTTCATAGAAACAGTCTATACCTCCGTGAAACAGTTTTCTTCGGAAAGTTCCTCAAAATCATTTCTCCTCATAGGCCGTACTCTATTACGAATCCCATTTAGACGGTCTTAAATATAGCAAATCGACATCAACAGCTGAGTTCATGCTCGACATCTTGACTATTTACTATTGTTAAGGGCTTAACATTAGAAATTCGGCTTGTCAGTTTAACATGAGTTTTAACACGAGTGTTACGCTAACACTTGTTGGTGAAATACAATTTTTGTTTTAACTATTGCTAAACTTGTGTAATGTCTTAACATTTGTTGGTGAAATCGGGAATAATTTGTGTACAATGATTAATTACCATCTTTCGAGACCAAATATCTAAACTCAGGGTCTTAACTGATTCGGCCCAACCCGCTCCTGCCTTCATTGCCATATTTTAAAATACTATGGATTCCTTTCAAACTACAGCCAACAAAGAGCTTTCAGAAAGGTTTTTAAAAGCTTAACACTAAAACTACTACCACCTTCACACCCAAAACTGAGCAACACAACCTACTCCTTTTGGAGGTTCGAGGAATAAGCTGAACAATTAGACCACAAACTATTTTTTTCTTCAACATCACGTGAGACTGTATGAGCTTCTGAACTCAGAACCTCTTGCATGTGAGGCAGACATGCTACCACCACACTACAGAAGCAGATCAACATGAACCAAACGTTTGAAACAAGAGCAGAAAAAGTCATTGATTGCAACGTATCAGACGTTTCCCGTGTTTTTCCCAACTAATATGGATGTGGGTACACCGTTCTGTTGTCGATATGTTAGGACTACGGCAACATGTTGTCACGGTGACAAAGTCACCAGTGTTTAATTGGTCCCTAAGAGAAGCAAGCTTCAAGAAACATGATCCTCGAAGTACAAAGAGGTCTAAAATAGCAAGGCTGCTTTCTACTGTCCGGAGTCATGTATAGTAAACGTGGTGTGCTGTTCCCAATGGGAGCAGGTACTGTGTATGACCAAATGTTGGGCACAGAGAAAACGGGACACTCATAAAACATCTACATTGATCCAACACATTTGGCGAGTGTTGTAACATATTATCTTTATAATATTTTATTCCAAATACTCGATATTTGAGTGTAATTTTATTTCACAGTTTCATAAAATTCAGAAGCTTTGTTAATTGCATAAATAACAGGAAGAGTTTGGTTTCTACTGTCTATGGCAAATCTCATACAAATTACAATTTTCTCAGCTTCCACTGGTTCACGTATAGAATTGCCCAGAAACGTATTGTCACGGCAACAGGCATAAAATTTTCGGCAAAAATAAGGAAACAATCGGCGGATAAAGTTTCATGGTAATAATAAGCCTTGCTAAGCAGTTAACGATAGCGCGTAGTGTAAACAGATATCGCCGGCAAACAAGATAACTGAGGTATAGGACTTGCCGCTCAGATAGGGTTTCAGTGTTGGAATGTTCTATAGATATCTCGATTAACGGAGAATGATTGTTTTTCTTGTTTGCTCCAAAGGGTTCTCGGTTCATGAATTTGTGTATAAAGAGAAGCCGTGGCTAGTGATTAGGGTAGTTGTGAAACTGTTGTGAGATGAGATACAGCCAGCTGTGTTGTTGTAACGAGAGCTAATGATGTAATCTGCTGTCAAGGATTCTTATTGTGATCGACCTTGGTAGACTGATGGTGTATGTAACATAATGCTGTTGTAATCTATAAGAGTATTTCTACGAAAATAAAGGAGATTTTTAATTACTGCAACTCGGCCTTCTAATTCTACGAACCCACAAAGTTACAGTATTTAGAAATACCATCGCCATGTCGCAAAGCGCTTCCCGAAATGTTTCATATTACCTATACAAACGTAATCTATATATATGTAAATACGACGGCATTTCAATGCAGAATGATCATAATTTTTCTAACCCAAATTCAAACTTATTATATTCTGTTAGCTTAATGTGAAACAAATTCGCCGTAATAGTTTCATTGTTGGTACTTCTTGTTCCTGCCTGTGAGAACCAGGCAAGTTCAGACATGTTCAGTATCATCTAAGGCTGCAAATGAGGCAACACGCGAGGAACAAGATGAGCCTTTGAAATTCTGCTTTCGTCTCAACAAATCTTCAGTTGAGGCCTATACAATGTCACAGGAGGCCTATTGAGAGTCTGTTCTTCCCTACAGCACAGCACGAAGGAGGTTTAAAATGGTTAAAGAGAGGAGAAAATCAATTTCAAGGGAAGATGGACCCAGTGCTTAAGTTACTGCTCTCACGGAAGAAAACATCAAAACTGCTGCTACCATTGTGAGAGAGGATCGACTAATTACCTTAAGATCACCTTCTGAAATAGTGAACATTTCATTGGGTGCCACCCACATGTTGGTGACAGAAATATTACACATGAGACCTGTTTGTACGCGATGTGTTCCAAAACTGTTGAATCCGGAACCAAAGGACCTTCGCATGCAAGTCTGCATGTTGTTAGATGAACATCCGGAGTTTCTTTCAAACGTAATCACTGCTGATGAAACCTGGCTATATCATTTTGATCCTGAGAGCAAACAGCAAAGCTCAGTGTGGAAATCTCCTTCATCAACAACCCCCAAAAAACAAGAGTGGTTGCTTCTGCTGGGTCATCTCATTCTTTGATATTCATGGAATGGTTTATCAACATGTTGTACCTGCACACACATCTGTAACTGGACAAAACTACAGGGATGTCCTGAAAACATTGCAAGTCCATATCATGCGCAAAAGACCACATTTCCATGAAATAGGCTAGATACTGCAACACTGTCATGCGCGGCTATATATTCCAATGTTGTTGCTGAATATCTTGCAAAAATCAACGTGAAGTTCATCATTCACGCTCCCTATAGTTCGGATTTAGCCCCATGTGACCTTTTTCTATTCCCGAACTTGAAGAAACGCCTTCGTGGGAGGCATTATCCATCATCAGAAGCTGTGGTGAAGACTGCAGAGGCGATTTTGAGAGCTCTTTCAAAAAAGGTTTTCCAGCAGTCTTTGAAGACTGGCGCAAACCCTGGGACAAGTGCATTGCATTCAGGGGACAGTACGTTTGAGAAGGACCATCAAAATTATGAGGATGAGTAAAGGTACGTTGTCAAAATAAATTGTGATCATTCTTTATTGTACAGCCCTCGTACAAACTGGATTCGAGACTCGAGTCGAGGGCTCTCTGTGTTTGACATGGAATTCTGCCCGGCACAATTGGCGTGACGTCATGGACTCGACCACTCGCTCGCTCAGTGTCGACAATCCCTTGAGGTAATACCTACCAGTTATTATCCAACTCAAGCAGTATAGTGCCTGCTTCGCACCAGCGTTAAATGACACAGTCAAAACTACTTTCTTCACCTCCTTATACCCTTGTCAATTGCTGCCTTCAGTTCGAGCTAACACTACCAAATTTGATTCACTGAATATGTCAAGAGTAAAGGTTTGTGTTGTATGTGAGACACATTAAATTATTTTCATTTATATTTTGCAACAGCAGAATAATACACTATTTAATTAACTGCCTAAATAGAAATAAACATGTACTCAACTGTGTAGACAAATATATGAAAGCACTCCCAGTATTCCAATTCATGATATGTAGTTTGTTTTACGTGTACAACAATTTTAGTTAGAAACTTCCTGGTACTCTAATTCCAGGTAGATAAACTGCCAGACGTGTGTAGATTATTTTGGGAAACATTTTCTATTGGTACAAATCCAGAGGAAGAATTTGTTGTGCTTGTGTAGACATTAGGAATTTCATGGTATTCGGATCCCAGACAAAAGAGCTGTTACACGTCTGGTTAATGAGTTCAGAACAATGGCAGTAGTATATGCTATATCTAAAAGGCAATGGAGAACACTAAAGGTAAATATTTCTTGAAATGAATTAGAACAACTGTATAGGATGTTTAAAACTAAGAAATATTAGGTATGTTGGTAGCAAAAAGATTATTATTGGCTTACAGATTTCTAAAAATGGAATGAGTGAGACAAAAATATGTGAAAGTACGTAGCAAAGTATTCATAATGAGCTATGCATGTTCGACGAAAAAGTGGCTTAAGAGCGAGGAAAAGAGGTTTAGAGGTGCATTAACTGCAAGAAATTGTGCAATAATTGGGATTACCCGCTGGGATGTAATAGTACTGAAAATGCGAAGAACTTTTAAACTGGAAAATTCAACATAGTTACCAGTATAACTGAAATTTTCATGCAATTTTCGAGTCTATAACTTGTTCCTCGGCATTGAATCATGTTGTTATCACCCTTAAATTTCTATAATGCATTTTTCAAAAGATTAACTTTCTTTACAAAGCTTCTAATCAGTCGGTGACCAGAAAATGTATCTCCAGGTTGCGTTGTCGTGGTCGCTGCATTCCAAATAATTGAAATAACAAAATTGGAAATTATTGTAGATAGTTATTATATTAAACAGCACGTCTGTTTAAGCGTCTGTCGGAAGTTTATTCACTTTTCCGAGCTACAGTTCTCCTTTCCTATGCACAGATCACTCATCCTAAACTGCAGTAGAAATATATACTTTTATTAGAGCATAAGATAGTTTATAAGAAGTTTCGTAACAGCGAAGTAATTGGAAAGTTTTTTGAACCATGAAAAGTGTCTGACTACCAAGAAAATAACTTTTTATACTCCCTCATATAACATATAAAAATTCAGGTTTTATAATATACCGTAAGTATAATTAAAATTCAATAGAATTTGAGGGGGGCCGGAGAGGAGGTTGGAACTCTACTCAGTGTCTGACCACGGACGACGTGACTTGTGATATTGTTCCAAATAAAATATTGTGGTGAAGCTATACTCTCGTGTCTATTCTCTGTGGTAGGCCGCGCCGTGGCTCAGTGCTTAGACCGCTTGGCTCTCACCAAGGCGGCTTGGGTTCGATGCCAGGCGACCCCAAAGTGAGATTTGTGGTGGACACCACGGCGCTGGGGCAGGCTTTCTCCGGGATCTCCAGTTTTCCCCGCCATTTCATTTCACCTGTGCTCCATCGTTATCTCATGTATCATCAGTGTCATCACCTGCGGTGCCGTATGCAGTACAAGCATTTTCATATTCTCTGTGGCATTATTTTTTGTGGAGATATTGCTATGGCTAGCGGAGCCGATGTGAGGATAGATTCATGCTTTGTGCACGAGGCTAACATAGCGTGAGGCTTGTTTTTGTCTTTCTTGTTCAACCTTGTTAGAGGATAGACGTATAGTAGGATATAGTGCAACCACATCTTTTCTGAATCCAACTTAAAAGGTAAATGTGCTTTTATTTATTGTAATTTCATCTTAAGTTTATTAAATGTGTTTAAATCAAAGTAATTTTCGTTTTTCTTTTAAAATTGTAATTTAGATGCTACTTGATAAAACGAGCTTTTGGTGTACCGAAGCCTCTCATGGCATTCGAATTGAATCTTTAATACCATCTGGTTACGTTCCACCCAGTTCGTAATTAACGTCAATTAAAATGGTTATGACAAAATATAAGCACTGATCTTTATATTTTAACGAATTTTACGTACAATTCTTTGCAGCTTTGGTACCTGTTATCTTTCAAAGTCAAACTTCATAGTCGAAGATCTTTATACCTGTTTAGGGACTAACTTAGAGAAAGTTTCAGGTTTTATAAAATAACGAAGGTGTGGTCGTTGCAAGGAATCTGTATCAATTGGGGAAATTAGCAATTGGGCACAAATAGCAATTTCGCAACGGATCAACCAGCAAAACCGGTTTTAGGTACTGGGGACTAAGAGAGACACAGAGTGTTAAGTGCTCATTGTCATTTTTATTATTCTGTTGAAAAACCTGTTTTAAGAAATATTTAGCCAGCTAAGCCTACTAAAAGCATACTGTGACTTTGTGGGTTCGTGAAATTAAAAGTCCAATTGCACAACTCAAAATGTTCTTTATTTCCACCGAATTACAGTTGGAACACTTGCCGATTACACAGAATTACGTAATGCACACAATTACAAGTCACCAGTTCGTCTGTCACAGGTCCACTGCACGCTCACGGTTACGTAAAACTCCTCTGATGCACGTTCACAGTCCGTTCCCTCTCTGGGCGCTCCTCACGGCTGCTCGCCAAGAACTGACTGACTCGCCAACTGCAGGCCTTATATAGGGATGATCGCCATTTCTGGAAACTTCGCGGCACGCACAATTATCTCGAGGTTTCGAGACATCTGGTTGGAGGGGAAAGAGACGGTACAGGGCTCCCGCCGTTTTCCTAGTCATCCCTTCAGTTAGTGACACGAGACAAATGGGTAGGCATGGTCGCAATGCTTCCCCTCTGGCCCTACTGTCGGCCGGTTCTATAGGGAGTTCCGACGTTAGGGTGACAACACTGTTTCCGGAGCATACTACGTGGAGGCGATCATTTATCGCACTCCATTTTTTTCTATAACTATTACACTTTCTTCGTTCTGGTAGAACTCCTCAATGGGTTTTGTATCTTCTTGGTCCGTAATTTAACTTACATTTATTTACAAGCTCATTCCGAAAGAATTCGTTACTGTTCTTCATTATTTAAGTTCATTTGTATGAACAGAACTTGTCATCTTTTATGTATGCACATATGCAATAGTTTTCAGACATTTTCTTTCATCTCTAGTTTCCTCAAGAGCTTTGAAGCTATTGGCAATCCTGTTATCAAGTGTAATTGTATACCTTCTTCGTTTTTACCCTCCAAGTTGAGTTCTTTTCTGCTTTGCCGTTGGGAAATGGATCAGTCCCCTTCAGCTGCCGTGGTGTGGGCGCTTCGGACCTCTAGCAATCGTGGTACCTCTGAGGGTACTAGAGGCCTCGGGCCGAACTGCCGAGCCCCTCCCGTCGGGAAGTTGTTCGGATTGGGTTGGTATCAAGGGGCAGTGAGTTCCCGACACCCATGGGGAATTGGGTACCTCCGACCAGGCTACGGTCGCCGGTGGGGGTAAAGGGTTGCCCCATAAATCCCGGGTACTACCCTGCAGAGCTAGTAGAAGGCGTGCTAAATCACCAGGCGGCTCTACCGAGGTTTTCGGTAGTCTTCCCTGCGGGGTTGACCCGCGTAAGTGGTGTATCCACTTCCATCCCGTCTTGGCGTTGTGCTCAGCCGCAAGGGCTTTTTAAGAAATCAGGTATTGCCCTATGGAATGAGCCCTGGAGTATCCATCGCTCCCGGGTAGAAGGAGGCCAGGGTCTTAGGTCCTGCGGGTCCTAGACTGATTGGTTAGAACTTCTGCGCATAATATAACTATTCGGCAACATCCTTCAAGGCCTTAACTAGCGCGAGTATGTTAGAGTGTAATCTTTGTTGACCCGTGGTTCCAACTTTCGACAGCATTGTTGGTTCTGTGGAATTTTCCATGACAGTTCCATAATTCTATTGATATTAAAGGATTTCTTGTATAACGGGACAGCCATCATCAATTTTACTAAGCGGAGGATGAGCCTATGCATGAAGACTAACTTCTTTATTTTTAACGTAGTCAGGTCCCAGTCCTAAATGTTGCACCTATCTCCAAATACGATGGCGGGTCAAAAAGTAATGCCTCCTTTTTTTCATTAAATAAGAAAATATGTGAAAACATTGAATTTGACGCAATTCCTCAAACCTTCTTCACCAATCCCCTTCAGTAGTAAATTCCTAAGCCAACAGGTGGCAGCACTGCATCCTCTTGCAAAATGGCTGACATTGACATTCGTATTAGACAGCGTTCTCTAATTGAATGTTTGACTTCGGAAGGTGAAACACCAATTCGCATTCACGAAAGACTAAAAAATGTGTATGGTGATGCAATGGTGGATGTCAGCACTGTTAGACGATGGGTTCGTCGCTGTAACGAAGCTGATGGGCAAACACCATTGGCAGATGAAAAGTGTAGCGGCAGGCCGGTGACTGCAGTGACTCCATACAACATTCAGCGAGTCGATGACATCATTCGTGGTGATCGCCGGGTAACAACAGGTAAATTGTGTCGCTTTACTTCCCTTAGTAAAGGCAGTATGATGACGATTTTTGAACAACTGGGTTACTCAAAAGTGTGTTCACGTTGGGTACCAAGAATGTTAACCGACAAAAACAAAGAAACAAGGAAAACAATAGCCTCCGAACAATTGCAGCGCTTTAATTTGGAGGGAGAGGAGTTCCTGGAAAATATTGTAACTGGAGACCAAACGTGGGTTCATTTTTTGAATCTGAATCAAGGAGGCAGTCAATGGAATGGTATCATACAACGTCACGTCCCTCAGCGGTCGGCAGGGAAAGTTATGGCGACAGTGTTTTGGGATGCAGAGGGTGTGCTTATGACTGTTTTTTGGAGCAGGGGTGCACAATATATTCCGTCCAATACGTCAGAATTCTCAAAAAGCTGAAAGCACGTCTTCACCGAGTTCGCCCAACAAAAACTCTGGCGGATGTTCTTCTTTACCATGACAATGCAAGACCACACACCAGCCGTTACACCACTGCAGAAATGGAGAAATTGGGATGGCAAGTCTTATCTCACTGACCTGGCAACATCACACTTTCATCTGTTCTGGCTAGTAAAGGAAGCTCATCGTGGGATTCATTTTGAAGAAGAGGAGGCTGTGAAAACGTCAGTGCGTCAATAACTTAGGAAGCAAGACCATGTGCTTTGCCACACTCGAATACATGCCCTAGTTAAAAGGTGGACCAAAACTGTGGAAAAGGACGGAGATTTTATTCAATAGTGACAAATTAATCATCAATGTTGTAGTTTTCAAGCTATGTAAATTGGATTCAATTTTCTTGGCAATTGAAAGAGAAAAAAGATAGGAGCCATTACCTTTTACCTATCCTCATACACTGATTGAAATGATAGTTGCAACTAGAAATTTGTATATTTGGAAACACAGATTTCAAAGCTTGAATAGCGCCAGGTTCAAAATCTTCAATTACTTCCTTGGGTTTGCAGTCTGGAATCTTCCCTTGTGTTGAACAACCTGATGTAAGTCACCTTTTTCTTATTTGGAAGAAGAGCGTATACCACCGACATGACATTGGTTTCATTACTTGTACTTCCAAGATCGGCGTGGATGGTGTATATTTGGCTATAGGGATTATTTGCTAAAGATTTTGTGACCTGAAAGTGAGATCCACAATGAAACCGGAAAAACAACTCCCTCTCCCTTCGAAACCTAGATAATTTATCTATGTGCCCAATTGCTAATGTGCCGAAGCACTACACTCCCGTCGCTGGCTCTTGGTCTATAATATTTAACACAGTTCGGCCATTTCTCCGCTAGTGCATACTGTTTAAGATTTCGAATACAGAACCAATGCTTCAACGAGGAGCATCACAGTACAACCCCTTTAATTTAAGGGCTGTTCTGTAGATGTCGGGACTTCTGACAGTAGGACGTTGTGAAGCAGTATGACAGTTCTCAACTCCATGTCCAAGCTTCCAGCGTATCAAGTTTTAGGGCTAGCACTGTCGGAATCGTCACAAAGCTTTTGTTAAGTTACACGAGTGTGTGCTTCAGCTTGTACCTTCAGGTCAAGAAACGCTTTACACATTCCTGTAATGTTGTATAGTACACACAATCCTTACTACCACTGCCATCGACGTTGTGTGCAGCCACCGAGCGACTGTCTTTTATCTCTAAGATGAGTGGCTAAATAGGCCACATTTTGTATTATCTTACCAGCCCCAATATGTAGGCAACCAAAAACTGGACGGTGTGATTTACCTTTAATCATACTTTTAGGTCTTCTGAATCAAAAATATGCGGTTTTGTATGTCTGCCTATGCCCTTCTGCCAATATCAAAATACAAAAATGAAAAATAAGCTTAATTCGAAACTTAACATTCGCGTTACCATGCCCACCTCTGTAGCGTAGGTGTTAGCGCGTCTGCCTCACGTTCAACAGCTCCCGAGTTCGAATCCCTGTCAGGGTGAGTTACCTGGATAAGGTTTTTCCGGGGTTTTCCATTATCCTTCAAGATCAATGTTGGGTAACTGTAAGCTTCATGGACCCTGGACTCATTTGAAAATCATTTAACCCCATTCATTCACCCTTCGATATGACTTAACTTTGGAGGACGTAAATTACTAAAAAAACGTATATTATTCTTAGGTACACGCAATGTGAATTTACTTATGACTATCCCCTCACTCCAAATTACTTCTGATCTGCCTAGAGTGGACTACGGTACTGAGGCGATTCGGCACGGAGATACAAGGTTGATCAATTGTTTTTGGATAGAGCCAGAGTTATTGCCAGAGGTTCTACTCCCATTAGTTATGGACCCGTAGGACCAAGGACCCGGGCTTCGTTCGTTCAGGGAGTTACTGAGCTGTCCCAAAACGGCACCCGGCGCCTCCGTGGGGCTTTACATAGGGCAAGACCTAGGGACTAACAAGCCCGCCCCATCTGATCCTGTGGACTCAAGACGGGATGGAAGTAGATACGCCACTTATGCGTTCCAACACCAAAGAGGAAGGCTACTGATATGACCTCGGTAGGGCCGCTTGGTGATCTAGCATACCTTCTGCTAGCTATGCTGGGTAGTACGCGGGAATATTAATAGCTTCCCTCAACCCCGTCCGGAGACGTACCCGATCTCCCTCGGGTATCGGGAACTACTGCCCCCTCGAGTCCAACCCAATCCAAACACCTCCCAATCAGGGAAGGGCTCAAATGTTCGGCCTGAGGTCCCTCTAGTAACGTCAGAGGTACCACGAGTGCTAGGGATCCGCAGCACCCACACCGCGGCAGCTGAAGGGGACGGATTGCCACCCCTGCGGGAGGATAGAGCCACACCGAAAACTTCACTGCCATGGCCGGGATTTGAACCACGAATCTCTTGGTTTCCATCTAATCGATCTTACTCATTGAACTACTATGGCCAACGTGCCCTTGAGGCGTTAAATTCTCCAATTTACTCATATTTTGATCTATTTCTTAGATTGTATCTACATTCCTCAGTGCGGCACACCCGGCAGAAGGGATGAGGAGAGAGAAGACGCAGGTCGGCCGTCCCAAGGAGTCACGACATTACAGAGCACAGTTTCTTAAAATTTACTAGTTGGACACTTTCCGGAAGGCCTCTACAACCGGCGTCCCACTCTACTTTGGTCAGCAAACGACCCCACCGCACCGGAGACTTTCATACCTGAGGAGAAAGTTTTAGTAAATCCATATGGAGGTTCACGAAATTCGAGGGATGTCATTAAAAATGAAACTTAAAACAGAGTATAATGATTCTATTGAGAATTTTGAGGTTGGTCGACCCTATGTTCTGTAAGTGCTACAAGGAAAATGATTTTAATATCAGAATTTGGAAGTTACCTAGCTCTAGTGACATGTGGAATTGTTAAGACATTTGCTGTTTTTATTTAAAAGTTATATATATGTAACATTTTATGTTATTTATTTTGTTTCTTTTTCCCTTCTGGAATTTCTTTGCACTATGTTGCAAATGTAAATACCACAGAAACCACAGCAAACGGAAGATTGGGCTTGCTTTGTTAAGGAGAGTCGGAACAGTCTATCTCACCAGTGATAAAATGAGAGCTTTCTGGTTACTTAGCTCAAGAACAACTGAACACATCAATTTTAAACTTTCACTTGTTATTTTACAATAATTTCGCAATTCATTAAACATAATAGATCTTATTTTGGGGTTTTAATAAAGGATGTGCAATTTCTTTATAAAATGTCTTTAATTGCTTCTAAACGTATTAAAGATCTGTTCTTTTTGAAAGTTATGTTTTCATACATCTTTGTACAAGTGCTTTTAAAAACAGTTTAAGTATTGCTTTAATTCCACAAGAAATTTAGACTTGTAGCTGCTCTAGTTTTATAGATGAGCGCATTCATAATTTAAAAAATATAAAACAGAGAAAAACCGCATTGAAGTTTTGCTTTGTTGAATCTAAACCTGAGAATTTCTCCAGACCCATATTCTGCATCTTTTCCATCATCAGTATTCGTACTCTTTCGTTTTTCACTCCTTTTCTTCGTAGACTCCCTGGTCACTTGCTCTATGGTATTATTAATTACTTTGTTAAATTTGGCTGAGGTAGGGGGGATGCTGGTATATTGAGAACAGCAGTCAATGTCTTACCTGCCTCAATTTCCTTGTCAGTACTTCTCAAGTCATAAGAAAACCTTACATTTACTTCTGTTCCACTTTCAATTGTTCTGTATGTTTCAAATGTATATTCTTCATTACACTTTTGACAACTGAGTGATAATGTAACTAATAATCCATTTCTTTTCTTGGTGTCTTCTGATATGACAACAGGTTCCATTTTCACAAAATTTGCACTGTTCAAAGTTTCTATATATAATAACTGAAAACTTTTTTATGCAATATCATTATTTACTTTAGTTAAATTGTCATCGCCGCCATTATAGAATGAAGAAACCAATATTTTGCTTGAAGAACCAATTTTGACTTCACAATCATGACCAATGTTTGAGGTTAGGTTTGACGAAGCCAATATATTGTCATGTGTTACTACACTTTCTCGATTTTAGGGATTGTAACGTTTTTATTATGTAATCGGGATTACTTGAGCTGTTTATGCTGGTTCCCATGACGAATTATTGCTTTTCCCGTCTTGAAAGCAGCACTAGCAATTCAAAACTTACTAAACAGAGTATGGAAGAATTAACATCAGATGTACAGATTAATTTTAATAGAAAAAAACAAGGACTCCTTTCCTAATAAGGGTGTACTCTTCAATAACGCTATAGCCAAGGATAGAACGCAGTTATAAATGGCTAATAGGGGGCGTGGTACAGTGTGCAGCCTTTTCAAAATGATTCTATTTAGTACTTTTAAAATTATGGGACAGGAAAATAAATCCTCATTGGCTTCTAAAAACTTCAGGGAAGTTTATTTTGGCAACTACTCATTTTGTGAAATTTCACCACAGAATGCCTTTCAGGTCCTCTTAAGGCAAATGCGTTATCTTACAGCAGTAAATTTGTTGTATAAATACTTAGGAATAACTAAGAGTCTTAGAATGTGAATATGTTATCAGCCTCTCGTAAAGCGAGACAAGCAAACAGAGAACACAGACAGTTGCAGGTATTGTGTTGGTTTCCAATAGTTGGAGAACTTTAAGAAAGTAATATTTGCACTGGCGATATCTTTCCTGAACTTCAAAGCACTAGAAAATCAAAGCAAGGAAACAAGGAGGGAAAGGATTGGAAAGTAGCAAATCTAAGTTTTTTTTTTCCTTCTAGAATTTATCCAGAGGCTTTTCGTCGGCGGCAGAAGGATCATGTTTGAGAAAATCCACTTGGAATATGTGAAAATGTTTTATTACTAGTTCATCCAAAGGCCGACCCTTTCTCTGCCAGAGGATATGCCGCAGCAAATATTGGAGTGCTTTGGAAACAAAAACCTTCAATTCACAATATCTTACTTTTTTAAGGAAGGAAATCTTATTTTCTCTCCTACTTCTAGCAAGATATTCAATGAGAAGTTCTGTCTGTTCCATAACAAATTTACTATGAAGATTTTTATGAGTTTGTATGGCACCAAAAAAACTGCCTCAAGTAAACTCCATAAATATGAAACGGCAAGTTTTACTTTCCATCTAGAAAAAATAAATTGAAATGCAATGTATCCCAGGGCTTGCGTATAATGCAAGTCCCCATGTACATTGCACTTCGATACTGGGTACCTTTATTTCTATTTCTATTTTCAGAACAAAATAAAATGTTGGGAGAAAGTGCAATGCCAATGAAATTAATTTGGTGCACATGTTTAATTATAGGGAATTTAAAACCCTCAGTGTACTACTCTTTAAACTCTATATTAGCCTTTTAAAGCATAACAATTCACTTTTATAAGTTTTTGTTAAAACATACTAGCATTTTCACGTTTTCCAACAACTTACAATGTGCCGCTCGCCTTTACAGTGACTGACAAGCAGCAATTGTAGCTTTGAAAGATACCAAATACTGCAGTTCTATCGAAGCTGAAATAAGAAGTCAATTATTATGTAGTTCTCATCTGTGCATTAAATGAGTCAGAGGACACGTAGGGATTTCCGGAAATGAACGTGCAGATGACCTTGCAAAGAGATCTGCGACTTCACATCTTCCAGAGTCTTACACTCTATGCACCATTTCTTATGTGAGGCAATAATTACAGGAGATTATCATCAACGACTAGAATGAATACTGGTTAAAAAGTGATTGTGGTGCTTTGACTAAGGATTATATATTTCCCAACAGTTTCTGATAGACATAAATGTAAATTCGTTAATCATATGTTCTCACTCAATTCTTAACTGGACACAGCAAATTTTCAGCTTACTTATTTCGATTCAAAATCAAATCCACATGTGATTGTATTTGTGGAAATCATCTTCAAGGTGTCCCTCACATTTTATTTGATGGCCCGTTTTTCTCTTTTGAAAGATACGAACTTGAATTATTGCTTCAATACTTAAGCTACACTTTCTCAAAACCACACACATATATTCTGATGAATTACAAAACTTATCAATAGTTCAGGGCTTTCTTAAACAAAATATTTCTTCAGCTGAATGATTCATCTTTATGTTTACTGCTTGTCAGCTTGATATTGAATTTTGTTATGTTTTTGTAAATTGTATTATATTCATAAATTTGTAAACTATATTCCTAATATACTTTTCTGCAAAATAGGAATAAAAGTGTGTATAATAAATAAATTTTCCCATTTTCGAGGTCAAATCTACCTTTTCTCCTGCCACATATATGTCCTGCTGTGATTAATAATATTTCAGATAAATCCTCTGCAAATATAACACATACATACTTCGCGACATTTATTTCTTTTTTAGTTTTAAAATTTTGAATTTGTTTTTCAGTAATTTACTTCACTAGAAAGAGGAGACGTTGACATACGCAGTGATTTGTTCGTGGGAACCGTTAACTCACAATGGATTTGACACTCGATTATTTCCTTGCATAACTGTACAAGTACAACATTCTTAGTAACTTATCAGGCTTTATAATGCTCTACTTTGTAACGATAGTTTTTTGTTTGAACTTGAAAATAATTTTTATTTTCTGATGTAAATATTAGTGAATCATGTAATGCCAATATAAAAATGACGAACGGTTGCTAGGGGAAAGAAATTGAATCATCTTTAAAGAAATATATGTTCTGAAATCCTATTTCATGACGATAAGAATAAAAATGTCGCGGTGAATACAAACGTTTAAAAACGTAAAAATCAATAATCTTCAAAAAGAGATATGTTCTGTAACTTTGATGGTAGAAAGACGACTTGGGGAAGATATAAAGTTTTGATAGTAATGAGTGAAAATGCAGGTGTGAGAAATTTTATGTAATTAACGAAACTATTTATTAATGAAGTAAGGATTTATCGATATGCTTGGAGGTAACTTGCAATGATTTAGTATGGAAGAATGTTCGAGTAAAATGTAATCCAGGTTATAAAATTAAATTATATATTACGAAATTGGACTTATCTAAAATTTTGTTTATGTCACACGAAGCCATACCTGAAAACAAAAGGTCTCATGACTCTTATTTAATCAAACTAAATCATCAAGAAACAATTCAAAGTACAACGAAGTAGCCCTGTTACATCTGGCTTCCCGACCTCTGTCTTCGAAACAGTCAACAGCTACGAATAGATAATAGGGTTACAGCTTACGGCAAAACCCTTGTGATTTAAAAATAAAATAAAAATTCAAGAATGGCCACCGAAGCATCGAAATATTACTCTGCGACTTTTCTGAAATATCGTTCGATGTCAACACTACGGAACTATCCTCATCTCGATTTATTGCAAATATCGATGATCCATCCCCCCCCCCCACACACACACACACACACAAACCAACACTTACAACACACGTACACGCTCGCATACATATTGTTGCGTATAAGGTCTGAACAAGATTTGGGAAATATTATAATTATTGGAGATTCACATTTCATTTCGTGGTGAGCTCCAGGCTTTAGCAGGAAGTAACAAGCTCACGTAGCTATCGTTCATATACACACAAAACAAAATCATTCAAATTAGATGCGTTCTACGATATAAGGTGTTTGCTAGAGTTAAATAAAATACTGACATTTCAACGATTTGTGAATATAGTTTATATTTTAATGATGTCATAATTGCATACTGTCTGAAATGGACTTCAAACCAATGTTTCTTTCATTAAAATACTTAATAAATACGTAAGATATGAATGTTCAGTTGTGCGGTGACTGGCATACCGCGAGGTTGTCGTTCCGCTGTGCACGGTAGTAAACGCCAGGCAGAGCGGGCTTTGTTTGTGCTGTCGTGTATACAGTTCAGCGCTCCGCGCGTAGTTTTGTTGAATTGGGTATATTTATACCTGTTCGGTTTTGAATTTAAAAAGTAATCATGGCGATGTACAAACGTGTGAATACACTAAAAATTCAATTTGAAGCAACGGCAAGTAAACCTGCTGCATTAGAAATCCACCAGTGGCTTGTAAACTTCATGGGATTACAAGTGGATCAAGTTGACACGCTCCAGCTGCACACAAGAGAACGTGCTATATCTGTGAAGGTGATTTCGGCGGTATTATACGATAATCTCCTAGCCCGTTATCAAGATGAACAAACCTTTACCTACGTCTCTGGAGAAACGGCAAAGTTACGAATTACACCGGGTGATCAGCAAACAGTGAATGTTAGAGTGTTCAATTTACCTTCGGAGGTTCCCCTCGCTGTGTTGTCGCAGCAGCTGAGCCAATACGGTACAGTGTATGATATACGCAGAGAGCAATGGAGCGCCCAGTATCTTCTTCCGACTAACAACGGAGTGATTGCTGTGGAGATGGGACTAAAACGTCACATACCTGCTAGCTTGGTTATCGGTACCTATTTGATTGGAATCAGTTACATCGGTCAACCGCAAGCTTGTCATCTCTGTCATGCCACTACCCACCTGAAAGCTGAGTGCCCCCTTCGTGCTACGCGGTTACCCATCAACCCACGGAACCGTCCAGTTACCTTCAGTGTCGCAGCAGGTGCTAACTCATATGCTGCTGCTGTCGGTAGAGAGTACGCAGCAGGTTCGACGAGTACGTCCACAGAAGACCAGCCGCCGGAGCAACCTACACAACAGGCAGACAATGGTCCGGTAGTAGTGGAGCTAACGAGAGAGCCGGCGGAGTCCGAAAAGTCTGCAGTGGCCAACGATATCACGCCTATGGTTGAGACACAGGATGCCCCTAAAAGATCTGCTGTTACTGCTCCAGCTGAGGGTTCGCGGGATGGTGTTATGGAGGTTGTAAGTGATGAAGAAGTAGAGGTATCTGATACTGAAATAGCTCAGTTAAGGCAAAAGGTTGGCATTACATTGTCGGGTCGCGACCCTCGATTAAGAAGTCAGCACAGGAGGATGGAAGTGCAAGGAATTCCACCACGACAGCAACCTCCGGATGTGCTACACCTGAAAGGTGGTCCCCCGGTTCCCATCCAAGGGAAAGAGATAGACTCAGTCAAGCGGCCGGCAGTGGATGACGGTGATGAATATGAAGAAGAACTACGTTCAGCTAAACTTACCAAAGAGGATTCGTGCCCAGGCATTGTTCAAGGAGGCTCAACTGATATTAAAGTGGTTCCTGGTTCTTCGAAATCCTGGCATCACTAAGGATGTGCTCCTAGCCCATTGAATGCCGATAGGTGCGCAAATCTGGGCTTCGCTTAATGTTAATGGTCTGCGACAGGTGGTCAAACAGCAACTTTTAAGGGACTTCTTGATAAATCATGACATAGATATCTGCTTTTTGCAGGAGGTGAATATTGATAATATGGACTTCTTATATGGCTACGAGTACGAGACGAATCTTGGGCCGGAAGGTACCGGTACGCCTATTGTGTATCGTCAAGGTTTACAACTACATAATTTCGTGCTCCATCCCTCTGGTAGAGCCATCTCAGCAGTGTATGAGGGCATTACCTTGGCGAACATTTACGCCCCTGCGGGCAGTAATAAACGAAAGCAGCGAGAAAATTTTTTTAGGCAAGACATCTTGACCCATATTCCAGCAAGTGCACCGTTCGTCCTGGTTGGCGATTTTAATTGTACTTTAGCTGCTAAAGATCAACGGGGTGCCGTCAATGGATGTAGTACTCTGCAACAGCTAGTAGAACAAATGCACCTGACAGATACCTGGGAACATAAGCACGGCTCAGCAGTACAATTTACATTCGTGAGAGGACCATCAGCTTCACGACTGGACCGCATGTATGTTACGGCTGAACTCTTACCCCGCCTTCAGCGCACAGAAATACTGCCGGTGGCATTTAGTGATCATAACGCTCTAATACATGCACTTGAGGGCAGGGCGGCGAGCTGCAATAGAGGCAGAGGTTACTGGAAACTTAACTGCTCCTTGCTTACGGATGAGGAAGTGATGACTGATTTCCAGGACTGCTGGTCACGATTGCGGGAATCCTTTGCACGTGCACCAAACAAAGTCGACTGGTGGGTGTGTAAAGCCAAACCTACATTACGAAACTTCTTTCGGGCTGCTGCCATTCGTCGAGCGCTGGCTAGAAGAGAAACAATGGAATATTACTTCCAAATCCTCCACGAGCTGCACGTACGCCAACAGCAGGGAGACAATGTTCTCCAACTAGTGCGGGAGATCAAAGAACATATAAAAGCTCGTAAAACACAACAACTTCAGGGATATTTGGCCAGAGTACACTCGGAGGAAGTGCTGCATGGGGAGCAGGCGAGTTTTTTTCATTTGGCAAAGGAACGTAATCATGGTCGCCTGAAGCTAATCACTCAACTTGAAATAGATGGACGGGAGGTTTCCACTACAGCCGAAATTATTCGTGAAGTGAACAATTTCTACGCACAACGATTCACCGACCCCGCAGATCTCGCACACAAAGTAGAGGCATATATGTCAAAATTCCTACCAGAGCTACCGGAAGAATTGTGGCAGGACACGCCGTCGCTGTCCAAATCAGAGTTACGTGAAATAATCCAAAAATCCAAATTGCATGCCTCCCCAGGACCTGATGGCTTGCCATATGAATTTTACAAGCAATGTTGGTGTCACATCCAGAACGAACTGTTACAAGTCTTTCAGGAAATGTGGAATACAGAGCATTTACCACGCACATTTGCAGATGGGATAGTGGTACAACTTCCGAAGGTGGCTAGACCCAAGTCCTTACAGGATTATCGACCGATCACGCTGTTAAACTGTGATTACAAACTGTTCGCTAAAATAATTGTTGGTCGTATGCAAAAGATACTACCATATAGCATTAGCGAGTTCCAGGCCGCAGTAAAGAAGGGAGCGACCCTGCAAAATACGTTAGCTGCCTTGAGAGGATGTATACTGCATTGCGCACAGGAACATCAGTCTGCAGCGATTATTAATTTGGACCTCCAAAGGGCCTTTGACAGCGTTGTTCATGACGGTTTGTAGAGACGTATGATGGAATTAAAAGTGCCTGATAAATTCTGCAACCTGATTCGAGCCATGTATGCTGGTGCCTCGTCAAAAGTTCTCTGCAATGGCTATTTAACGTCTGCTATACCGATTAAACGCTCAGTCAGACAAGGATGTCCCATGTCCATGATGCTATTCTCCCTGTATGTTGACCCACTACTCCGACAGCTGCAATCTACACTTGATGGACTTGAGATATATGGGCAGCGAATGGTTGTGAGGGCCTACGCAGACGATATTACGGTAATAGTTACCACCCCCCAAGACAGTCCTCGCTTAAGAGATTGTTTACAAGAGTACGAGGGATCGACAGGGATGACATTTAATATGCAGAAGTCCGAGATTTTAGCCATTGGACCAGATCCGCCGGACACATCCATCTTAGGAATACCTATGGTGCGGCGCACGAAGATTTTGGGAGTTTACTTTAGTGATAGCGAGACGGACATGAGGGAATATAACTGGACGACCCGGATTAATGTACTGCGTGGGATGATGTACAAGCAGAAACTCCGGATGTTGAATTTGGTACAACGTATACGATATTGTAACAGTTTCGCGCTCAGCAGGATTTGGTACCTTGCACACGTGCTACCACCAACAAAGCGGGATTCCCAGAGGATAGAACAGATATTGGGCTATTTCATCTGGACAGGGAAGCTCTACCGTGTTGCGCGGGCTCAACTACGTCTCCCGAAGGGGCAAGGTGGTTGGGGATTAATAGAGGTGGCTCTCCAGTCGCAAGCGTTGATGATCAAAATGCTTCTGCTTGCCCTAAATAATCAGAGTGATCCCGTGGACACCATGATACAACGCACGCACATGGATTTTTGGCACCAAGGACAACGAGGCAAGGTACCCGAGATTTTACGGGACACGTATTACGCGTTGGAGCGGTTACCCCCGGAGCACTCAACAGATGGTGATAAGTGCACAGTAAAGAACATTTATGCTTATCTTCGTCAATCAGTTAGAATCACCCCACAGGTACAGATAAAATATCCGCAGCTGCCCTGGCAGCGCATATGGAAATGTTTTGGCTGTCAGCAACTGAACACCACATGGTTAGCGGTGACGTATGAAATTGTCAATGAACTTCTTCCAACGGCAGACAAACTGTACCGCCACAGAATGGCTAACTGCCCGAGATGCCCTATTTGCTCGGAAGCAGATTCACTTCCGCATCGGGTGATGGTATGTTCCGGAAAAGCTGATATATGGAACTGGGTGCTAGACAAATGTAATAGCTGGATACCTGCCGGATGGGATGCTTCACATGAAGATATATTACATCTGAATCTTCCTAAGGTGAACCCTTCATTACAACGTGCACTGCTCTGGCTCATAATGGGTACATTTACCTGGATAAACACACTGGACACGCCAAGTGATTGTTCAGTATCACGGCTCAGACGATTTTTACGCGAAGAGAGATGGACAATGATCCAGCTCAAGAAAATAGCACCCTTCAAACCGTGGATACTGCACGTTTAAGAGATATAGGCAGAATAATATCAATTTCGGACATCATTCCCCTACATGTAAAACAGTGAGGTACAATAAAATAAAGATAAAAATCGGTCCCCTCCCTTCCTCCCTCTCCTTGTCCCTCCCTTCCTCCCTCTTTCGCTTCAAAAATAAAAGCAAGTAGCTTAAGTTAACAAAAAAAAAAACATCAAATAGCTTACAAAAAGAAAGACCAGTCTGGTTGAGGTAAAAAAAAAAAAGCCAGATGTTATTAATGTGCTTAAAACAATATCAAAACAAATTGGGACGTACGTGTACTAGTGATGAGCCTCGCTCTGTCCCTTTTAAAAAAAAAATGTTGATTTATGAAGCACTTTTACGCCATCAATCTCATGTACTAATGTGCATTGCACGCAGAAATTTTTTCTTGCAGCAACAATATCGCTTCTTTTAAGCAGACCTTTGCGACCAGCATTGGTTCTACTAAACTTGAACCCTAGAGATTTCAGAATATTGTGCATAGAAGATAAGCAATCAACTGTTTGAGTTCTCTAATCCTTTTTGCTCTCTCATGCATAATTTCATAATTTCCCCTTATTGTTTGGCCAAACACGTATACCAGAATATTATTATTCTTTGCATTATTATTCAATTTCTTCTTGTCTTTCCTAATTATACTAAAACTACTTCCCTAGGTGCTGATCTTGGTAAGCCTAATATCTCTTTACAAAACCTTCTGGAGTTTTGGTCCACCATTTTGTTTACCTCTCTGTCCCCCGCCACCCCCCGTAGATCTCCACTGGCTTCAACTAGTGCTTCACACATTCTTTCTAACCATTTGATTGCTATTTCTAGTTTATATTTGCATATTCTTATTCCATTCATTCTCACCCTGGTAGTAATACATCAAAAAGTAAGAATATTATATATACTTTGTCTATTGGCTGACGGGAAGAACTGAAAAGCATTGACAATTTCGTTTTTAGAAAATATCTAAGCGGGCACATTAAGTTCTTCATCATTAAGATGGAGAATTACTTACAGCTAAGGCAAACAAACATGGTTCAACTATTTGTAAATGATGTTCCTTCAATGGAAGTTACCTGTAGTAAAAATGTGAACAAAGGGGACAGAAAACAGGAAGCCTTCGGTGAAGGGAATATTGAATGGGTCGCTTGTGTAAGCGCAATGCACCTGTCATGTACATCTGGCATGTAGGAATGGATTCGTTTTTATCGCTTTGCAATCACACCACAGTATCGATTTACAATCACGCCATAGTGTCCAATGAGCTTGGTCCTCGTCTCGCATTGTGTAAAAGTATTGGAAATTGAAGTTACATGCCAATAATCGAAGTCACGAGATCAAATGAGAAGATATCTACGTTACGTCCGTGTAATTGCAGAAATAGTAACAGTAGTAAGAATATAGGTTGTCGAATAATTATTTTTGTCACATTAGTTCTCTCTGTTTGAGATGCACATCTCTTACAACGGTCAAAAATTTTAAAATTACAGCTGTAAGTTGTACAATTGACTCTTCTTATTCTCCAGTGAATCTAGTGTGCTCAGTAATGAACTTGAGAACTTTCTCTGAGGTTAATGGGACAAATTTGAAAAAGTTTAATATCGCCTAAACTAAATAGATCAGGTTTGGCATGTTCATGGAGTTTACCCTCTAATTTATGAACTAGTGCACAAGAGTCGCAAAATATAGCATGAAACCTATGGCAGGGGACCGCTCTCCAACTACAACAGTAACACATCCTCTGTTTCCAGGTAACTGATTAAATATTAAACATTATAAAATGACATAAACTAAGAATAGCCTAAGGAAAACAAAAGGCTGCAAATAGCAGCCAACAGCGTCCCCTAAAGAACGTTTATCGTACAGACACGCTAAAACAACTGACAGTAACAAATCCAAAGAATGTAAACGGAAGAGATTTCACTACAGTAATGATTACAAATCACAAAGATATTACATCTCAGCGAATAAAATACTCAAAGGCAGTACACACCTCACATAACGGAGAACAAGCAATTGTTATTGAATCTGGCGAGAGCATTTCAATTAAAGATTATGTTCTAGCGCTAGGTAAACTTACGGAGCCAGCAAACATAAGATTTATATCGAGAATATCAAATGGACGAGTTTGCCTTTAATTAGCAAACAAGCAAATAGTTGAGGAGCTTACGACCAAGCATCAATAGATAGCAATAAACAATTAATCATTGCACCTCAGATCTCAGATCCTATCGGGTGCCGACTCCCACCTGCGGAGCTTGGAGCGCACCGCACTTCTTTGAACCGTTATATCGACTCAAAGAACTGCTTTATTGCTCTGATTCCTCACCACGGAGCGGCACTCAAAGCTTGAGAAATTATTGAAAAACTCTAAAGACTAATCTTCACATGACGAGCGCGTAAGTTCATTCCGGTTGTCGAATGTTTTCGAATTACGTTCTGGTACATTCCGGAACACTATTTGTGCAATAGTATCACTTACTTCTGTCTTAGTGAGGTATTCGGGACGTCAGCTGATGCCAGCTAATAGAAAAATTGTCTCTCATTGCCCCAAACTACCTGCAACAACAATGGTGACGTAACTCAGATTAGTCTCCCGGGGTTAGGCGACGCAATGACTTTGTGGCAATATTTATGTACGTATATCTCAATCTGATATTAAACAAGCATTCAGGATTAAGTAAGAAACACTGAGCACAACTTGGACACTGACGTGAAGTAACCACAGTTTGTCAGGGTCTCTATGCAGACGGAGCGAATGGCAATTCAAAACAAACTTATATAAATGTCATGCAACACTTGAACCTAATACTATAGATCATATCTCAGGTTACTTCAGTCCTGAAGTAAACGTCTGGGAGGGAAGAGAGAGACAGGCCTCCCTGATTGGAGATTGGACAGACAGCGTTAGCCCCTAGTACTGTGGGTATCTTTCTAATTCCTTCTCTGCGCGAGATTATTTGGTTGTGAGAAACATATGAAAATGCCTTGATTCTGTACAATTACTTCTCTTTCAAATTATAGCACCTCCGTTTTTCAGGACTGGGTAACACGTGGACTGTTTGTGAATGCGTAACAGAGATGGCAGCACCCAACAGTGCATTGAACTATAGTGGCAGCGATGAGAGTTCGCACTGTTTTTGATACTTAAAATGGCGACGTTTTCATTGCAAGAACAGAGTGTAATCATTCGTTTTCTCCATGTTCGTGGTGTGACACCTATTGAAATTCATCGCCAGTTGAGTGAGACATGTGGTGATAGTACCATGGACGTGTCTAATGCTGGTTATGAAGAAGGTCCCAGAACGGCAACCGACCATCCGGAGGAGGAAGTGGTTCTCTCAGAGTATATCATCCTGCCATGCACCGTCAAGTGTCCCGCCGACACTTCCACCCTGAAAGAAACTACGAAATGAGAGATGATATACAATGATAATGGAGAGAATTGAACGGACAGGAAATTCGGGGAATGTAATAAACCTATCCAGCATTCGCATAGCGACCGCGGAAAAGACCTGAAAATCCATGGGTCAGGTAGGTGTTAATATAACCATAGATATCCCTGAAGTAACAGGTTATAACGAGGACCAGGACATGAAGATTTAGTTTTCATACCCTCCAGTAACGGAACGCGTGAAAGATACCGACCTGTGGAAATATGCTAAAACATATTTTTCATGTGAAAGTTCATTTATTATCATTAAATAACCTTGAAATTGTTTGTAAATATTTTTTTACTAAACCTGTTCTATGCTTCGGCATTAAAGCTTTAACTAATATCCCCCGATTTCTGATTCCTAATCTGTTAATTGGCAGTAACGTATTCACAATGTTGCATCCCTCACGAGGTGCTAGAACAGATACAGATAGCAGCACGTTTGTAGGGCGTACATCGAGAATTGAATTAACAGCTAGACGTGTTAATTAGCTATATGAATAATTATAGGCAATCCTGGGGAGGGTACTCTACAAATAAGCAGGCCACACATCTGTGAACTAACGACGTGAGCGAAGATATACAACTGTCATGGTTGTGGTACTATTCAACAAGAAAGATGACTTCAAACGAAGTTTGGTAAACCCTGCTGTCGTGTTTGGCAACAAATTCAGCTGTACCATTGGAGGAAAAATTGTAACCTGATAACAAAGAAAGGGGTGAATCAAACCGTGAAGTAAGACAAGGATAACTGTAGTAAATAATGTCCTTTTATCATCCTGTCAGAGTCAACATTCAGTGGCGTCTCCTTTGTTTCAGTAAGCCTGCACAAGACTTTCTGTAGTCACTTGCAGAAAACATTCCAACAAATGTTTTTCTTATATTTAAAAGAGCTGAATCTAAGAGGGCTGTTTAATAAAGAATGATCATAAATTTTCGCACTAAAATTCAAGCTTATTATATTCTGTTAACTTAATGTGAAACAAACATACCCTAGTAGTTTCACTGTTGGTTTTTCTGATTCCCGCTTGTGAGAACCAGGTAAGTTCAGACATGTTCAGTATCGCCTACCGCTGTAATGGAGCTAAAACGCAAGGAACAATATGCGACTTTGAAATTCTACTTTAGTCTCAACAAATCTTCAGTTGAGGCCTATAAAATGTTACAGGAGGCCTATGGAGAATCTGTTCTTCCCTACAGCACAGCTCGAAGGTGGTTTATAATGTTTAAAGAGGGGAGACAATTAATTTCAAAGGAAGGTGGACCCGGTGCTCCAGCTGCTGCTCTTACGGAAGAAAACATCAACACTCCTGCTGCTATTGTGAGAGATGATCGATGAATTACCTTAAGATCACTGTCGGAAATATTGAACTCTTCATTGGGTGCCACACACACTTTGGTGACAGAAACATTACACATAAGACGTGTTTGTGCGCGACGGGTTCCAAGGCTGTTGATTCCCGAACAAAAGGACATTCGCATGTACATCCGCACGTAGTTAAAGTTGATGTTAGAGAAAGATCCGCAGTTTCCTTCAAACGTAATCGCTGCTGATGAAACTTGGCTACATCATTTTTATCCTGAGAGCAAACAGCAAAGCTCAGTGTAGAAATCTCCTTCATCACCAACCCCCCAAAGAGCAAAAATGGTTGCTTCTGCTGGAAAAGTTATGGTCATCTCATTCTTAAATATTCAAAGAATGGTATATCAGCATAATGTACCTGCACACACATCAGTAACTGGAAAATACTACAGGGACGTCCTGAAAACATTGTAAGTATCAGAATTCAATAGCCTTTTGCCAACATCTGTAACAGTTTCTCCATTAAATGACGGTCTATGTCTTCCACACTAAGTAATGAGTATGCCAGTTGACTCCAGATTTTTTACGATCGATATAATTGTTGCCTTTGTCGGAACATCGCGTACATTAAATTCTCTTCGAAAGTTCCTTTTTGTTGTTAGCAGGGAATTTGTCTTCCGTATGTTTTCAAAATATAATCACGCTTTTGATGTGAGTAGGAGTTGCTGTTATGACTGCATATTTAAGACTGTCATTTGTTAACAGTTGTAAGTGTCATCAATTCTCCCAGAGCGACTGCAAACAAAAAAAAAAAAAAACGAAAACAAATTTCTACATTTTACGAGCTTTCAAAGGGAAATTATGGCCTATTGCAGTGGTTCAGTTTTATATGGATCGCACTGCGGAATGCATAATTTCCTATCTCAGAACTCGCAAAAGAGAAAGTGAAAATCAGATAGGAGTTTGTGAATATTTTGAAGAAATGGAAACTTTGTAAACATTTTTGACACGTGAAGCCACAATTAAAAATGCGGTCCGGCCTCAAAACAAAATCTTCGTATACAGTTTCTTGAGGAGTTTGCGAGAGCGTGTTTTGACATCGCTTGTTAATGAGAAACGAAACGCTACAAAGGCCAAATATAACTCATTATGATGAAGTGTTTAGAGCTCGAAGCCTTCAAGGAGATAGATGACGATTCACAAGAACACACAAAGGTGATTTATGCTCCAAGTTATTAAATATATTTTATCTCGGTCACGGAGGAAAAAGAAGAAGCAACCACCATACTCTACCTTAATTACTCATTGTTGCTTGGTAATTACTTACGTTTCTAGCACAAACTATTGATTGCGAGGCAACATTCTCAGCACTTTCACACTGTGCTGATTACTGTATTGTGTGTGCTTTTTGTTTGCACATGAGAAAGTATATAGTTGGAAAACAAAACAGAAACAGGGTGCGATTTCTTTATCTTAGCACACACGAACAGAATATTTTCTTCTGTCCAAAATTTGAATATCGGCAGCAGATCATAGAATACACACCACAGGCTTTGTCATTCGGGTTAGAAACAATAGTGTGATTGCGTGGGTTACGTAGATCCGGAAATCAGTCTGAAGAAGTTTAGAACAACTTTGGCTACAGTAAAACGACGTGAAATAGACAGTCAGCTGTGTCTGAGGCTGACACGGTGATTTGCTGCACGAAAACAAATGAAATAAATCACTGCGGTACACTACAATTGTCGATTGTCGCAATAACCAACAAACAACTGCCGCTCTAACACCTTACCAGTATTTATACCGCACCAGCCATTGTTTCTAGAAAGCGCAGACATTCCGAGAACTTTAGCGGCAACAACAATGGGCAGAACGTTCCGGAGTCTCACTGTCGGTCTGTTCGTCTATCCTGGCAAGTGCCCAGCTCCGGCCTGTCGCAGCAGCACATTAATGCCACACGGTGGCATTAAAGGGTCTCCATTAAGCAAAGCTAAATTTATACACAGTGTACGAGGTCGGGTCAATAAGTAAAGCCTCATATTTTTTTCTCTTTTAATTGCCAAGTAAATTGAATTCAATTTACATAGTTTGAAAACTAAAACATTGACGATTAGTTTGTCACTCTTCAATATAATCTCCGTCCTTTTCCACAGTTTTGGTCCACCTTTTAACTAGGGCATGTATTCCAGTGTGGCAAAGCACACGGTCGTGCTTCCTAAGCCATTGACGCACGGACGTTTTCACAGCCTCCTCTTCTTCAAAATGAATCCCACGATGAGCTTCCTTTACTGGCCCGAACAGATGAAAGTGTGATGTTGCCAGGTCAGTGAGGTAAGACTTGCCATCCCAATTTCTCAATTTCTGCAGTGGTGTAACGGCAGGTGTGTGGTCTTGCATTGTCATGCAAAAGAAGAACATCCGCTAGAGTTTTTGTTGGGCGAACTCGGTGAAGACGTGCTTTCAGCTTTTTGAGAGTTCTGACGTATTGGACAGAATATATTGTGCATCCCTGCTCCAAAAAATCAATCATAAGCACACCCTCTGCATCCCAAAACACTGTCACAATAACTTTCCGTCTACAGTAACAATTTTTTCCAGAAATTCCTCTCCCTGTAAGTTGAAGGGGTGCAAGTGTTCGGAGACTATTATTTTCCTTGTTTCTTTGTTTTGGGCGGTTAATAATCTTGGTAACCAACGTGAACAAGCTTTTGAGTAACCCAGTTGTTGAATAATCGTCATCACACTGCTTTTACTGATGGGGTTATTGTGAGACAATTCACTTGTTGTTACCCGACGATCACCACGAATGATGTCATCGACTCGCTGAATGTTGCATGGAGTCACTGCCGCTTCGCTTTTCATCTGCCAATGGTCATTACAGCGACGAACCCATCGTCTAACAATGCTGACATCTACCGTTGCGTCACCATACACATTTTTAGCCTTTCGTGAATGCGAATTGGCGTTTCATCTTCCGCAGTCAAAAATTCAATCACAGAACGCTGTCTAATACGAATGTCGATGTCAGCAATTTTGCAAGAGGATGCAGTGCAGCCACCTTTTGCCTTAGGAAGTTACTGCTGCAGGGGATTGGAGAAGAAGGAGTGAGAAATTGCGCCATATAAAAGGTTTTCACATATCTTACTTATTTAAGGGGAAAAAAAATAGGAGGCATTACTTTTTGACCCACCCTCGTATATAAACGATTATCTAGGCTTTTAATCTTGATAATATTTATTACATTCAATTTACAGTTATAAATTACATGTCAAATAAAAAAGAATCTCAAAAGGGTTTACAAAAACCTTATAAATGTTCAATGGGTTTATCAGGAGTATCCGGGTTTCCCGTAATCATTCCAGTCGTTCCATCATCTTCCCCGTCATTTATTTCGCCCTCATTTGTCATCACCTACTCTCATTATCACACCAGTCATCTGGCTGACCAACTATCCTGAGTTCTCTATGCGACTAAGGTTTTCTGTGCCTCAGCCGACGCCTCCACTCATGAGGGATAGAGGAACAAGAATCCTCTTACAACAGGATAAGCGGTATAACTAGGAAAGTTAAATGAGAACAATCTATAGAATACCCCACAATCCCGAACATTTAAGATAATTTCAGGAAGCTTTATTTTTATTTCTATTATAGGACGACCGTTCAATAAAGAATAATCACAATTTTTTAACAACTACCTTTACTTATCCTCATAATTTTGATGGTCCTTCTCAAAATAGACTTCCCTGAATGCGATGAGCTTGTTCCAGCGTTTCTGCCAGTCTTCAAAGACCTGCTAGAAAATATTTTGAGAGATCCTTCAAAATCGCCTCTGCAGCCTTCCCCACTGCTTAAGTTAGGGAACGAAAACAATCACATGGGACTAAATCCGTACTATAGTGAGGGTGAGGGATGCACTTCACGTCCATTTTTGCAAGATATTCAGGAACAACATTGCCAATATGCGGCCGCGCATTATCGTGGTGCAGCATCCAACCTGCTGCACGGAGATGTGGTCTATTGCGCCTGAAATGGACATGCAATGTTTTCAGGACATCCCTGTAGTTCTGTCCAGTGGCTGATGTGTGTGCAGGTACAGCATGCTGATAAACCATTCCATGAATATCAAAGAATGAGATGACCATATCTTTCCCAACAGAAGCAACCACTTTTGCTCTCTTTGTGGTTGGTGATGAAGGAGATTTCTACACTGAGCTTTGATGATTGCTTTCACGTTCAAAATAATGTAGCCAAGTTTCATCAACAGTGAAAGGAAACTCCGGATCTTCCTCTAACATCAACTTTAACTGCATATACACCTGCATGCGAATGTCCTTTTGTTCGGGAATCAACAGTCTTGGAACCCATCCCGCACAAATACGTCTCATGTGTAGTGTTTCCGTCAGCAACGTGTGGGTGACACCCAATGAAATGTTTAGTATTTCAGAAAGTGATCTTAAGGTAACTCGTCAATCCTCACTCAATATGGCAGCAGCAGTGTTGATGTTTTCTTCCGTAAGAGAAGTAACTGCAGCACCAGGCACACCTTCCTTTGAAATTGATTGTCTCCCATCTTTTAACATTTTAAAACACCTTCTAGCTGTGCTGTAGGTAAAAACAGACTCTCCACAGGCCTGCTGTAACATTGTATAGGCCTCAACGGAAGATTTGTTGAGACGAAAGCAGAATTTCAAAGCCGCACATTGTTCCTCGCGTGTCACCTCCATTGCAGCGGTAGGCGATATTGAACTTCTCTAAACTTGCGTGGTTCTCAGAGGCGGGAACCAGGTGTACCGAAAATGAAACTACTATGACGCGTTTGTTCCATATTAAGCTAACAGAATATAATAAGTTTGAATGTTAGCGCAAAATATTTTGACGGTAAAAATTATGATCATTCCTTATTGAACATCGTAGCTGACCCATAATTTCTGCAGCTTCCAATTTAAGGTGACCGATCGTAATCGAACCCATGACCTCTCCAATGCAACCTCGAAGTCAAATGGCTTGGTTGCTGTGTAGTTTGTATTGATACATTACTGCTCCAGTTTCCTGATGACAAGAAAATGGTGACCAAGAGCATTTAATAAGCTGCAAGAGAAAGCTTGTACAGCCTTCACAATTTTAACAAAGAGTGGTGCACAGAGTGATTTGTTAGGTTTCTGATAATATCTGACTGGTTTAATCATATCTCTAGGGAGGGAACTCCGCTGTGGAGTTCATTTAGCAATCGCTTCCAGGGAAACAAGGGCGTAATTTATGCTAGGATCTGCAACCCCCCGACTCTTGTTAGCTCCAGCAACGCGAGATAATGGAATAGAGCTTTCCAACCTCTGCACTGTTTATATATGACTTCATATTCATTTGCCATCAATACATTATACGATTTCAGACTTCATTCATACAGGATTTGCTTATATATGACTTACATGTGTTTTGTATTAAAACAGAAACTCGAAATGAGCAGTTTCCTTTGTTACTAGTGCAGGGATCATGTTCCATATCATGACTAATATTTAATAACTTTACCAGAGATATGCAATCTCTCATATGCACAAAATAATCTGAATGACATTGGCTCATTTACAAATGCTAGTGCTGCATTAACTTTCTGAAAGGGGTCAGACTGTCATCTATTAAAACCCAAAACAATTTTACATGAAGAAATCTAGCACTTTTATTAATAAATTACGAAGTAGTTATTAAAAGTTTCCGACCCAGTAAAGATACAAGACAGTAATATGTATAAGTTTCTGGGCTTACTGGCAACGGCAAAAGCTGAAGTTTCTGATGCATCACTCGTACGTGCATCGAGCATTCTCAGAGGAATCTAGAGTGGCTCCGGGTTGATAGGCTTGATAGGTTTTTTATTTTAAATTAATATGCCTGGTGCCGGTACACTGGACCAGGCTTACAGGCTGTAAATTTACATTAATATATAATTGTCTATATATATTGTCATTGTGATTCCTTTAAAACCCATACGGCGACCTGTTTGTGGCTCCGGCATAGGGCAACATTATATTTCGGCTGGAAAGAGACAGCCTAATTCTTTCCTACTGACTGCGCGTCCGCCAATCACAAGACGGCTGCAGGCATGTCTCTCAGTAGGCCCGGTTTGTGTAAACGGTTTCGGCCTCATGTTTTGCAACACGGGGCACCAGGTTTTATGCAAACATGCTTGTTTGTGCTTGAAGATTTCAATAGCTTCCCCATAAAGTGTGGCGTGATACTGGGCTGAGTTGTCGAGAACCTCTGTTTCCTGGAACTTGATGTTATGTCCATTCAGAAGGGCATGTTCAGCCACAGTATATTTTTCCGTATGTCCCAACAGGTAGCTATTTTGTATTACGGGTGCGTATGCTACGTTTAGCAGTGCCAATGTACACCTTGCCGCAGCTGCAGGGAATACTTTAAAACACTTTTGTGGCCAGAGGGTCCAGTCTATGGGAGATGATCTTTGAGTGTCTTGGTGGGTTTCAAGACGGTTCTTATGTTATACTTATCTAACAGTTTGCTAATTTTGTGCGTTACTCTACTTATGTATGGTACGTAGGCTGCACTTTGCGGTTTCTGTGTCTCTGTGTTTTTCGTTGCTCTATTGGAGTGTGATGCCCGTTTTATTTTTGTTAAACAACTAGAGAAACGTCAGGAACGTTAGCTTTTCCGAATAGAACACGATCAGTAAGCCCGTAAACCTCTACATATCACTGGATTAACGCCGGCCGTGAAAGCCTAAGTTCTTACAAAGGTACAAGACATTTGTTCATACTTTTTCAACATAGTCTTCCTGTAACTCTACGCACTTCTGACAACGATGCTCCCCTTTCTGTAACCCGTCCAAATAGTACTGGGTCTTTTTCTCTACAAAATAATTGTTCACAAAGGTGATTGCCTCCTCATTTAACGAAACTCTCTGTCTTCCGAGCGCAATTTTCAGATAAGGGAACAAAAAGAAGTTGCTTGGGGATAGATCTGGTGAGACAAGCAGTTCAAACTGTAATTCGTTTACTTTCGCCATTACCACCGTTGAGGAATGAAACGGTGCGTTGTCTTGGTGAAGCAGGATTTTCTTTTTATGCAACTTCTGCCTTCAACATATCAAGTAGTGGTGCGAAGTATGCTCCTCTATTAGTTTTCCTTCTTGAAGATAATCGATTAAAATAACTCCATGACTACCCCGCCATTACTTTACCAGCCGGAAAAACAGTTTTTGCCCCTTTGAAGCCGGTTCCACCCTTGCAACCCACTTTTTGGCGATGTAACTTTGGCGCTGATTTCGTCGGCAGTTTCAGTTTTCGGACCTCCCGAACGTTCATCTTCTCCCAAGCTCTTACCGCCACGTTTAAATTTCATTGTGGTAAATGTTAGGGCAGAGTCTCCATACATAGAATCCAACTCATCTTTCATTTGCGTAGTCGTATTGCCTTTCAAAAACAAATTTTTAATGACAGCTCGATACTCAATTTTGCCCTTTTCATAAACATTCTCACATCAACTCACTTAAGCTACAGTTCCATAATTACTGAGCGTTCAAAATGGCTTAAACTTTGGTAACTGTCAAAAGATGAACAGCGAAATTCACTAGCCTTTTATTTGCGAGTATTCCCATCTTCATATTGAGGTCGGAAACTTTCAGACCACCTTCGTAAATTAATAAAGTATTTCATTTTATTAATGAGGCTTAAAAACATACAATTGTTGTGAAATTCACAGGTGAATTATTTTGGGTGGAGTACTGCATTTAGCTACCTACTAGGTAACAAAAGTAAAAATACGAGTGAAAGAATTTATTACTTGCGGAAAACAAAAGAACTCTGGTAATATGTAAAAAGAAAGCAGACAATCGATAGTTTAGATGGAAGACGAACCGACAGTCTCTTGGAGGAAGACAGGCGATGATAAACCGCAAAAAGGCTTGGAGTCCGAGGAAGGGAATTGGAATAAAACAGAGCAAAAGAATACAAAAGACAAGAGATATAAATGAATGGCCTAAGGGTAAGTCCTGCTAGGATGCAAACAGATTGGGAAGTTAAAAAGGCAGATAAGGAAGCAGCAACGTTCCAGAAATGGCTGCATTTATACCAGGCTACATTGTGGCTCGAGTGTCAACGACATTTATCAAATAACACTAAGTACGCCTTTTGTAAAACTAAGTCATTGGCCTACTCATGATGAAATTGGATAAAGCGTAAACTGGGATATTGGTTTATCCACTAAACTACAAACCACAGCGCACAACTACCAGGAGTGAATGATACATTTTTACTAACATGAAATTTCATATATGCAAAAGCTGATTGCAGTGAGGCACACAATTACACGTAAAGTACGCTCACTTTCTTCTCGGGCAGCCAGCCAGGTGAAAGGATGATTAGATATACACGTTTCTGGAGTGTACATCTCTCCATTCATCAGGATATTTATAAAATTTTATAACCACAAATGGAATACTGGATATAACACAACTATAAACAAAGACAAAACACTATCAAAATTCGCATTACTGAACAAAAGACTGTTTTCAGTAAATTAAATGCCAGTTCAGGAGATGGCGTGATTAGAGAAAATTGTGTCAAAGAAACGTAACTACGTAACTTGATTTTCATGCTGTATTGATCTTTGCTTCTTAATTCGAAGGATGTTCATTTTTAAGTCCGGTTTCCAAGAGGAGCTGAACTGAAATCCAGCATTAGGTATAGCGTGCTACTTTCAGAGGAAATCGCCAAAGCCTCCTTAATTCTCCACTCCCAGTAACTGTTGCAGTTTGCCAAGATGATCGTCTCCCGAAAATTGGCTTTATGGTCGTTATAAAAAACAATGTTGTGTCAGTCCAGACTTCGCAGGTTGCATTAAACGAATGCTCCGTTCATGCTCGATTATTCTATTAGCGATGGTCCTTCCGGTTGGTCCTATATACGGTGTCCCACATTCACAGAGAAATAGGACTTTCGTATATCGCTCCATATAAATTGGATTTGTTATCTAAACACACAAAATCCTCTCTGTTAGGACGCAATGTGTAGTTTTACACTGAAGAGTAACCTTCAACTGTCCGAGTTAATAGTCGACTTCTTCACAAGTAACTGTCATTTGTCTCATTACCTGAAAGGCAGACTAGGGTCACTGATAAAGAGCAAGGAGTAATGTTTTGTTTCTTTCGTGGCCTGTACCTCCCAATAACAACTTTTCAGGTTCGTACACCAGTGGTTCCTGCGGTACGAACGCTATACAAACACCAAAATGACGGACATGATTTTGATGGATGAAACAGCTGAAGGGAGCTTAAGGAACGAACGTTTAATTTAGTTTGATTAAAAATATGAATTGTAAAAATAGTTATATCAATGATAATATTTATTTGTTTAACTTCAGAACATTTTGTAATGATCTATATTGTACAATATTTTCAACCACTTACTGTAAATATCAACAACTTCCTTCTCAGTTACAAATGCTTTATTTAGTATTATCAAACACGTGAAATAAAATGCTCGTCCCATTGTATAAGCCATTAGTTTTGGCTAATTTATCTACAATTCCTTGATGTTGTTTTCTGTTCTGTTTATCATTTAATGCTTCCATCCTCAACCTCACTAACATTAACTTCCCTCTAAAATGTATAAGTTGCATATGTCCACCAGCTTATTTGTCATCATGGACTGTTATAACGAAAATTTGAAACACGTTAAACACTCATAAGCAATAATTAAGCAATAACTTCTTTATTACGGTTTCATAAGTCAAAGAAATTCTTAATAGTAGCAAGATACTGCGGAGAATGTCGGTATGTTTACAAACAGTTATAGCACGCGGCACGGTGTGTGACCTATACCTGCGAACTCCGACAGCGTGAGGCACGCGTCGTTGTTCCTGTTACTTCCTAATCTACACTCATTCTGGAGCATTTTATATGTCTCCGTTGGTAGTAACATCTATCTATATATGTTACATAGAAGCTGAGCGACTACTTCTATAAGTTCGTTCGGTGTCGTTTTGAAACATCCTGCATACAGTGTGTGTGTTTCAGGTGAAATTATGACGATAGTAATAAAATATTTCGGTGATGTTTTACCAGTATTGATAGCTTTTCCGTCATTCTCTGAATAATCCGGATTTTACTAACTCGAATCGGCGCTCATCCCTGTTGATCCGTGGAAATGAGCTACTGTATTGCTTTAGAGAAATCATTTACGTCACCCAGTGTTGTTCAGTTGGCTAGGTGCTGGCATTCTGGTCCTTAAGTCACAGATTGATTTATTTTTTAATATATCAGGCTAGTCCGTAAAATAAGGTCTCCAAGGCGCTGGAGGCGTGAGGAACGCCATTACGCGAAATCCGGCAACACTGGCGTATAGCTTGGTTTTTTTTTATTTAAACAATATTTTACAGTCCGTGTTTTACCTAAAGGTATATCACGGGATTATTTACAGTAGTTATTTACACAGTACTATACAGATTTATTCAAGTGTGCGGTAGATGCTCTTGATGAATCCTGATACTCGAACTGTGTTGAAGTGAATCTTCAGAACCTCGGGTAGAGGGGCCGAACATAAAACGTCTGGTCGATCTCTTGAGAAACTACTGCACTCTGTCATCAAATGCAGAGCCGTCTGTGGGTGTTTTTCAGTGCAGTTACAGGATGGCGAGGCTCTTATTTTCATTCTATGAAGGTAGGCCTGGAAACGGCCGTGATTTGTGAGGAATTGTGTGGTTATGTGATTGGGCCATAGAGATAAGGACAGACGGTGTTGTATGTTGGGAATGAAAAGTTTGGTATGAAAGGCATTGTTGGATCTGGTGTATATGGAGTTCCAAACTGTAGTGTAGTATTCGGTTAGCAGCTGCTTGCCCCGAGTTATGGGAATTGATTTGTAGTCTAAGGTGGTCTTGTGACTGGCAGCAATCCTAGCGAGGTAATCAGCTCTTTCAATCCCCCGTAGACCTGCATGACCTTTGACCCAGTGAAGAGTGACGTTGTATGCCTTGTTTAGGGTGATGATCTTTTCTCTGAGCTGAGCGGCCAAGGGGTGGGTTGTTCTTCTATGTGCAATGGCGAGGAGAGCGGCCATTGAGTCAACATGTATGGCGAAAGTTGTGCTACCGGTTTTCCGTTCTATCCACTCCACAGCTGCTTTAATACCTAGAAGTTCAGCCTGAAATACTGAGTTTTCTAGGTCTAATCTTTTAACTCCTATGTAGATCTCTTTGGAGTTTTCTATAACAACCATTCCTGCACCAACGTGGTTTACTGTCTTGGAACCATCTGTGAAAATAAGAATTTCAGCTTTCCCTAATTCTCCTGAAGTATTTATATGGATGTGGTTATCTTTGGGATGAATACCTTTGGATCTGGTTGGAATTTCCGTTCGTTTCAGCATCGGAATTACTGCATTAGTGGAGTGTCCTTTCGATATAGCTTTAATGTCGTTATGTAAGAGGATAGCTGATTCGATGGGCATAACACCTGCGATTGCCTGCAAGGCGTTGTTTGATACAGTTCTGTACGCTTTTGTAGCGAAAATCAAGAAGGATCTTTGGATTTGGCGTAATTTGAGTGTGGCCCTTTGTGATGCAGACGTACTCCAGACTTCCGCAGCGTACATTATTGCAGGAAGAATAGCGTGGTTATAAATAGTCATTAGATGAAGATAGGACATTCCCCATGTACTTTGGAGCATCTCACTAGACTGTTGCGTATATGTACTACTTTGTTTTCCAGGTAAAGAATGTGAGGGTACCAGTCCATTTTGTTGTCAATCATTACTCCCAAGTACTTCAACTTCGTCACTACATTTATCCGTCGTCCTGTGACTGTAGGATGACTGATGTATTCTTCCTTCTTCCTCACGTACATTGGCATCAATGCAGATTTGTCGTTGGCGATTTCCAGCTTGTTTTTCCTGCACCAATCCTGCGTGATTTGGAGAGCTAACTGGAGGGTGGAGAGAATATGAGTGTGCGAAGAACCTCTGAACATGAGCATAATGTCGTCGGCATATACAACCGTCTCCATTTCAGGTACATCTTCCAGTAGTTTGATTAGGCTGCTGACTAGGACATTCCATAAGGTGGGACCAGCGACGGATCCCTGTGGACAACCTTTGGTTACTGCCTTTGAGATGGCCGTATTGGCTAATTTGAGCTGGGCAGTTCGATTTTGTAGAAAATCTCTAATTAAATCGTAAATATTGGAGGGACACTTTAGTTCCCGTAGGCGAGCTAGGATACTAGGATGCCAGGCGTTGTCAAAAGCTCCAACGATATCCAGCGTAAGTAGACAGCTTTTCAGTCCTAGCCGTTTGCTCTGGTGGACAAAATCTGAGACTGCTTTTATGTCGTCCGTAGTAGATTTTCCTGCTGTGAAACCATATTGTTGTAAGGGTAATTGATTGGTCGATTGAAGAAAATAATTTAATCTTTCCACAGCCAATTTTTCCAGGCATTTTCCTGGGATTGATAGCAGGCTGATTCCTCGATATCCTGTTACTGATTTCAGCTTACTCTTGTCTGTTTTGGGAATTGCAATAACTCTTGCATCTTTCCATGCTGTGGGAAAGCAACCTAGACTTAGACACTTATTAAACATTGTCTTCCAGAAGTTGGGCAGTACCTGGTGGATATTTTTAACAATGGCGCCGTCAAAACCATCAGGGCCAGGACATTTCTTCTCATTGAGTTTCATTACAATATCTTCTACTTCATGATCCTCGAAGTCTGGTTCGAGAGGAGTATCTGGAAGCCTGTCTAAGCTTGTTGTTCTGATGGCACGTTGTTCCTCGTTTTCGAGAGCCTGGTTGTCATCAGGGAGGAATCTATCGAGAAGGGCTTTTGCTGTGTCGGCCTCCGACGTGGTGGAAGTTCCATCGATTTTGGTTAGTGTAGATAGAGGCATTCGTTTGGTGAGTCCTGATTTGCAGATTTTATACAGTTTCCAAGGCGACTCTTTTATACTTTCTGTGCAGAACGTTTTCCAAGAGTCTTGCTTTGCTTTCCTCAGTTCCATTTTGTAGTGGTTTCTTACGGCTTTACGGCTGGTATCGTAAATCTCTTTGGGTTTCACCCCTTCATATCTCCACAACAACGAACTCGTTGGAGCCATTATCCTTGGCTGGGCAGCCGCTTGTGATGCACCTTCCTATCACTTCATTCACCAATTGTGAGTTGCGTGCAGTGATCCGTTTTTGAGTGCCAAGGGCACTACCCCCAATGAAATTCATCGTCAGTTATGCGAAGTCTATGGGTCACAGTGTATGGACGTCAAAAACATGCGAAAGTGGGTCAGAGGATTCAAAGGCGGACATACAGATGTCAATGACGAACAGGTTTCTGGTCGGACTTCGGTTTCAGCCGAAACAATTGCAAAAGTGGAGCAAGAAATGCTTAGAGATCGGCGTGTGACAATTCGCAAGCTGTGCGAACTTATCCCTGAAGTCAGTAAGACTTAGATTGACAAGATTTTGACCGAACATTTACATTATCACAAAGTGTGTGCGAGGTGTGTCCCCAAAATGCTCACCGAAGACCATAAACGGCAACGTGTTGAAGCGGCCCATGGATTCCTGGAACGTTATGCAGAATAGGTTGAGGAACTGTTGTATATAATTACCACTGGCGATAAAACCTGGGTGCACTACACAACACCAGAAGCTAAAGAACGTTCTCGTCAGTGGCTGTATTCGAATTCGCCGAAGCGGCGAAAGTTCAAACAGACATTTTCTGCCGGCAAAGTGATGGCGAGTGGGTTCTGGGAAAGAAAAGGTGTATTGTTGTGTATGTTTATGCCTACCGGCACAACAATAAACGCCGCTATTTACTGTGAGACCTTAAAAAATTCTGACATGCCATTCAAAATCGGAGGGGAATGCTGACCAACGGAGTGATTTTCATCACGAAAACGCCCGTATCCATGCTGCGCATGCAACGGCTGATCTGAACCTGTTCGGATAGGACAGCCTCACCCATCCACCCTACAATCCAGCCTTAGCACTTAGTGATTATCATCTGTTTCCAGAGTTGAAATCACATCTGGTTGGAACACATTTCCAGACTGACGATGACTTGAAAAACGAGGTTAAGCGCTACCTGCGCAACTTTAAGGGAGATTGCTATAATAAGGGTATACAAAAACTGCCACAGGGTATGCAATAGATCATCGATCGCTATGGTGACTACGTTTAAAGATAGCTGTAAGTTCCGCCCTTCCATCAATTTTGTTTAATATAATTTACCTCCTCCAACGTTAAGTCATATTGAACGATGAATGGGATGGGTGAAATAATTCCCAAATGAGCCCAGGGTACATAGAGCTTAGAGTTACCCGACATTCGTCTTTCAGGATAAGGGAAATCCACGGAAAATAAGCCTCATCCAGGTAAGTCCCCCTGACCGAGATTCCAACTCGGGACCTCTTGAACGTGAGGCAGACATGCTACGGTCTACGCTAACGAGGCGGCCGTCTTTGCATCAATGTAAAATTCATTGACAATAAACATGTTTTTTATACTAAATAAAATTGGAGAGCTTATTTTTCGGACACGTCTCGTACGTGTTCTAAAGTTAAATCATGTAGGAGGATGAGTGAAATTTAATTCAAATGTGTCCTGATCTACAGAATTTACAGGTTTTCATACTCATCTTCTGTATACATGATAACTCACCGTGACCAAGATTCGAATCTCCTGATTAGTGAGGCCGACACGTCACCAGGTGCACTACCCGAGGTTCTGTTATGATCTTGACATTTCATACCGTCGTTAACAAATAGAAAACTTGACATAGGTAAACTGCAGATATGTTTGCTGATAGCTTCAAACACACGTAATATAAATTTGTGACCTCCATTTTGTTATAATTATAGCAAACCAATGAGCCATGGTCACCCATCAGCAATTTGCATTCATTTGTAACTAATTATACTTACGGTCAATTTGTAAATTTCAGTATAGTGCCGTTTGTAGCTCCGAACTGATGGTAAACAACGACATAAATAATCTATACGTAACTGTGGAATCAAGCAGTTGAAAATTCGTATACGCGCAAATAGTTATGATTGTTTAGCCAAAAATTGATCTACAGTTTTCAAATGTCCTGCATAAAGCATCATCCAACTTTGGTACACAAATGTTTGTTCAGATATTTTAAACATCATTTCCAAATCAAGCCAACGGCTGAAATACAAACCCCAAATGTCGACATATGTGGCTTCCCTTGATGACAACAATTAATTTCCCTATAGAATATATTGTTTTTACTTTGCTTAAATAAGCTTTTTATAAAGTTAAGTACTTTAACCGAGCGGGATGTCTCAGTATGTTACGTCTAGGACCCTCAATCGGTAGGTCTGGGTTTGATACCTAAGGCCAATCTACCAGACCTATGGGATTCTTGTCGGAGGTTTTCCCGGGAGGTTATCCCTCCCTTTTATCTGCATTGATTTTTATGATTTTCTCTCATCTGGCTGTCTCTTTCAAGGTAGAACTGTCGACGGGAACTCGGCGGTGCATGGCAGAATTATATGCTCCTAGGAAACGCCTTCATCCTCCAGAAGGACAGTCTCTGTAACCCGGGAAGGCCTAGAAGGCCATTTGAGAACCATAGTAGGAGGGATGCTGGTTGCACAATTCGGGAGTTTTTGCGTGTTCTGGCATGGCGGTCCCCTAGGACGACCTAGTGGGTCGCGGCTGAAGGAATGCGCATAGTACCAGACTGACAGGTGTATCCGAGCTCGGGAATGACGGCCTCCGGTCTCCTAGACAACTTAGTGAGTCGCGGCTAGAGGGACATTGATTGTACCAGAATGGCAGCTGTATCCGAGTTCTGGTATGACGGCGTCCTGTCTCCTAGACGGTCTAGTGGGTCACGACTGCAGGGATATTTATTTTACCAGACTTGTAGGTGTATCCGAGCCCTGGCAAGACAGCCTACAGTTTCCGTGATGGCCTAGGAGCCGCGGCTGAAGAGGATACCGGATGTACCAGGTTGCCAAGTGTGTTCCGAGGTCTAGCATGACGGCCTCTGGTTTTCAAGACGGCCTAGTGAGTCGCGGCTGAAGGAATCCGGCTTTACCAGACTGCCAGGTATATCCGAGCTCTGACATGGCAGCCTCCGGTTTTCAAGACAGCCTAGTGTGCCGCCTCTGGAGAGATACTGATTGTACCAGAATGCCAAGTGTGTTCCGAGCTCCAGCATGACGGTGTCCCCTCTTCTAGACGGTCTAGTGTTTCGCGGGTGGAGGTATACTGATTGAACCGCGCTCACAGGTGTATTTAAGCTCTGACATGACAGCCTCCGGTCTCCGAGATGGCCCAGTGGGTCGGGGCTGGCAGGACACTGATTGTACCAGACTGACAGGTGATTCCGAGCTCTGGCATGACGGCCTCCGAACTCCTAGACGGCCTAATGTGTGGCGGCTGGAGGGATAGTGGTTGTACCAAAGTGGCAAGTGTATACGAGCTCTGGCATGACGGCCTAGTGTGTCGCGGCTGAAGGGATACTGATTGTAACAGAGTGGTAAGTGTATCCGGGCTCTAGCACGACGACTTCTCTTCTCCTAGACAGCCTAGTGGATCACAGAAGCAGGGATAATGTCTTTACCAGACTGGCAGGTGTATACAAGCTCTCGCATGACGGCCTCCGGTCTCCTAGACGGCCTAGCGTGGTCGCGGCTGCAGGAATACTGTTTGAGCCACACCACCCAGTGTGTCCAAGCTCTGGCATCAGGGTCGTTGGTCTTCGAGACGGTCTAGTGGGTCGCGGCTGGAGTGATACAGATTGAACCACAGTGATAGGTGTATCCGAGCTCTGACAGCAGGGCCTTCTGTCTCCGAGACAGTCAGTGGGTCGCGGCTGGAGGGATACTGGTTGTACCAGACTGTCAGATGTATCCGAGCTCTGGCATCACATCCTCCTGTCTCCTAGACGGCCTAGGGCGTCGCCGCTGGAGAGACATTCAATATACTAGACTCACAAGTGTATCCGAGCTCAGGCTTGATGGCCTCTGGCCTCCGAGACGGCCTATAGTTCGCGACTGGAGAGATACCTGTTGTACCAGATTGCCAGACTGCGAACTCTGGCCGAGAGAGCCGACTTTCCGGATTGTGGACGCCGAGATGCTGACCATATCTCATCACCGTATCGGCTGCATGATCGCCCACCTCTACTTTGCGCAAATGGGCATGAGAACGGCAGTTGTTTTGCACTTTTTCGCCCAGTAGGAGCTGTTGTGCCATGCGTTGACATTAACATTTAATTTGTTAAGAGTTTTTAAAAATAAATATGTCTATAAAACGTTCACACTGTTGCCTCAATCTGATATTCTGTTATCATTTTCAAATGGGAAGGGCTCTGGGATGTGGCGAATGAGCTGCGTTGGTGTGCCTAGCGTTAACAACCCACTCTTTTCATATTTACCTCTCTCTCTCGTACACCGTCCCAAGTGTCCTTTATGCTAGTCGTAAATGAACTCCAACTGGTTTTTTCCAAACATTTATAATAATGCAGTTTTTAAAGTAATTGGAGAAAGCATATTCGCATATTTTAAATTGAACTGTTTGTTTCTCTCTGGAAGATAACAGTCGTTTTAACTTGTTCAAATTTATTAAATCAGTAGTTGACATTTCAGTTCTTAGTAATTACAAATAGATCGACAAATATACATACAGCCAATAAGCTTGGCCATTGCAGTGCTTAAGTCGCGTTACATCGTTATAATGTCCTTGAAATTTATTTATTTGTTTTATGAAAACTTTGTTTATCACTTATGATTATTTTGTCCCAAATTTGAAGTTTTGTCTTAGCATCAATAGTATTTATTAGAGACAGATTCACTAGGCGAAGCTTGCACCTCAGTAAACTGGACTGCAATATGACAACACCGAAGGAGTCCGATTAGTTTCATTCGTTTTAGCAATAAAAGCAAACATCACCCCATATGGAACTCACAGAAATCTAGGCGGTGTATTAAAAATGAGTGGCTATATCATCTGGATCGTTACCTTTGTGCGATGATACCCCAGTTCAATACCCTCGAAGAACTGGTCCGAGATTCCCTCAGCCATTTTAAGTGCCGTGTAGGTGTAATTTAGGATCTTTTCATTGAGAAATAATAACTGACTATGTTTTTTTGTAATTTCACGTCCTCCAACATTAAGTCATATCGGACGGTGAATAAGATGGGTGAAATGATGCTCAAATGTGTCCAGGGTCCATGAAGGTTAGAGCTACCGGACATTGGTATTTAAGGATAAAGGAAAACACCGGTAAAGACCTTATCCATGTAGCTCCCCCTGACCGAGATTCGAACTCGGGACCTCTTCAACATGAAGCAGGCACGCTATCATCTACGCTACCAAGGCGGGCCCTGATGGTGGTCATGGTGTATTCAATATGTATTTGCAGTTTACCTTTTTCACTGTATTACTTTTGGAATTTACATTACATTCACACATTTACAGTCCATTTCTTACGAGGGCTGTTCAATAAAGAATTATCATCTTTTTTTACGGTCCTAATTTTTGGACTAAAGTTCAATATTGTTATATTCTGTTACCTCAATATGAAACAAACAAGCCGTAGTAGTTTCATTGTTGCTACTCCTGGTTCCCTCCTGTAAGAACTAGGCAAGTTCAGACATGTTCAGTATTGCCCACCGCTGCAATGGAGGCAACACGCAGCTATAGTTGATGTTAGAGGAAGATACGGAGTTTATTTCAAACGTAATCACTGCTGATGAAATTTGGCCACATCATTTTGAAAGCAAACAGCAACGCTCAGTGTGGAAATCTCCTTCATCACCAGCCCCCCAAAAAAGCAAAAGTGGTTGCTTCTGCTGGGAAAGTTATGGTCATCTCATTCTTTGATATTCATTGAATGGTTCATCAGCATGTTCTACTTGCACACACATCAGTTACTGGACAATACTACAGGGATGTCCTGAAAACATTGCAGGTCCATATCAGGCGCAAAACACAACATTTCCATGAAGTAGGTTGGATGCTGCTCCACGATAATGCGCGGTCGCATATTGCCAAAGTTGCTGCTGAATGTCTTGCAAAAATCAATGTGAAATGTACCCCTCGCCGTCTCTATAGTACGTATTTAGCCCCATTCTTTTATTCCCTAACTTGAAGAAACGCCTTCGTGGGAGGCATTACCCATCAAGAGAAGCAGTGTTGAAGGCTGCGGAGGCGATTTTGAAGGATGTCTCATAAAATAGTTTCAGGAATGTCTTTGAAGACTGGCGGAAACACTGGAATAACTACATCGCATTCAGGGGAGACTATGAGGATGAGTAAATGTACGGTGTCAAAAAAGTTGTGATCATTCTTTATTGAACAGCCTGGAAATAACACAGAGCCCTCTGGATTTGAAGACGAGCATGCTAACCGAGCTAGTCTGCAGTATTATTGTTTTGCCATGAATGATTATCCTTGCAAGTTGTTAATCTTCCTCGTTTACTATCATGTAGACAAAATGTTTGAAATTGAATTCTGCGATACGGTTCGTCCTAATTGAATACGCAGGAAAGGTCTAATTTCCTGTGAATCGATGGTGAATATCTGATTTTATGCATATCGCTACCGCAGCTTCCTCTTTAAGCGCCCTTCCCCTCTCAGTTCTTTGTTTATTGGTAAAATTTACATTAATTTGCATCAATCGATTTTGTCTCTGCGGGTATACTTTTCTGGTGCTTTTCTCCTCGTCACAAGTTTGAAGGCACCTGTTAACAACTGTTAGTGGATTTGTTTTGTCTATCTTAGAGGTATAACTGAGCCCATCATGCCTACTTATTATGAACGTATAAAATGAATTTAAAAACTTTAGACTACTTAAGAATGATATACTTATCAAACAGAACTAAGGAGCTTACGTCACAAGAAGATGCCAGAACTGTATTTAAAATGTAGGCAAGCACATCTGACATGTTCTTTAGTGACTACATGAGCGTTAAGGTCCACTTTCTTCCTTTAAGAAGAACATATAGCATATAAGCTTTTATTTGGATTATTCCAACGGATGCATTTTAATTATTTTATTAAGAGTATTTTATGTGGCAATGATTTATTTCTTAAACCTCCTCAATAAACATGTACATAACACGGAGAGCTGTAAGTGTGTAGTGTGGGGGGCATGCTGTTTTGTTATTCGACCTAGCAGTGGCATGTGTTACATAAATTGTAACATAGATTTTAGTTGAATATGATAATTTCGGTTTATCAGTTATATTATATGAATATTCTATAAAGATTTGACAATCATTTCAGAGACATATAATAGACAATTGTCGGGAGGGGGATATGCCGAAACTATCTAAACTTCGTCATTCCTCAGGTCGGACCACCTTAGTATCCTTTCTCCTTTCGGTGTGTGTGACGTCAGGCATGAGTCGTGTAGTACCAAGATGCCCATATAAATAGCGCTTTATGTACAGAATCTGAGGGTTCAGTCAGGTTTAGCACAATCGATGGCAACAATGCATCTGCCACGTACCGAATGGAACTGTTAAGTTTACAATGTGACTATTTATTGAAGTAAAAATATACACACAAGGAAAACTTGGTTGATTTTTACAAGAATGTCCCCCAAACCAGACTTCCGAGGTTGTATTCACTTGCCGCATGGTCATTGTGTATGTTTGACTCGACATATGTGTCCGAAAATTTTGTTTGTTTGTTGCGAAATTAGTTAAGTCCAAACGCCGAAGTATATTGTCGGTTACAAATCTTCCAGATATTAGGCCCTGACTCATTAATTGGTTAAAGAAAAATGAAGGAGAAAGTGTCGTAAAATGTCCATGTAATTTTGCTCTTAGTGGGCCTCCCCTAATGTGCAGAGAAAAATACTTTATCTCTTAGTTTATTTACTTTATAACATGCCTGACCTTCAGATAAACTAAGTGTTGAAGTTTTATATATTTTCTAATAGCACAGAGCCAAAATGTAAATGTTTATAAACTGTGACCAATTATGTAATCAAAGCAGTCAGTATTAAAATTACAAGACCAAAGATGTAAGTTATAGATACTATTAATACTCGATTCCTGTCTTTCCTACGCTGTCGGAACCCCAACTAATCAGTTTCCTTCCTCTTGGGCAGCAGAAATCAGTGCGGTGACGTCACAGGCTCCTTGGGGGCATATTTGGTAGTTAGGGCTGACGGAGCTGACGTCACACCGCCACTATCTCTCTGAGCTAACCATTCTGACAAGATTTGCAGGTACAGCAAGGAAATGGGAAAGAGGACACATAATGTACCATTGTCACTAATATATTTCAAATATTGGTAACAAATTCCTATTGCACAGTCCCTGCAAAAATAAAATGGCCAAATTCCTTAATTTCGTCTTAATGCAGTACTATAATTTCAGCTAACAATTAGTATATTTGCTTTAAGGATGTTCGTCCGGATTAAGCAAAATAGGGCTTGAAATGGTGTAACAATAACCCATGACGCGATAGTACTTAGAGCCTAAAGGCCTGCCAAACCGACTTAAGCAGTTAAGCGTAAAAGATCTCCCCAGAAGTCCGAACACCTGGCCTCCTACCCGGGAGTGATGGAAGCTTCGGAGCTCTTTCCATAGGGCAATATCTTGTTACCTAAAAAGCCCCCCCACCGCCATCGACAACAACGTCAAGACGGGATGCAACTGGGTAAGCCACTTACGCGCGTCAACCCTGCAGGTAAGACCGCCAAATAACCTCGTGGGGTCGCCTGGTGATGTAGTACACCTTCTACTGGCTCTGCAAGCTAGAACCTGGGACTTATGAGGCAACGCTCTACCCCCTCCGGGCGGCCGAGACCTGGCCGGAGGTACCCGACCTCCCGCAAATTTCGGGAGCACACTGCCCCCCGAGGGTCCAACCCAATCTGAGCAACTCCCCGACGGAATGGGCTCCACAGTTCGGCGCGAGGTTCCTCTAGTAACGTCAGAGGTATCACGAGTGCTAAGTTTCCGCAGCGCTAGCACCACAGCAGCTGAAGGGGACATATTTCCTCCCCTTCACTGTTATATACGCAAGGTAGAGGTCGGCGGTCATCTAACCGATACGGGGAGGTGTGGCCATCATCTCGGCATCCCCCAGTAGGAAATTTGGCATTCTTAACCAGGCTGCATACATGTTTCGTGAGCTCCTCAATTTTCTCACGATGCTAAGTGGGCACTGGTCCAATACTCGGGACTTAAAATCCGCACACACTTGGGTGGGATATATCCCGGGCTACATTCCTTGGAAGGCAACCAAAGCAGGAAGCTTTAGCCCACTACGCCACAGGGTAGGACATACTTTACATATGGTTAGGGGTAGGCCTAGGGTAGAGACTGAAATGGAAAATTGTCGGGGAGGGGGTGTACGCGGAGACTATCTCTACTTCATTACTCCTCAGGTCCGACCACCTAAGTATTCTTTCTCCTCACCCTTCGCTCCTGACGGGCGCCCCCTACATGAATACGATAGAACATTTGCAAGTTGAGATGCTACACCCTGTCAAATCGTTAGGAGTGTGTAGCGATTGCAGGTATTTTAGGATAGATAATGGAACATAAAAATATTCCCCAGACAATGGAATAAACAAAAGAAAAGTTCTCTTAATGAAACGGTAGATATATTTAGGAAAGCAGCAGTGACACGGGTAATCCTTAAAGGTCCCAGGGAGCAAATACTAGATGGAATAAAATTACAACGGGACCTGGAGTAACACTGGGAACAAAGAGGAAATGTGATGTGAAAATAAGCTCCATATAACGCAATTTTAAAACAGGAAAAGGAAAATATAGATTTGAAGCTCTTTTTTCTGTGTTAGCTAAAATGGTAGATGCGAATACAAAGTAAATCCTTCTGTGTTAGGTGTTGCATTATTTCTTTTTGCCTCCATATCGAATGTAATCTTTTACTGTTGTTGCTGACTGGTTCCTTCTCGCTGTTGATCTACATTTAAGAGCTTATTGCTCTTTGCTTTTCTAGCATTACTTCATGGTCGGTTACTGAACCGAATGATTCATAGGTCAGTCCCCTGTAAGCATGTTATGCATTTAATTCTTGTAGTCAAAAATAATTGAAGGGTGGCAATGAATGGGAAAACAATATGCAAATATAAGCTAGAAATGACAACCAAATGGTTAGAAAGAATGTATGAGGCACTAGAGGAATCCAAAGTGTTGTATGCAGTAGACATCTGGAGGGGGAACAGAGGTAAACAAAACGGTGGACCAAAACTACAAAAGGTTTTGTAAAGAGCTACTAGGCTTACCAAGGTCAGCATATAGGGAAGTAACTTTAGTAGAATTAGGAAACACAAGAATAAATGGAATAATAATGGAAAGAATAATAACACTTATATAGATTCTTGGTCAAAGAAGAAGGGGAAACTATAAAATTATGCATAGGACAGAAAAAAAGTTTATAAAACACAAACAGTTGGTGTGCAGATATAGGAGGAATTATGGCAAAATAGGAATGGGTGATATATAGGTATTAGAACAAAGGAATACAAGCGATGTGGGTAAATTGGTAAAATGCGGTATAGAAGATATAGAAAGACAGGAAATATGGGGAAGTCTGGAAGACATGAAATCATTACAATTTTACAAACAAATAAAAAGAAATTGGGGACGAGAAGCATACGTAGATTACTGCAATAGCCAAGAAAGAGAAGTGTTAGCTTGGATGAGAACAGGAACAATATTCCTAAGAGGGATAAGAGATAGGGAAAAGGGAATTTGTTATATATGTGGAGGAAAACAAAGTATATAACGCTATGTAACAATACGAGGTTTAAATATGGAGAAAAACATTTTGGGAGGAAAAATAGGAGAAAGTAGAAAAGAGGATAGTAGCTATTAAATTTTACAGGAAAGGAGGAAAACAAGATAAGAAATACTGGAGAGCTGTTACAGAAAGTTAAAGAAAAATGGATGAGAAATGTAAAGAATATAAGAAAGGAAGTTGCCGGAAGAAAGGGGCTAATTGAGTAACAAGAAGACACGAAGGTTAATAGCTACCTGACAGAGCAGAAGACCAGGGTGTCATGTAAGACAAGGTAGCAACAAGAAAACAGATGTTATAGTGTGGGATAGATGAAGTATTATAGAGAATAATGTAAAAGGTTTTATAAAATCAAATTATCACCAAAAATTATTCATTATTCATTCTTAAAAACTCTTACGGTTAAAGCTAATCAATTTTAACTCCACCAGCTCTCAAACTATTGCAAGCAGAACATTATTTATTCTACAATATGTTACTATTGGCAGACATTCAAGCCATGCCTCCTCACCAGTTTGGTTTTCGTCCTGGGCATTCAACGCCACAGCAGCTGCTGCCTGTGGTGAAGGCTGCAGCCCTGGGTTTCTAGGACAAGGCACACAACGCAGCGGTGTCTCTGGACGTAGAAAAGGCTTTCTCTACAACCTGGCATGCTGCTCTCCTTTACAACCTCATCCATCTGGAGCTACCTACTCACATTACAGACTTACTTCATTTGTAAAACACAGGCTTTTCACTGTTACTGTGGCGGGAAAAACATCTACATGCAGGTGCATCCGAGACTGAGTCCCCGAAGGTTCTGTGCTATTCCCAACGCCTTATAGCGCTTATGTGGCTGACCTCCCCAGTGAACAGCACGTCAATATAGCAAAGTATGCTACGACATGCTGTTATATTGCACAAACAAAAATCCACGTTGGACCTTCAACCCCATATAACGACACCTCAGATTCTCTGAGAATGGTGCACGCTTTGGTGATTCTCCAGCAACACGGAGAAAAGCCAGTCCATCATATTCTGCAAGCACTGCTTTCCCGCAAATTTCCCCACATTCACTTATTTGAGACGAAGGATTATTTGGGATAATTCCATCCAGTACTTGGGAGTCAAGCTGGATAAGGGCCTAATTTATCGGGAGCACTTCCGGAGCTATCACATTGGTCGTGCGGTGCCTCGGCATCGCTATACCCTGTGTGGCAGTCTGTGATGCCTGTCCCCAGGAAGTTGCGCCTCTTTCAGACTCTACACCTCCCTATCCTGCTCTACACGTGCGAAAATGAAAAATGTAAGGTTTAACGCCCGCTTTTATTACATACGGCACCGCAGGCGTGACACTGATGATACATGAGATGAAGATGGAGCACCGGTGGAATGAGATGGTGGGGGAAACCGGAGGACCCGGAGAAAACCCGCCCCAGCGCCTTGTTGTCCACCACAAATCTCATTTTGCGGTCGCCTGGGATCGAACCCTGGCCGCCTTGGTGAGAGCCAAGCGGTCTAACCACTGAGCCACGGCGCGGCCTTCGCGTGTGAATCCTGGGGTATGGCCGCAGACTCTAATCTGCTACTGCTCCAACTTGTACAGAATAACTGTCTCAGGATTATTTATTCTGCATACAGAAGGTTCCCCGTGAGGTTACTTGAATAGGCTTCATCCCTCCGTTATGTGGAGGGTGAAATTAGGCGCCGGGGCTCCAAATTTTAAGAGAGTTTACCTCAACACCAGAGCGCCCTAGTTAGATCTCTTGGGTAGCATTTACCCCATGAACGTCACTTAAAGCGATCCCGGGTGCCCCGCATGGCTTGCAGGCACTACCGGTAACCATAAGACACCCATTCCAGCCTAAACAAAATTACAGTCACCAAAGTTTTTTGTCTGGAAACTTAAATTTTTGTTTTTCCTAGTGGAGTAACTAATCCACCAGCGGTTCACGACGGCCGTAGCACCCGGGTCTTCAGTCGTTGAGGCGCAACATGTTGCCTCCTTTCTTCCCCTACCTATATTTCACATCCTGCAACATTCACATTCCGTCACTGCGTGGTTAAGCTCTTTCCAGAGCAGGTACACCTCTTAACCACCCTCGAGCTGTTCCTCAGCTTCCCAGCTACTGTGTGTGTTGGTTACGCTGGGGTGGAGCGCTACATATCGCGTCAACATCTGAGCTGGTATCAAAGATATTACGTCACAGTAACATAGTGAAACAATTTGTCCACATTGGCAGACCATGTTGTAAACGGAGCTACCAGTATTCCCTGTTACGTAATAAATACAAATTAAACCTTACGTCGTTTACATTGGCCTGGAGCGCTACTTATCGCTTTGCCATCCCGTGCTGATCGCATAGCTACTGCATCACAATATTATAGTGAAACGATTTTATTTGACAAAGCATGTCGTAAAGCAGGCTACAAACGCTAGTACATCGCAACCGAAGCTTTAGTTGAGATATGCAGCTATTGTTGAGCGGGAACCCACACCCCTGTGCTCTCACAGTTGATTTTGTGTGAAACTGAATACCCCTACATATACCTACCAACTTTGTGATATCAGAAATGTGTCACAATCAGGCACTGGTGTATTTATTTGATTATATATGGTTTTCACTGGAGCTTTTATAGCCCGTCTCCCTTCCGCCTCATCTCCCATAGTGTTTTTGATACAATGATCGAGAGCCTTTTGTGTTTGTTCTATGCAAAACAGCCATATTTTTTATCATGATGCGTATGTTGTGACAATATAAGCACATATAAGGATAGTTTTCTTTTGTCCATTGCCATGTAACAAACATAGAGACCGTTATTAGATAACAGCCAACAAAAATATGACCTGTAACCTTTCTAGCTGATATAATATTCTAAATATTAGACTGTGTGTATCTAGCTTCATTAAAATCTATTAACCTCCCTTAATCCATTAGTATATTAAAGCTGTGTTGAAGGCAATATTGTTGTATCATTGTTCCTGTCCCTAGAATGTACGTACTACATAATGTAATGTAATATTTATTGAGGTACTAAGCTTTTACAATTTTTGGACTGCCCTCTGTTTTGGCCCAGGCCACTGCTACACAGGACAGTCCATTAAGTATGTTTACAGACATGTTACAATATGTATTATTACAGAATAGTCACTTATTATTCCTTCTCTCTTTTTACAGTCCACACCCACTTGTTTTTAACCTTACTTAAAAACTGACCTATAGGTACTACATAGAAAACGAAGTATACGCTTTGAGGTATCATGACAAAACAAAACAGAAACGATCCCCATATATGGATGTATACTACAGCTTTGTTAAATGACAGAAGTTGCATATAGTTGAGAATCTTCCAAGAATGCGAGATGATCTTCCGGAAAGTTACCCTATCCCAAACTGCCCTCTACATACGTTTTAAGAACTTTTGAAGCCCACCTCTATAGCGCAACTGCTGTTGTTTCTCTCTCTGGTTCCACAGACTTGCAACTCGTATCTCGGTAAGGGTAATGTTCATTTTCCCAGGAATTTGTCTTGCCTGAAAGATGAATGCCTGGTAACTCTAAAGGCCGCGCCGTGGCTCAGTGGTTAGACCGCTTGGCTCTCGCCAAGGCGGCCCGGGTTCGATCCCAAGCTACAGCAAAAGTGAGATTAGTGGTGGACAACACGGCGCTGGGGCTGGTTTTCTCCGGGACCTCCGGTTTCCCCTGCCATCTCATTCCACCGGTGCTCTATCTTCATATCATTCCATCCATTCATCCGATATAATATATCTGCTTAAAGGACGTTAAAGCCTAAAAAGAAAATGATTCTCTGAACAAATTCCTTAAATCATTTTGTTTAAAACCGCCATCTACAACATGTTTTCATGACAACCTATTCGGAATGTCATCAGGGAGTGTAGTGTTTAACGCCCGCTTTTACTACATACGGCACCTCAGGTGGTGACACTGATGATACATGAGATGAAGATAGAGCACCGCTGGAATGAGATGGCGGGGGAAACCGGTTGTCCCGGAGAAAACCTGCCCTGGTGCCGTGTTGTCCACTACAAATCTCACTTTGCGGTCGCCTGGGATCAAACCCGGGCCACCTTGGTAAGAGCCAAGTGGTCTAACCACTGAGCCATAGCGCGGCCCGGAATGTCATCAGAAGTCCACTTAATTACAGATGACTTTTTCCATAATTGGTAAACTGTAAGAGATGGTAAAGACTTACTTCTTTAACCCTACGTCGGTGGCGCCTTAATTTCGACAAGGTGGGTCACGTGGTATCTAGTAGGCGCCAATAAAGTTATTGATTTTTTTAAATGTACGTGGGGCAATATCTACATTTCAAGCCCAATAGCTAAAACAAATTTATTTCCGATTGTAAACTACTTTATTATTTTTCAAAATATTCTTCTCTATGCTCAATATTGATTTGAATCCGTTTGAACCTTTTGTCAAGGCATTTGTTCAAGTCTTCTTGAGCAACTTCCAAAATATAGCTTTTGAAGACATCAATGGCTTCTTCTGGTGACGAAAATGCCTGTCCAAGCAATTTATTCTTGATGTTGGAAACAAACAGAAGCCATTGGATGCTATGGAGCATAGTCATCAGTTACACTTTTAAGGTTTCAAATCAGGGGAAGACAGGTACTGTCCAGCAACGCAAAGATGGTCCCTGAAAGGATTGCGCTTCCTTACACAGTGGGACAAGGACAGCGAATGTGTGTGATAGGGAACGCCTGCTACACAAGGAGCAGAACCGTTAAAAACCATGCGCCCTGTCCACTCTGTACACTAAAACCAATAATATTCATTCACAAAATTAGAAGCCGTCACAATGGTTTTGAATGAACTGCAACTGAACTGACTTGGGATGTCATAAACCTGTCCAGGGAGGTGTGGGAACCTTCACCAACGCCCCTGCGTCTCAGGCCTCAGAGACTTTCTCTCCTGTGGAGGACAGTAGTGGTTGTGTGACGTCAGTTCTGTCAGCTCTAACCGCCAAATATGCCCCCGAACGAAAGGCCGGTTAGCGTGTGACGTCACCGTGCTGATTTTTTGATGCGTTGGGGTTCCGACAGCGTAAGAAAGACAGGAAACGTATTGGGTATTAATAATATGTACAACTTACATCTTGAGTGCTGTAATATTAATATTGACTACTTTAATTACACAATTGGTTACAGTTTATAAACAATTAGATTTTGGTTCTGTACTATGAGAAAATATACAAAACTTCAACTCGTAGTCTATATGAAGGTTAGGCATGTTATAAAGTAAATAAAATAAAACAAAATTAACGAATGGGAAAACCATTATAGGACGTCGGACAGACTTAACCGTCATTCAGTTAACTGGTTATTATCGGATGGCTACAAGAAAAGATTCAAATAACCTTGAGGTCCCGACTACTGTCGATTTTTAAAAGAAGATACGTGAAGGTCATTGGGCAAGGGACGCGAAGTGTAGGAAGGCAAGGTCGTTTTATGGTAACGTAAACAAGGGTTGCATGATTGATACACAGGGGAATCACATACTCCTCAGCTCAGTTATCGCTAGTTGTATGCGAGAAACAGAGTTTGCCTAATTGCGCTGTGTATTGTTAGCCTATTTTATTAAACATAATTAAAATAGTTTTTATGGAAGCAAGACGTAGAGGCAGTAGCATTAGAGGTGGACCGAGGAATCATGGCCCAAGACAACGATCAGCTTACGGTCGGGGTGTTACATTGTACAGTCAAGCTGGGGAATTTTCTGATCTCTTAGAGATTCTTCCAACAGGAAGTAAGACGTAGTGGTGATGGTACCATGGATGCGTCTAATGTACGTTCCTGGATGTGACAGGTCAATGAAGATAGAACATCGTGTGATAACAAACCAAAACAGTTTAGTGACGCATGTAGTGATGGTACCATGGATGTGTCTAATGTACGTTCCTGGATGTGACAGTTGAATGAAGATAGAACATCGTGTGATAACAAACCAAGACAGTTAAGTGACGCATGTGGTGATGGTACCATTGATGTGTCTAATGTACGTTCCTGGATATGACAGTTCAATGAAGACAGAACATCTCATGACAACAAATCAAGACAGTTAAGTGAGGCATGTAGTGATGGTACCATGTATGTGTCTAAGTACGTTCCTGAGTGTGACAGTTCAATGAAGACAGAACATCGTGTGACAACAAACCAAGACAGTCGTGGCATTGCATCAGCCGGTCGGAGGACATGATCCAGCGAGCGGAGGAGGTTGTTTTGGAGGATCACCAATAAGGCATTTTCCGATCTCATGCAGGATTAAGTGCACAGATCCCACCGATATGTCAATTTGGCAGGTGATATCTGCAAGACTTAGGACAGTTTTTAATACTTAAAATGGCGATGGCAATGGCGATACCTACAATAAGTATATTAGATTGTTTTGTGGCGTTATGTTGGTTCTAATGTCCCATACTTATGTTCAGTAGCTCGTCCATTTGGAATTATCAGTTAATTTCTGACAGCTGTTTTGCCTGGAAGTGTTTTCGCTCGTCTTGGACTTTTGCCTATTCCACAAAATGCAACAACGAATTTGTATAAAATTTTGTGTGAAAAACAAAATTCGGTTCGCGGATACATTGCGAATGTTGACTGTGGCAACGGTGGAGGTATCTTAGACCAAAGCAGGGTTTATTGGTGGTAGAAAATATTCTCAGAGGTCGAGAAGATGTGGACCACGAAGGGGTCTCGGACGCCCGAACTCGTCAACAGTAGATGAAGACAGTGTTTTGAAGCGAGGTGTACAAAAATTTCCAAATATTCCGGCCTCTATTTGCCCCGGAGCTTTGGAAAACTCCGGGGTTCTTTCCTTAGGGCAATACGTTGATTCTAAAAAGGACCCCATCGACAACAACGTCAAGATGGGTGGAAGTGGGTTAGCCATTTACGCGCGTCAATCCAAGATGGTGGTAACATGTCTGTGTCACGTTCAAGAGGTCCCATGTTCGAATCTCGGTCGGGGTGAGTTACCTGTATAAGTTTTTTTCTTGGGTTTTCCCGTATCCTTAGGGACGAATGTCTGATAGCATAAGCTCCATGGACTCCGGACTTATTTGAGCATCATTGCACTAATATCATTCATCCTCCGATATGACTTAACACTGGAGGACGTAAATTAAAAAAAAACCTTATGGAAGACTACCGAATAACCTTGGTAGGGCAACCTGGAGATCTAGCACACCTTCTACTATGTCTGCGGGCTAGTACCCGGGACATTTTAGGCAAACCTCTGCCCCTTTCGGGCGGCCGAAATCTGGCCGGAGGTACCCGATCTCCTGTGTGTGCCCCCTCGTGTCCAACCCGATCCGAACAACTCCCATTCAGGGAGGGGCTCGAATGCGCGGTCAGAGGTTCCTCTAGTAACGTCAGAGGTTCCACGAGTGCTAAGGGTCCGCAGCGCTCGCACCACGGCAGCTGAAGCGGACAGATAACCTTCCCTACGGGGAGACGAAAACATTGAAGAAGCATTGGCCAGTTGCAAAATCACCGTTAGATATGTTGCTGAAGTCCTAAACATACCGTCTGACTCCTGTCATTAGATTTTGACTAATGGTTTGGGTAAGAGATGGGTCGTACCAAAGTTGCTCTCTCTACGTCAGAGGGACATAACTTGCGACAATCATGGGTTTACGGTTATGACGTGTAAACTAAAGCTCAATCATCCAATGAATACTGCCAAAGTGCGCCAAATTCGGTCGAATGTGAAGGTTCTGCATAAAGTTGATTGCAGGGGCGTGGTGCATCGTGAACTTTTGCCACAGATATAATGGTCAACAAGGAATATTACCTGAAAGATATGCTAAGCAATCTTTCGGAAACGCCCAATTTGTGGAAGAATAAAATTGACGATTGCACCATCATAACGCCCCTGCTCATAAATCGTTGCTTGTGCGCGAATTTTTGACCAAAAGCAAAACACTTATGATGACGCAGCCACCGTATTCCGCAAACCTGACCCCTGTCAACCTTTTGTTTTGTTCCCAATACTGATGATGTCCAAGAAAGGACGAGCTACGTCACGATTGAGGAGATAGACGGCATCGAAGGCACTCTTTGAAGTGCTTCGAGGATTGGAATAAACGTTGGATCAGCTGTGTAATTTGTGGTGGGTATCACTTCGAAGGGGGCAGAATAAATATTAATGAATAAATAAATTCCTTTAGAAAAATAAAAATTTCGCGATACCTTTTGAACATATCTTGCACACTTGTTCTGTAGTTGCAGGTGTCTAGCTATAAATTAATTTAAACCTAAAATGAAGTCATTAAAAGTTGTACAATCGAATGAATGATATAAGATTTAGAACTAATTTCAAACACTGCACTATTACTGCCTTTATAAATACCTTTTATTGTGCATATTCCCAAATGTTTGCAATTTACATCTTTAGGCTACACTTACTTGTCTTTACCTTGTTGCTACCTTGTCTTACGTGACACCCTGGTCTTCTGCTCTGTCAGGTAGCTCTTAACCTCCACGTCTCCTTGTTACTTAATTAGTCCCTTTCGTCCCCTTCATCTTCCTTTCTTATATTCTTTACATTTCTTGCCCATTTTTCTTTTACTTTCTGCAAGAATTCACCAATACTTATCTTCTTTTCCTCCTTTACTGTTAACATTTTTATAGCTACTACACCCTTCTCTACTTTCTCCCATATTTCCTCCCAAAACTCTTTTCTCCATATTGCAACCTCCTCGTATTCTGTTATATAGTGTTCTATGCTTTCTTTTCCCCCACACAGTTAACAAATTCCCTTTTCCCTACCTCTTGTCCCTCTTAGAAATAGCATTTCTCTTCTCATTTAAGTTAACCCTGCTCTCTTGCTTATTGCAGTAATCTACATATGCTTCTCGTCCCCAATTACTTTTATTTGCTTGTAAAATTGTAATGATTTCATATTTTCTAGACTTCCCCATATTTGCTGTCTTTCTATACCATCTATTCTGCACTATACTAATTTACCCACATCGCATGTATTCCTTTCCTCAATCTCCATATATCTCCAATTCCTATACACTGCACCAATACCAAATATACTACTCAAAGTTGCAAATAATTCGCCGGACACCTAAAGCCAACGGGAAGCAAGGCTACTATCCTTATGCTACGCAAAATCATGTACGTCCACTAACATTGTTCACGTAACCTACCAATACATACATATTTTGTTCTATTTTACATTTTACTAGTAATTAAAAGTCTGACTCACCAAAATAAATCCTGTTGAAGGTGAATATCACCACTTCCATTACATGTGATATTCTGTAAAAGAGAAAAGAACCAAATTAATACAAATATAAAAGTAATTAAATTTTATGATGTGCTTATGATGAAATTGATCAGACATTAAGGAGGGACGTACGAAAAAATGTTCAACAATTCTAACTTTTTTATTGTTTTGTAAAATAGTATATAGTGTTAGCTATCAAACACCAAAATATTATGACTGGACGTGGTCTGTATGTACCTTTAAAAAATTAAATGTCCTACTGTTGCATAGTAGCATAATAGCAACACAGTCTTCCAGCAACTGTTTTGGAACCTATAAAGCCCACCTAAGAATTATTAGCACTCTCAGACTTGCTAAAAATGTCTCTATGGAGAGACACAAAACCCAAATGAAAGCTTCAACAGTCTGATACGGAAAAGGTGTCCCAAAACATCATTTGTGTCTCCTATAGTGGTGAAAAATGCTACATTTGATGCTGCATTGCTGTTTAATGATGAGAATGTTGGCATAAAGAAAGTTATGCATCAGTTAGGGTATCAACCTGGTGTGTTTATGGAAACAATTTTGCAGAGTGTCGACAACATTCGCATCACTGGTGCAGAAAGAAGCAAGACAGAAGAGGATTTAAAAATAAAGGCTGAAGAAGACCAGAATGAGGATACAGACTATGGATATGGGAAGTTCGGACTTAAAATTAAAAGGCAAACTGAATAATACTTATTGTGTTTTAATTACCTTTCCCCGTAACTTGCATTTTCTACAACTTCAACCCATTTTTCTCTCAAACTATTTCATCTACAGTGATGTAATTTAGCACACAGCTTTATTATGTCACAATGAACATTGTTTTGGTTATAGAATTTAAGATTAATCTCTACATGAAATGTGATGATACAAAATATATGAAATTATTTTAATTTTTAAAGGATGCATATGATTAACATTTTTTTTAAATTCTGTACAGCTTCAATAAGAAATATAAATCAAAAAAATTCATTTTAAGGTGTTTTAAAATAATATACCAAATTTCAGAAAGATAGCATATGTGAATTTTGAAAAAAAAAGTGGGCTTAAGTTTGTAAACATCTCTGCATATAGAAAAAATATGTAGCATTAGTTATAAACAATAGAAAATTATGAAAACTATTGTGCATATTAACTGTATTATCCTAAATGAGTATACAAAATTTCACTTCTCTAACTTGAAAACTTTGGATGTTCTGGCTATTTATGTAAGAACCTGAATATTTGCATACGTCCTGCGTTAAATTCCTACATGAAGAATCTTAAATCTGCTCAGAAATAATTTAAGTTGTCAGACATAAACTGTCAAAGGCATAGATGTATGTTCTCTGCTATTACTGATAAAACTTTATTTAATATGTTGGTTTGTCAAGTGGCATGCGATACTTATTATTTGTTTCAAATGGGAAGAGCTCTCGCGTGTAGCGAATCAGATACTTTAGTGCCTTCACTGCTGCCACCTCGTTAACCCCACTCCTTTTATATTTCCCTCTCTCTCGCACACTTGCGAGTGTTCGTGGCGCTAGACAGAGAGAACGCAAACTGAATTGTCTTAAGTTTATAATGATGCAGTTGTTGAAATCACAATAACATGAACATCCGTATATTACACAAATATTTTAAATATTTAGCTTAAAGTTAATTATACTTTATGAATTACTTATTTTTCTAATCCAATGAAAATACCAGTGGTACATCCGTATAGCTGTGACTGTTACTTACGTTAAGAGATAATTCATCATTGTCATTGTCTTCATCGTCTGAGTACTGAAAATTTGTGATGATAGGTTCGAAAATCTCGTTACGTGTTATTTATTTCCAAAAGTCGTCTTCTTGTAGTTTATCTGATGTCTCACGCAGTTTTCCCAGTCTTGTTGTGTTCCTTGTCAATTTCTTTGTGAATAAGTCGTTCAACGTCAGTCAGATTAAAAATATTACTTCCGTTTACAACATAATTTGGGCCCAGCACTCACTCAATTACATTGTTCTAGCCGTGGTAAGTTGGAAGGTGGTTTATAGTACCTCGTGTCTCACTTTGCTTGCAAGCTGATACATTTTCCCTCGATTTTAAACGGAAGAACAACTGAATAATGCTGCCTTGAACTGTCTAGAGTAGATAGAGATTAGGAACCATTCATAAACAAAGATATAATGTGACCTGACACGTTCTGCCAGGCTAGCAAGAAGTGTAACGTTTCCTCTCATCGAATTTAACAAACACCTTGGCTTATTCAAAGTAATTGTTTTATCACGTCATGTCAAATGTTTACGCCACAGTTCTGAGTAATTACAAGTATACGTTCACGCATACATGCCAACCAATAATGATATTCATTACAGTGCTTACGTCACAATGTACTGTTATAATATAATGATACCTTCTTTATTTATTTGTACTAGGAAAACTGAGCTAGAGATATGGGGTTTTCATGGTTATGTTGGTTACATTTCTGTCTACCTTCCAAATGTATCAGTTTTAGCAAAATCTCAATTTTTGTCTTAGCGCGAATAGTATTTATTAGAGACTGATTAGGCTGGCACTTGTCACACACGACTTAGGGGAAATGCGACAACACCGCAGTACTCCAACTAGTTGCTGAAGGACAAACACCTTCACATTCGAGACACAGAATGTTTAATAAACCAATTCTTTCAATAGTTAAATACTTTTATAAATAAAGAAATATTAACGCAGTGTAGATGCAAAACAGAACTTGCTAGGGTTGGCTGTTAAGTCCTGGGCTTCTTAGCAAAAATATTTTTATTTCTTTACTACTCAATATAATCTCCAGAAGGGCTAACACATTTAGCTGTCCCTAAAAATAATTAAGCCATACCTGTAGTGCTATTTATCAGGACCTCAGAAATAGCTGTTCAGAGCATGAATGACTTTGTCGTTGAAATATGCAAAAAGGGGGGGGGGCTACAAACAAAAATATTTTCTGGCCCTCAAAGTAATCGACAACTGCTACAATAAAATTCTGACATCGGTTGTATAGGTGTTGGAATCTGTCAGTAAACGCTTTTTGTGGAATCGCTCGAAGCATTGTGGTCACGTGTTCTTTGATATCCGCAACCTTTGCGAAGCGTGAGCCTTTCAAGGGTAATTTTGGTCTAAGATACAGTTCATGTCAATTCAGTTCATGCCAAGGGATCTACTCCCATAAGTCCTGGACCCGTAGGGCCAAGGATCCGAGCGATCTTCGACCAGGGAGTTACCGAGCTGTCCCAAAAGGGTGCCCGGCGCCTCCGAGGCTCTTTCCTAGAGGGCAAGACCTAGAGACTAACAAGCCCCCGCCCATCTAGTCCTGTGGACTCAAGGCGGGATGGAAGTGGATACGCCACTTACGCGTGCCAACTCCAAAATGGGAAGGATAACGATATGACCTCGGTAGGGCCGCCTGGTGATCTAGCACAACTCTTACTAGCTATGCTGGCTAGTACGCGGGAATGTTAATGGCTTCCCTCAACCTCGTCCGGAGACGTACCCGATCACTCACGGGTATCTGGAACCACTGACCCCTCGAGTCCAACCCAATCCAAACAATTCCCAATCGGGTAGCGGCTCGAATTTTCGGCCCGATGTTCCTCTACTAACGTCAGAGGTACCACGAGTGCTAGGGGTCCGTAGCGGCCGCACCACGACAGCTGAAGGGGACGGTTCCTCTCCCCCACGGGAAAGAGAATGGAAGCGAATTCCACCGTTCACCCCTGTAGAATTCTGGCTGAACCCGCCGGATGGGTTGCAGCAGCATTTCAAAACTCCCTCATAAACTCCCTTGCTAACATGTGAAAATGCCATGGTCACCAGGATTCAAACTCAGGACTTCTGAAGGTGAGCCACGCGCATTAATGCATACTTATTTTGATGAGAAAACAGAGCATAAGGTAGTTTACCAGTGGTAATTATAGTTTCACAACTAAAACTCAGGGAGTTCTTATGAGAGCAGTGCTTGTATATAAATGCTTGTGTTCCGAGTGCTTTGAATTAACAACGTTCGTTGTTGCTGTTACGTGCCCCAAATGTGGTGCAGCATGAATGGATGACGTAATGTGTTTACCTCAGAATCGTTTGGGCTGCCTCTTTGTTGTTCTTTCACAGCGTCGTCCGGTCCCTTCTTGGACGGTGTCTTCACTGAAATTCAAAGAATTCTAAACTAACTAGGCGTTTCTGACGGATTATACTGGGCAACAATGAAAATGTTTCGGGCTTAAAAATAGTGAATTTACATGTGTTTCCATCTGCGGAACCCAAAAAGCACCATACAAATGATATATTAGCTCTTGTTGTGAAGATAAAGTGACATTTCATTTTTAGAGTGAAAATTTTAAATTTGGGGATTTTTGGGGGGGAGTTGGCACACCTGTCAGAGAGAAATTTTTGGAATTTAGTGATGCAAAAGTTAAGGAAGGCATTTTTGTCGGATCACAAATAAGAGAATTTGCAAAGTATCCTGCATTTGACCAAATTTTAGAGGGAAGGAAAGGGAGGCTTAGGAAGTCCTCAAGGGCGTTGTTCATGAATTTATAGGTAACAAAAGAGATGACAACTACAGCCATTTGGTGACAGTTCTCCTGCAAAAATACCGTAAGCTTGGATACAACATGTCCCTTAAGATCCATTTTCTCCACTCCCACCTAGACTTTTCCCCTCCTAGTTGTAGAGCTGTTAGTGATGAACATGGGGAGAGATTCCATCAGGAAATTTCTGTTATGGAACAAAGATATCAGGGCCGTTGGAATGAAATAATGCTTGCGGATTACTGTTGGTATTTGTGTAGGGATTCTGCGGAACTCCATCACAAGAGGCTGGCTAAAAGACGACGAAGTCAAAAGGCCACCACATGATTCTCTTCACACACGACTATCTGCGAAGTATTTCTCCAGCAATTTAGAACTCTTAGCATATATTTACCAGTTAAAAATTTCAAATGCACTTTCATTGTTGTTAGCATGTATGTAATTAAAATTAATCCTTTTCTCTCAATCCGTTAATATGTAATACTTCTACCTTGTGTATATCATACAAACTAGAGCTAATAATTTTTTTTTGTCATATTTGTTTTTCTCAACTCAAAATTAATAGGCATTACCTCATGCAGTGCTCGAAAAATAAAAAATATATATTAGTTTTTGTTGCCGAGGTTATTTACAAATAATTTGTTTGTGAAACATTTACAGTAGTTTATTCAAACTGAATTATATAGAAGTAGCACGTAGTTCTTTAAATAAGCGATGTTATCTCTTCTTCCTGGGGTTCAATTCTTGGTCCGCTACTCGTCTTAATTTGCATAAAAAATTTTCCATAGCAATGAGAAACATCGGAACTACTGGCTTGTTCGCTGATGATACTATAGCATCAAACTACGTGATTTTGCACTGAAACTGATTAATGCATTCAGAACTACACCGACTCCCATAAATAATCGGACAGACTTTGCAGTTCACTATTGAGTGCTCCATAAAGCAGGATAGATTATGTGTATCAATCTCAAGGTACTCCTTGTGTTAAGCAAAAATCGTTTGCTATGAATATCCATTTTAGAGATTTGAAAATGTGGCTAAACTAAGAGGTTGCCCATTTAACCTTGTTTACATCATGAGTTTACGACACAAAGAGAATGGGACAGCACAAATGAAATTCAATACAAACTAGCAGGTGACGTCTGTCACTAGACAAAACGACATCGTAGAAGTAGTACGTCAACTGTGTACCAAGAAGAAGGCAAGAACATAGTATGGGGCCCAGATGTAAGCAGAGTACCTTTGAACAAAGACAGTTAGTGATCTATCACTATGAAAGAAACAAAACATACCGGGAAATAGCAGAGATTGTGAATCTTAGCAAAAGTACAGTTAGTGGCATAATTCACCGGTGTAAGTGTGAAGACAGAATTGAATCTCGAGTTAAGCCAGCGCGACCAACACATCTTACCGATAGGCAAGAGTCTAATATTATGCGGAACGTAAAGCGGAATCCGCGTATAAGTGCATCGGTGATTAGTGCTGAGATTCAGGAAGAACTGGGACTGACAATCCTGGAACGATCACAAGGGTCATGCCAAAACAAGATTTTAATGGTCGTGTAACCAGAAAAGAAAACCATACATTTCCAACAACAATAAAATGAAGCGATTAGAATTTGCCAAAGACTTCGTTATCAGGACAACCGATTGGTAGGACTAAGTTATTTTTGTGACGAAAGCAAATACAACCTTGCTGGTTCCGATGGCAGGGTGGTTGTGTGGAGGAGCCCAAACACGGAGCTGGAAGAGCGCAGTCAAACACGCCGGAGGGAGTGTAATGATACGGGAGTGGGAAAGCTAGCCTTCATAAACACAACCATGAACAAGAAAGTCTATCTAAGGCTATTACAGCAACATCTAAAACGAAGTATAGAAGTGAAGGGTATTTTTGAAAGCTTCTCATTTTATCAGGATATGATCCGAATCGTACGTCCCACATTGTGCAGCTATGGCTACTTTACAACTGTCCTCATGTACTGCATCCACCCCCTCTGTCCCCGGATCTTAATCTCATAGAAGTAGTATGGGATAAACTGGAGAAGGTCGTGCGGAAAACTCCATCACCTCTAAGCAGCACTTGAAGGAGAGGTTGCATGAGGAATGGAGCAAACTTTCTACAGCCTACCTAAAATATCTAGTCCATAACATGTCAAATAGATTGCGAGATGTAGTGAAAAGAATAGGGAGAGTCACATAGTACTAAGCCGTATTTTGTATCATACTCAAAATGTTATATCCATTTACTTCTGAGGATAAGTTGCCATACTTCTTTTTAATTCTTAAAAAAGCACGCACTATATAATTTTCATGGGAAATAACATTTATTGTCTTACAAGAACAAACCATGTAACTCGATTATCATTAATTTCAATAACATAGCATATCAAATGTTCAATTTCACTTTCTAAACCTAGCTCTCTACTTTGTCCGATTATTTATGGGCGTCTCTGTATACAGAGTATCATACCCAAGTTGAGATAGGCCACTTTTTCACTTAGGTCGTTAAACTCTTACATTAAAACAAGTATGCTATGCTATTTTTAATCAGTAATGAAATATGTTCTGATATTCTGGGGTAACACGATTGAGAGTAAGCGAGAATTTATATTACAGAAGAGAGCCATTACAGATTTAAAGTGGTATCAACATTACAGCTCCATGTAAGGGTCAAAGGCTGAATATTTTAACACTTTCTTGTGAATATATCTTTATGTTTATGTATTTCCATACCAAAATAAGGATTACTTTACACAAAATGTAATAGCATAAATACTAGACTTAGAGAAACACAGTGTTAGATTGACTTATCTCCAAAAGGAAGTATAGTGTAGCCAGGCATAGAAGAGCCGCGGCCGGCGCGTGCGAAAGAGACATACAGTTTTGTGTGTGTGTGTGTGTGTGTGTGTGTGTGTGTGTGTGTGTGTGTGTGTGTGTGTGTGTGTTTGTGTGTGTGTGCTCAATTATTTGGCAGGGGCTTCACTCCTAGGGCTGTCAGTTTCGCCAATAAAATTTAAAAAATATCGATGTCCTCGGCTGCTCCCGGAGTTATCCTAATATTCACGAATATAGGATCTGTGGCAAGGATCTCTTGATACAGGGCGTTCTGGGTGGATCAATTAGGGTACTTGGAAAGAAACACAGGTTAATTCTCTTATGACGATCGGCTGTATTTCAATTACTCTCGAAATACATGTTAATTAGGCGAACTCTGAATGGTAGGCTTCGCGCTGGCGTGGTTGCACTCCCGTGTCTATAACACGACTCGTCGGATTAGCACCCAGGTACTAACTACCTTTAATTGAACGCGATTTCTTTAGTTTACTCGTCCGTTCAGTTTAGCCCACAGTAGCCAAAATAACCTCAATGAACGCTATTTCCGTCTTCGTGCTGTCGCACGACGTTTCAGCTCGGCTCTCAGCCACCGACTGCCTTAATGAACGCGATTTCTGTCCGGGTGCTGTCGCACGACGGCCTAGCTCGATCCCCAGCTAGCGACTGACTTAGATATGTCTTTTTTCCCAGATAGTTCATATGACACTTCGCCTCCCCCTTCAGTTCATTATTCTTAATTAGTTGGTTGGTAGAACACATATGGAGTCCCAGTCACGAGAATCTCACCCTAGACCTCCCAAAATGTCCGCTTCCTGTCAAACTATGTTTGAAAGCAAACGCCTGGTGCGACCCATTATTTATGGTTGCGGTCAGCTTTCCTAGGGGAGAAAAAATCACACCGATTCAGAGCCCGTAACAAACTTGACACTGCACACAAGATATTTGTTTCAATACATTTATATATTCCGGTAACATTCAATTAATCTTCTATATGTTCCTTAACAGTTCATTAATCAACTCGAGGAAGAGAGTACCGTTTGAGTGTGTGTGTGTGTGTGTGTGAGTGTGTGTGTGTGTGAGTGTGTGTGTGTGTGTGTGTGTGTGTGTGTGTGTAATTTACGACCTCCAACGTTAAGTCATATCGGACGATGAATGGGATGGGTGAAGTGATCCTCAAATCAGCTCAGGTTCCATAGAGCTTAGAGTTACCTGACATTCGTCCTTCAGATTAAGGGAAAGGGCTGTACAAAACGTCTTTCTGAGGAAATAAAGAGAATTCTGAATTTCTGCACAATAGGTTTTCAGTTTTACGAACTCACAGTATTTTGAATGTCTCATGATACTCAAAGCCCTTCTAGAATACTTAAAATTACTATTTTCAGATAAAATGGATAAGTATAAGACTTCTGTTAAGAACTATCCCTCCTGAATTAAAAAGAAGTCACACAATCTTGTTTTAATACAATATAAATAATTACTAAACATGAAAATACTAACACAAAGGGACATGGTGGTGTAATGTTTGCTATGTCAAGTTATTCAGAGCATGAATCTCATCAGTATTTTTAATGCCCTGTAACAAACAGCAAGACAACAATGCACGGATGAAATACTGTTCCATTGGAATGTTTATCTAGTGCACCACATCGGAATAATTATGAGCTAATAAACTACGCTAATAATAATATTCCGGTATAATGTGGCAGGAATGACGAAAGTTACGATATGTTGAAGGCAAACTTTTGTACGGCTTGGCTACGTGTGTACTTCTGTTGCTTTAAAACGAATAAGGAATGTGGAATGGTAAATGCCAGGGCTGTAATTCAATTTAAGGGATTGAAGCAGAAGTATAATTTACAAATTATTATTTTCATTGTTTAAGAAAACTCATCAACTGAACTTATTAGATATAATAACTTTGTGTATAATGTAGCCTCGTTCAGTTTTTAAAATTCTTTAAGTCAAGTTTCGCTCTCGCATAATAACCTAGTTTAATTAATCTAGTAACTTCACTGAACTCACAGTATTATTTAACTATTCACTGTATTTTCACTCATATGAACTAATTCCAAAGCTCAGTGGTACTTCACATTTTTCAGCTCAGTTTTTGTACTCTGAGGGAAGTACGTCTTGGGCTATAGTCATATATTGGCATTAATCTATTATATTTATGGTTAATTGCGTTGCTCTATTGCAACCTCCAATTCAATTGTACTCAGGCAATCAGGTAGTGGTAGATCGGGAGTCAAATGTGTACTTTATTTTTGGAAAATATCAACTGAACATATTCTTCAAATTTATATACTCTAGCCTCGATCAGTTGCTTTAAAATTTGCTACTTCACTCATATTTCGCTCTCACATAATAACCTAGTTAAATTTATCCTGATACTTCACTGAACTAACGCTATTACTTCACTAAGGTGAACTAGTTCATATTTTCGCTGTAAGTTCACTCATATGAACTTCTTCCAAACATCAGTGTTACCTCACTTTTTCAGTTGTTTTCTTTCTCTGAAAGATACACGTCTTGGAATCCAGGATTATCGTGACGTTAATCTATTGTATTTACGGTTGTTTGCATTTGTTATAACTTCAAATTTATGTTAGTTATATTAGTTCTTATATCCTCTTTTTCAGCAAAAGCATCACTAAACTTGTTCCTCAACTTTTATATGTTCTCCCTCAACCAGTTTTTTCAAATTTGTTAGTACCTCAAATTCACGGCAACCGAATGTCTTACTTAAATTTACCAGAAACTTCACTGAACTAACACTAACACTTCACTAGTGTGAACTAGTTCAAATATTCACCGTAACTTCACTCACATTAACTACTTCCAAAGTTCAGTGTTATTTCAATTTTTTCAGCTCACTTTTCATTCTCTGAGGGAAGTACGTCTTGGGCTATAGTGTTACTTTTACATTAATATATTATATTTGCGTTTGTTTGCATTGATATATCTTCAACTTTATGTTAGCTATATTACTTCTTATATTCGCTTTTTGAGCAATATCATCGCTGAACTTGTTCTTAAACTTTTATATATTCTGGCCCTGATCAGTTTCTTTCAACTTTGTTGCTTCACTCAAATTCAGGGTAACCGAATGACCTAGTTGAATTTATCCAGAGATTTCACTGATTTCGCACTGCAACTTCACTGAGGTGTACTAGTTCAAATTTTCACTATCACTGCTTCCGAAGTTCACTGCCACTTCACTTTATTTTGATGTTCCCCTTTATCTCCCTGAGCGAAATAGGCTTATATATGTATGATTCTTTACATTGCTCTTAGTTCAATTTCTGTTTCAATTGTAGGGATGTAATTCGACAACGTACATAGGTATCTAAAGGGACATATAGGTTATTGTCATCGTTGCAGAAAGGGATAACGTAGGTGGTAGAGATGTGCACACTTCCCTTTTAGTTACCAGCTGGGAGGCGCTTGTGGTGAATAGTACAAGAAAACCGGTGAGCCACGTAGATTGCCATATGAAAACCTCTACTGGGCTGAGCTCCACTCTCAAGGAGTCGACAATTTCGAAACCTCAAGTCACTGTCTATCTTCGCACTACCATACCGAATCATGAAAGGAGGTGAAGTGGTAGCAAATAGGAGAGAGGAGGGCTATGGTGAAATATATATCTGATCACGAAACCACGATAAACCGGATGTACGACTAGCTAGTCACCAGAAGTCGAAGCTAGGACATATGGTATGCGAGCCTCGCACGTTGCTATCGAGCTAGTGACCTAATTAACCTAGACTCCTTTTTATTCCCGTCAGTGGCTAATGACCCAGGAAGTATAGATTGTAAATTCGCAACTCGTTGAGAGTGTATTGCCCACAAGGAATACAAAGTAGCATGATCAATAAGAGTCTTTTTCCGATCCAGCAGTTCACATTAATCGTCCCATTAGAAACGCTCTCTGCGCCCCAGAGGCCGGTATTCTGACTGAGGTTCGAGGAAGGAGATCATTTTAACTGTGGAAAATGGCGGAAAGTGAGGCGATTTGGAGAAAACGTACGTGATATCCACTTTGCACTAAATTATCTTCATTTATTATACAAGCGGGTCTTCTCTTCTCCCTTGATAAAATCCAATGACGCAGAGCACTTTGTTACCCAGCACCTTTAGGCGTGTTTCAAAAAGCAAATTGCTAAAGTGGTTATCACTCACTGGTATCCAATCTTTTTATTTTTAACTGACTTCGACTGGTCCTTCTCCCCTTTGACGGACACGGAAAACTCAGAGAGAAATTGTTTGCATTTATTTAATATGAATTGGTTGTGTAGAGCAGTGTATCTCAAATTGACACCCGGGGGTCTGCGAAATGAAATGTGTAGTGTTTAACGCCCGCTTTTACTACATACGGCACCGCAGGCGGTGACACTGATGATGCATTAGATGAAGATGGAGCACCGGTGGAATGAGATGGCGGGGGAAACCGGAGGTCCCGGAGAAAACCCACCCCAACACCGTGTTGTCCACTACAAATCTCACTTTGCGGTCGCTTGGGATTGAACCCGGGCCGCCTTGGTGAGAGCCAAGCGGTCTAACCACTGAGCCACGGCGTAGCCTCAGGGGGTCTGCGAGGGTGTGTCAGAAGGTCTGCGAGGGCATTTCAGGGGGTCCACGAGGAGCGTTCCTTAAGTCAAGTTATAATGTTTAATTAAAACTATAGAAAAGTTAGAATTGTATTTACTGGCTGGCTGGCTGGCTGGCTGGCTGGCTGGCTGGCTGGCTGGCTGGCTGGCTGGCTGGCTGGCTGGCTGGCTGGCTGGCTGGCTGGCTGGCTGGCTGGCTGGCTGGCTGGCTGGCTGGCTGGCTGGCTGGCTGGCTGGCTGGCTGGCTGGCTGGCTGGCTGGCTGGCTGGCTGGCTGGCTGGCTGGCTGGCTGGCTGGCTGGCTGGCTGGCTGGCTGGCTGGCTGGCTGGCTGGCTGGCTGGCTGGCTGGCTGGCTGGCTGGCTGGCTGGCTGGCTGGCTGGCTGGCTGGCTGGCTGGCTGGCTGGCTGGCTGGCTGGCTGGCTGGCTGGCTGGCTGGCTGGCTGGCTGGCTGGCTGGCTGGCTGGCTGGCTGGCTGGCTGGCTGGCTGGCTGGCTGGCTGGCTGGCTGGCTGGCTGGCTGGCTGGCTGGCTGGCTGGCTGGCTGGCTGGCTGGCTGGCTGGCTGGCTGGCTGGCTGGCTGGCTGGCTGGCTGGCTGGCTGGCTGGCTGGCTGGCTGGCTGGCTGGCTGGCTGGCTGGCTGGCTGGCTGGCTGGCTGGCTGGCTGGCTGGCTGGCTGGCTGGCTGGCTGGCTGGCTGGCTGGCTGGCTGGCTGGCTGGCTGGCTGGCTGGCTGGCTGGCTGGCTGGCTGGCTGGCTGGCTGGCTGGCTGGCTGGCTGGCTGGCTGGCTGGCTGGCTGGCTGGCTGGCTGGCTGGCTGGCTGGCTGGCTGGCTGGCTGGCTGGCTGGCTGGCTGGCTGGCTGGCTGGCTGGCTGGCTGGCTGGCTGGCTGGCTGGCTGGCTGGCTGGCTGGCTGGCTGGCTGGCTGGCTGGCTGGCTGGCTGGCTGGCTGGCTGGCTGGCTGGCTGGCTGGCTGGCTGGCTGGCTGGCTGGCTGGCTGGCTGGCTGGCTGGCTGGCTGGCTGGCTGGCTGGCTGGCTGGCTGGCTGGCTGGCTGGCTGGCTGGCTGGCTGGCTGGCTGGCTGGCTGGCTGGCTGGCTGGCTGGCTGGCTGGCTGGCTGGCTGGCTGGCTGGCTGGCTGGCTGGCTGGCTGGCTGGCTGGCTGGCTGGCTGGCTGGCTGGCTGGCTGGCTGGCTGGCTGGCTGGCTGGCTGGCTGGCTGGCTGGCTGGCTGGCTGGCTGGCTGGCTGGCTGGCTGGCTGGCTGGCTGGCTGGCTGGCTGGCTGGCTGGCTGGCTGGCTGGCTGGCTGGCTGGCTGGCTGGCTGGCTGGCTGGCTGGCTGGCTGGCTGGCTGGCTGGCTGGCTGGCTGGCTGGCTGGCTGGCTGGCTGGCTGGCTGGCTGGCTGGCTGGCTGGCTGGCTGGCTGGCTGGCTGGCTGGCTGGCTGGCTGGCTGGCTGGCTGGCTGGCTGGCTGGCTGGCTGGCTGGCTGGCTGGCTGGCTGGCTGGCTGGCTGGCTGGCTGGCTGGCTGGCTGGCTGGCTGGCTGGCTGGCTGGCTGGCTGGCTGGCTGGCTGGCTGGCTGGCTGGCTGGCTGGCTGGCTGGCTGGCTGGCTGGCTGGCTGGCTGGCTGGCTGGCTGGCTGGCTGGCTGGCTGGCTGGCTGGCTGGCTGGCTGGCTGGCTGGCTGGCTGGCTGGCTGGCTGGCTGGCTGGCTGGCTGGCTGGCTGGCTGGCTGGCTGGCTGGCTGGCTGGCTGGCTGGCTGGCTGGCTGGCTGGCTGGCTGGCTGGCTGGCTGGCTGGCTGGCTGGCTGGCTGGCTGGCTGGCTGGCTGGCTGGCTGGCTGGCTGGCTGGCTGGCTGGCTGGCTGGCTGGCTGGCTGGCTGGCTGGCTGGCTGGCTGGCTGGCTGGCTGGCTGGCTGGCTGGCTGGCTGGCTGGCTGGCTGGCTGGCTGGCTGGCTGGCTGGCTGGCTGGCTGGCTGGCTGGCTGGCTGGCTGGCTGGCTGGCTGGCTGGCTGGCTGGCTGGCTGGCTGGCTGGCTGGCTGGCTGGCTGGCTGGCTGGCTGGCTGGCTGGCTGGCTGGCTGGCTGGCTGGCTGGCTGGCTGGCTGGCTGGCTGGCTGGCTGGCTGGCTGGCTGGCTGGCTGGCTGGCTGGCTGGCTGGCTGGCTGGCTGGCTGGCTGGCTGGCTGGCTGGCTGGCTGGCTGGCTGGCTGGCTGGCTGGCTGGCTGGCTGGCTGGCTGGCTGGCTGGCTGGCTGGCTGGCTGGCTGGCTGGCTGGCTGGCTGGCTGGCTGGCTGGCTGGCTGGCTGGCTGGCTGGCTGGCTGGCTGGCTGGCTGGCTGGCTGGCTGGCTGGCTGGCTGGCTGGCTGGCTGGCTGGCTGGCTGGCTGGCTGGCTGGCTGGCTGGCTGGCTGGCTGGCTGGCTGGCTGGCTGGCTGGCTGGCTGGCTGGCTGGCTGGCTGGCTGGCTGGCTGGCTGGCTGGCTGGCTGGCTGGCTGGCTGGCTGGCTGGCTGGCTGGCTGGCTGGCTGGCTGGCTGGCTGGCTGGCTGGCTGGCTGGCTGGCTGGCTGGCTGGCTGGCTGGCTGGCTGGCTGGCTGGCTGGCTGGCTGGCTGGCTGGCTGGCTGGCTGGCTGGCTGGCTGGCTGGCTGGCTGGCTGGCTGGCTGGCTGGCTGGCTGGCTGGCTGGCTGGCTGGCTGGCTGGCTGGCTGGCTGGCTGGCTGGCTGGCTGGCTGGCTGGCTGGCTGGCTGGCTGGCTGGCTGGCTGGCTGGCTGGCTGGCTGGCTGGCTGGCTGGCTGGCTGGCTGGCTGGCTGGCTGGCTGGCTGGCTGGCTGGCTGGCTGGCTGGCTGGCTGGCTGGCTGGCTGGCTGGCTGGCTGGCTGGCTGGCTGGCTGGCTGGCTGGCTGGCTGGCTGGCTGGCTGGCTGGGATGTTTAGTAAAGAATGCTCATAATTTTTACGGTCATAATTTTTCGCACTAAAATACAATCTTCTTATATTCTGTTGGCTCAATGTGAAAAAACACGCCGCAGTAGTTTCATTGTTGTTACGCCTGGTTCCCGCCTGTGAGAACCAGACAAATTCAAACATGTACAGTATCGCCTACCGCTGCGAGGAACAATATGCGGCTTTGAAATTCTGCTTTCGTGACAACAAATCTTCAGTTGAGGACTATACAATGTTACTGGATGCCTATGGAGAGTCTTTTCTTCACTACAGCACAGTTCGAAGGTAGTTTAAAACGTTTAAAGAGGGGAGACAATCAATTTCAAAGGAAGGCGGACCCGGTGCCCCAGTTGCTGCTCTTACGGAAGGAAACTTCAACACTGCTGCTGCCATTGTGAGAGAACATCGACGCATAACCTTAAGATCATTTTCTAAGATACTGAGCATTTCATTGGGTGAAACCCACATGTTGGTGACAGAAACATTACACATGAGACCTGTTTGTGCGTGATGTATTCCAAGACTGTTGTATCTCGAAAAAAGGGACATTCGCATGCAGGTCTGCATGCAGTTTCAAACGTGATCACTGCAGATGAAACTTGGCTACACCATTTTGATCCTGAGAGCAAACAGCAAAGCTCAGTGTGGAAATTTCCTTCATCACCAACCCTCCAAAAACCAAAAGTGGTCGCTTCTGCTGGGAAAGCTATGGTCATCTCATTCTTTAATATTCATGGAATTGTTTATTAGAATGTTGTACCTGCACACACATCAGTAACTGGACAATATTACAGGGATCTCCTGAAAATATTGCAAGTCCATATCATGCACAAAACACTACATTTCCGTGAAGTAGGCTGCACCACGATAGTGCGCGGCTGCATATTGCCAATGTTGTTGTTGAGTTTCCTGCAAAAGTCATCGTGAACTGCATCTCTCACACTCCCTATAGTCCGTATTTAGCATAATGTGACGCTTTTCTATACCCTAACTTGAAGAAACGCCTTCGTGGGAGACATTATCCATGATCAGAAGCAGTGGTGAAGGCTGCGGAGGCAATTTTCAAGGATCTCTCAAAAAATTAGTTCTAGTATGTCTTTTAAGACTGGAAGAAACGCTGGGACAAGTGCATCGCATTTAGGGGAGACTATTTTAAAAAGGACCATAAAATTATGAGGATGAGTAAAATTACGTTGTCAAAAAGGTTGTGATCAGTCTTTATTTAACAGACATTTAACATTGTCAGGAAGATAGATAAAATTATACAAATAGAGATGTGAAGTCTTCAAAAAATACAAGTAGATAATGAAGCCCAACTCACTCTGATAGTCATTGCACTTGCACCCTGTAGTCCAAGATGAGTGAAGTTACCACTATATTTGTTGTCAAGTAACGGGCTTTAATCGTCAAAGCGATATCCTTAAATGACAAACGAATAATAATTGGAAACAAGTTAATTACATTTGAATTACAGTTTTTTCACCTCGTTATTAAAACTTCCTTGTATAAACATTATTGTTGACCTTTAATTTTACGTAATTGCGTCAATAGTATTATATTAATTGCTGTAACACTCAGTCGTAAATACCTGTCTGTAACAGTCACTAATAAATGTTATTCTTTCTAGAAATTGAATACAATAGGAATTGTTGGAACACAGAAATTGTTACATTAAACTTGACAAAGATAGATTTTATCTTTAATCTTCCACGCCTGTCATATCCTGGTCTATTGGGTCATTGTCACTCTTATCCTCCACACTGTTTACATCCCATTGTCTTCAATTATAATTTGTCCAATTTTTTCTTCCTTTAGTGCACCTTTCCCTAATATTCCTGTTTTATTTCATCCACATGAAGGCATACCTTTCCACATTCCATTTTCCCAAATTGCCCAGATCATTGCCGAAACAATATTTCGACTTTCGTTTTAAAGGTTATATTTCCTAAGGACCCATTGTTTGTCTCTGTTCATATTAATTCTACGAGGGAATGTAGTTAAATTTCATTATCACCCGGTAGTTTTTATTCTAGAGAGATGAAACAGTTTTAGTGGCATCATTGATACCTCGGGACATAATGTTGTTAGCTGCAGTGATTTGAGTCCTTTGGTTTTTTAACAGTGAGTGCAAGAAGTGACTGAAGTGTAAGAGAGAGAAAATTAAGGCTCGTAGTGTGATCAATTTCCTGCATTTGAAGGACAAACCGCCCGAGAAATCCAGGATAAGATGACAGCTGTTTATAGAAATGATTACCCATCGTTTGACACTATTGTGACGTGGAAAATAAATTTAAAACTGATCATATGTCTCTGACAAATGAACCAAGAGCTAGTAGACCGTCAGCTATCACAGTGAAGAAAGTGGAGTGTTTAACACTGGAACACAGACGAGCAAACATCCAAATGATCATGAATGAGACACATCTTATTTATGGTAGTGTGTGGAAATTTATTTATGACGAACAGCGTAGGTCTAAGGTCTCTGTACGGTGGGTTCCACGTTTGCTAACCTCTTTCCAAAGGCAAGCACAGCGTGATCCTTCAAGACAGATGGTGATGCTGTTGGAACGGGTTGAAGATTATTTTTGATCCTTTGGTAACCATAGACGAATCCTGGATCTATCGGTATGATCCAGAGACAAAAACCAAGGGCATCGAATAGAAACATGCCGATTCCCCCATCCCAGAAAAGAAATATGTGAAAATGTTAGCTGGGAACGTGATGCTTTCAGTTTTCTTGAACTGTCGTGGATCCCGCAGGGGAGGGGATCCATCCCCTTCAGCTACCGTGGTGCTGACACTGTGGATCCCTAGCACTCGTGGTAGCTCTGACGTTACTAGAGGAACCTCGGGCCTAACATTAGAGCCCCTCTCTGATAGGGAGTTGTTCGGATTGGGTTGGAGTCGAGGGAGCGGTGGTTCCTAATGCCCGTAGGAGATCAGGTACGTCTCCGGACGGGGTTGAGGGAAGCCATTAATATTCCCGCGTACTAGCCTACATAGCTAGTAGAAGGTGTGCTAGATCACCAGGCAGCCCCATCCCGTCTTCAGTCCACAGGACCAGATTGGGGAGGGCCATGTTATTCTCTAGGTCTTGCCCCAATGGAAAGCACTACGGAGGCGCCGGGCGCCTTTTTTGGGACACCTCGGTAACTCCCTGGTCGAAGTAGGCCCGCGTCCTGGGTCCTGCGGGTCCAGGACTAATGGGAGTAGAACCTCTGGCATTAACTACTGTCGTGGAGTCATCCTTACCGATTATCTTGCCAAGGGTCAAACCATCACTGACAAATACTACTACAATCTTCTGGACAAGTTACGAGCAACTCTGATTAATAAACGACGCGGTATACTCTCCAAAGTTGTTCGTATTCTGTCTGACAATACAACAGCTCATTCATCTCAAGTTTTAGTTGACAAAACAAGTGAATGTGGCTTTAATACCTTACAGAATCCACCTTATTCGCCCGAACTCGCACCAAGTGACCTTTTCTGGTTCTCGGAAATGAAGAATCTCTGGCGTGGTTGCCTATTTTACAACACAAATGACGACATTAAAGAATTGTAACAGTGCTTTAAAGCATATTCTGCAGACTTCTACAGTCTAGGTATTCGGAAGGTCAAGAAACGCTGGAGAAAATGTCTAAACCTCGAAGGTAACTAGGTACAGAAGAACTAACAAACTTATTTCAACACGAACTCTCTATCTCATTCTTAAAGCGTGATAATTAAATCTTTACTACATCCCTAAATATAAGATTCACATCTGGATGTTACGGAGAAAGCCTTAATGTTGTTTTTTTATATTATGACAGTCCTTCTGAGTCTCCTTAGAATTAAATCATACAATTTTTGTGCTATTTTCACCAAAATGTATAGTGTGATATTTGGAACGAAGAAATAAATATGTCCTTAAAGAACTTGATGTTGTAGGTTTATCTAACTTGTGTATAATGGTAAAAGACGTTATCTACTGCTAGTGCTGAGTTAAGGGGTAGATTTGTAAATTAACATTTTACGTAACCGTTTAACACATCTTTCAGTATTCATTTCTTTATGAACACTTAGTATATCTATGCCTGACACAGTACTTTGCAGTCAACTGTCAATGTATAGGAGTTGGATAAGAGAAAGGTGGTTAGACCTGGCCTCGCTGGCTCTCTTATAGGTGAAGGTCCTGTGTTCCATAACCATTGCGCGACTTGTAGTTGCCATCCTTAAAAATTGCTCTACTTTTTCTTGTTTTTCCAGCAGATACCAAATGTGGTGGGTTGGTGTGAATAACACCTAGTTTCTCTAGGGTAAGTATACGCCGTCACCGTCACAATATGCATTTAACTTGTGATTAAGAACTCATCAGCATTTAGTACGTATTGTACGAGAGCTGTTCAACAAAGCCTGAGACTGATCTTCTTCCTGTAGCTTCCGTGATAGCTTAGTATTAGTAAAATAAATATTTGAAAACAGCGGTTTTTTATTTATAATCAGTAAGCACCCGCACTCTCGTATTGGTACGTTGGTATTAATGCCCTATTCTGTAGACCCTACGTACATTTCACGTACAAGAAAATTGAGGTGACGCGAGAGGAACAGTACGGCGCAGTCAAATTGTGTTTTTGTTTAAACCATACAGCCACCGAAACTTATGAAGAGCTGAAGAAGCGTACATTGAAGGTGCACTACCTCGTGCAACAGAGTTTAGCTGGTTCATGGACTGCAAAGAAAGCCTACCTATCAATGTTAAGCAAGGTAGGTCTGGTGCTTCGGCTTCTGGTGTCACTGAATTTAACAGTAACATAGCTGCTGTGATTGTCCGAGAGGATCGGCGTATAACATTGCGTAACCTCAGTGAAGTGTTGAGAACTTAATATAACAGTGTGTTTACAATTATGTACGACCATCTCCGTATGACCCGAGTTTGTGCTTGTTGGGTGCCACGTCTGTTGACCACCGAACAAAAGGTTGTGCGAAAGGAGAAAATCCGTGAGATGCTGCTTCTCTCCTCTCTGATGGAGAGGGTGTATTTTTTAAATCGATTATCACCGGTGATGTGTCATGGCTGCATCATTATGATCCTGAAGGAAAACAAGCCAGCACAGTGTCAATATCGCCAGGTTCTCCAATTCCAAAAAAGAAAAAAGTTGTTCCATCTGCAGGGAAAGTGACGGTGATCACATTTTTGACTGAAGGATTTATCAGCTTACAGCTCTCCCTCACACTACTGTTACAGCAGCATACTACACGTCAGTATTGGCTTCACTGAGGAAGTACATTACAAAGAAACGACCAGAGCTTTCTCGGACTGAGTGGTGACTTCATCATGACAATGCACGACCTCACGTCACATACAGTTCCCCCTCACATTACTGTTACAGCAGCATACCACAAGTCCGTATAGGCTACATTGAGGAAGCACATTGCAAAGAAACGACCAGAGCTTTCTCGGACTGAGTGGTGACTTCATCATGACAATGCACGACCTCACGTCACATACAGTTCCCCCTCACATTACTGTTACAGCAGCATACTACACGTCAGTATTGACTACACTGAGGAAGTACATTGCAAAGAAACGACCAGAGCTTTCTCGGACTGGGTGGTGACTTCATCGTGATAATGCACTGTCCTACGTCGCAAATCAAGTCATGCAGTCCCTGGCTCGATTCAACATTACCTGTATGCCACTTGAACATTATAGCCCCGATCTTGCACCCTGTGGCCTTTTTACATTCCCATCACTAAGAGCAAAGCTTAGGGGTATTCGATTTGAGATCTCTGAAGCAGTGCTTAAGAAAAGTGAGGCGATTCTCAAGGACCCGACAAAGAATGTTCTGCACCACGTGTTCAAGGATTGGCAGAGACATTATAAAAGATGTATTGAAGTACGAGGGGACTATTTTCAAAAAGATCATGTAAAGAATGAATTGCAGTAATGAAATCCATGAAAAAAATCAGTCTCATTCTTTGTTGATCAGCCCATTTAATTTAAACTTTTAGGGCAGTTTTTGAAACACTTTAAATTTTTAAACACATTTACAGTAAACATTTCAGTTGAGCGTAGAATTCAAGTCTTTTTCCATGCTAAAATTAAATACCACGTTTTGTTTTTAACCGTTTACAGGGATGCCAGAACCTTTTTATGGCTTCTTAAGTTCACCACAACTTCAAATAGACATTTTCGTGTAACCCTGGTACTTAATTTGTGTATGAAATACAATATCTCCCATAGTAAATGCTTCTACTACACGCAGTACAGAAGAAGAATTGCACTCCAAGTGCTAAGTATTCCTTTTAGAGTACGACGATGCATCGAGTACGTAATATGTATTTTGACAGCAACAAGCATTAATTCTAATCGAGACAAAGCTGCATATAGTGCACAGTAGAAAATGATTAATGGAATGTACTGTTAATACCCTTCCATTTGCAATTACTAAACGCACATTCGAAGGTAATTTTGCAACGTGTAGAGAATTTCGCAATTAAGTGGCCTTTGGCTAAATTAACATTTTATTGAAATTACAGGGCTTCTAAATTGGTTATGGCGAGCAGGAAGGAGAGCACAATCTATCAATTTAACACAAAGAAATCTTTAATATTTGAGTTGATGATGTGAATTACCCTGCCTCTCACAAAGGTAATATTGTATGTACAAACCAATTATCAATTATTGGAGTACATTCGGAGTGTACACAGTCATTTAGCTAATCTAGGACTTAAAAGTAATATCTATGCTGAAACAGTCAACGACTTTATCTTCGGTAGCTTACCTTATGTCAAATGTGGCGTGTAAACGATAGAAGTAATAATGCTTATGTGATGTTTGATTTTGAAATTTATGTCCTCCAAATTTAAGTCATATGGGACGATGAATGAAATGGGTGAAATCTCTAATGAGCTCGGAGTCCATAGGGCTTAGTACTACCCGACATTCGCGTTTAAGGATAAGGGAAACCCCGGAAAAGACTTATCCAGATAACTCACCTTGACAGATATTCGAACTCGGGACCTCTTGAACGTGAGGCAGACACGCTACAATCTACGCTACCGAGGTAGGAAGTAGTATAAATTGGTACGTACTAAAAAGACATAAAGAAACATTAAATAGACGTGTTGAAGTTGTGTATTTGTATACATAGTCGATGTGTACCTGCGTGTAAGGGGTAACAGGATATGTACGTCAGAGAGATTACTAATCGTGTTTCACATAAGCTTGCCCCGTATCTCTTAACGGTCACGTGACCTTATCACCTCTCATTGGCTGCTATTGTAGTATAGACTGTTGTGCGGTAAAAATTAGTTCGTTATTTAACATGGTGATATGTTGGAAGAGAATTGCCAAATTTATATTTTCGTGACAGTTTTAATGAAATATATTATGCAATAGAGCTGATTTATCTGAAATGCATGTAAATTCTTAAACGAAGTAAAGAGGAGGTTCCTTTTCCCTCAAACACATGACACGATAGCACGTGATTTAGCGGTAGTGATAATATATTTGTTTATATGACCTACATTACTGACCTTGTTTTGAACTGATTTAGTCATATATCGCCATTCGAAGTTGTGCTATGCCGAATGCAAGAGACAAACTATTTTACTGCTCGTTTCTTGTGCGTGTAGTTATTATATGTATAATGGCAGAGTCTACCGCCAGTTTTTCGCTGAAGCATTGCAAGGGAAAACCTTTACAAAGCGGCGAAAAAGGAATTGTGGTACATGTGTTTAATGCACTCACAGAGTAGTATCCGTCTTTGTCAGTGAGAGAAGTCGAACAGCTTTGCTCGGAACTTAAAGGTGTGAGTGTTAGATGCGTAGGAACATCGCGACATGAAATTGAAACAACAGGAAAATTTACTACTCCAGGGGCGATATTGCTGAGTGACGATGGCGTTATTTAAGGACAATCAGACTGTACTAGGATACACGTCGCAAAATATACTACCTTCACGAGAAATGGGTGAATGACGAGCACACAAGTATGGGGTGACACAGCCTTTAAGACTGAAAGACAACCATTTTTGCAAGGTATGTGTGCTGGTTTAAAATATCCCAGGGGAAAGGGCCGAAGGCCTTTCATTATAACCTTGTTTCAGATTCATTGCTCATTCATTCAGTTCCAACTGGTTCAGTTTCATTATAAATTTCATTATTTTTGCATGCCTTCCTATTCTTATTTGTATGATTTTATCTATCTTGTTGGCAATTAATATGAGGTTTACTGTAGGTTTAAATGTGACGGGAAGGCAGCGCCTATGGCCTATGCCGCGAAAGCATTAGCCAATTAGGATGAAGGGAAGGTAGTTGCACGCGGAGTGATACATATCAGCGGGGCAAGGTTATAAGAAACAGAGGTCAGCAGTACAATTTGTTGCATGCAAAAAATATAAACGTAGAATACACATGTTATTGATGTGGATTTGTGTAGTGTGTTTGTTTAGTGATTGTTTATTAGCATTGGGTTCACAATTTTGGTAAGTTAAAAAGTTGCAGATAAATGTGCGGTTAGTATTTTTGTCACCTTATTTATTATTATTTTAGCATTGCTGAAGTTCCTACGATATAGATGACCCTACCAACTTTTGTGTGCGCTTATTTTCATAAAATCCTTCTTTATCTTCACTACATGGTTTGCGCATATCGCCCGTTTCGGCTTCATAGATCTCTCCAGCGTTTCCTGGGTCGTCCTCTGTCTCTTCTTCCCTCTGGATTATAGTTCAGTTCTGTGTTTGGATATCTTCTATCCTGCATTCTTAATATATGTTCATGCCATTGTTGCCTTCGTTTTGATATTTTGTCATGGATTGCTTCGATTTCTAATTCCTTTCTAATATCCTCATTTCCTGTTTTGTCCAATATTAAAGAACGTTTGACACTTCTTAAAAATTTCATTTCTGCATTCTGTATTTTATTTAAATCATTTTGTGTTGGCAACCCTTGCAGAATAATCCTTGGAGAATTAGACGATGTATGCAGCACTATGAGAAATCGAAAGGCACCAGGAATAGTTGGAATGAATGGAGTACTTATAAAACATATTGGAATAATGTCAAATTAAGAATGCTACATTTAATTAGTAATTGTTGGCAAAAATGTAAAATACATGAATCACGGTCAATAGCTCTGATCAAAAATGTATTCAAAAAAGGAGATCGCAAGTTACACAGTATACACTAAAATAATAAATAACAGACTGAAAACTATTACAGAGTGCCTTATAGGAGAAGAGCAGAGTGGATTACGCAAAGGCTGATCAAGTACAGATAACGTATTTGTCCTTAATCAAACAATTGAGCAACAAAGGGAAAAGAATTTGGAAACACATATCGCTTTCATTGATCTGGAAAAGGCTTTTGATAGAATAAATAGATCAAAAATCTGTCAAACATTAGACAGTGTTACCCACCACTTATTATTAAAGCAATAAAAGGCATATACACAAATTCAACAATAAGAATTAATACTGGGAATAGGTTAACAGAATAAATTTCTACCGATTTTCATAAAGTTAAATAATGAATTCTTTGAAATAAGGTAAATTTTCCCATTGTGATCTCGTTTATATACCATACAGAATGTTTCGAAACGACATCGAACGTCAACTAATTATCGGAAGGCACGTGCAGCTAGCAGATGGACGGGTGACAGGAGGCATTTAGACCACGCCTACCCATTTATCTTGTGGCTTTCGCTGAAGGGGATGGTGAGGAAAGTGTCACCGTTCGCTGACCGCCTCTTTTCCCTTCCCCTGACGTCTGGAACAGTCGGGATATTTCATCTAACCCAGAATCTTCTAGATCGGTCAGTTGGTCTTATATAAGGGCTGGAGAGAGTTCAGTTCTTGGCGAGCAGCCGGAGGAGCGCTGTTCTAGCGAACGGACGGGAAGATTGTGTACGTGCATCAGAGGAGTTGTACGTAATTGCCAGTGCGGAATGGACCTGTGCCAGACGAACTGGCGAATTGTAATTGTGTGCGCTACGTAATTCTATGTAATCGGCAAGTGTTCCAACTGTAATTCGGTGGAAATAAAGAACATTTTGAGTTTGTGGAATTGGCCTTTTAATTTCAAGAATTCATTATATATATAGTTCCTCAGCATCTATGTGACTCTTATACATAGTCTTTAGCGCCACATAGCCCCATAAAAATAAGATCCAGAATGATTGTGCATTAGGGAGTTAGAGGAAACGTCGCGTGCCTCTCATTATCGAAGTAAGCAGGTAGTTGACATAGCGTACCGCCTGCTGTAGCAGGATTTGGATTATCAAACAATGAAGCTATTCTTAAGTTATTTGTTTATGGGTGTTTACTTGTTCCAACATTCCGTTATGGCAGCCCAAGATGGCAAATAAGCTGGTGGACATACGCATATTATACTTTCTAGAGGGAAGTTAATGTTTGTGAGGTTGAGGACGGAAATATTAGATATTAAACAGAACAGAAAACAACATCAAAGAATTGTAGATAAATTAACCAAAACTAAATGGCTTATACAATGAGACCAGCATTTTACTTCACGTGTTTGTTAATACCACATAAAACATTTTTAACTGAAAAGGATTCTGTTGATATGTACAGTAAGTGGTTGAAAGTGTTGTACAATTTAGATCATTACAAAGTGCTCTGAGGTTAAACAAATAAATATTATCATTGATGTTACTACTTTTACAATACATATATTTAATGAAACTAAATTAATGCTGCGCTCGTTGAACTCTCTTCAGCTCTTTCATCCATAAAAACCATATCCCTCATTTCGGCGTTCGTATAGCCCTCCATATAGCTGGGATTTGCTATCAACGTGACGTGTCCATAAAATAAGGTATCCAAGGCGCTGGAGCCGTGAGAAAGACTATTGTGCGAGATCCGGCAAAACTGGCATGTAGCCTGATTTCACCCCTTCAAATCCCCAACATAATGAACCCGTTGCAGCCATATTCTTGGCTGGGCAGGCGTTTGCGATGAAGCTTCCTATCACTTCCACCACCAAGTGCGAATTGCGTGCAGTGATCCGTCTGGCCTTACCCCCAATGAAATTCATCCCTAGTTATGCGAAGTCTATAGACCACAGTGTATGGACGTTAAAAACTTGTGAATGTGGATCAGAGAGTTCAAAGACGGACATACAGACCTCCATGACGAACAGCGTTCTGGTTGGCCTTCGCTTTCAGCCACAAAAGTGGAGCAAGAAATGCTTAAAGTTCCGTGTGTAACAGCGAGCTGAAGTCACTAGAGGAACCTAGGGCCGAACTGCCGAGCGCCTCCCGTCGGGGAGTTTTTCGGATTGGGTTTGACTCGAGGGGGCAGTGTATTCCCGACACTCACTGGGAATTGGGTACCTGCGACGAGGCTACGGCCGTCCAGAGGGGGTAGAGGGTTGCCTAATAAGTCCCGGGTACTAGCCTGCATAGTTAGTAGTAGATGTGCTCGATCACCAGGCGGCCCCACCGAGGTTTACGGTTGTATTTCCTGCGGGTTGACGCGCTTATATGGCGTACCCACTTCCATCCCATCTTGCCGTTGTGCTCAGCGTGGGAGGGGGCTTTTTAAGAAATCATGTATTGCCCTGTGGAAAGATCCCCGGAGTATCCATCGCTCCCGGGTGGAAGGAGGCTCGAGTCCATGGTCCTAAGGGTTCAGGAGTAATAGGAGTAGAACCTCTGCACATAACAGTAAGACTACGATTGACTAGATTTTGACCGAACATTTGCATTATCGCAAGATGTGTGGGAGGTGTGTCTCTCGAATTCTCACTGGCCAAGTTCGGTTGGAACATCCTCACCATCACCCCTACAATCCATACTTAGCACCCAGTGATTATCCTCTGTTTCCTGAGTTGAAGTTACACCTGTGTGGAATATATTTCCAGACCGACGATGATTTGAAAAACGAGGTTGAGCGCTACCTGTGCAACTTGGCGGAGGGAGTGCTGTGATAAGGGTATACAAAAACAGCCACAGCGCATGCAAAAGTACATCGATCAAAATTGTGATTACGTTGAAGAATATCCGTAAGTTCCGCCTTTCCATCAATGTAACATTCATTGACAATAAAAGTGTTTTCTATATTAAATACAATTGAAGACCTTATTTTACGGACATGCCTCGTAAGTACGCACAAAATCCTCTGTTACAACGGAATGCCTACTTTCAGAGCTTTTAGTCGACTTTTTCACGCCCGCCTGGTAGCGTAGATGGTAGCGTGTCTGCCTCGCGTTCAAGAGGTCCCGAGTTCGAATCTCGGTCAGGGTGAGTTAACTGGATAAGGATTTTTATGGGGTTTTCCCTTATCCTTCAAAACGAATGTCGGGTAATTCTAAGCTCCATGGATCCTGGAGTCATTTGAGCATCATTTCCCCCCATTTCATTCACCGTCCGATATGACAACTTTGGAGGACGTAAATTACACAAAAAAGACTTTTACACAAATAACTGCCCTTTGCCCCATTACCTGAAAGGTAGGCTAGGGTCACTGATAAAGAGCAAGGAGTAATGTCTTTGTTTTCATGGCCGGTACGTCCCAATAACAAGTTCTGAATTTCGCACACCAGTGGTTCCTGCGCTACCTAATCACAAAATAATTTAATATTTAATGCTGCATAACATTATACTGTATTACAGTTACAGAAAACTTCCCCCTGTATCCATTATCTTAATATAGCACTAATAGCCTCAGTAAGTAAATATTAAAAATAGCTTTTTCATAAATAAAGTTTTTCATATATTTGGTGACCTAGGGGCCTAATTTTATTACATCTGGAGGCAGTGTTTACGAAAGCAGATACTTCTAGCGAAAACTGTAATCCATAAAAAATGGTTGGTGTACCAGCGTTATGTTTTTGAAACTTGGCTAAATAAATACCAAAAATCCGTGCAATAAGTTCAGTCGCAAATATCCTACTTTATACGTCCTCTCCGCTTTCATACTTTAGTGTACGTGATTTGTGCTTGTGTTTTTTATGCCTGTGCGCCTGCTGCATGTTACTTCGCTTTTTAAACGTGGCTTTTAACGTGAATTGTTCAAGGTAATAAATGTTAGTGGAGCTCTTTTCATCTGCCGCCACGGAGGCTGTTTCAAATCTGTGTTACTGTGCTATAAACACGCATTAAATGCACTAAAACTACTGTTAATTTTCGACACAGAGTAAGCAGAATTATTATGGCTTTATCACAGAGCAGCAAAGTCCCAGAGATACGAGTCTACTGGGATCTGAGGGTGTGACGATTAGTGCCCGATTGTTTCGGGGCAGATGGGAGGGCGAACACGCCTGCCTGAGGTCACAGTGCTGATAACAAATAAATATGCATGACGAAATAAAAGATGCAGTCCAACCGCATCAGTTCATTGTGGCATAGGTATTTTGCAGCATCGAATGGGCGGTTCTCAATTTGCTTTCCTCTTTGGTATGCGTTCGTTTTAATACATTTGTACAAATTGAGGACTTCGTTTCTATTGAAAGGAAAATCCATCTGCTTTAATTTAAATAAATTTCACTCTTTTCAGTAACAATATATATATATATATATATATATATATATATATATATATAAAGAGATCATAGTGTTAAAAAACATTTTAAGTACTTTAAGGCCCGGGTATGACATTAAATTCTCCAACTGACTCGTGCTTTTCCCGGTAAAGCACTAGGAGTTCTCATAAACACATGAGACAACTACCTCAATGGCGACTTACTATGCTGTAAGTACTTTAAGGCCTGGGTTTTATAGAATTTTTCAGTCTGGCTCTACCATTTCATAGTGCGTACTACACACGACTAGTGTGAAAGAACAATTTATTCCCATTAATTGTACCTAATAGTGGTCCGAACTATAAAGCCTTGGCCTTAAAGTACTTACAGCATAACAAGTCGCCATTAAGGTAGTTGTCTCATTTGTTCATGAGAACTCCTAGTGTTCTACCGGGAAAAGCACAAGTCAGTTGTAGAATTTAATGTCATGTGGGCACGTTGGCCATAGTAGCTCAAATGGTTAGAGGGGGTGTACGGAAACCAGAAGATCCGTGGTTCAAATCCCGGGTATGGTGTTTAATTTTTCAGTCTGGCTCTACCATTTCATAGTGCGTCCCTTCGACAAACATAACCCTATCGGTACAGGTGGGTCTTTTATCTCGCGCTATTGAAGGAACAGTCTGGTAATCATGAATGGAGATATAAAAGGGATTGTGGCACGCTAGCAGGACAGTTGTATTTATGAAACAGAGTAAGTGGAGAGACAGCTGGAAGTGTTATTGTAACTAGAGCTAATCTGCTGTCACTGTTGTTATTGTGATCGACCTTGGAAGACTGTGTATATGTGATGTTGTTACGTAAGAACTGGACAGTGTATTGCTAAGAAAATAAAGGAGATTTTTAATTTCTGCAACTCGGCTTTCTTATTCTACGAACCCACATAGTTACAATATTATACGGTAGTTAAATGCACACATCATTATACTGTAATCATACCGAGTTTCAATTGCTGATGATCTTTAGTTTTCTATATATTCAAATTTTATTATTCGTAAAAATTAGCTTTTTTGGGTAAATATACCCTCCCAGTGCCCTTAAAGAAATTAATTCAAATATTAGCATAATAAATAGAAAATTTATCAGACTGAGAACTATGTAGAGATGTTCAATATCATATACGTAATATTTGGAAATGTTAAGAAAGTGTAAAGGTGTTAAATCTCAACTTCTATTCGAGTTTGCTTGTATGTTGTGCAAGTTTAGTGTATACCCTAAAGTTAAACGAATCCTACAGATATCATTTCACTCTGTTGAATATACTTCAACATTTAAATGTTTAGAAGATTAAAAGTTCTTGTGTATGTAACAACATATAAATCTCATCTCGTATACAATTTTAATTTCAGCTCCACTTACAATGCTTGTTCGGCATTGTTCCTTCTTCTCTCTTATCCATTTATTTTTCACTCAAGCGCTCTGTGTTTGCGGATGGAAATTGTTATATTTTTGTAGCAGCTATAACTAAATTTTCTTCCGCATCAACTGAAATGTGTGTGCAAAATAAGCACATCCGTGATTCTTTGAATAGATTTGTTGTATTTAGGAAGACATAGAACTTACCGTGTTCACTTGATCCAACTTCTTTACTTGATCTCGTACAAACTATTCTTAAAAACACTTACTACTATATCTACTTTAAGATATACATCATTTTACTGTGGGTCCAGGGGAAGACAGTAGACTAAGTGATGTTCAAATGTTTTGAACCGGTTGTTATACAATATTTTTGTAATTACGTAAATTTGCGTCACTAGAAAAGACGGAAACGACCATTTGGTTTCAGAAAATTCTAAATAAGAATTACAAAATGTATGCCAATAACATAGAATATTCTCAAAATGTCCACTCTATAAAAGTGTACCTTACATTTATATACAAAGATTTTGTCCATCTCTTACAATGTTCATTTATACATACATATTTTCTAAGGAAATTCAACAAGGTTCAAGATAAAAACTTATTTTTCAATGGACAATTCTTAAATATATGGAATTTTAAACAACGTTGTAAAATCCATTTTTTAAAAACCTCAAGCATTCGAAAAGAGTTCCATCAAAATATACAGGGTGGCGCAAGAAATGTGATATATTGAAACTGTGTAATAAATATGTTAAATGCGAGTTCGCAACGCTGGAATGATGTGACAATTAGCCGTAGTCCGTGCATGGTCCCGTAAGGGAGGGGATCCGTCCCCTACAGCTGCTGTGGTGCGAGCGATGCACTCATGGTACCTCTCACGTTACTAGAGGAACCTCGGGCCGAACTGCCGAGGCCCTCCCTGAATGGGAGTTGTTCGGATTAGGCTGGACTCGAGGGGCCAGTGCGTTCCCGACACCCACGGGAAATTGTGTACCTCCGGCCAGGCTACGGCCGCTCGGAGAGGGTAGAGGGTTGCCTAATAAGTCCCGGGTGCTAGCCTGCAGAGCTAGTAGCTGGTGTGCTAGGTCACCGGTTATTTGGTAGCTGGTCCATTTTGGATTGGCACGTAAGTGGCGTATCCACTTCCATCCTGCTGCTGTGTGTAGCTACTACTACTACTACTACTACTACTACTACTACTACTACTACTACTACTACTACTACTACTACTACTACTACTACTACTACAGGGGAGTTTTAGGGCTTATTTCTCCCGTGGGTTTATTTCACCCTGGTTTATTTCGCCCTATGGCTGCTTCAGGGGTGTACCCTCTTCAGCCTTGCCTTTGTTTGGAGTTGAGGGAGGACGGCTTTTTTTGCTTTATTAAGTTATGCATGCATGTGTTAACAGTTTGTCATGTGTCGTTATTGGCTAACTGTAATAATGTTAGTATTTGTCATATTTTTATTTATTTTATATTACATATATATTTTTTCTATATTTTATTATATATCATTTTTAATTATTTTTTTAATTTTGTTTATTTTTACACACACACATATAGTTTTGTTTTGTTTTTACTAATAGATATTTTTTAAATTTAATAATCTTTGTGGTATGTTTACAGTTCTGGTATGTGTTGATTCACAATCGTCATTTTTCAAGCTAGAAGTATTCGGAGATGTTCTTGGATCTCGTTTTCCTCGGCTTCCTTGATCCTGGCGTGGTGTTGTATCAGCGTGACGATTGGTGGGGCTGTGGACTCCGTCTTTTTATAGTTTTCTGCTGCTGCAATCAGCTGCCTCCTGTACGGTCTCTCGGACGCGTTCGCGATGTACTTGTACATTCGGTCTTGTATGTGCTGTTCAAGTGGATTGCCTTACAGATGTCATACACTTCTTCGTTTCTGTGCCAGGGTACGACTTTGTGGCCTATTCTTAAGCACCTTCTCTCCATCTGTAGAAGCCTGGTTTTTGTATATGTTGTCACTTCCGCAGCTCGAAGAGTATGTGAAGTGCAAGAGGATGTAGTCGTTATTGAGCGTGTGGCTCCTAAGTTTCAACAATGGAGACAAAAACTCTAAAATATTTACCAGTTCTGAAAGACCTAAGGTATGAAATAAGGAGGACACTCTACAAGTTTTGCGAGAAAATCCGCAAAAAGTGTTAGTAGGTTTTCATAATAACTTGATGTATCGAAAGATACCAAGGTCAGTAACACGGAAAATCATACGGAATCTGTAGATATGGACCTAATGAATTGCCATCTCAACAGGCTGAACGCACAGTGGATATCTGACGTGAAATTATCTGTAATCCCATAAAGTAGTGTCCACATGATGTGTTATATATATATATATTCTTTACCGCCAATAGAGCCGCACAAATTGCTATAGAATGGGTATGGATTAGATAGTGACAGGAACAACGATGCGTGCCTCACGCTGTTGGAGAGGTATAGGTGCCATACCGCAACATAATGCAGATGTACACATACCTTCGCAGTATCAGTATCAAGATAGCCGCCCCACTTGCGACTTGCACTAGAAAAGAACTGTGTTCTCTTATTCGAATTTTGCGTAGTGACGGTGTGAATCCAAAGAGGTCCAGTACGGAGATGCATGTTTTTCACAGCAGTAAGTCTATGAATAGAGTAGGAAGTTCGCAAATGGTGTGACTTCAGTGGAAGATGCTCCACGTCCACATCTGGCACAACGAGGTATGACTCCACAGAACTTTGCAGCAGTTGAAGCGATAGTGATGAAAAACCGCCGAGTTACACTGAGTGCCATTGCAGTCTATTACAAATTACAGTTTCACAAAGTGTCTGCAAAATGGGTGCCACGACAGCTGAGTCCTGAAATGATAGAACGACGTGTTGATTCTTGTGAAGAACTTCTTCGGTACTTTGAACGGGAAGGTGATGGAATCCTTGAAAATATCGTTACTGGGGACGAAACTTGGGTTCACTTCCACCAACGGCAAATGAACAGAGCGAGCAAGGGTTGGCGCATCCCTCATCAGCAAAACTAAATAAGTTACAAACCGAACCAGACTCTGTTTTGGGACGAAAAGGCTTCATTTTGGAGAATTACATGCCTATAGGGACCACTGTCACCAGTGCATCATAGACAGATCTCCTAAAAGATTCTTCTGCTGCCTGAAATCAAATCAAGGCGACGTGGAGTGCCGGTAGCATGTGTCATTCTGCAACAAGTCAATGCAAGGCCCCACACTTCCCGTGCAACAGTTGCAAGAATCACAGACCTGCATCTTTATTGTCTTCCTCATTCACCATACTCACCAGACCCTGCCCCATGTTTGTACCGCTCAAAAACCTAATGGGAGGAAAGAATTTCCGTTCTGATGATGATGTACCCCACGCGGTGCACGATTGTGCGCGCGGACTACCAAAATAACTTTTTTTCTAAAGAAATTTATGCACTTTGTAAGTGCCGGAGGACTTGCATTGAGCGTGAGGGAGATTATGATGAAAGCTGATACAGCTTTGTACTACTTCTGCACAATAAATAATAATTAAAACTATATTTAAGATTTCCACTTCCCTCACCCTCGTACTATTAAGAATTTTTTAGGATAACGAAACCATAATAAAGGAGTTATTGCTTAATTATTGCTTATGAGTGTTTAACGTGTTTTTAAATTCCATTACAGCAGTCCATGATGACAAATAAGCTGGTGGACATATGCAACTTATTTCTTTTAGAGAGAAGTTAATGTTTGTGAGGTTGCTGATAGAAACATTCAAAGATAAACAGAACACAAAACAACATCTAAGAATTGCAGATAAATTAACCAAAGCTGCGTGTCTTATACAATGAGATGAGCATTTTCTTTCACGTGTTTGATAAAACTAAATAAAGCATTTGTAACTGAAAAGGAAATTGTTGATATTTACAGTAAGTGGTTGAAAGTATTGCATAATAAATATCCTAACAAAATACTGTGAAGTTAAACAAATACTATCGTTGATGTAACTATTTTTACAATTCATGTTTTAATCAAGCTAAATTAAGATGCGTGTGTCTATACATGAATTGTCGCTCGTGCTGATGTACGACACACTGCTGTCCAGAAAACATGATTATATCTGAACAGACTATAGATACACGGGACTGACCGTGTACGTGTGATAAGTTGAAGTAGATATCTCTGTGCTGTTATAATTTTTTTCGATACGCCTTATCGCTTTGCTATGCAGCATTCGGGTGTATCTTTTATTTTTATTACTGTAAACCAGTGAATTTACCCCTGTCTGTACAGGCAATTTCTTCAGCTTTACTGTGTGCGGGGATGACCAACATTTAGGGGCATTTGCTATTTTTATTGCTATTGAGTAGTCATAGCTAGTTCAGTTACCCCTGTCTGTATAGGCAATTTCTTCACATCTGCTGTTTGCCGGGATTTGCCACATTCAGGGGCATTTGCTATTCCGTAAAATCCCTGGCATAATGCATTGGTTACCTTAGCAGAGACTATCACCGGCGATGGGCGTGGCTTATGCGTGAGGTGATTGGGGAAGTTCGTCGATGCCATCCAGCATGTCGTCTGCACATCCCTCGAAAACATATCTCTCGGCTCTGCTGCTGCACTCATATTCAGACGTTGCTGAGTAATCACTTCCCGAATCACTGCTGCTACTGTCGTCATTAACAGTGATCGTTAGCTTTTCCACCTCTGTTTCTAGGAGACCATAAGTTTTTATATATTTCTTTTCCACTTGGTGAACATGCCGGCAAACTGGACCCCATTCTGCTTCTCCTACTTCACCAAATCGCTGTTCGCACAAACGCCACACGTCTCCCATGTTGAAGCTCACATTGCAAAGCGCAACCCATTCTTTTACATTTGCCCAATTGTTTTCCATGGCATTCAGGTCAGAATAGTACGGTGGTAAGCGGAGAACTAGGTGCCCATCCTCTTCTAAAATTGCATCCACAGTATATTTCTTATGTGTTGGCTTATGCAACTTTAAAAGATCATATAGTTCCGCTTTCAGCATATGGCTTCCGAATGGAATCCTATGCTGAACCATTTAACTGCATTCTAACTGATAAGTTTCACAGATTTAGTGTTCCCAACAAAGCACGTGATAACCAAGTTCACTCGTCTAGATGTGGATACACACTGACCTTTGCGCATAGAGGTTTAAGCATACGGCTGGGTGGGAGGGAGAGAGGGAGGAACTGGCATACATGAGGCGCCAAGCGGATATTGAAAGCAGGCTCTCCCGCTGAACACCCAGGGGTTTTATGGGAATACGGCTACTCTACTGTTGAGTAGTCAAAGCTAGTTCAGTTACCGCTGTCTGTATAGGCAATTTCTTCTCATCTGGTGTTTGCCGGGATCTCCCACATGTAGGGGCATTTTCTATTTCCATTACCATAGAGCACTCAAGCCCGTAAATTTACTCCCGTCTATACCTGCAACTTCTTCAGTTGTACTGTTTGACGGGCTGCCCCACATTCAGGGGGATTTACTATTTGTGTTACCATTGAGCAGTCAAGCCTTTAAATTTACCCCCGTCTATAAATGCAACCTCTTCAGTTGTACTGTTTGCCGGGCGGTCCAACATTCAGGGGCATTTTCTATTTTGTATTACCATTGAGCAGTCAAGCCTTTAAATTTACCCCCGTCTATACATGCAACTTCTTCAATTGTACTGTTTGCCGGACTGTCCCACATTCAGGGGCATTTTCTATTTTGTATTGCCATTTTTTTTTTTATTTTTTTTTTTTATTTTTTTTTACTTTTTTCATGTTTTTTTATTTTTTTTTTATTTTATATTTTTTTATTCTATTTTATTATTATTTATTTTTTTTTATTTTTTTTCATGTTTTTTTTATTTATTTTTTTTGTTTATTTATTTAAGACGGGAATGGGTACCGGGTAATATTTTTTTTTCCTGGTTTTATTGGCTTGTATTGTGAGACAAATGAAGGGTTCTATTTGCTTAGATGGTTCTTAGATCTGCATTTGTTCCAAATGATAAATGTATGGCTCCAGAGAACGTAAGTTTTTCTTCCGTATAGAGCTCCATCTCTGCTCTTTCAAAAATATACGTAGGTGCTTTCCCAACATAGTGGCTCCTCGCCTTACTTTTATCAGCCAATGTAGTGCACCAGTAACCAACCACACAGCAAAATTGTGAAATTTCTTGTCCTTGAATCGAAACTCCAGTTGTACCAGCTGTGGTACCGAACGTAAGTACTCTTCTGGACGAAGTTTATGTAATGTGTCTTGGATGGAGGTCCAAATCAAGTCAGCCCGCTGACAGTTGTACAAGCGATGTTCCAGTGTATCATCTTCCACACATACACCACAGATCTTCGAATTCACTCTCCCGTGACGCCACATCTTTTCTGCAGTTGGAACCGTTTCATTAATCACTTCATAAACCGTTTCTCTCCATATCGACGGAAGGTTACAGTTGGTTGCATTGGCCCAAACGCATTTCCAGTCACGACTGTATTTTGTTTCTACATTAGGTCGTTGAATACCTGGCTTCGTCAAATGACGATTGAGGTTCTTGGTAGTCAGAAAATTCTCCAGTCGCTCCCCAGAATTTTCAAGAGCACGAAGCTTGGCAACCAAACGATTAAATTCCCGTGTCGGTCTCTCCACGGTATGTAACTGGTCATACCAAAACTTCTTGTCAATCGGAGACTCACTGCCAAGTAACGAGGACAATCCTCTCTTTCCCAACAGCGCCATACACTTGATGTCAACATCCACTAGACCACAACCACCTTTCTTTAGAGGAAGACGCAATTGCGGGCGAGCAACTCGATATGCTTTCCCCGTCCACAGGAAGTATCCGAGCAGAGTCTCAAAACGTTGGGCGAACTGCTTAGGGAGCGGCAAAATCTGCGCTACATACCACAGTTTACTCAAGGCATAAGTATGAATGTACCAGACGCGTTGCAACAACGTTAGATTTCGAGAGCGATCTTCGTGTAAGTTAAAACGTAGTGCGTTGAGCCTCTGGGTCCAATTAAGAGAAATCATTTCTGATATGTTAGAGGTAAATATATACCATTGAGCAGTCTAACCTTTAAATTTACCCCCGTCTATACATGCAACTTCTTCCATTCCACTATTTGCTGGGCTGTCCAACATTCAGGGGCTTTTTCCTTTTGTCAGTCAAAGGTAGTGCAGTAACCCCTGTCTGTGTAGGCAACTTTATAAGTTATACTGTTTGCCGGGGTGTCCCACATTCAGGGGCTTTTTCTATTTTGTATTAGCATTGAGCAGTCAAGCCAGTAAATTTACCCCTCTCTGTATAAGCAATGTTTTCACTGTTTCTGATTGCCGCGATGTCACACATTCAGGGGAATCTTCTATTTCTACTTCTGTTGAGCACTCAGTGCTAGTGCAATTACCCCTGCCTGAATACGCAAGTTCTTCGCCTCCACTTTCTGCCGGACTGTCTATATGTCTATATGTATTACTGTTGTATAGCCAAAGCTGGTCACTTACCCCTGCCTACATAGGCAATACCTTCACTTCTAGCTGTATGCAATTGTCAGAGGGAACAATTTATAATAATTAACATGTACATTATTATTACTACTATTATTACGTACCCACCCCTACACTCAAGACTGTACTATATAGGATGTTGATGTTATACGTAGATCAGCATTTGGCTGCTTCATCACTGCCTCCAAGAGAGAAATTCATACTTATTACCATTGCTTTGAGAACTAATTAACTGTTTCTCTTATTTCTACATTGGTCTTCAAGAAGTGAGAGCTTCTGGCCATCTAGTTACGTGGTGGCTTAAGAATAAATCGTTTGCTCCTTTGAATTTGTATCGTGTGTATTCGTTTTACAAACGTGAACAAAATTTAATGAGTCAGAAGATTATTTCGTTTATGTAACTTAAATATAAACGCTTACTTCCGAACAATTACGCTCTTTTTCTCCAGCAGGCACTAATCTTTCAACATTTTGATATATTACACTTTAATAATTAGGTTACATTTTTGGACATTGAAAGCTGCCACTGTTGTAGTAATGCATCAGGAATTTCTAGATGTATTGCCAAAGCAATTGTTATATTTTACTGATGCATCATAAGACGGCATTCTTGCCACTATCAGGTCTTCTCTGACATGTCTAAACTGGGCGACTTCCCACAACAGCTGTACCCATTCGTCAGACAGGTAATATAATATACGTCGTGTTAAGTACGATGTTCTGAAGTTTTGATGGACACACGTTACTGTACAGACTTTACTGTACTATATTCCGGTTTCCTCTAATCTCTCTAAACCGAGCGACCTCCCATGATAACTACTCATTCGTCAGACACGTAATACAATATACGTCGTGTTACGTACGATGTTCTGATGTTTTGATGGACAGACTTTATTGTACTATATTTCGGTTTCCTCTAATCTCTCTAAACCGAGCGACCTCCCATGAAAACTGTATTCATTCGTCAGACACGTAATACAATATACGTCGTGTTACGTACGATGTTCTGATGTTTTGATGGTCAGACTGTACTGTACTATATTCCCGTTTCCTCTAATCTCTCTAAACCGAGCGACCTCCCATAACAACTGTACCCATTCGTCAGACACGTAATACAATATATGTCGTGTTGCGTATGATGGTCTGATGTTTTGATGGACAGACTGTACTGTGGTATATTCCCGTCTCCTCTAATCTCTCTAAACCGAGCGACCTCCCATGATAACTGTGCCCATTCGTCAGACACGTAATACAATATACGTCATGTTGCGTATGATGTTATGATGTTTTGATGGTCAGACTGTACCGAACTATATTCCCGTCTTCTCTGATATCTCTAAACTGAGCGATCTCCAATAACAAGTTAACTCATTCGTCAGTCAGGTAAGACAATATACGTCGTGTTACGGACTTTCGGATGTTTTGATGGTCAGACTGCACTGAACTATATTCCCGTCTTCTCTGATCTCTCTAAACCATGCTATCTCCCATAACAACTGTACTCATTCGTCAGATAGCTAATACAATATACGTCGTGTTATGTACGATGTTCTGATATTTTGATGGTCAAACTGTACTGTACAATATTCCCGTCTTCTGTGATCTCTCTAAACCGAGCGAACTCCCATAAAAACTGTACCTTTTCCTCCATAACCTCATCAGTTATAATTAAGGGCGCAAATAGCTACATAGATTTAAAGAATACAGCTGTCCCTCAAAATAATGTTATGGTAAATAGCTAAATTTATATTTAAAATAATTACGTTGGTGGTAAAATTGAAGCATTTAAAACCTAGCTGTGTATAGTTTGATCAGTAGTTACTATTGCTGTTCCATTAACACGATTTCAATTTGACCAATACCTGAAGTTGATACGAGGTACGTCCATAAAGTAAGTTCCGTTTGGTAATAAAATTAAATTGTGTACTGATACTGTAAACTTATTTACTGAACAAAATTCTACAACTCTTAAACTAATTTTCCACATAACTGCCGAAATTTTGCAGGCATTTGTCATAGCGAGGCACAAGTTTTTGTATACATTCTTCATAGAAGTTTGCCGCCTGTGTTCAACCAGTTGGAAACATTTTCTTTCAGCTCTTCGTCATTGTTGAAGTGTTGACGGACAAGGAAAGATTTGAGACGCAAAAACAGATGAAAGTTGCTAGGGGCGAGGTTAGAGCTCCACTAGGGGTGGTAATACACGTCCCAGCCAAATTCCTGTAGGAAGTTCTTCGTTGCATTTGCAGTGTGTTGTCATGCGTTTTCGTGAAGAAACACAACACCTTTTGATAGCAATCCTAGCATCCAGAAAACGATTTAAAGATCTGAGTTCACAAGTGGCGGTATTTTCAATCAACGCCGACATTGTAAACAAGCACAACAAAGCGTACGAGGCTGACAGCGATCTCACAATGGCGCATGTTTCTTCTCATTGATACAGAGCGTCTACTGCGCATGCGTGGAACTGCGATTGCAACCCAGCAGCGGAGATAAATTTAAGCAGATCTTACTCTCTGGACGCCCCATGTATTTTAATACAAATTCTGACGGTGCTATGGTTTGTTTACTATAACTTAAACCTTCAAATATAGTCTTCGCAAATAAACATTTTCAGTTTGGAAAGACACATAGTTACATTACTGAACAAGTCGAAAATGTGAAAATGTATTTTAACTTGTTTGGGTATTTATTGCTTTGTTGTTTTGCAAAACATCTCTCAACATTGTTAATTACAAACAGTTGCATGTGAGAACATAACTTATTTGATCACTTTTGTGCCCTCTGGTAAATGCCATTCATGTTGTAATTTACAAGAGAAGATACAAAGTGTGGCACGAAGTATTCAACATGTCTTGAAAGGTACATCCAAAATCCAATCTGTAAACAAATCATATTTTGTTTCAGTTGATGGATTCAATAACATTATTATAAATAATTACGTTGTCTATTTGTGTCACCCTTGCACTATAAATGACCTTGGGGTTCAAACCAGTTAAACTGAACGACCAAATTGTCTGTCCGAGGCAAGAGATATGAATTGCTGCTTTAATTTAACGTCCACAATTATACAGATCGAATCTCTCTGCGAACAAGCGGGATAAGCTCTTAAGAAAATGTAATTTTCACTGCAAACTGATTACTGTACTTACTGGAAAGAAGGTAAGGAGTGATGTTCGCAGCACTTTTCAACACAGTACAGCCTCTGTCAGTACAAGGCAAATTACGACAACGAGAAGAACAAAACGACCTGGAAACAAAGAAAAAATGTGTTTTAATTGTGGAATATAATAATAGGAGCTTAAAGCTATAAATTAAAAAGGGATTATAAATTACTACAAATAAAATTTCTGTTGCTATATGCAATGTTTAATAAGTATACAAGAAAGGAAATTAAACGAAGCCCTACAAAGTTTTTAATCGAAACTAAAAGTGCTCCTTTACATGGTTTAGGTTATGCAGCTCATTCCTGCAAAGTCTTCAGTAAAGTCAATCTTCTGCGACGTCGGCCAAACACTTCATCTTTCTCTTGTGTTGTACAAAACGGTTCTACTGGGCGTTCGTTCTTCACTAATCCTCATAATTATGTTTGTTTTAATTTCATCTGATAATTTAGATATGCTTAATTCTTCTTTTATTTACTCATTTCGTATTCTATCTGCCCTTGTTCATGAAATAGCACCTCTACCGCTTATATTATACTGTTATCCTATGCTTTGATGACCAAAATTTCGCATACAATTAACATGGAAGGAACAACCAATATTTTGTATAATTTAAGTTTAAAATCTTATTTAGTTTTCCGACTTAAGGCATATTTAATGCTTCCGAATATAGGTCTGTTACTGTAACTTGTAATTAATTTACATATATTTAAGGTATCTTAATGACAAATGAAATGTATATCAAATTTTCTGGGAATACCCTATGAGGTACTCGAACGAATTAACCATATCCGGTTATCTCTAAGAGAATAGTCGAAATATCACTTAGCAACGATAAAGATCACATTAAAGCACAAAGTATTGCAAGTAAAGCTTTCGCTTAGCCAGTCATACAAGATATATCCCTGTTGTCCTTACACCTTCCTAAAACGTGAAGTAAGAGGCATGTCCGTAATATAAGGTCTCCAAGGCGCTGGAGTCATAAGGAACGCTATTACGTGAGATCCGGCAACACTGTCATGTAGCTTGGTTTCACCCCTTCAAATCTCCACTACAATGAAACCGTTGCGACTATTAGTTTTGGCTGGGCAGCCGTCTGCAATGGAGCTTCCTATCACTTCCACCACCAAGTGCGAGTTGCGTGCAGTAATCCGTTTTTTTGAGTGCCAGGAGAACTACTCCCACTGAAATTGTTCGTCAGTTAGGCGACGTCTATGGACCACAGTGTATGGACGTCATAAAGTGGGTCAGAGAGTTCAAAGATGGACTTAGAGACGTCCATGACGAATAGCGTTCTGGTCCGCCTACGGTTTCAGCCGAAACAATCGCAAAAGTGGAGCAAGAAATGCTTAAAGATCGGCGTGTGACAGTGCGCCAGCTGTGCGAGCTTATCCCTGAAGTCAGCAGGACTACGATTGACAAGCTTTGGACTGAACATTTGCATTATCGCAAAGTTTGTGCGAGGTGGGACCCCAAAGTGCTCACCGAAGACCATAAACGGATGGGACATCCTCAGTAATCCCCCCTACAGTCCAGACTCAGTACCTACTTATTATCATCTGTTTCCTGAGTTGAGGTCACACCTGGATGGAACACATTTCCAGACCGACTATGATTTGGAAAAAAATAATGAGCACTACTTACGCAACTTGGTGGGAGAATGCTATGACAATTGTATACAAAACTGCCAGAGCACATCGATCGCAATGATGATTTCGTTGACAAATAGCTGTAAGTTCCGCCTTTCCATCAATGTAACATTTGTTGACAATAAACATGTTTTATATTAAATAAAGTTGGAGACCTTAGTTTACGGAAACGATTCGCATTATTCGATTTTTAGCCCTTGACAGGCAAAGATAACATAATTTCGAAGTCATTTCAGAGCGACCACTGTTCTAAAATATTTGGTTATCATACAGAACCTATTGTGCTGCACTAGGCCACCTAAATAGGCGATTAGACATTTACTGAAATGTTTATCTCGTTCAGAAAAGATAAATAAGAGTTTTTTAACAATATAATGTATAAAGGTAGTCAAATTATATATATATATATATATATATATATCAGTTTTGTTATAAATTTATTGGATATAAATAGACAGTTATATGTTTCTCTGCTGTGCATTATTATCGTTATGATTATCATATTTGGTAACTTATTGTTGGAAGTGTATTTCATCTATCGGCTACTCTGAAGACCTAGATCGTTATGTACGCAAGTCTGTAAACATAAGGTGCACCTAGGGACAGATTCATTTAAAAGCGCAAAGGTCACAACAGTAAAAGAACTAGATACTCCTGGAATAAAAAATATTTTTCAAATAGATGGGAAAAGTCTTTAGGGAGCAGTGGATTTTCAAGTTGGGAAAGTCAATCACAACAAAGTTTACAAGTGTGTAAGGCGGCTGATAAATGAAATGAAGGACTCAGTACTCCCCATCACGTAGTTCGTATCAGTATAACTTCCTCTCAGCCAATCCCTAAGGCGCACACTTAACGACTGGCTATCAAGAAAAGGTGTCGCTGAGCTCTCAAGAAAACCTACATTCTTCTTCATTCCAGCTGTAAAAAAGGGCGTGCTTAAAACAAACACTCAGTAAAATCACCTAAATATTTTTATTAATGCACTGAACGCAATTGAAGTTAAGCTATCAACACGGAAAAATATACAATTGTATTGAATGCTTTGTGATTGTTAAAATGTTGCCAAATATTCTGCTTTTATCTCATATTCCCTAAGAAAAGGCATAAAAGATGACGAATGAGATGATGATAAAATGAGTACAGGGTGCATAGAGCTTAGATTTACCAGACATTCGTCTTTCGGGATAAGAGAAAACCTCCAAAGTCACATCGGACGAGGAATGAAAAGATGTTAAATGAGTACAGGGTACATAGAGCTTAGAGTTACCAGACATTCATCTTTCAAGATAAGAGAAAACCTCCATCGTTAAGTCATATCGGGCGATGAATGAAATGATGTTCAAATAAGTACAGGGTACATAGAGCTTAGAGTTACCAGACATTCATCTTTCAAGATAAGAGAAAACCTCCATCGTTAAGTCAAATCGGACGTTGAATGAAATTATGTTCAAATAAGTACAGGGTACATAGAGCTTAGACCTACCAGACATTCATCTTTCAGGATAAGAGAAAACCTCCAACGTTAAGTCATATCGGGCGATGAATGAAATGATGTTCCAATAAGTACAGGGTACATAGAGCTTAGAGTTATCAGACATTCATCTTTCAGGATAAGGGAAAACCTGCAACGTTAAGTCATATCGGACGATGAATGAAATGATGCTCAAATAAGTACAGGGTACATAGAGCTTAGAGTTACTAGACATTCATCTTTCAGGATAAGAGAAAGCCTCCAACGTTAAGTCATATCGGACGATGAATGAAATGATGCTCAAATAAGTACAGGGTACATAGAGCTTAGAGTTACTAGACATTCATCTTTCAGGATAAGAGAAAGCCTCCAACGTTAAGTCATATCGGACGATGAATGAAATGATGCTCAAATAAGTACAGGGTACATAGAGCTTAGAGTTACTAGACATTCATCTTTCAGGATAAGAGAAAGCCTCCAACGTTAAGTCATATCGGACGATGAATGAAATGATGCTCAAATAAGTACAGGGTACATAGAGCTTAGAGTTACTAGACATTCATCTTTCAGGATAAGAGAAAGCCTCCAACGTTAAGTCATATCGGACGATGAATGAAATGATGCTCAAATAAGTACAGGGTACATAGAGCTTAGAGTTACTAGACATTCATCTTTCAGGATAAGAGAAAGCCTCCAACGTTAAGTCATATCGGACGATGAATGAAATGATGCTCAAATAAGTACAGGGTACATAGAGCTTAGAGTTACTAGACATTCATCTTTCAGGATAAGAGAAAGCCTCCAACGTTAAGTCATATCGGACGATGAATGAAATGATGCTCAAATAAGTACAGGGTACATAGAGCTTAGAGTTACTAGACATTCATCTTTCAGGATAAGAGAAAGCCTCCAACGTTAAGTCATATCGGACGATGAATGAAATGATGCTCAAATAAGTACAGGGTACATAGAGCTTAGAGTTACTAGACATTCATCTTTCAGGATAAGAGAAAGCCTCCAACGTTAAGTCATATCGGACGATGAATGAAATGATGCTCAAATAAGTACAGGGTACATAGAGCTTAGAGTTACTAGACATTCATCTTTCAGGATAAGAGAAAGCCTCCAACGTTAAGTCATATCGGACGATGAATGAAATGATGCTCAAATAAGTACAGGGTACATAGTGCTTAGAGTTACCAGACATTCATCTTTCAGGATAAGAGAAAGCCTCCAACGTTAAGTCATATCGGACGATGAATGAAATGATGCTCAAATAAGTACAGGGTACATAGTGCTTAGAGTTACTAGACATTCATCTTTCAGGATAAGGAAAACCATCCAGTGTTACGTAATCCAGAGAAATTTATAAAGGAATGTATCTTTAAGTTTGGGTGTGTAGATTTTCAAAAATTCAGGATTACCACATTAAAATTCACCACATTACAAACATATATAATTTTCCGGGATATATTTTGAGTTCTATTAATGATTTGAGCTTCCTAAGCTTTTGATCAAAATCCTATGTACTGTACATACGAGGAGGTGTCTTAAAGTGTTAATTGCCACCCAGTAATATTTATGCTAGAGTAATGAAGATTTCTCAGTGTCATCATTGATCCCTCGGGACATAATATTGGTAGTTTCATTGGTTTGAGTCGTTTCTTTCTTATTTTTACAGTGAGTGTCAGATGCGACTGAGGAGTAAGACGGAGAAATTTTAGGCTCGTAGTGTGATCATGTTCCTGAATTTGAAGGGCAAAACTGCCCGAAAATTCCACGATGAGACGACGACTGCTTATGGAAACCATTTCCCATCGTGTGACATTATTTCGAGTTCGAAAAGAAATTTTGAAACTGCTCACATGTCCCTGACAGATGAGCCAAGAGCTGGTAGGCCGTCAGCTGTTACAGTGAAGAAAGTGGAGTGTTTAATACTGGAAGACAGACGAGAAACTACCCAAATGATCATGAATGAGACATTTGTTAGTTATGGTAGTGTGTGGAAAATTATTCATCATGAACTGCGCATGTCTAGGGTGTCTGGACGGTAGGTTACGGGATTGCTAACCCCTTTCCAAAGGCAAACTTTCAAGACAGAAGTTGATGCTGTTGGAACAGGATGAAAATGATTGTTGTATCGTGCGGTAGGCATGGTGAACCCTGGATCTCTCAGTATGATCTACAGACAAAAATCATGAGCATGGAATGGAAACATGCCGATTACCCCTTCCAAAAGGGCAAAGGTGCAAAAGTCAGCTGGGAAGGCCACGGTTTCAGTTTTCTGTGACTGTCGTGGAGTCATCCTTAAAGATTATCTTGCTAAGGGTCGAGCCATCACTGGCAGACACTACTGCCATCTTCTAGGACAAGTTACGAGCAGCTCTGATTAAGAAACGACGCGGTATGCTCACCAAAGTTGTTCGTATTCTGTCTCACAATGCACCAGCTCATTCATTTCAAGTTACAGTTGACAAAACAAGAGAATGTGCCTTTGAGGCCTTGCAATATCCGCCTTATTCGCCGATCTCGCACCAAGTGACTTTTCTTGTTCCCGGAAATGAAGAATCCGTTGCGTGGTCGCTAATATGGCTACACATATGACGTCATTAATGAAGTGGAACAGTGGCTTAAAGCGAATTCTGCACACTTCTACAATCAAAGTATTCTGAAGGTCAATAAACGCTGGGAAATATGTGTAAATCTGGATGGTGTCTACGTGGAGGAAAACTAACAAGCATATATCAACACAAACTCTCTATGAACTTTTTAAAGGGTGGTAATTAAAACATTACGACGCCCCTTGGTATAATGTACTTTCCAGTACCATAAAAAGGAAGTAAATTGTTCCTTTGATAACAAGTTCTCAGAATATTCGTGGTGTAACACCACATAGACTTTGGGGAGATGGGCAGCCCTGGATGCAACATTTAAGAGATGACACATCAACTGGAGTTATCAATGTCACGCCCTTTAATTCCAACAATCTAATAAATCACAAACTTCCTTCCTTACTAACATAATGAAACGGAGTTTGGACGTGGCTTTCAGCAAGAAATTATAATTTGTAATCTGTTTAAATATCTCCACGCATTTATTTTTGCGCCTGTTATGAATTAATCCAGGAAAGAAAGGTAAATTAAGCACAAAAATCAGAGATTAATGTTTATAAAAGATGGGCTGGATGACAGGTAAGTGGCAATAAATTGCGATCAGAAAATATTACTACGGTGCTCTTAAATCATGTGCAGCGATTTATAGCATAAACTAATAATGCACATGCAAGCGTCAGTGATGCATTGTTTTGGGTACAGCATCCTTGGTGTGCCCGCTGCAATGTGCCCACATCCATATCCAGGTGCCTGAAACAATACCACGAACATAAAACAGAAAACAGACTAACAGTGCTAAGTCAGGCAAAGAAGAGATTTCACAATACAAAGTGCACCCAAATTATAACACCTCCTTTTTTCAGAACTGGGATCAGATAGAAACTTCAGGTTTTTAAATACACGAGGATACACTATGAATGCGAGAGCAGCACTGAACAGTTCCCCGTACTCTGGTGGCAGTGATGAGAGCTAGGACTGTTTTAATACTTAAAGTGGCGACGTTTTCAGTGCAAGAACAGCGTGTAATCATCCGTTGTCTCCAGTTTCGTGGTATGACACCTAAGAAAATTCATCACCAGTTAAGTGAGGTATGTGGTGATGGCACTATGGAAGTGTCTAATATGTGTTCTTGGATGCGACACTTGAATGAACGCAGAACATTGTGTGACAACTCTGCTGTGTCTTTATAATAATTTTTAATTTTTTTTTCTTTTCACGGTGGTAGGCTTCAAATGGGTCTGGTAAATTATAGTAGGGATTCCTGATAATTTCAAAAATACAATTTTAACCAAATTGACAATTCTTTATTGATTATCTGTAAACCTTAATTTTTACAATACATAAAAATTTGTGATTCTATGAATTACGAAATTAGAGTTTTGAGTATCAGAAAAATATCCTTGGACTAGTGAACAATTTTTTCTAGGCAAAGAAATATATTTGATTCAACTTTCTGCTTAAGTCCATAATTTTACTTCGTAATGTGAGATGAGTTTTACCATACTGGCGTGCGTAGCCTGGTCTCGCTGGATCGTCCCTTGTTGACTCGAAGAAAGCTCACTTCCCACTATTTTGGGGGGGAAAACGGCAATAAAGGTAATAGGAAAAACAACAGGCTATACTGCGTATCTAGGTAGGAGGAAGCATGGGGCAAGGGAGGAATGTTCTTATGCGGTGATGCTATTAATTGGGACCTGTGGTGCTTGTTTGATTTGGGCTTTTGAGGTGAAGGTGGTGGCCGGTACGGCCGAAGCAACCCAGCAGTTTTTGGGTGAAAACTCAAGTGTGCGGTATATCCGCTGTGGTGAACAGGTAGCAGGATCCAGGATCCTGACTATGACCTTGGTACTGTGGAGAATTTTGCTGAGCAGCGGTGTCTGCTAACTCGGTAGTCGTTGTAGCAGTTTTCTTGATAGATTGGGGAGTATAGAATGGGCGAGTGGAACCGGCGAGGCAGATTAGGTGGTTGCGTCCCTCGGGCTCGGGTGTCTCGGCGTGGCTGTAATTGTGGCGGCGGAGCACCTTGCGTGGGCACAAGTGCTCTAGCGATGTCCCGTATGCTATCAGAAATAAAATTCTGATGAGCATGGTAAGCCCCCTCGAGCTTCGACGGCGTGAAGAGGCGTGTGTCATTGATATATCTATAATTCTTTCCAGCTTGGCCTTACAGTAATCTAGCGCGTCCGTAGTGCCGGCAGACCCTGGGTAGCGCGCAGTGAAGCCTGGGCGGCCTCCTTCACTTCGTCCAGTGAACGAAGAAGGGCTGCCTCCCAGTCAACTCCCTGAACGCTGTCTGCATATCCTGAAGTGTAGCACTGAAGTTCTGGAGCAGTTCCGTGGCCGTCTCTGTGCTGGCGTGTGTGGCTTGAAGTGCGGTGCTGACGTTTTGGAGAAGCTGTGGCTCTGGATGTTGGTTTAGGACTTTGGCATAAGTGAGGTAATGTGTACGGCGGGTGTGAATGTGACTGCGAGGTTGTTGGTGCGGAAGCTTTGGCTCGTGTTTTTTTGTTTGTAATTTACGTCCTCCAACGTTGTCATATCGGACGATGAATGGAGTGGGTGAAATGATGCTCAAATGAGCCCAGGGTCCATGGAGCTTTTGAGTTACCCGACATTCGTTTTTCAGGATAAGGGAAAAACCCAGAATAACATTATCTAGGTAACCCACCCTGACCGAGATTCGAACTCGGGAGCTCTTGAATGTGAGGCAGACATGCTACCGAGGCTCGTGTGGAAAGTGCGGTTGGTGTGAAAGGTGTGGTTGATAATGTGTCTGGATTCCCCTTGAGTTTCTCGGGCACGCTCCCTGTCCACCTGCCTGGGACCCCTCCCCTTTTATACCAGCCAAAGTGCGCGAGGGTTTCTGGTGACAGCAGGTAAGTTGTATACTTGCAGCGCTACTCAAACAATCCACGGGGACATCCAGCGCCTAAAGCCCAAGCTCCTTTGTCCTTGAGTTGTGGATAACTTACTTATTGGCGCTGTTTGAACCAAGCGCACGACCAACCAAGACAGTTAAGGCCTCACACCAGTCGTTCTGACGATATGATCCGCCGAGTGGAGAACCTTGTTTTGGAGAACATGAAGACATCTTCGATAGTTGTTAAATATCTTAGCCGGGAGCGAAACCTGCGGTGCATTTGACGTCAGGCAAGAGCAGTGTAAAACCAAGTTGCCTATATAAATGGCACTGTGAGTACAGAAACGGAGGGTTAAGTCAGGTGTAGCAAACTCTATGACAACAATGTAGCTGCCACGCACTTAATGGTACTGTTAAATTTATAATGTGACGATTTATTGAAGGACAAATATACACACAAGAAAGACTTTTACAAGAATGGCCGCCAAACCAGATTTCCGAGGCTGTATTCACTTGTCACACGAACATGGTGTAAGTTTGACTCGACATGTGTATGCGAACAATTTCTTTTTTCTGTTATGGAATTAGCTAAGTCCAAACCTGGAAGAACCTTGTCGGATCACAATATAAGATGCAGCCTTCGATTAAAAATTTCCCAGATATTGATAAACTAGTTAAAGAAAGACGAAACAGAAGGTGTCGGAAAATGTCCACGTAATTTTGTTCTGAATGGGTCTCCTCTAAATGCAGAGAAAATTACTTTATATCTTATTTTATTTACTTTATAACATGTCTGACCTTCAGATAAACTACGAATTGAAGTTTTATATATTTTCTCATAGCACAGAGTCAAAATGTTATTGTGTATAAACTGAAACCAATTCTGTAATTATGGCAGTCAGCATTAATATTACAACAGTCAAGGTGTAAGTTGTACATATTATTGTACATATATCCGATACGTTTCCTGTCTTTCCTACGCTTTCGGAACCCCAACACAACAATTTCCTTTCTCTTGGGCAGCAGAAATCAGCGCGGAGACGTCACACGCTAACCTGCCTTCTTTCGGGGGTTTATTTGGCGGTTAGAGCTGACGGAACTGACGTCACATCGCCACTGCCACTGCCTTTATATTATCTATCTGCTTTATTAAATAGGGTAGGTAATGCATTCCACCCAAACGTAGCATATCCATATATCGCCAGAACACTGTCTGATAAGTGTTGTCCTTTCTTAAAGAAAAACAATCATTTTAAATGTGTTCTGACAAGCAATTAACTAATTTTAAAAGCACAGACCATTAGTTTCTATGGTTTTTAACTGTCGTTCAGAGAGGTTCATTATCACGTGACAACAAGTGGGAGTGAAGCGTTTCAGATACTGTTCAAAATTTGTGGAACTTGAATTACGGTATTTATTCACCCCGTTCATTACCCGAATGTATTAAATACGCGGTAATATACGCCATATATTAATGAAAAATTTCGACCTGGGTTTCACTGTTTCGGTCGCTGTAGAAGTTGTACTGCGGCGTCATTTTTTTAAATCCTTGCACAGTTTAAGGACGAACAGAGCAAAATTTGAGAACAGTTGTGACATTTTCTGAACGCCCTGTACTCCGCTACTGTTTTGAAGGGCAGGTTAAGTCTGAAAAATAGTTGTTACTCTCACTGCTATACATTCGTTTAATCCGATTGCCTAGCTCGTGCACTTTAAACTGGAAATGTCAACTTGATTTTGGAATATACGGACGGCATGCTACAATCTAGACCATTTACTGCGTACCTTGCCGGCTGTCTCTGTCTCCCCTAACGGAAATTTATCACCATCTTCCTTGCTTCTCGACAGCCGGTGAATGATTCATGTAAAGCTCATGTTTGCCGCATTGCCACACCAGCTATGTTTCATCTCTTCTGTCCCAGCGTTCTAGAGGGCCACACACTACACCGGTTTCTAAGAGGTATTATCTAATACTTGCTTAAACCTTCGTTAGTCGCGTATATATCGGCACTAGAAAGCCCTACACAACCAAACTCAGGATGGGCAGCGAAGAGTGGCAATTCAACCTAGAAATATGCTTTCTAGGCCTGGAGATGCTGGCACAAAAACCAGATGATCGGCAGACCACCATGGACTTATATAGCCAGTACTTCCGCCTTATACTGAACAGCGATGGACGTTAACAACACAACCAAATTAATGACTTAGAATGCCCGCGGACTCAGACAGCGCAAACATGAACTTCTAGACATCCTGGCCAAATACAGGGTACATATAATTCTCTTACAAGAAACACATTTAAGCCCACGGGACAGATTCAATTTACCAGGATACTACTTATACCGCAATGATCGCGATAGTCGGGGGGGGGGGGAGGAACAGCCATAGCCGTCCACAGAGACATTTCACACCATCAAATACAGCTTCCACCACTCCAGAGACTGGAGGCAAGTGCGATGGCCACATCAATTAATAATAACAACGTAATCATAGTCTCTGCCTACAACCCACCGGGAGACATAATTACCGCAGACCTTAACTCTTTACTTCAGATAAACGACAGGATTATTATTGCAGGCCATCTCAACGCCAAACATCCATTGTGAACTCCAGCAGCGCCAACACTGCTGGAAATACACTCTTGTGACAAGAAAACACATCAGACTACATAATACACGCTCCCACAGAGCCAACATACATACCATTTATCATTAACCCTACACCAGACGTACTCGACATTGTTATTGAGAGAACGACCGGCGCACGAATCTCACTGGCAGTCTATAACGACCAATCTTCCAATCATCTTCCCATAATCTTAAAACTAGAAGGCCCGCTGAAAACTGCACCGACCAGACCTCGGCGCAACTACAATAAAGCAAAATGGGACCTATTCCAAAAAGCGATAGACACCTTGCAACTCATACGCGCCACTGAGCATATAACTAAAGGCTACAACTTCAAAAAGTCAACCGGTGCTGTCCTATTGGACATTGAACGTGACTTTGACCGCGAATGGCACGCAGGCCTACTGCGAAAGATGAAGTACTCGTACAAATTCCTAGATACAATGACTAAATTAATTGCAAACTATTTGCGCAACCGAACTTTCTCCTCGGTAGCAAATAAAGCCATATCCACGCTCCGCCCAATAAAAGCAGGTTTTCCTCAAGGCAGTATATTGGGACCACTATTATTCAATCTATACATTAATGATACATCCAAAAATCCAGCCAGCACATATTTCCTATACGCTGACTATCATGGCTCAATCTGGCATTTTAACATTAATACATAGACGCTTACAAGAGTCACTCAATCGGCTAGAGCCATGGCTCACTAAATGGCGAATCAAATTGAATACTGCAAAAAGCGAAGCCATAATATTCACTAAGCGCAAAAAGCACTATCACCCGAGACACGGTCTTACTCCGCTAACGCTGCTTAACAATGGCATAACATGGAGTACTAAGGTCAAATATCTCGGAATAGTAATGGACCAAGGTCTCACTTGGCGTCCGCATATAGAAGAGGTAAGAAGGAAAGCATACGTGCAATTGGGCAAATTATACCCGCTAATTAATCTTAGCAGCTCGTTAAAGCTCCAAATGGGGTTAACGCTTTACAAAACACTCATTAGACCAATAGTGACTTACGCAGCGCCGGTGTGGGGGTACGCGGCAAAGACACACATCAAACGTATACAAGCTCTTCAAAACAAAATACTAAGAATAATCTGTAAAGTTCCAATTATCACGCCGTCAAAAGAACTACACGAAGACTTACATATACACACAATCGAGCAATTTATCAAAAAATTATCATAAGATATATACAGTAAGCTATCTGCACACCACAACACGTTAATATCTAACCTCGGCCAGTACGAGACAACCATTGACCGACACAAACGACCACTCTCACTTTTTGACAGAAACCTCACAAACCCAGACATAGACAACGAGATTGCTGACTTCCTAAACAATCTGATACGCTGACACTTGACTTCATTACTGTTACAGGAGGGACCCCAGATGACAGCTGCTCTTCAAGACCTTGAGCTACCCAGCCAAGGCGGACCCGAGGGGAAGAGGGCCCCCTCTAGTGACACACTCTCCGCAGCTGCACCGTCTTCGACGAGTATGCTACTGCGCCGAAGTGTGAACACAAGACGACCCAGCGCGAAAATGGACCTGACATGAAATTCGACCTGACAGGGCTTTCATGGAGGGAACCACATACAGCTCAGTTATTACCACGCCCACCACTAACGACTCATTTCCCTGATTGATAGAAGTACGCAAATGTTAGTATACGAACGTAACTTAACTGCACGCATGAACAACTTAACTCCCCCTGGCTGTACTCAGGATTCGCTCATGGCTACATCCAGGGATCCCATCATTTGACGCGCTCGCATGCATTGCATGCCAGCAACATACATTACGGGAATAACCGGGGTGCTAATGCGGGACCCAACTAACACACTAATTAATACACTGATTCTCCCAGCATGTTACAACTCTAACTGCATGAGGGAGGCGATGTACCGCACGGCGCTGCATGCCGGTCGATCGCCACTGGGGGCGGGGGTGTGGGGCCGCCCTTAAAAAGAAGCGTATATATCTGTCTCATACTCATATATTAATTTCACTTCTACTTATAAACGGTACTACTGCCTTCGATCCGTAAACACGATAACGAAATTACAAAGAAATACATACTTTGGCGTCCGCTGAGTCTAAAAGTACTTTTAGAAAACACATTAGTTTTGTGGTTTGTACGCGCGCCTGTGAACAGCACACTTCCTAAAAGAAAGGTTAATTACTAGGAATTTTTCTCGATGCCTGTTTCTCGATACTCGATTATCGATTCACGATTCTCGATACCCTATTCTCGATACTTGATTGTTGACATTCGATACTCGATACCGTCATTTCCTCTTCTAGTTTCAATACAAAATAGAATGTTGGGAGAACTGTAGAATACCAATGAAATCAAATAGCTGCAGATATTTGATGAGATAAAACCTAAGTCCATCAGTGTTCTAATTTATAAACTCTGCATTAGGCATTTAAAACCAGAACAGTTTACTTCTGTCAGGCCCTGTTCCAAAATACTAGCATTTTTACCCTTTTGCATTCAAGTCTACGTCTTTCTCTGTCATAGGAGTCCTGCTGTGCTAAATAGTCATTCAGAGAAAACTGTTGCAGTTGGAATAACAAATAATTAGTGGAATCTTTTTAGTTATGAAATATTTTCATTTCTTTTCCTGTAAAGAGTGTACTAGCAAGATGAGATGACAAATCGTCGTTGAGATATGCTGTGATTTCTTCTTTTGAACTTTTAACCGACAGCTAAACTGACAGTTAACTGACATTGAATTTCTTGGGCTTTGTAATGTTCTACTTGCGGCAGAAACATTTTGATACCTTAAAATCAAATAGCAAATGCAAAATCACCCCCGAAGTATCGAAAATTTATCGAGCGAGTTTTCTCTAGTGTCGTTCGATTTCGATACCTAAGTATCGTGAGCATCGACGTATCGCAAAAATCGAGTACTCATTCTAATAGAATACCTAACTTGGACTTGAAGTAATGCATCCTACATATACGATTTAGGCACACCGCTTATAGACCCACTACTATTCATAGTCTCTCGGGTGTGAATGATGGCAGGGTTATCATGAAGAACACTTCTGTTCTTTGAAAAACTCCTCTTTACTTTCACTGACGTCATGTATACCTTATATGCCCAAGCTCCCTTGGTGAAAATCCTTCTTCATAACAACTGAAGTCAAAACCTTCACCTTCCAAGTATTTCTCAGTTTTACTGATACCCAATGTTTTTTTATAATACTTTTTCATTTTCTCACAAACTTCTTGTCCAATTTTCCCCACACATTCTTGCAAATGTTCCCCACACCTTTAATCTTTTTGAAAACCGCATGTAGCTCCCATTTCCTTTTCCTAGCCAGTTATTGTTTCTGCCAAAAACTTGGCACTGACAAATGCAGAAGTTCCATTAATTTGAGGATCATGCAGCAAATCTTGAGCTACAGCCATAGCTGTAGCATATTCATACTCTGTGTTAGCGTAGGTTGACTTATTTGCGGTTCCCGATTTCACCATGTAATTCAGAGCATCTGTCACGAAAAGTACAATATTTTCATGTTTCATGTCCTGTGGCCACAAACGGAATATGTTTTAATAAAACAACTGAAGAAAATGCAACAAAAGCTACATTATTGTCTACAAGTGACTAAAATACACTAAAACTCCAAAAATTCAAAATAGGAGTAGGAAGTAGTGCTTAATTTTTTAAGAGAAATGAATGATGTGATTTTTGGGTTCGTGAAATCAAAGGTCCATGTTACAAACACCAAAAATTGCACTCTATGTTCGTAGAAATACGCTGCGTATACATACACAATACAACATACAAGTTCAACAAACACAGCTGCTTACCCGCACTCTTCAATTACCGACTGACTCCTCTTTGGCGGGCGGGCTGCCATTTTATAGTTTACTAATACTCCAGAAATATCTCAAACACTCGAGACCTGGTTAGAACAAAGGTGAACTCTCGAGAAATCCGTCTCCTCCCCCCGCCGTTTCGGCGAACTTTTATCCACACACGGTACTGCACATCCCCTTAAATGCCTTGCCTGGCGACAATATTGCATTCTGGATTGTCTCTGATGAAGCAGAAGAAAGATGATTATTTCATCAAGTTCCAGACCCTAGTGATTCGAAAGAGGATATTGTTTTATAAATTTTACATTAGAGTACAAGGGTAAGTTGGATAGACATTAATTAAATTTCGAATTCTTAACCTGAAAAAAATAAAAACAAAAGGTTCATGAAGAATGAAAATTTGCATAAAAGTAAAGGAAGAAGATATCAAATAATTACGGGGGAAATGCAGGAATTGTAATCAGCAGGTGAAGGATAGAAAGATTGGTAAGGAAATAATAAACATGGGCGTATGGGCAGTGAAAAATAAAGGAATATAGAGTGCATTGAAGGAAGGAACAGTAGGCAAGATGGGATGGTTATAGCGATTTACTTTGTTCTCAGTTTCCTGGACCATATAAGTAAACTCAGGCGTATTCCGAGCATATAATTCATTTATGAACATGGGCCATGTACAGTAATGGCGGGGAGAAGCACGATGTCGCGATACATGGTAACGTCAAGTTCAGAGTTCCTAATCATGCTTATAATTCATGTCAGGTGTTGTCCGTATGAAGAAATAAAAAGTATTATTCGAGACATGTTCTTTAAGTTAGTACCGTTTTGGAATTAAAAAAAAGACGTGCATAGATATCGCAATAATTTTATTTTTAATGAGCGCCTGTACCTTAATCTACTTTTCTACATAATTTCCGTGAATAATGAGACACTTGTCATAACGTGGCACCAGTTTTTGAATACCCTCCTCATAAAATTCTGCCGCCTGACGTGTTAACCACTGTATCACAACTGTTTTGACTTAGTTATCGTCTTGAAGACGCTTACCGCCCAGATGTTCCTTCAAGTGCAGGAACAAATGGTAGTCGCTGGGCGCCAGATCAGGGCTGTATAGAGGATGATCTACAGTTTCCTATTGAAAAGATGTGATGAGATCTTTGGTTCCATTTGTCACATGTGGACGGGCATTGTCATGCAGCAAAACGATACCCTTACTCAACTTGCCGCGTCTTTTGTTCTGGATTTCACGGCGCAGATTGTTCAATGTCTCACAATAAGACGCTGCATTGATTGTCTCATTACGAGGCAGAAACTCCACTAGAAATACTCCTTTTCTGTCCCAAAAAAAAAAAACTGTACACATTATTTTCCGGGCAGAAATTGTTTGCTTAAACTTCACTTTTGTGGGTGACGATGAATGTCGCCATTCCATGGATTGTTGTGTAGATTCTGGTGTGACGTAGGCCACGCATGTTTCATCACCAGTAATAATTTCGTCTAAAAAACCTTCACCTTCATTGTGGTACCGCTCAGGGAAAGTCAATGCACTGGCTAAACGTTGAGTTTCGTGCAAATCCGTTAACATTTTCGGAACCCAACGTGAACACAATTTCCGGTACTTCAAGTTATCGGTCACAATGCGATACAAAGCACTACGAGAATATTGAGGAACATAGTCACACAATGATGAAATTGTAAAGCGTCTGTTTTCTCTCAGCTTTTCGTCCACATTCTGCACCAAATCTTTAGTAACGACCGAAGGACGCCCACTTCGTTCTGCATCATGCACATTTGTGTGGCTATCTTTAAATGCTCTTAGCCATTTCCTTACCATTCCATCACTCATAATGTTTTGTCCCTAAACTTCACAGATCTCAATCGGTTTTACGCCTTTAGCACTAAGAAATCGTATAACAGCCCGTACTTCACATTCGGCGGGACTCACGATTGTCGGAGGCATCTTAAACACTCAGTAACCAACGTATTCAATGAAGAATCAGACTGTAATGTCGTCAGTGCGTAGACAAGAGATGTAGGTAACCAGCGCGCATGCGCGGGACGCCTACTGTAGCGCTGCGGTGGCGGAATCACAAAACGGTACTGACTTAAAAAACATGCCTCGTACTATTTTTGAAATGCTTTTCTCGCTCCAACCTAATTCTCTGGTTGGGTGTACCGTCCCGATAAATGAAGTCCCCAGAAATTTGGTCAATTGGATGCTAAAGCCACGAGTCGCAAAATAAGTTTTAGTTTGTCTATAATCTTCACAAAAGTTAAATGCATATGGAGGCCAGTCGTACTGCAGACTCCAGGGACAACTATTTTTCAGTCTGACTCTACGTTTCCATACTTTAGCCTACACACGGCCAGTGTGAAAGAACAATTAATTTCCATTAATTAACCTAATAGTGGTTAACTATAAAGCCCGGTCCTTAAAGTACTTACAACATAGTAAGTCGCCATGTGTCTCATGTGTTTTTGAGAACTCCTAAGTGTTTTACCCGGAAAAATACGATTCAGCTGGAGAATTTATTGCCATATCGGCCCGTTGGCCATAGCAGCTTAATGGTTAGAGCGGCTGGACGGAGACCAGAAGATCCGTCGTTCAAATCCCGGCTATTGTATTGAATTTTTCAGTCTGACTCCACGTTGCCACAATTTAGCCTACACAAGACCAGCGTGAAAGAACAATTAATTCCCTTTGAGTAAGGACTTTAAGCAGACGTTTGATCGGGTTGAAGTTCCTGCTTCAGCTCCATATGCTCAAATAATTGACTAACAGCCAAGTTATCTCGTATTGCTTACTCCAACTGCCACCTATTCAGAGGCTGAGGAAAGTGAAGGCTGAGCAGAATCAAAACTCACACTTTACGACGGTGCCGGTCACTTTTCCATTAATTTCGTCGTCGTGAAGAGGCACCTACCTAATATTTGATCTGCTGGTCTGATTGTCTGCTATGTGCAAGACTTTTTCAGCAGACGCGAGCTGTCAGACCTGCAGGCTAAGCGTCCAGCTGCATCTATTAAATGTGTATGCTGTCACCATTGGAGAAGATGGGGTGCGCTTCCAATATATAGTGCACAAGGGAATCCTTTCGACAGTTCGCAGATTCAATAGCTCCATCAATCTCAGGTGTGCTTGTATTTAACGCCGCTGAAGGCTACTCAAGTACGCGGCAGGCTTTCATCAGATTTATGGATTCGATTAAGAGGACCGCCGGCCAATTAAATGTTCGTGTTACAGAAAACCCCACTCAGTTTTTGTGAAGGGCCTTAGAGGTTTATTAGCGAGACTTGCACATCGATGGGAGACGGACTGTGTTCTATAGTACCGTATTTACATTAGGAGAGTGTGCCCTTCCTCTTGTAGCTCTGCCAAAGTGTATGCTGCCATGACGTATTCATAGGAAATAGTCCACTTATGATACTACGATTATAGGTGATTCAACTAAACAAGTGAATGATAACACTTTACTATGACTTAAGAACTAGTTTAAGAAGTCAAAAAGTAGATCCGATATAAATATTAAGCATTATATAGTTTGATGTAGAAAACTATTTCAATAAACTTTCATAGCTCACCTCTGTAGCGTATGGGTAGCGTGTCTACTTAACCAACAAGAGTTCTCGGGTTCAAATCTAGGTCAGAGTGAGGTACCAATCTAAGATGTTTACGGAGTTGTCCCTTATCAGGAGAGATGGACTGCGTAACTTAATGCTCTATGAGCACTGGGCTCTCTTCAACATAATTTTACCATTTAAGTTAACTGAGGGAAATTAATGGTTAGTTCGCACTAGCCGTGTAAAGGCCAAGGTTTTGGATAGAGTCAAACTGAAAAATTCAATGCCATGACCGGGATTTCAAACACAGATGTCCTGCTCTTCGTCCAGTCGCTCTTAACCATTGAGCTACCATGGCCAACGTGCTGACCTGAAGCCTGGGATTCAAGTACATACAATAGTAAGTCGCCACAAGCAGTGTATCTCGAATACGAGAGCCCTAGTGGTTTACCGGGAAAATATATGAGTCAATTGGACATTTTAATATCAGAACGGCACTTTGGGTAACAGAGACTGGACGGAAACCGAGATCAGTGGTTCAAATCCCGGCCATGGCATTGCAGTTTTCAGTTTGGCTCTATCCAAAATAATGTTACCAATTTCATTAATCATCCTATATTATTTGACGCTGAGAACACAGTTGCAAACATCGCAACCAAAATTGGCAATTCCTTGGGATCTGTGCACGCATTCCTGCATGAAGATCTGAAAATGCTAATTTGGCAATCATCAAAAACGTTTTCCACTCTCTGGATCAAGTCGTCAGACCGCTTGGTGCGAGGCCATGACTGTCTTGGTTTGTTGTCACACGATGTTCTGTTTTTATTGAACTGTCGCACCCAGGAACGTACATTAGACACATCCATGTTACCATCACCACATGCCTCACTAAACTGTCTTGGTTTGTTGTCACACGATGTTCTGTTTTTATTGAACTGTCACACCCAGGAACGTACATTAGACACATCCATGTTACCATCACCACATGCCTCACTAAACTGTCTTGGTTTGTTGTCACACGATGTTCTGTCTTTATTGAACTGTCACACCCAGGAACTTACATTAGACACATCCACGATACTATCACTAATTTCTATCTGGTCCCAGTCCTGAAAAAAGGTGTTGCGATTATTCGAGTGCTGTTCAATAAAGAATGATCACAACTTTTTTTGACAGCGTACCTTTATTCATCCTCATAATTTTGATGCTTCTTCTCTAAACAGTCACCCCTGAATGCGATTTACTTGTCCCAGCGTTTCTGTCAGCCTTCAAAGATATGCTAGAAACCATTTTTAGAGACCCTTCAAAATCGCCTCCGCAGTCTTCACCACTGTTTCTGATGATGGATAATGCCTCCCAGGAAGGAGCTTCTTCAAGCAAGGGAATAGGAAAAAGTCACATGGAGCTAAATCCGGACTATAGGGAGGGTGAGGAAAGCACTCCACGTTGATTTTTGCAAGATATTCAACAAGAACTTTGGCAATATGCGGCCGCCCATTATCGTGGTGCAGCATCCAGCCTGCTTCACGAGAATGTGGTCTTTTGCGCCTGATATGGACTTGCAGTGTTTTCAGGACATCCCTGTAGTATTGTCCAGTTGCTGATGTGTGTGCAGGTACAACATTCGGATAAACCATTCAATGAATATCATAGAATGAGGTGACCATAACTATCTCACTTTTCCACTTTTGCTCTTTGGGAGTTGGTCATGAAGGACACTTCCACATTGAGCTTTGCTATTTGCTCCCAGGATCAAAATGATGTAGCCCAGTTTCATCAGCAGTGATGACGTTTGTAAGAAACCCCGGGTCATCCTCTAACATCAACTTTAACTGCATGCAGAACTCCATGCGCATGTCCTTTTGTTCGGGAATCAACAGTCTTGGAACCCTTCGCGCACAAACGCGTCTCATGTGTAATGTTTCTCTCACCAACGTGTGGGTGGCACCCAATGAAATGTTCAGTATTCCAGAAAGTGATCTTAAGGTAATTCGTCGATCCTCTCTCAGAATGGCAGCAGCAGCAGTGTTGATGTTTTCTTCCGTATGAGCAGTAACTGGAGCACCGGAACCACCTTCCTTTGAAATTGACTGTGTCTCCTTTTTAAACATTATAAACCTACTTCGAGCTGTTCTGTAGAGAAGAACAGACGCCATAGGCCTCCTGTAATATTCTACAGGCCTCAACTGAAGATTTTTTGAGACGAAAGAAGAATTTCCTCGCGTGTTACCTCCACTGCAGCGGTTGGCGATACTGGACATGCCTGAACTTGCCTGGTTCTCATAGGAGGGAACCAAGAGTACCGGCAGTGAAACTACTACGGCATGTTTGTTTCACATTAAGCTAACAGAATATAATAAGATTGAATTTTAGTGTGAAAATTTATGACCGTAAATATTATGATCATCCTTTATTGAACAGACCTCGTAACTTGAAGGCACCTGGTATGGTTCCACTTAAAGCAGATTCAAGTTTCTTGTTTTCCTGTATCTTGGCTACTAAGTAGTAACCCTAGGCGCTTAAGCGAGTTTAAATGGATAATAGAGAATGTTAGAGAAAATTCTAGAGAGAGAGTAAGAATGACACACAAATGAAAATTAAAGGAAATAAACAACAATACTTACTTAGTGTAGTGAGCCTCTCGTGTAGGATTTGGACCAATCAGGACTTACATTTGGGGTTAATCTGTATCGAGGATAACACAAACCCTGGATCAGAGAGGCAAAAAGTTTTGTATGAGAGTGAAGAAACACGACGAAATGCCTGATGGTAAGGTCATGATGGAGTAAATTTTAGAATGAGTGGTAGGGAAAATTAGAGAATCCGTAAGGAAACTCGTTTAGACGGCGATTTGTTCGCCACAATTCTCATATACGACCTTCTATAATGGCACTCGTCTCAACAGTAAAAGCAGTAACTTTGTAAAATTAAGTAGAAGGAAAAAAACAAACTAGGAGAGCTATTGGGAAGTTTTAAAAATGAGAAATTACTAATGTTCTATAGACCAATCAACAACAATTATTGAAGTGTTGGGTAACCATAGTAACAGGTAGGAGAAATAAGCACTTCCATGGATGGTAACCGGAAAAGTTTCCTTGCGAGGGCCAGCAGCCAGTGAAAAATCAATTTATGAACTGTATTATCCGATAGAATGTAAAGAATTAACGCTATGGAGGCAAAAACTGTGGGAGAAAAGATGGAGGAAATTGGATGGTGAGGTTGCAACCACAAAAATGTTAACAGGGAAAGAAGAAAGTAGACATGAAAGATTGCCTATGGGAAAGAAAGTAAACTGTACAGGAAAATAAGGTATATAAGGAAAGGGGAAAGACAAACGAGAGCAACAATCTCATTTATTGTTTCAAAATACTTTATTTTCATTAAAAATGTTAGTCATTGCTAACCTACATTCAACTTCTCTTTTATTAAAATGTACGAGGGCTGTTTACTAAATAATGATCATAATTTTTACGGTCATAATTTTTCGCACTAAAATCCAAACTTATTATATTCTGTTAGCTTAATCTGCAGCAAATACGCCGTAGTAGTTTCATTGTTGGTACTCCTGGTTCCCGCCTGTGAGAACCAGGCAAGTTCAGACATGTTCAGTATCTCCTACAGCTATAATGGAGTAACGCGCAGTTAAAGTTGATGTTAGAGGAAGATCCGGAGTTTCCTTAAAACGTAATCACTGCTGATGAAACTTGGCTACATCATTTTGATCCTGAGAGAAAACAACAAAGCGCAGTGTGAAAATCTCCTACATCATCAACCCCCAAAAAAGCAAAAGTAGTTGCTTCTCCTGGGAAAGTTATGGCCACCTCATTCTTTGATATTCACGGAATGGTTTATCAGCATATTGTACTTGCACACACATCGGTAGCTAGATAATACTACAGGGATTGCAAGTCATCATCGGACGCAAAACGCTGGGACAGGTACATCGCATTCAGGGGAGACTATTTTGAGAAGGACCATCAAAATTATGAGGATACGTGAAGGTACGTTGTCAAAAATTGTGATCATTCTTTATTGAACAGCTCTCGTGAACAGCCTGAGTGATGTTTCTTTATGCCTGTATTACACAAAGCAATTGGCGCTGCATATGATTTCTCTGACGTACACACAAATTACCAAGGGAATAAAATCCTACCATGCAATGCCGAGACCCCCTCCGACGTGCAAAAGGGCAACCAGATTATAGATGGCGTAAAGTGATAATGGAGATGAAATGAAGGGAGAATGTGTTCGCATTCGCAGGTCGAACTGGCAAAACCTCCAAATGAGCCATGAGTCAGGTAGGCCGGATACGGGAATCGAACCAGATCTTCCGAATGCTAATCACCAGAGTAGGACTTTTAGGACCTCGCGGGAGAACACAAGTGCTACGCGACGTTATACAACTGTCAACGTCATGCGTCAAAACGCTCAGGGCCGTACAAACACTGCACGTCCTCCCGTTAGTGGCAGAGTGGCGGTGTTTGTAGACTGATTTGTTCGCTGACAGTGAAGAACACAAATGTCAGAAGCACGTAAAGGCACAATGGACAAAGAGTTAGCAAGAGGTGATAGTTTCAAACAGAAGGGAGAAAATATCCAATGCAAGGTATACTGTGTAGAAATTAAGGGCCCTGAACCCATATGGCCGAGACAGCATTGTAACACATAAAGCAAGGAGTTTAGCAAGAGTTGACGTCGAGGAACATTGAGGACCAAGTGTGTCTGCACCGTCTCAGTCCGAATTTTTGCATGACTTGTGTAAGATCGAGTAGCCGAAGAAATTCGCAGAAGTTACACTGATGTAGGCAGTTTCATTGCAAACGTAAAACAGATATTTCTGAAAGCTCCAAGCAGAAAACGTAAATGTATAGAACAGTAAAACTAATTTGCAAGCGCACAAGGAAAGAGCGCTTACAAGGCAATGTGATCTGCAGTCTTTTATATCAGCACCCGTTACATCATCTGATGTCTAGAGAAGTTTTTCAAATTACAAATATTGCTTGAGTGAGAAGAAGGAGATTCACCTTCGAAAAGTATAAAACAAACGTGGGTGGGCCCAAAAGAAACCGGAGGTCGCTGCCACTTGTAGACCCAGTTGTCACGCTAGATGTTGTTAGTAGAGACCTTCATGAAACAGCAGTGCAGACGGCGTCAGTGTAGAGCTGAACGTGCAAGTGTGGTATTGTGTTTCTCTGACTATTGGCGGGTTACTTCTGCGAAGTCGTTATGACAACTTTAAAAGAACATAGAGTGTGTGAAATTTTGTTTCCTGCTTAAAACAACTGCAACGGAGACACCACAAAATGCTTCAGGAAGCTTTCCAGGAGAACGCTATGAACCGCATACACGTGGTGAGATTTGTGTTGCAGACCAAGCTCATTCTGGACGTCCTTCAATATCGCGAAATGAAGAGAACATTGAAAAGGTCTGCCAAAAGATCAACGAGGATCGTCGCCAAACGATCGATCAAATTTCAGCAGTGACAGCAATCAGTTGGAGCTCGTGCCAGAGGATTTTGAGGAAGGATTTGTACATGAGATGTGTTGCTGCTAAATTTGTTCCGTGCCTCCTCACACAGGAGCACAAAACAATCCGCATGAATGTGTGTCAGGACTTGAAAACAGAGATTGCACGTGATCCAAACTTCTTGAACAAGGTCATTACAGGGGATGAGAGTTGGTGTTACGGGTATGACCCAGAAACCAAGCAAGCGTCAAGCCAGTGGAGGACTCCCAACTCTTCCAAACCAAAAAATAGCAAGGTAAGTGAGGTCAAATGTGAAGACGATGACCATTGTCTGTTTTGATGTTCGTGGAATTGTATATGGGGAGTTCGTACCCCCTGGCCAGACGGTTAACCAGAACTTTTACTTGTATATTTTAAGGCGTCTGCGAAAGGATGTGAGGAGGAAACGCCCGGAACTTTGGCGATCAGGTGACTGGTTTCTGCATCACGACAACGCTGCGGCACACACGGCCTTACGAGTGACGCACTGTTTGGCATCTCAGAGGTGGTCTGTCGTTGCCCACGCTCCGTATTTGCCGTAACTAGCTCCGTGCAACTTTTTCCTATTTCCACGAATGAAAACGCTAAAAGAGGAGTGTTATGAGGATGTGGAGATGTTGTAAAACAGCTTCGCAGAGGGCATTGGACAATGTCAAACTTGAAGAGTTCCAAACATGCTTCCAACAGTGGCAAAAGAGACTTGACAAGTGCAACGCATGTAATGGAGAGTATTTTGAAGGTGACTGAAGTAATTTGGTAAAAAGGTTCATCAATAATGGTTTTATTATAATAATCCGGTTTTTTTGGTTCCCCCTCGTATGTTGTTATACACTGTAATAAGTTCAACAATTGAATAATAGGTATTTATTTTGTGTTGCAAAAGTAATTTATTTTACTTTATTATTAAAAATGTGTTTTTCTATACATCTGCTTCAACTAAATGATTATGAAAATGGTGACATTGTATATATTGTTTCATTAAAACATTTTGTTAGCACATTTGTATACCCCTAAGGCGACCGACTTTGTTTACTACTGGAGTTAAACCAGACCCCTCTTCCTATACTCATAGCATTCGCAAGTACAAGTGGAGTCCTAAACGTCCTAAGTCTACTGATCAAAAACAAACTCGCTTCATGTCAGGTGACTATGAATGTGAATGAAGTAAAAGTCTGAAGCTGGAAACCTCAATCTCCAACAACAGCATCGCTGGGAACAAGTTTTTATTTAGATCTAGCCGGAGTTAGAAAGTTAACAAAAACACCACGTGAATGCCATTCACTGATGTAAACGCCATTAACCAAGAGAAGAATCTTCCCAAAACCACATAATTCAATTGCGCTGTACAGAGCTGCTAACTAGGGTCTGCGATCACGTTAACTCTAACTGCACTATTGGAAATGCTCTCGACTTGTAATCCCATTTTGATGACCAAATTACTTCCCTGGAATCACGGATCGTTAGTAATCTGCGATTAGTTTACAAAGTATATGTCAATTAATGGACTTCCTATACGTAAGCTACATTCACTTATTAGAAGTGCGGAATTAGCTGAAATGATTACATTCTGACCTTATTCAGGGAACCTTCTAAAAATAGGTATCATCCTAAACATTAAGAATTCGAGAAACATAACTAGAGACAAAAGATTTTGTTTTTAACGATATTTTCGCAAATTTTCGAGGGTTTTTCTTCTTTTAGGGAATAATACTTTTAGCGATAAATAAGACAATTTCTACTATTTTAGCCTGCATAGAAAATTTCCATTTATTTCAAATTACATAAATGTAACTTTAATTTAACAGTCATGTCTTCAGAGCACGAAGCATAAGTCACGAAAAACAAGTTTACAAATATAACGAAAGCAAGATAAAGTATAACACTTAACAAAGTCAATACAGTGACATCATGACGCGTACTGAAATAACAGCTAAGCGGTGCAACAATAAACTGACACCACAGCAACCGACTGTTCCATGTTAATGAGAACTGTTTGTCGTATGTTAACCGGAAATATGTTAACTGGAAATTTTATTTATTGGATACCACAACGTACACCGAAAAACTCCTATTATGTTGACTAAAGGTACTTAGAAGGCACTGAACTACTCTCAGACATTACATTAACATGAAAATATTGTCCCTCAGGGCTTGAGAATGTGTTCCGAAATACCCGAAAGTTAAAAAACGAATACAAACAATACCTCACTGAAATCCACCCAGGTTTAGAAGCTAAACTGATCCGATTGCCTGTACTGACACGTCCGTCTAGCTGGCTTAATTCAGTAGTTTATATCACTAGCTATTGTGTTACAATTGTCGATTTCTTTTCTAAAGAAGAAAAGATTTAAGTTCCTGATCCAAATTTGTTAAATGATAATTTTTGCGATACCAAGTGCTGCAATATTGTAAAGGTACAGCAGCAACAATACATGTTTCTGAAAATTGCAGATTGATAACAAATCAAATATTAAAATTTCAATAAAAAAACTGTGGCTCATCTTGTCTTATCCCTTATTCACTCGTTGAGAACCAAATGTAAAATATTAGAGAATGGTCACTTTGGAAACAGAGTGAGTACACTTGTAGATCATATCATGGATCCCAGTGTTAGAGAAGCAGTAGAAGAGAATCTAAAGGTTTGTTACCTTATGACTTTGTCTAAATTAAACACCATTATGTAAAAGAAACTGATGAAGTAATAACCAGAAAAGCGATATCATTTGTTTGAACCTTCTAGGCTAGTTACTAAATCAACTATATGTGATTTTAATCATGTAATGGCAGGTTTAAACAACTAAATGCAGTACAAAACCAGTAGTATTACCTGCGATTCTGATTTGCTTCTTTGTGACATTGTAGAAAAACAAAGCCATGATGATAACGATAACGGATCAGATGTAGTAACAGCATTCTTGGCATTGAAGGCAAAGGCTGACTGTTACCGCAATTTCTGTAAAACGTTCCTTCAATGTCTTTGATTGCCGATGTCAAACGCTGACAGTGATTTTTCTCTACATATAACTTAGTTGTGACAGACAAAAGAACAAGTATGAAAAGCGATAATATCACAACCTCTTGTATGCTGCAGTTTGACGAAGCCTGGTGTGTGATATTTGATCTTATTCATGTTATCTACTATCTGCTGAATTCAAATAAAATATTTTAATTTAGAAAAAAGAGTTTTTAACAAATGTGCTACACTAGTTTCCTGTTACTTTTCATTTGAGCCATGTAACTACTCATCAGTTCTTCCCCAAACATTTGAGCGAAATTAATAGGAATGTATAGTAAAAAACACAGAACACCACCAAATAAAATTATTAATTCGAATTTTATAAATAATTGGTACCAAAAACCTGGACTCTCTTTATAATGAACTGGTTCTACTCACATGACTTTCTAGAGAAGCAATTTTATTAAATATTACATTTACATACAACAGGACTACCAAATTCAGTGTACAGTTTGTTGCAAGTAGTGAAGAGGTTGTCTTTCATCGACCGTCTTTTTAATTTTTATACCGACGAAGTAGTAAGAATTTGATCATATAAAGTTAATGAAGCTATCAATGTTTCAGGAGCTAAACTGAAAATTATGTCATATGCAGATGGCCAAGTATGAATGGCTTTATATGAAGATTCCCTATGAAACGGCACTCTCTTCTCCGAATTAATTAATCAAGTGTTGTAAGTAAATGAAAACATTTGTAAACTTCATGTAAAAGTATAAACAATATTTTATATGGAAAGATAGAATCATACTGAAAAATTAAATGCCATAGCCGGGATATGAACTGCGTATCCTCTGGTTGCTTTCCAGCCGCTATACCCCTTGATCTACTATGGCCAACGTGCCAACATGACATTAAATTCTCCAACTGACTCGTGATTTTCCCGGTAAACCACTAGGAGTTCTCATAAACACACGAGACGACTACCTTAATGACGACTTACTATGCTGTAAGTACGTTAAGGCGCGGGCTTTATAGTTCGGACCACTATTAGGTACAATTAATGTTAATTAACTGATCTTTCACACTAGCCTTGTGTAGGACGCACTATGAAAGGGTAGAGGCAGACTGAAAAATACAACGCCATAGCCGGGAATTTTTCAGTCTGGCTCTACCATTTCATAGTGCGTCCTATACACGGCTAGAGTGAAAGAACAATTAATTTCCAATATTTTACATGTTCTCATATTTAAAAGGTACATCTACTTGTAAAAAAAATCTTGTATGTATTGTCACACAACTTGCTAGCAGACCTTCGGCTAGAAAGAAATCGTACTGTCCGCTAACAAATGGCAAGCAGAGCCATATGCATTCTTTCAGCCAAACAATTTTACGCCCCACGAAAATATATGTATATAAAAATGATAGAGGCAGTTGTACCACGACCAATAGGATAAGAGTTACGTTACTTTTCAAATATAAGCTGCAGGAGGGGAAAAAGAGAATCTGGGAAAGAGACGTAGCGGCTATCAATAATTGGCCCGGGATTGCCAAGGTAAATGGTCGTGCGATATAAATGGGGAAGAAGTCGCATCTATCAAAGGGTCGGCCAAAAGTAATTGCGCCATACTGACGCTTTTCCATTCGAGGAAGAGGAGCCACGTCAATCAAGCAGTTGATAAGAAGTGATTACGCGAAATCATAAGCACTCGTTGTCGCCTACTCGTAATTGAAAGTACGCGTGCCAGAGTGAGGAGTTTGCGCGTGTAAAATTTAACGGGTGCACAAAATACACTATATGAGAGCTGTTCAATAAAGAATGAGCACACATTTTTTGACTACGAACCTTTACTCATCCTAATAATTTTGATGTTCCTTCTCAAAATAGTCTCCCCTGAATGAGATGCGCTTATCCCAGCGTTTCTGCCAGTCTTCAAAGGCATGCTGGAAACCATTTTTGAGAGATCCTTCAAAATCACCTCCGAAGCCTTCACTACTGCTTCTGATGATGGATAATACCTCCCACGAAAACGTTTCTTCAGGTTAGGGAATAGAAAAAGATCACATGTGGCTAAATCTGGATTATAGGATAGGTGAGGGAAGAACTTTACGCTGATTTTTGCAAGATATTCAGCAACAGCATTGGCAATATGCGGCCACGTGTTATCGTGGAGCAGCATCCAGCCTGCTCCACAGAAATGTAGTCTTTGGCGCCTGATATGGACTTGCAAAGTATTCAGGACATCCCTTTAGTATGGTCCAGTTACTGATGTGTGTGCAGGTACAACATACTGATAAACAATTAAAGAATGAGATGACCATAAATTTCCTTGCAGAAGCAACGACTATTGCTTTTTTGGGTTTTGGTGATGAAGGATATTTCCACACAGAGCTTTGCTGTTTGCTCTCAGGATAAAAATGATGTAGCCAAGTTTCATCAGCAGTGATTACGTTTGAAAGAAGCTCCGGATCTTCCTCTAACATCAACTTTAACTGCATGTTACGTCCATTGCAGCTATAGGCGATACTGAACATGTCTGAGCTTGCCTGGTTCTCACAGACGGGTACCAAGATTAACAACAATGAAACTACTACGGCGTGTTTGTTTCACATTAAGCTAACAGAATATAATAAGATTGAATTTTAGCACAAAAAGTTATGACCGTAAAAAAATTATGATCATTCTTTATTGAACAGCCCTCTTATTGAATCGCGCGGGCTATTACGAAAAATAAGCTTTGGTTAAGTGCGGATGAAAATCGCGAAGTGTCGTAGTAAATTCTAATGAAATCAAGCTATACAAAGGGAGAACGCATTTGAAGATGCAAGGTCCTCCCAAAGTTCGTCAATCGCAATTGTAATAAAAGTGATTGCCATTAGTGAACAAAACTGTGTTTCCTTCCAAGCTTAACCGATCTACCAACATAACACTTAATCCAAGAGATCCTTGCTAGAAACCCCAAATCATACATTTATCAGATTTAGGATAACTTCGATAGCAACCGTGAGCATCATTGTTCTTGACCATCATCGTAGAGGATGACGGAGGCGCCTACCAACATCAGATTGTATGAAAGATTCCTGGAGAGCGCAGGGTACAGAAGGGGGCGACACCCTCAGCGCCAACGTGTTGATGACGTAAGCGATTAATCAAGCAGTATCGCGAACCATCGTCACCCAAGAGAAAAACGAACATACAGAAAATGCTACCCTGCTTAAATAAAATTGCTATTGAATAGCGAATGAAAATACCAGCAAATAAATCTAAAACTACGGCTTTTAGGGGAATCAACCCAGTTAGATCAATTTCCTTAATTCCTCACCTATGGAGTTCAGATACTTTGGGTCCATATATAGGTGTTTCACTTTGTGAGAGACATTAAGGACTTCGCACGCCCATGCAGCGTGACGGTCTGTGGCCAATAATCTCCTGTGGTTCCTTCACTCCATTCACAAGCCATCTACGTAGTTCACAGTTCGCAAGTTGTGCCCCGTAACTGCACAAGTATCGTATGTACAGAGTGCAAAGCAGACGTACACAAAACCGCGTGCTTTGTTTGGGTTAGAACTCTCGCAAGAAGACTAATTTCCCCCTCTGAACAGAAGGAAGTACATGGCGTGAGCAGCAATTAATTTCCATAACTGGCGTGTTGTATGTTATCTTTATTTAAAATAAGTATATACGAGGGTGGATCAAAAAGTAATGCCTTCTTTCTCTCTTTTAATTGCCAAGAAAGTTCAATTCACTTTACATAGCTTGAAAGCTACAACACTGACGATTAGTTTGTCACTATTCAATATAATCTCCGTCCTTTTCCACAGTTTTGGTCCACCTTCTAACCAGGGCATTTATTCCAGTGTGGTAAAACACACGGTGTTGCTTCCAAAGCCATTGACGCACGGACGTTTTCACAGCCTCCTCTTCTTCAAAATGAATCCCACGATGAGCTTCCTTTAGTGGCCAAAACAGATGGAAGTTTGGTGGTGCCAGGTCAGTGAGGTAAGACTTGCCATCCCAATTTCTCAATTTCTGCAGTGGTGTAACGGCTGGTATGTGGTCTTGTATTGTCATGCCAAAGGAGAACATCCGCCATAATTTTCGTTGGACGAACTAGACGAAGACGTGCTTTCAGCATTTTGAGAGTTCTAACGAATTGGACAGAATTTATTGTGCATCCTTGCTCCAAAACTCAATCATAAGCACTCCCTCTGCATCCCGAAACACTGTCGCCATAACTTTCCCTTCCGACCGCTGAGTTTTGAATTTTTTTCCTTGGTGACGTTGTGTGATGACATTTAATTGACTGCCTCTTTGATTCAGGTTTAAAATATGAAACCACGTTTTGTCTCCAGTAACAATTTTTTCCAGAAACTTCTCTCCCTCCAAATAGGAGTGCTGCTAGTGTTCGGAGGCTATTGTTTTCTTGTTTCTTTGCTTTGGGCGGTTAAAATTATTGGTACCCAACGTGAACAAACTTTTGAGTAACCAAGCTGTTGAATAACCGTCATCACACTCTCTTTACTGAGAGAGGTAATGCGACACAATTCACCGGTTGTTACCCGGCGATCACTACGAATGATGTCATCGACTCGCTCAATGTTGCATGGAGTTACTGCCGCTTCGCTTTTCATCTGCCAATGGTTTTTGCCCTTCAGATTCGTTACAACGACGAACCCATCGTGTAACTGTGCTGACATCCACCGTTGCATCACCATGCACATTTTTTAGCCTTTCGTGAATGCGAATTGGCGTTTTACCTTCCGCAGTCAAAAATTCAATCACAGAACGCTGTCTAATGCGAATGTCGATGTCAGCCATTTTGCAAGAGGATGCACTGCTGCCACCTGTTGCCTTAGGAAGTTACTACTGCAGGGGATTGGAGAAGAAGGTTTGAGGAATTACGCCAGTTTTAAAGTTTTCACATAACTTACACATTTAAGAAAAAAATCATTACTCTTTGACCCATCCATGTACTTAAAGCTTTTTATAATGTCACCAAACAGTTATTACTTTACAATCTGTGGAACTGGAAGAAGTGCATCACTGACGTTTCCTGAATTGTGATTAATCTGTACAAAAAGACCACTGGCACGATATAAACTTGGTTTAAATGTGTCAGAATGTTAGAATACAGAATTGGTTTCCAGATATTATATTGCCAATACTAATGAAGCACAAAATCATTTTAGCTTAATAATTATAAAACTAAATGGTAATTGAAGTAATTACGATGATGTCTTTTGCTACTTGTCACAGTATTCAATCATAATATAAATGATTTCTCACGCCAGCCGATGTATGACACTTGCTGCTTTTGTTGTTGCATTTGAACAGCCATGTATTTGTGATACGCCATCTGGGTTCTTCAACTATTAATAGGTTTCCTCATAAGTATAGTCCTTTTTTCTTTTGTTTTGGAAAATTTATTGGGTTTCTTTGTATTCGCAATGCTATATACAGGATGCCATTGCAAGTGTTATGCTAGCATAGCCTTCAGTTGTTAATAACGCTTATTTTAAGTAGCGATGTGTCATTGCGAAGGCACGTGGTTGCGGAGTGATACAAACCGCTAATTTGTTTGTGTCCACTTGGTGAACAAACCGTATATCTGTACCGCATGTACTGCCTCCTTACATTTGAGTCCAGCAGGATATTTGTCGTCTAAATTCGCCTTAAAGTCCGACAATAAACCTGCCTTCCCCCAAAGGTTTAGAGTAGCGTTAACACATTGTTTGGTGGTTGCAATATGTCACACTGAAAGGTCATTAACGGTGTACCCGAGACCCTTTCAATCCAGTTTTGGTGCTGTAAACTACATTACCCCGACACAATAACACAGAAAACCCACTGCCACGTATCCCTCTACCTTAAAAGTGGCACAGGTTCACTGCATACAACTAATTTAATTAGCCGAGTACATTTTTACTAAAAATACCTCGTTGAACGCCTTTCGCAAAGCAGGCGTGTGCCACTTTTATTCCCGCAGTTCGTCGTGAATTATTTTATAATGATAGTTGGGACAGTAAAAAATTGGTTGGTGTGCTGGAGTCCAATTTAGCGACGTAGACAAAAATCACAATTACAATTCAAACGAAGAGCGCCGTCGCCGCAGAACAGAAATAACGGCTGTGGAGTGGAAGCAGTTGTAGAGCAAATTGAATAACGCACGGCGACACAGATGTGGGATGCCTCTCGTTTTTTTATCCCCATTTCGTTTCATTTGCAAAATTCAGCACGTTACTTTAGTGTGGTCACGTTGGCTGTCAGTTTGCAAATCACAGTCGTACCACCAGCCGATATATTTTTACAGTTAAAGACTGGCGGACAGAAGGGTGCGATGGAAACTTTATTGGCTGCCTTGGGGTAGTCAACGCTGGGGCTCCTCCAACCCTGAAGTTCAAGGTTCGAATCCTGACTGCGGCGTAGACTTTAATTTAACCAGTATTTCCAACCAGGTGACATGCCTCAGGGAGAAACTGAACAGGTTCCTGAGTTCAATTACTGTTGGCGATCAACCTGCCCCATATTGTTATGAGTTTCCGTAGTCCTTACGCCAGCCTAAATATACTCCCCTAATTTCCCGTCCCTTCATTTCAGCAGACTATGCTGTAAATATTTTTGCCATTGATTTTTAATAGACTTACATTACGAGGGCCAGGTGGTTTACTCTGCTATTTATTTTACGTTGTGATAAAGGGCAGATTGGAATTGGGAGATGTTCAATTTTGTGTGTGTCGTCAAGGTTGTATATTCTCTGTAGCTTATAGACTTTCTTCAAAAGTCCTTCTTGTGTTTTAAGGTCCTTTCTCTGCTTTTGTAGTTCTTCCAGTGAGTATTAAAGGGAACCGTCGTAGTTTTTTCATTTAGGAGGAGATTCTGTTTTTCCATTTCATAGTTAATTGCCAATTTATTTGTAGCAATTTGCATTTTAGTAATTGGTGTTGATATAGAGTCAAAATATAGAGTCAAAAAGGGATGTAAGTGCAGAAACACTTAAAATGCTAAGCCCGCCTTGGTAGCGTGTTGGTAGCGTGTCTGCCTCACGTTCAAGAGGTCACGAGTTTGAATCTCGGTCAGGGTGAGTTACTTGGATAAGGTATTTTTCCGGGAATTTCCCTTATCCTGAAAGACGAATGTTTGGTAACTCTAAGCTCTGTGGACCCCGGACTCATTTGAGCATCATTTCACCCATTCCATTCATCGTCCGATATGACTTAACGTTGGAGGACGTAAATTACAAACAAAAAAAAAACTTAAAACGCTAGCTCTAGAAACAATTGAAACTTATTTATTCACAAGACTCATGGCTACACATATACACAGACGGCTCCCTATTTGACAAAGAAAGTAATGCTGGAGTAGGAATACGTAGTAAAATATTCAATTTTTACATCTGCTTGTGCACACTAGCAACACACTATGATGGAGAATTAGAAGCAATCAACACCTCGCTGAAACAACTTTTGAACCATGTGGACTCTTTCTTTAAAGCAGTGATTATAAGCGATTCTAAATCAGCACTTCAAGCCCTATCCTCACTGTAACCTAACAACAATAGAATACTTGAAATTTACAGTTCATTACGAATACTACAAATACACTTCCAATGGATTCCATCCCACTGTGGAATTACAGACAATGACATAGCAGATTCCTTGGCAAAAAATGAACACAAAATAAAACAAAAAACCTCATTCCACACATCAAAACTACATATAAACAATAGAATCAACTTATTCTGGAAAGAACAATGCAAAGTAAAAAGTACCAACCAGCAATGGAAAATTCTACTAGTAAGTAAAAGTCCCATCCCAGACTACTCAAGAAGCAGTACTGTTGACTACTGGCCTGACTGTGTGGCCATTCAGGTACACAGGATTAATATTTTTGAATCCCCGATCTGCACACTTTGTAGGGACCCGAAATCATTGATGGATGGAGATCATCTGCTCCAGTGTAGTGCCCTGACAGAAACAGATGGAGAACTGACAGCACAACTAGTCACACGTTATTGGGAGGCCAGAAGGAAAATGGAAATTCTCCAACTCCATGAGCATTAGCAACCAAACAACCAACCAATACTACGAGGGGCACTAAAGTTTTAATTAGGACTCTTTAAAAGTTGTGATAGAGAATGTTTGTTGATATATACTTATTAGTTCTTCTATGCGTAGTCACCAACCATATTTACACATTTTCCCCAGCGTTTCTAGACCTTCCGAATACCTTGAATTTAGAAATCTGCAGAATTCGCTTTAAATCACTCTTCCACTTCATTAAAGACGTCATTTGTGTTGTCAAATCGACGACCACTTAACGTATTCTTCATTTCCGAGAATTAGAAACAGTCATTTGATGTGAGATCGGGCGAATAAGGTGGATGCTGTAAGGTCTCAAAGCCACATTCCTTTGTTTTGTCAACTGCAACTTGAGATGAATGAGCTGGTGCATTATCGGACAAAAGACGAACGACTATGGAGAGCCTACCACGTCGTTTCTTAATCAGAGTTGTTCGTAACTTGTCCAGAAGATTGTTGTAGTATCTGCCAGTGATGACTTGACCCTTGACAAGATAATCTATAAGGATGACTCCCAGAAAACTGAAAGCATGACCTTCCCAGCTGACTTTTGAACCTTTGAATTTTTGGGAGAGGTGAATCGTCATGTATCCATTGCATGCTGATGGATTTTGTCTCTGGATCATACTGATAGATCCAGACGATGAAAAATCTTTACGTAATTTCACCCGGTGCGTAGATACGATAGCTGCTCTAGTTTGTTTTAATGAATGTGAACAGTAAATGACGGATAAATGCAAAAAATATCTTGCAATTTGGTGCTTCTCTGTGAAGATATATAACTTAACATACAAGGGGCGTCCAGAAAGTAAGTTCTGTTTCAATTTATTTCCGCTGCAGTGCTGCGATCGCAGTTCCACACATGTGCGGTAGACGCCCTGTATCAAGGAGAAGAAACGTGCGGCATTGTGACATCACTGTCAGCCACTTACGCTTTGTTGTGCCTGTTTACAATGTCGGTGTTCATTGACAATCCCGCCGATTGTGAAATCGGATCCGTGATTCGTTTTCTGAATGCAAGGATTGCGCCACGCAATACAGAATAAGCGCCGAGGACTGCTGTCAATAGGTGTTATGATTCTTCACGACAACGCACGACCGCACACTGCAAATGCGACGAAAAACATCCTACAGGGATTTGCCTGAGACGTGTTAGACCACACCCCGTACAGCCCTGATTCCCCTCCTAGCGACTTTCATTTGTTTTTGCATCTCAAATCTTTACTTGGTGGTCAACACTTCAACAATGAGGAAGAGCTCAAAGAAAATGTTTCCAACTGATTGAAGACACAGGCGGCAAACTTCTATGAAGAAGGTTTACAAAAACTGGTGCTTCGCTATGACAAATGCAATTTAATTTTATTACCAAACATAACTTACTTTCTGGATGTGCCTCGTAATTCAACAAATGAATATCAAATTAATAACAATATTAGTTTCAGAACATTTTAGTAAAGAAACAAATTTTCTTGTCCTTACAATAGTGCAGGTCATATCGAACAATGGATGAATAAATGAATGAATGAGTGAATGAATGTAACATATTATATGATACTCAAATGATTCCAGGGTTCCTAGAACTCAGAACGACCCCACATCCCTCTTCCTAGAATAAGGAAGAACCCTGGAAAAAACTGTATCCATGTAACTCACCCTTAGCGAGGTTGGAACTCGCGACCTCTTGAGTGTGAGCTACACACACTAATTCACACCACGTAGGAGGGCAAGAAAGATGATTTATATTATATATTTATAGTATTTACTTATTATGTTTATTACTTCTAAATTGGAACCATTACTTTATAGCGTCGAGCATTTCTCATTTTGCGAGTAAACTGACCTTGTATCTTGTAAATTTTTGAGTCACATATCGGTTTTAAAAGATATAAGGATACCAACATTAATGGGCACTTTTATTAAGTGTGACAATGAAAAAAAGTTGCCCGCCTCAGTAGCGTGGTGGTAGCGTGTCTACCTCACGTTCAAGAGGTCTCGGGTTCGAATCTCGGTCATGGTGAGTTACCTGGATAAGGTTTTTCCGGGGTTTTCCGTTATCCTGAAAGACGATTGTAGGGTAACTCTAAGCTCTATGAACCCTGGGCTCATTTGAGCATCATTTTCCCCATTCCATTAATTGTCCAATATAACTTAATGTTGGATGACATAAATTATAACTACAAAAACAAAGACAACAAATTTATATCGTATGCTGATAAAACGTAAGACGTTTATGTTACAAACAAAAGAATGTCAATTTGGCGTTACCTGGACACTTTTGACAACATTACGCTCCGAGAGACTTGTCAATTTAACTAGACCTACAGCAAATGTATTTTCTAAATGTTTCAAGTTCATAACATTATTGTTTCGAAAAAAGTTACGTTTCTATGTGACACAATACTTGAACAATTCTCAGCGGTATATTACCTAAGGAAATTGGGTAGTGTCCGTCCCTGTAGTGTGGTTGTGTCACGTCTGTCTCACATTCAAGAGGTCCCGAGTTTGATGGTGAGTGGAAAGCATTTCCTTTTTCATTTATGCATCATTCTATTCATCGTGCGATATCACTTGCATTGAAGGACGTTAAAAATGGAATAAAAAGTTGAGAGGTATGACATGAAATAACCCAATAAACCTATCTGGTTGTTATTAACAAGAGAATGCTGATAGTTACCTGTTTATATGACGCTTACTTCTACACATTGAGTTTCTTTTGTTATGTTTCATTTGTTAACGGTACATGTTTTGATCTCTGCAAGCTTCGTGTTTAGTACAATAATTGTTTAAACTGAATTATATTCCCGTGGAATATACTAGTTAGTATATTCCATCTATTCACAGTATAACAAATTACAATTCTTTATTGTACCTTACACTTAACATCAATGTATAAGTGACATACGTACTAGTGAGTCAAAACAATTGAACATCTGAATATCACAAATCACACTTTATTCTGTAGCGGATGAATCAACAATAATAAGTTGTCATCTGTTACTGCAGTACATCATGGGAGTCTCTCTTGATTACTTCATGGCATTCCCTCATGATAGCAGCAGCAAACGGAGCCGAAATCTTAGTATTCCATATGTTCGGACTATTCCATAGTATTTTCATCTCCCCAAAAATCACCTTCTACTGTTAACGTATAAAAAGACTTCTTTAATTATATTTGATAACTTTGTATACGCACCAACTTTCGCTACTTGTAATTTCTCCGGTGTACACCCAACGTTTCCCTTTTGAACTGCCTCCTGACTATGATACACCTAATCCGATATTTAATGCAAATGTTAATTTACTTGGTGCTGTAGATCAGTTCAACTCGGCACCTCAAGCAAGATGCTACTAGATTGACGTTGAACCACTGCGTATTCATACGCGGTGATTGAAATGTACTTTACCAATAAATACGTAAAAATATGAAGCTAACAACAGCGAAGCAAACAAATATATACAGATATAAGAATTTATAATTTAAAACTTCATTTATCTTATTAGAATTGATAATACTTTTCTTATAAATTGTCCAGGTTCGTGTGATATAAATTTGCAAGATAAAGCTACAACATTTAAATTAGAAACTGAAATTAATTTATTTCTTCCTTTTCTAGATCAGAAGATAATAAGAAATAATAATAAATTAAACTTTGGTATTTATAGGAAGTCCACTCCTGTTGATAATTACATAGAAAATAAAAGTTTGAAGCCTTTTTCACATAAATTAACTGTTTTTAATAGTTTGATTTGTAGTTAAATAAATATATCCCTGAATAAAGATGAATTTAATAAATAATATAATCATATTATTAATATTGCTTTAGTTAATGGTTTTAATAAAGACTTAATAATAAAAAATTGAAAAATTCAAATATCAAAAATAAATTTGAATGATATATCTACCGTTAGAAAAATAAAATACGATTATAGTTTTAAAAAAATATTCACCATCATTGGTTTAACAAACATTTTCAAAAAATTGTTAAAGATTTTGGTGTAATTGTTACTCAAAATAAATATGGTATTTAACATTTATTGCATTTCTCTAAATAAGATAAAGTTCCTAATAATAAAGATCTGGTATTTTTCAGTTTAGTTGTTTCGATTTTGATAAAGTTTATATTGGAAAGACAAAACGTAATTTAGAAACCATAACGAAACAACATTTTCGAAACATTAAGTATAAACAAACTGATAAATTGGCCATAGTAGATCATTTTTGGTCATTTAACTATGAAATAAATCCTCAAGTTAAATTGTTAAAAGTATTATTTGGTCAGATATATTTAATGGTTTGGAAGAAGATATTTATTTTAAAAAACAAACATATCTTAATGAATTTCGAAATACCAGCAGTGGATTTTGTTTTTTAAATTTGTTTTACTTTCAGATTTTGGTAGTACTAACAAGAACATATATATCGTTCGTAACGGCTGCAGATGTGTAAAAGTTTATATTAAATCGCGATCTCGGACAATTTATAAGAAAAGTATCATGTATTATAAGGTAAGTGAAGTTTTAATTTACAAATTGTTATATTTGTGTACATGTAGTTTACCAGTTCATTGCTGTACTCTCACGTGAGTACTGTAATTTTAGACGTACAACATAGAACTAGTGCAGCGATGGGTATGCTAATTCGTACGTTGACATCTTGATAATTAAAGGTTGATACCGAAATGAAAGGATTGAAATAAGTAATCATGATGGATTTCAAAGGAATGTTGGTTCTTTGTTACACCACATGCGGGTGTAGTTGAGTCGAATAGCAGTTGGGGTGAAAAGTCGATTAACAAAAGAAACGTAAGAAACAGTGTCCTTAGAGGAGTTCTAAAGGGTAGCACTTGACTTTGTTTGAATAGGGTATTCTTCGTACCATTCATAATGGCATGACAAAATAGTCACAAAGGGAATCTTTGTGTGAAAAGAGGGCTTAAAGTAAGTGAAAGTCACAGACACCCACGCGCAGTGTGGACATTCAGATGGTGGCTTGGAGCCGATTAGGGCAGTCCTCTTCTGTCTTGGTCGAGGTCAGACTAGAAGCGATGAGAGAATATATTTGTCGGTTCATATAGACGTGAAGAACGAATTAAATTTTATCGAGTAATAAACATTTCACATATAGTAACTCTAAACAGTGATGTATTGGTAACCCTTGGTCGACAACTTCGAGTTTAATGTAATGATAAGACGAAGCAGTCATTAAACCAGTCTGAAACGGGCATTCCAGTGTCATTAAAACCATCCTCCTCATACATACTCACCCATACCCTGAGAGAAACCTCATTGCTCACCCCTGAGCTACACACATTATTGTATCCAACTGTAGCGTGAACGTGGAAGAGTGCGCCTCTCAGCATTATATTTGCTTCAAGATGTAACGTGTTTGTCATAATGTACATATTTGTTATTAATAACTATCAAACCCACGTTCCTGACTAAGGGAGACAATGTCAACACACACGCTCACACGCACACACGCCTTAAAATACGGTACACATTTGGATTGATACGACTGGTAATTGAAGCGGTGTTAACAAGCAAGTAAAATAAGTTTTAATTTTAATACGTCACCGATATGAGACATAATATGCAGTATCCACTGGTTATCAAGTTACTCCAGCATTTACTGGGAATGCAAACAGATGCCCGATACATGCCTGCCTCCTTAGCTTAGATTGTAGCGTGTCTACCTCACGTTCAAGAGGTCGTGGGTTCGAATCTCAGTCAGGGTGAGTTACCTGTATATGGTTTCCCCGGGGTTGAATAAGGTTTTATCCTGAAAGACGAATGTTGGGTAACTCTCGGCTCTATGCAATCTAGGCTCATTTCAGCATCATTTCCTTCATCCTCCGATGTGACAACGTTGGAGCACGTAACGTAAAAGGTATGTCTGATGTACCTGTTTAGAAGTCGTGAACACGCCATTTCTAGTTTCCCACATTGCTACACTAAGTCAGCAATAAGCTGAGGATCAATTTTGGTTGATATTGTAGGCATTTCATTTGCAGCCGGCTGCATTATCTGGATTTCCAATTTGAACAACATTTAACTTGTTTTTGCTGCTTTGCTGCCCTTTGTTTCTATTGTTATTGTTATCGCCTGCGCTGTGTTAATCCACTTTGTAGTTTTCACACGCTCTCCAGTGTTTTACACTTGTTTTGCCTTTTTACCATTGTTAGGTCAAATGGTGTCAGGCAGCACTAGTTTTTCGATGATACTACCAACATGTATCCACAGTTACATGTGTTTTATTGACTCTCTATACCTTTCCGGTATATCTGCTGCATGTGGCTTTGATCATCTGCTGATTGCTTGTGTTTACGTCGCTGTATCTCCCACCAAGTAGTTTTAAGGAAGGTATTATGGAATACAATTTACATTTCTAAAGATAATCTGAATGATTTCTAAATCAAAATTGCCAAGTCATTATGAGTGCATACCATGGCTAATTTTGATGAACTGTCACTTGCAAAAGGAACTGCTATTCAGTTTGTTGTTATAAATACAATTAATGAAAAAATGTTAAAATTGGGAGGTAGCATGAAATAGACATGCATAGATGGTTCAAATTATTGAAAAATTAATTTGAATTCATAAAACATGAAACTTAATGGGCTTAAAATAGACAAAACGTTTATAAGGAAATGTTTATATGCACAGGTCATAGACGAAGCCTAGAAAAACAGAAACAATTGGTTTTCTTTGCATTTAAAGGAATTTGTTGTTTTTAAAGTATGCTTGGGAATTAAATTATGCTGTATTTATACTTTTATAATTAATAGTAATTATTTGGATACTAAAATTATACTAAAAATCTCACTTTTAACTTTATTTTCATTCAACATACTTTGTACGGTTATATGGGGTATTAAAAATACCCCAGCTTCGAGAGCTATGACGTACTTCAATCGGCAGCAGGCCTGCAGTGCGTGTGACGTAAGGCAGCAGCCGTGTAATACCAAGTTGTCTATATACATGGCGCTGTGAGTACAGAATCTGAGGGTTTTGTCAGGTGTAGCACACTAGATGACAACAATGCAGCCGCCACGTAACTGATGGAACTGTTAAATGTACAGTATGGTGATTTTTGAAGGAGAAATATACACACAAGAAAGACTTGGCTGATTTTTACGAGAATGTCCCCGAAACCAGATTTCCGAGGTTGTATTCACTTGTCACACGGACATTCTGTATGTTCTTCTCGACATATATTATGAAATTAGCTAAGTACAAACTCTGAAGTACCTTGTCGGTTCACAATCTAACATGCAGTCTTATATTACAAATTTCCCAGACATTACGTCCTGACATTGATAAACTAGTTAAAGAAAATCTAAACAGGTGTTGGAAAATGTCCACCTCATTTTGTTCTGAATGTGTCTCCCCTAATTGGCAAGGAAAATTACGTTATGTTTTATTTTATTTACTTTATAACATGTCTGACCTTTAGATAAACTAGGAGTTGAAGTTCTATATATTTTCCCATAGCACAGAGCCAAAATGTAATTGTTTATAAACTATGTAATTGTAATTATAATTGTTTAAATAAAGCAGTCAGTATTAATATTACAACACACAAGATGTAAGTTGAACATATTATTAGTACCCTATACATTTCCTGTCTTTCCTACGCTGTCGTAACCCCAACACATCAAACTATTCCCTTCATTTTGGGCAGCAGAAATCAGAGCGGTGACGTCACACAGTAACACCTGGGGGTACATATGGCGTTTAGAGCTGATTGAGCTGATGTCACACCACCACTACCTGTCTTCTCCTGAAGTATTTCATAATAACCGGCAGAGCATCTTGGACAATCAATCTTTAAGGTAATGGACAAAACATTACCAGCTAGAAGCGACTAAAATATAACAAACTACAAATCTTTTAGTGCACCTTACACTTATCATCAATGGTCACGTCACAAGTTTACTAATTGGTTCAAATACTTCAAAGGGTTCCTTCAAAAACGTTTGAATATGACAAAACACACGTTATTCTGTAGCAAGTGAAATGACTACAACAAGACGTCAACTGTCACTGCAGTGGATCACGGGAGTCTTTCTCAAATGCTTCATGGCACACCCATTTGATAGCAGCAGTAAACAGACCCAAAATCGGAGTAATCCATATTTCCCGACTATTGCATAATACCTGCCTCTCCTATATTGAAGTTCAGTTACGTAGATAACAAACTGGGAACCTAAAATATTCGTGGCCAGGCGACTGAACCAGTAAAATTAATATGTGTGCGTTCAAGTTATAACACGTATTTTTTTTTCACGACAGGGACCAGCTAAGAACTTCTGGTTTTTTTAATAAACGTCGACAACTTCTGAATACGTGAAATAGATGGCAGCACCGTATAGTGCAAATAACTCTAGTGGCTGTGATGAGAGGTAGGGCTGTTTTTTCTTTGATGTTTAACCAAGCGATGTTTTCATTTCAAGAACAGCGTCTGATCATTCGTTTTCTCCATTTTCGTGGTGTGGCATCTATTGAAATTCATCCAAAGTTTAGTGAGATATGTGGTGATGTTATCATGGATTTGTCTAATGTACGTTCCTGGGTGTGACAGTTCAATGAAGACAGAACATCGTGTGACAACAAACCAAGACAGTTAAGTGAGGCATGTGGTGATGGTAACATGGATGTGTCTAATGTACGTTCCTGGGTGTGACAGTACACTGAAGACAGAACATCATGTGACAGCAAACCAAGACAGTTAAGTGGCGCATGTGGTGATGGTAACATGGATGTGTCTAATGTACGTTCCTGGGTGCGACAGTACACTGAAGACAGAACATCGTGACAACAAACCAAGACAGTTAAGTGAGGCATGTGGTGATGTACCATGGATGTGTCTAATGTACGTTCCACAATGTGATAACACGATTATTAAGTAGTATTGTTTACAGATCACAAGATAACACAGCTGAATTTTTCTGTAACAAACTACTAAATCCACTTAATTTAACTTTTCTGTTTACCATAAATGAACTCCACACAACATGTGCGATAGCATGATTATTCAGAAATATTCCTCGCAGATCACAGGATCACACACTTTCACCTTTTCTGTAACAAAATGCTTAAAAAATTTATACTTTACATTTTTCTTTACAAGAAAGTATATACAACATATGTGGTAACATGATTATTCAGAAATATGGCTGGCAAATCATAAGATGACACACATGTATCTTTTCTGTGACAAAATACTAAATTTAACGTTTTTATTTACAATAAACTACACACAACATGTGTGGATAAAATCATTATTCAGAACTATTGCTCGCAGATCACAGGACCACTCACCTGCACCTTTCTGTCACTAACTACTAAAACATTAAAATTTACCATTTTTGATTACAATAAACTACACTCAACATGTGTATAACATCATTATTCAGAAATATTGCTAGCAAATTACAAGATAGCACAACTGAATCTTTCCTGAGATTAAATACTAAAATCTTAACTTTTTTATTTACAGTAAAATCCATACAAACGGTGTGGATTACATGCTTATTCAGAAATATTGTTAGAAAATCACAAGATCGCACACATGTATCTTTTCTGACACAAAAAACTAAAACCTTAACGTTTTTGTTTACAATAATCTCCATACAACATGTGTTGATAACATGATTATTCAGAAATGTTGCTAACAAACCACAAGATCATAGACCTGTATTTTTTCTATGACAAACTACTAAAACCTTAACGTCTTTAATTACAATAAAATCCATACAAAAAGTGTAGATAACATGATTATTCAGAAATATTGTTGGAAAATCATAAGATCGCACACATGTATCTTTTCTGTGACAAACTACTAAAACCTTAACGATTTTATTTACAATAAACTCCATATAACATGAGATGATAACATGATTATTCAGAAATATTGCTGGAAAAGCAAAAGATGACACACCCGTATCTCTTCTGTGATAAAATATTAAATTTAACGTTTTTATTTACAATAAACTACACAAAACATGTGTGGATAAAATGATTATTCAGAAATATTCCTCACGGACCACAGGACCACTCACCTGCACCTTTCTGTCACAAACTGTTAAAAACATTAAAATTTAACATTTGTCATTGCAATAAACTCCACACAACATATGTGATAACATCATTATTCAGAAATATTGCTGGCAAATCACAAGATAGCACACCTGAATGTTTCCTGAGATTAATTACTAAAACCATAACGTTTTTATTTACAATAAAATCTGTACAAAACGTGTGGATAACATGATTATTCAGTAATACTGTTGGAAAATCACAAGATCGCACACATGTATCTTTTCTGCGACAAACTCCTAAAAACTTACAGTTTTTATTTATAATAAACTCCATACAAAATGTGTTGATAACATGATTATTCACTAATATTACTGGAAAATCACATGACAGCACACCTGTATCCTTTCTCAGAGAAAATACTAAAACCTTAACGCTTTTATTTACAATAAAATCCATACAAAAGATGTGGATATCATGATTATTCAGAAATATTGTTGCAAAATCACAAGATCGCACACATGTATCTTTTCTGTAACAAAATACTAAAACTTTAAAGTTTTTGTTTACAATAAACTCCATACAACAGGGAATGATGACAAGATTATTCAGAAATATTGCTCTCAGATCACGAGATCACACACATGTATCTTTTCTGTGACAAACTACTAAAACCTTAACGTTTTTATTTACAAGAAGCTCCATACAACTTAGGATGGTAACATGATTATTCAGAATTTTGTTGGAAAACCACAAGATCGCAAACATGTATCATTTCTGTAACAAAATACTAAAACCTTAACGTTGTTTGTTTACAATAAAGTCTATACAACAGGCGTTGATAACATGATAATTTAGCAATATTGCTCGCAGTTCAAAAGATCACACAACTGCATCCTTTGTGTGAAAAAATACTACTACCTTAACGTTTTTCCTTAAAATACTCCCCATAAAGCATGTGCGGATAACATGATTATTCAGAAATATTGCTGGAAAATCACAAAATCACACACCTGCGTCTCTTCTGTGACAAAATACTACAACCTTAACGTTTTTCTTTAAAAGACACCCCATAAAGCATGTGTGGATAATATGATTATTCTAAAATATTGCTGTAAAATCACCAAATCATACACCTGGATTTCTTCTATGACAAAGTACTAAAACCTTATCGCTTTTGTTTACAATAAAATCCATACAAAATGTGTTGATCACATGATTATTCAGAAATATTGCTGGAAAATCACAAGATAACACACCTGTATCTTTTATGAGACTTAATACTAAATCCTTATTGTTTTTATTCACAATAAAATCCATACAAAAAGTGTGGATAACATGATTATTCAGAAATAATGTTGGAAAATCATAAGATCGTACACATGTATCTTCTCTAAAACAAAATACTAAAACCTTAATATTTTTGTTTACAATAAACCCCATACAACATGGAATGATAACATGATTATTCAGAAATATTACTGGAAAATCACAGGATAGCACTCCTGTATCTTTTCTGAGACAAAATATTAAAACCCTAACGCTTTTATTTACAATAAAATCCATACAAAAGGTGTTTATAACAATATTATTCAGAAATATTGCTAGCAAACCACAAGATCATACACCTGCATCTTTTCTGTGACAAACTACTAAAACCTTAACGTTTTTATTTAAAATAAACTCCATACAACATGGGATGGTAACATGATTATTCAGAAATATTACTGGAAAATCACAGGATAGCACTCCTGTATCTTTTCTGAGACAAAATACTAAAACCCTAACGCTTTTATTTACAATAAAATCCATACAAAAGGTGTTTATAACAATATTATTCAGAAATATTGCTAGCAAATCACAAGATAACACACCTGTATCTTTTCTGAGACAAAATACTGTCACCCGAATGTTGGAACAGCCTATAGAATGAGCTGACTGCAGCAGCAGGAGACAGAGGCGCTCGGACACGCCCCCTCGTTTGTATTATAGCAGTGATGAGGGGTGGCTGGGGAAAAAAACATTACCGCGCCGTACCTTTCCGCTGCCCTTGATTTCTCGAACCTACGTAATATTTCATCTAATCCAGAACATTCTCGATCGGCCAGCTGACGTATATAAGCAACACGCCGGGCTGGAGGAGCGTTAGTCAGAGTTCCTGGCGAGCAGTGTAAGAGTGCAGTGCTAGTGTACGACGAGAAGACTGTGTACGTGCAACGGAGTATTGTACGTAATTACGTGCGCAAGTGAAATTGTAACGGACTAACTGGTGAATCGTAATTGTGTGCATTACGTAATTCTGTGTAATTGGTAAGTGTTTAACCTAAATCGGTGGAAATAATGAACATTTTTGAGTGGTGCAATTGGACTTTTCATTTCACGAACCCACTAAGCCACACTGGTGTCAGGAAGCGGAAGGATAACATCACCGAACATTACAACAATGTACGCGGCATTGGAAAAATTTTTGGAGAAGATGGCGGAAATGAAGGCCTAATTAACAGAGAAGACGGAAGCGGCAAATAACAGCCTGGCCGCGAAGCTGGAGACTACAAATAACAACCTGACCGCGGAACGGAAACAAATGAAGACGACCAACGACAACATCACCGAGAAGAAGGAAGAAATGAAGGCCGAAATAACAGCGAAGACGGAAGAAATGAAGACCGAATTAACAGCGAAGACGGAAACGGCAAACGACAACTTGGCCACGACAATGACGGCAAAGATGGCCGAACTGACCGTGGAAATGAGGTGGCGAACGAAGCTCTCGCCACCAAATTTGAAGAACAGTTGGCCGGAGTGAGGGATGATGTGACGGAGCTGGGCAAGTGGAAGGGCCAAGTGGACGAGCGCGTCGAGGAGCTGGCGAACCGCTTCAATGACCTAGAGGAAAAGACCGACAGTAACGCCAAGTCCCTGAACGCCATGGCGGAAGACGTCGAAGACCTTGCTAACCGCGTTAACAACCTGGAAGGAAAGGCCGACAGCAGCGTCAAATCCCTGAGCGCCATGGTGGAGGACGTCGTCGGCAGGAGGTTGAAGGATTTGAAGGCCGACGCACCGGGACGCGACACAACATCGGCTCGTCAAACCTCCCAAATAAGACGGCGCGTAAACATTTGAAGTCTTCCGCCGCCAGTTCGACACAGTGGCCAAGCACAACAGATGGTCACCGGAGGAGGAGGCCACAAGTTAATAGCCAGCCTCCAGGGACGTGCCGCGGAAGTCCTAAACGCGGTGCAGACAACGGCGGTGCCCAAGGACATCTGGGAGGCCCTGGAGAATCGTTTCGGGAACAACCGCTTAGCCGCAGCATACCGCAGCCAGCTAAAAGCAAGGTCACAGCAGCCGGGGGAGACGCTGCAGGAGTTCGCCATAGCGATTGAGCAGCTGGCTAGCAAGGCCTTGGTTGACCTGCCACTGGAGTTCGTATCCCGGGAAGCCGCCTACAACTTTGTCGACGGAGTACGGGACACGGAGATTCTTCAGCGTCTAATGCTCGGCGATAATAAAACCATCCACGAGGCGCTGACAGCGGCAATAAGGATGGAGGCGGCCAAGGTAACATCTATCCCGTCGTCGAGAACGAGGAGTGTCCGCTAGGCCGGAGACAGAAGACCAGCTGAGGGACGCCGGCGAAAACCTAGTGGCCCGTGTTGGGGGTGTGGACAGCACGGACACCTGCAGAGAGACTGCCCACACCAGGAAGAGCAGCCGGAAAACGAGTAAGGGCCGTCGTGTAGAGGGGCACGTCGGCGCCATCACCACCATCCCCTTGAGTGACACTGCGCGCCGTCAGCCGGCGTATGGATGACAGCCTGATCGCGGACGGTTGGGTAAGAGGAAAGCCGTACCGCGTTATGTTGGACACAGGGGCGGCCGTGACCATCATCAGACCTGACGTGGCGAAGGTTTTGCCAACAAAGAAGCCGATCCGACCATACCACCTTGTCACGGCATCGGTCGACACCTTGCCTGTGGAGAAGGAGGCCCTGCTGGAGCTGACCTTGGGATGGAGTGCCGTGCGTCTGTGGGTGTTCTTCGCGAAGGTGGCTGAGGAGGTGATTCAGGGACTGGATGCGCTCAGGAGCCATGAGGTGACGGTCGACGTCGGCAAGAAGGTCCTGCGGCTCAACCGAGAAGAGGTTATACTCCGACAACCAGAAGAGCGCCTTGGAATTTGCAGGGTCGTCTTGAACGGAAACGTGGTTCTCCCCGCGAGGAGTGAGGTGGTGGTAACGGCGCGACTAGAAGGCCGGAGAACCAGGAACATGATGCTGGACCAGAAGACGCCTGTACACGGACTGTGTGTAGCAAGGGCAATGCTGCCGCGCCGAGAGGAGGTGCCAGTGAGACTGCTAAATCCAACGGACACCGATCACGAGGTCCAGGCCAGGACGGAGTTGCGAACGTGCGAGCCCCTGGTGAGCGTAACAGCAATCGACAAGACACAGGAGCCGACGCCGAAGCAACACCTGGGGCCCGAGCTAGAAGGCTTACTGGAGAGAGCGGCCGACCACATGACCGCAGAACAGCTGGAGAAATTTCGACAACTACTGAGGCGATGCGAGCGCGTCTTCAGCCAAGGCGATAGTGACTACGGCCGCACGGACAAAGTCCTTCACCGCATCGACACCGGAGACGCCCGGCCTATTCGGCAACCACATAGACGCGTTCCGCTGGCGAAGCAGGGGGCGGTACGAGACATGCACGAGGACATGAGATCCAGGGGAGTGATTGAAGAGTCTGACAGACCTTTGTGTTCCCCTGTAGTCTTGGTGACGAAGAAGAACGGCGTGCTGCGCTTCTGCGTAGACTACAGAAAGCTGAACGCTGTCACCCGGAAGGACTGTTTTCCCTTACCCTGGATTGACGACACCCTGGACACGCTAGCTGGTGCACAGTGGTTCTCGACACTGGACCTGAAGTCGGGCTACTAGCAGGTAGCTCTAGACCTGAGAGACAAGGAGAAGACGGCATTCTGTACAGCCCAGGGCTCTGGCAGTTCAAGGCTATGCCCTTTGGCCTCTGCAACGCACCAGCTAACTTCCAGCGCCTCATGGAGTCAGTGATGAGAGGGCTGACTTACGATGCCTGCCTGCTATACCTGGACGACATCATCATCGTCGGGAAGACTTTTGAACATCACCTTGAGAATCTGAGTAAGGTGCTACAGAGACTGCAGGGGACCAACTTGAAGCTGAACGCGAAGAAGTGCCACCTCTTCCGCAAGGAAGCTAACTACTTGGCCCAAATAATCTCAGCAACCGGAGTGGCCATAGACCCGGAGAAGACAAAGGCTGTGGGAGATTAGCCTCGCCCAAGAGATAAGAAACAGCTGCGCAGTCTCCTGGGGCTGTGCAGTTATTACCGCCGCTTCATAAGGCGGTTCTCCAACATCGCCAAACCCTTCACCCGCCTTTCAGAGGAACATCGGCCTTATGTGTGGACGGAGGACGCCGACGACGCTTTCCAGCACCTGAAGCAAACCCTGTGCAATGCTCCAATTTTGTGTTTCCCACAACTGGGTGGCGCCTTCATTGTGGACACCGACGCCAGCGACCATTGCATTGGAGGTGTCCTAAAGCAGATCCAGGACGGCCATGAGTGGGTGATAGCCTACTACAGCAAGACGCTATCCAAGGCAGAGAAGAAATACGGCGTCACCCGATGGGAGTTTCTGGCGGTGGTAAAGACATTGGAGCACTTCTACAAATACCTGTACGGTCAGCCATTCCACCTGAGGACTGACCATTCTGCCCTAACCTGGCTATTGAGCTTTAAGAACCTAGAAGGCCACAGATCACGTTGGGTCCAGAGGCTGCAAGGAGTACGACTTCACCTCGGAACATCGTAGAGGGCAGAGCCACGGTAACGCTGACGCCATGTCCCGAAGACCCTGTCCAGAACAGTGCGGCCAGTGTACAAGTGTGGAAGAGAAGTATTGTGCCGCAGCAGTCCGAGTAGTCACGGCAGTGCCTGCGGATGGCTGGGATAGCGCAGGCCTGAGGAGGGAGCGGCTGGCGGACGCGGACTTGGGGCCACGCTTCAGGGAAGTGGAGGCAGGGACGAGACCAACCTGGGAGGACATTGCACCGAGGAGCGTCACCTACAAGTCGTACTAGGCCCAATGGGACTCGTTGAAGACCAGAGAGGGCGTGCTGTTCCTGGTATGGGAATCACCCGATGAAAAGACGCAGAGAGAACAGTTTGTACTACCCCGGAGTAAGGTACCAGAAGTCTTGGAAGAAGTGCATGCCGGTACCTCAGGAGGACACCTGGGAGCAAACCGAACGATTGACAAACTACGGCAGCGCTACTACTTGTTGAGGCTCCTAGCAGATGCTGAGAGGTGGTGCCATGAGTGTCACGTGAGCGCGTCGAGTCGCGGCCCCCAGACTAGGAGCCGGGGTCGCATGCAGCAGTACAACTGCGGAGTGCCATTCGAAGGGCACGCCGTTTACATTGCTAGACCGTTCCCAGTTTCCGACCGAGGCAACAAGTACCTAATGGTGGTCGTGGACTACTTCACCAAGTGGCCGAAGGTGTATGCCACCCCAAACCATGAGGCAAAGACAATGACAGACTGCCTCGTGAAGCAAGTGTTCTGTCGATTTGGGGTGCCGTTAGAGCTTTACAGTGACCAGGGTACCAACTTTGAGTCCAACCTATTAAAGGAGGCACTACAAAGGCTTGAGGTGAACAAGACTCGCACTTCACCTCTACATCCCCAATCGGATCGCATGGTCGAAAGGTACAGAGGAACACCTGAGGAAGGTCGTGGCCAGCCATCAGCGAGACTGGGACGTCAAGGTACCACTGTTCTTGCTGGCCTACCGCTCGTCTACACACGACACAACTGGCATGACGCCAGCCAGCTTAATGTTCGGCTGAGAGCTACGCCTCCCTTGTGACCTGGCTTTTGGAAGCCCTCCGGAAGCGAAACAGCCAGCGACCCAGTATGTGGAGAACTTGGTGGACCATCTCCACGACATGCAAGAGATGGCTCACCAGAACATCCAGAAGGCGAGCGACCGCATGAAGACCGGGTATGACAGGCAAGCCAACAGCCAAGGGTTCCAGCAAGGTGACCTGGTCTGGTTGTACCGTCCTACCCGGACCAAGGGACGCTGCCCGAGTCTCCAGCAGCCATGGCAAGGACCGTACCGGGTGGTGAAGAGGATTAACGACCTGGTCTACCGCATCCAGAAGGTTCCCCGAGGGAAGATGTTGGTGGTACACCTGGATCGCCTGGCACACTACGATGGTGCTGTTCGGGACGACCAGCTTTGAGGAGGGAGCAGTGTCAACCGAATGTTGGAAAGTAGTATAGATATGAGTGTTTCAGCACAGTGTAAATATGATGCTGAAGTCTCCTGTGTGTTAATATATGAGTGATGTAGAATACTCATTGATTTAGAAGTCTCCTGTGTGAATATCGAAAGGGAAATGAAGGGGAGTTTTGGCGTAGTGCCGTTCTCCCCTGTGCAGTGAGGTGGTTGAGGAGGGTGTGTGTGTGATGTGTGATGTGTGATGGGTGGCTGCGTAACGTGGTTCCGGGGGTGTTTGAATTAAATGTGTGCATAATAATTCTTCGATGTGTGATGATGATGGTGATGATTATGATTTAGAATTCTCCTGTTTGATATTCGGGTGATGACGTATTGTCGTTCCCCATGATCGTTTCTTTCGGAGGGGTTGTGGGGTTCTTAGTATCGAAAAACGCGTTTGTGAAAAGTTATGTAAACATTCGAGTAGATACGTGTAAGTTAATATATGATGGTTGAAACATTCATCTTTAGGCATAATAGAGTCTTAGGTATACTGAGAAAGGAAGAGGTTGACTGTGCTGAAAGACTCACATTGGAATATCGAAGTCCTGGTGGGGTGAATAGCGAAGTCGCGTTGGGGGATGATTGTGGTATGGTTTGTTCGTGTAAGGTAACGTGGAGGGGGGTATATGAGTCTGTGCTTAAACTCTCATTTATGAATATCGAATCTAGAGTTCGATATCTATTACGTTTAGTGTATGATATATAATGCAATATCGTTATTCTTTAGGTATAAGAATATCGAGGGAATGATTAGGAACGTGTACTGGGAGAGATTTATGAAATAAATGTAATATGACATTCTGGTAAGGGGTGTTCCCTATCCAGAATCCAAACTTGAGCTATGTATCTAAGAGTGATGCAAGGTTCAGCAAAGGTTAGATTCCATTCCCACATCGAGGTATGAGAAGATATAAATCTGTTCCACATTGAAGTATAAGGGTGATGACGTGTTGTCATTCCCCAAGATTTGTGCGTATGTGTGTATGTGTGTGCGTTTAAATAATCATCTATAAATATTGAGTTTTTGGGAGGATTCATATATATGAATATAGAGTCCTCGGTTCGATACCCATTCATGTACGAGAGGATAAACTCTAGTCCACATCCAGTACAAGCGACGAGAGGGTGGAAGGGGGAACGTGATAAAACGGTAATATGTTAAACCCGATTCAACAGGTTTGAACAGATCCGAACATGTTTCATCCTGTCTCCGCTACCTCGGGAACGAACTCGTCCTCACTTCACACAAACCCTCCATACGTTAAGTACAATCGAAGAGAGTTTGGGGAGGGGGGACAGGTATGATCACGTTTCATCACCCATCTGCTCGCTCGGGAACGAATGCATTCTCACTTCACATCGCCACCTCAAGATGTGTGGAACAACAACTCCTATCATTGAAAGTGATACCAGATTCTGGGAGAATCTGCGCAATTTCGAAGAGTTGCAAAAGAATTGGGTTGAGCATCACGATGAAACGTGTGATGGGAAGATTCATCAAGTGATTTGCAAGGATCCTTCCCATTATGATTCAATCACATCTTATTCTCAATGCGGAATGAATTGTAAAGTGTATCTCGGGTAAGTAGAATTATCATTGAGTGTTAACGTGAAAGTGTTGTTATGTGTTAGATAACTAATGATAAATATGTGTATTTCAGAAAAGCCCAAACTGAAGATGTTGCATGCCAGTCCGAACAGGATGAAGGTGAAGATGTGTGCGGTCCGTACAATGATCGTCCGTTTAAGGATATCGGTACATCGAAACCCGATGAGGAAGTCATAGAAAAGTGAGTATAAAATAATAGGTGCTTTACGTTAACAAGTGTAGTAAATATTTACGATGTTGAGACATAGTTCGTGTATGTCCGCAGATACTGTAAGAAAGGAGACAAGAAACAGAAGACGAACTGCAACCCGAGAATCGTCAAAGCCAAGAAGACGTTCGATCAAGACAGTGTCATCATAATGATGTTCGAACCCTTCAGCCCCTTCGCAGAAGAAGTAGAGGAAGAAGTTGCGAGTGATGGTAAATAGTGTGTGCATGAACGATAACGGCATCTCCATCAGCATTGGCTTTCGTGTGAACATAGGATTATACAATGAACTCCCATCCCTTTACACTAAAGCCTCACATGACGATACGTTTGTGTATATTACAAAAGAGGATTGGGAGGTAATAATGTCAAATCTGTGTGTTTTGGATACGTATCTGAAATATGGTAAGCATCCATGTGCACCGTACAATGAAATTATAATATATGCATTTAATATAATGTTATGCATGAATAACATGAAAGAAATAACGTTTGTGAGTACATGTTTAAATGTGGGCAGTAAAAATCTGAATAGTACTGCATTCAATGGACTTAAAAGACTAATTCCATATATTCAAAGAAATTTATAACAAATATGATATTCGTAAATCATTATGTTCATATGATGCAAAAAGCAGGAGTGCAAAGAAGAGGATATTGGAGATGTATGTTAAAGTCAATAAGAAGATTATTTGAATTTGTAATGTTTGTTTTTTTTTTATTACATCTATATGACAGATTGTACAACATGAGTTAATGGTTTATACGTGAATAATTTATCATGAATAATTAAACAGAATAATGAAGTTTGTGAAGGAAAATTTGACGATGCTTGAACTTTCAATCTGACGTTCACTGCCCCCGTCACAGTATCCTCAGGTTGATGAGAGCAATCGATGACGAATAGCGGTGCATATTTCAGAAAGTCGTTCCTTTTCCAAAGAGGGTAATTCTCCTTTCCATAGTAGGATGATTAAAATTTGGAATATTGATCATACAGAGATGCAAATTTCGAATTGGTGAAATCCAAATTCATATCGTGATAGGGGTAAGATTCGCCGTTGAGATAAAGTTTCTGATTGGTGATATTACAATGATCAAATAGAGAAGCATCCTTAGCGAGATGATTCAATCTGTCCACTTGTGCACCGACTGTGACGAAACGTGGTTTTTCAAGTTTAGTCGTGTTTGCAATGTTCCATGTGAACGCTTTAGTTTGAGGTACAGCAGGTTGAGTGTGAAGGTCCAAGGTTCGAAATACGACGTGTAGAGGTTTATCCGATTTGACGAGTATAAGTTTATCAACTCGATCAGAATCTGAAAGTCGAAGTACAGGCATCCTCCATTCGAGTCTAGTTAGTTGTATGGTTTTAGGATCGTTTCCAATGATACAATTATTACAATCCTTAGATCTAATGAGAATAAGTTCAAAATTGCTATTAAGTATGACTTCCTTGTGATTGTCGGCGAAACTCAGCAACAGCGAAAGAGGAACGATAGCATTGAAAATACCATTCGATGTATTCACGATGTCTACCACACCTCCTGGATAGATCCATCCAGCATTCAGTAAACGATTCGATTCCAGTTCATTCAGTGCGGCATAGTTACGCATCGTTGATGAAATGCCCGGATTCCTAGTTCTATCAATAGTCGTTCCATTCATATCCAGACGAATCTCATCGAATAGGAATGCCGTAGCATTGTTACTCAACTTCGATGTCGCGACGGTGCCGTTGGGTTTAGTGAGAATCCCCTCAATGTAGAGATAGCTTCTACTAGGAAGCGTGTATAAATCTTCAGCTTGACATGGAATTCTAATTTCATCATTCACATCGAGAACTGACGTATTGTACAGTAGGAATACGTGTTCTTCCTCCTTACTGATCCTATCAACAAAGGTCGGAATCCTGGTCACGTCCAACAGATCCATTATAGAACCTTGAAGCCTAAGTTAGCGAGAAATTTTCGATTAGACGATGTGATTAGCTTGCGAGTCGTTGATCGAGTAGAGTTAAATCTCGAGAAATGTTTTTAATATAGCATCGTCTCTTAAAACTTATACCCATTACGACGTATGTGCAATCGTACGGTAATGGTTTCGTTCCTGAAATCTAACTTATCGCCGTTCTGGTCTACCACTCTAATGTCGAGATGATCAATGAGATTCGTATCGATGTTTGGTAGATATATAGGACTTGATGGTTCCTGCGAGATATAATAACCTGGAGGTACCGATGGAAAAAATTCATACAGAGAATGACCACACTTACCATGGATGAAAAATCCCGTTGCAAGACTACACTCGATACGTATGATGCTGACCTTGAATATGTTAACCAAGTCATTAGACTCGTTCAGCACGTTTCCGGTACCCTTTGTTTAGAGGTGAAACCGAGAAGAGGAGCAATCGATCTCTGACGACTAAAGTCGATAATATAGGGAGATTGAATTTCTGATTTCATGGTGTTATTATTAGCACGTAGAATAAAGTCGTCACCGATGTCGAGAGCATCCTTGATCAATCTGGCGATATCATCCAATTCATAAGTACTCGGTGGAATTACAATACGTTCGATTTTTCCATCGCGAACGTAATGGAGTAGATTATTACTCTCGTCCACATTCGGAATCAGGTAAAAAGTCTCAAAATTCAATACAGCTATCTCGTAATGTCCGTTAGGATCCAGATGTGATGGTGGATTTAGAAATGTAGAGAAGCTGGTATCACTTCCACTCATGGTGATCGTGTAACACATCGAGGAGAAACTGAAGGCACAAGTGAGCTGGTGTGGGTTCTTTTTCGGTTCGTTGTCCTCTTGAGTGCTTGGTTAGGGATGGAGTATGAAGGGTTTGACGGTGAGATGGAAAAGTTGGTGTTTTGCCTAATTGTCGGTGAGCTGGGATCTCTTTCTCAGGGTTCGGTTATGAAAAGTCGTGCTTACCGTCTCACCATTCCCTTACTTTCTTTAACCTGGCTCTCTTTACTCGCTTGCTAACACTTTCGTTGCCGTACTAACTTTCCTTTCCCCTTTACGATGTTTTACGTTACTTTGCGAACTGCCTTTATTCCCTATATTTGCACTATCTTCAAGACCATAACTCTAATTCGGACTGCGACATCGGATCCTACTTCTCTACCAATAACACGCCTTCCTCCCGTCGTATGAAGTACCACAGTGACGCTCTTTCCCCCGTAGTATTCCCAGCTTCTATTCTAGCTTTTCTCGCCTATCACCGCCCATTTTCTATTCCTTTACTATTTTACGCCTATCACGTGGTTTACTCTACATTTTATTGGCAGGGTTTATTTCTTTAATTTTCTCTTATTGGTCACCTCCGTCTGTCTTTCCTATGCGGCAGTAATATTCTCCATCCCTCTGGGTTGTATAACCTCTCAGCGTCATAACGGTATTCTATCATGCTTGGCTGAATTTCCCTTATGCTTCGCATACCTTACTGGCGTCTCGATGTCGAGTAACCTTCGAGGGCTTTTGTTCCATTGTTATTATTTCCTGCCACGTCTGTGCTCAGAAGCAACTCCTGTCCGATTTTTCCTTCCTTTACACTATATTGCTATTTCGAATATTCTTTTTAACTTTATTTCTTATATAACTTACTCCATTTTATTCCCATTATGCTTATTTATGATCTCTACTGTTGTATTAATTTCTAGTTATCTTTTCCCTCTTGAAACCTCAGGTTTCTTCTTCAAATGCCCTTCGGAGGAATATTGCTATTTTCCTTACAAGTTGGGAAAAATTTCAAATGCCTTCGAAAGTCCCACTAAACCGCGACCTTCAAAGTTTAACTGGCGTGCTAACGCTGACAATTGTTACCTAATTTCTCCTCTTTCCCTTCGTCAACGTAAGTGCAAGCAAGGAGTTTTACAGCGTTTGTTTGTAAAATACATATATACATTTATGCATTTATACCCTTATGTACATTGTTACATATTGTTTTAGTTTTCAATGTGTCCAATATATTACATTACGTTATCAATCTGATTTTGCATTTTTGGATTGTCTCTGATTTTCTCTATTTATTTACATTATTTGTTTTATTGTTGTCTTTTGGGCTTTACATTGCCTCTTTAAGTATAGTGAACCTTTAACGTTTCATACACTATCACTTGCGTCACTTCAATGTCGTGCTTGCTTTTGTGTTCGGCACTCGTATTTATAATTCCTTGTATGTTCCGCTAACTTATTCTAAGTACAATTTTTTTATTACAATATCCAGGTGTAGCATTTGTTTATATTAGAGTTAACTTCCGTCGCCTTTATTCTTTATGTCCGTTATTCTTATTTCTATGAAACGTGTGTATTTCTTCTATTTGGAACAAAGTGGTGTTTACTAATAACCTGTGCCGTACATTAATGAGTTCAGTGACTCCGGTTCGCGTCAGGTAATGGTTTGAGTATGTGTGATTTCCAGTTCTTTAAAGGGTCGTAATAGTGCTATGTTATATCTACCTATGTTTTTCTGCGTTTTATAGTCTACCAGCTCAAAAGAACGATCACCGAACTTCGCAATGATCATAGCCGGCCCTTCCCAAAGGATATGCAGTTTTTGTGATGTTTTGTTGTTAAGCATTGAAGATTTGTTGTGGCTTCTCACTAGCACCTTATCTCCTATGTTCGGCGTCCGTTTCTTTTGGATCTTTTCTTCCTTTTATTTCTAGTTTCTGCTCGTTTCCGCAGGCGTTCGTAGGCTTCTTGTATTTGCTGGATTCCGTTCATTTCGTCTGTGTTAATTGCTCTTTTTAAGCCTGGGAAAATGCTTTCTGGCGTTTGGTTTAGGAGTAGCTTGACTGGGGCTATACCGGTGTTAGGGTTAATCGTGTTGTTCATGATTTTTTCTATTAGTGGTAGTTGGGGGACCCACGAGGTATGTCGTTTGCGGTATGTTAATATTCGCAGGTAGATGGATAGATCCCTCATCGATCTCTCGCACGGGTTACTTTCCGGTTGGTATGCTGTGGAGTTATATATTTTGATACCTGATGTTCTTATTTTAGTTACGAACTGTTTGCCTTTGTGTATGGACGCGTTATCAGCCAACATGGTGTCCATTTTACCATATCTCGGTATAAAATCGTCTAAGATTTTGCTTGCACAATTCGCACTTGTTAGCCTCTTCATCGGGTATAATTTGGTGAATTTGGTAAATACGTCCACCATTACGAATATGTACTTCATTCCAGCCGTTCCAGTAGGCATTGGTCCATGAGCATCTATTGTGACAAGAGCTAGTGGTTTGTCGCGTAATATTGATATTGGTGGAGTGTCGTATCTCACGTTCATGGGTTTTGCTTTTTGGCAGATAATTCAGACAGATATACGTTGCCGTACTTTGTGTTGGAGCCGAGGGATATAAAAATACTCCTCTATCGTCAAACACTTTTTTTCTGTTCCCCCGTGGATAATTGCTGTATGAAATGAATCAATTATGAGATTTTCAAGTGAGCGTGGGGCGTATGTTCGCCATGTTGGATGGTGTCTACCTTGAAGTTTATAAAGGATTCCATTACGTTTGCCATATAATCCTTTTGTGTCTTTCTGAATTTCAGGAGCTGTTGTTAAAATTTTAGCAAGTTTGTCGTCTTCTTGTTGGATTTTCTTAATGTTCTTTATTTGTTTGGTCAGTTCCTTGTTGACCTGCAGGTCTAGTTTCAACACGTGGACTTCTCTTTGTGTGTTGCCTATGCATTCCGGTACGTCGCCTTTTGTGTTCAACCGTCACAATGTGTCTGCGAAAATGTTTTGATTTCCTGGGATGTGTTTAATGGTGACGTCATGCGACATAATTTCATGTATGTATCGGGAGATTTTGGTGCCTGTCAGTTTACAATTATTTATGAAGGAAAGGCTCACATGGTCCGAAAATATTGTTATTTTGCAGTTAAAGATGAAATCCTTAAATTTTTGAATCGCGAAAAAAATGGCTGCTATTTCCTTTTCAGTGACACAGTCTATCTTCTCCGTGTGTGTCAGGTTCCTCGATGCCGTGTTTATGACACATTGGTTTCCTTGGTCGTCTAGTTGACACAGGATTGCTCCAAAACCTGAACTTGATGCGTCGGTGTATATATAAAAAGTTCTTTCGCTCCGTGGGCGTTCTAGTAAGATTGCTTGTCCGAATAGCTCTTTCACCCTGTCGAAAATTTCTTGGTGTGCGTTCGTCCAGCGCCATCTTGTACCTTTCTTTAATTGTGCTCTCAGAGGTGCTATCTCCTTTGCATAATTAATTAGGAAGCGTGACTCATATTGGAAGATGCTCCATACTCGGCGTAACTGTCTAAAGTTTTTCGGATGTGGAATTTCCCTGATTGCTTTAATTCTATCTTTGTCTGGAGATATTCCTTTCTCCGAAATGTTGTATTCCAAAAATTTTGTTTCCAACTGGAAGAACTTTGTCTTCTCTAAATTCAAGGTCAGCCCATTTGTTCTCAGTTTTGAGATGACATAATCTAAATGTTGTGTGTGTTCTTCTATTGTCCTGTCGTGAATAATGAAGTCATCGACGTACTCTGTCAAGAATTCCTACGCATTATCTTTAAATATTGCATACATGGCTCTCAAGAAACCACTTGCGCTCACTGATAAGCCGAAAGGCAATCTCGTGAATTCTAGCACGCGGCCTTGGTACAAGAATCCGGTGAATTTTCTTAGATGTGGAGGCATGGGAATTTGTAAATATGAGTTTGTAAGATCTATTGAGGAGAACCATTTCTTTCTTCCTATGCTGGCTAGTGTTTGTTCTATACTGAGGGTCCTAAACTGGTCTGGCATAATAAATTTGTTCAGGTGTCTGGCATCTGTGGTGATGCGTGCCTTCCCATTACTTTTACGTACAATGCACAGAGGGTTTATGTAGGGCGTATTTGATTCCTGTTTAATGTTCTGTTTTAGCATTTGTTTGATGGTTTCATCTACTGCTTGCTTTAAATTCATAGGAATTTTTTCCGGGGTTTTCCCTTATCCTGAAAAGATGAATGTTGGGTAACTCTAAGCTCCATGGACCCTGGACACATTTGAGCATCTTTTCACCCATTTCATTCATCGTGTGATATGACTTAACGTTGGAGGACGTAAAATTACATTAAAAAAGCCGATTTACAATGGTGTCACGAAACACGTCTCTTTAGCATCGCTCTACTGAATCCTCTCATAGCTGAGTCATCTCGGGTGTACCTCGATTTCGACTAAAATACCACATGTTTAAGATCTTTTCGAATCTCGTTCAGGGTGTATTACCTAGATAAAGTTTTTCCGGGGTTTTCTCTTATCCTAAAAAGACGAATGTCGGGTAGCTCTAAGCTCTATTGACCTCGGGCTCATTTGAGCATCATTTCACTCATTCCATTCATCGTCCGATATGACTTAACGTTGGAGGACGTAAATTACCCAAAAAAAGACAAAAGAAAATGTGTATGCTGAATTTTCTAGGAATAACCTTTGAGTTCTTCATTTTGAATGACTTTTGTATTATTTGTAAACCATAAGAGACAGCCAAAAATCACAGAATTTAGCTCAAAGACTTTTTTCTTGGTTCGATCCCAGACGACCACAAAGTAAGATTCATGGTGGACAACACGGCGCTGGGGTGAGTTTTCTTCGGGTGCCCCGTTTACTACCAATTTCTCCATCATCATCTTTCCTATCATTTTGTCTTGTTCTCATTCCGTCATCTACTAACGTAAGTCTTATACCAGACATCGGCTGATCACCCGATAAAGGGCTGAGGAACAAGAGTAAGAGTACAGTTAAAGAAGAAGACAAAAAATATGGAATGAACAATTTCCGAGGTATTCGTTTTATTTATTTCGATTTTGCAATATGTATACTCTCCTCAAATATTAATTTAGTTTTTTAATGCACTGGACATGCAAAGAGAATAGAGTGTCAAAGCCATCACATAGTGATCTCTTAAAAATATTTAATTAGAAAGAAAAGGATTTTCAATGGCGAAAGGTTTAACTAAGTGGGTTTTCAGATTACCCTATGATGCACCCACAACGTAGGTTTGTTAGATGGTTAGCGGGCCATAATCGATTGCAGCGGCAGTTGTTTATTGTGATTGTCATAGCAACAATGGCGGTGAACATTATCGAGAGCAGAAAATATGAGAACGGGGTATTGTACAGCAGGTATGCTGAATTTTAATACTTCCACAAACGTTATTAAGATTTCAGAGTAAAACTGCGAATGCATTATTTAAGTATTCCTCTTCCATTAGAAGCAGTATATCTTAACACTTTGTTGGGCGCGTGGTCTTTCATGAAACTATTGTTTGCCATGTATCTGTGAAATATATAGGTCCTTTTTTTAGCGTTTCAACTACAGTTACTTATTATTTTTGGTCGATTTTCATTGTATGATCGTAGTTATAGTTTGTACGTGTAATATAAAGACAGGTGATAATTTGTCTTAACGAACTAATAAAGCATGACAAATCCAACTTCGTTTCCAAGCACAGATAATATTATCAATTTCCTTTATCTGTATTATTATCACTGGCCTGTTGACCCCAAAGTCGCAGTCCAGCCCCGGCCAGGTGGATAATATTTGCCCATGTTAGTAGATTGTTGACAGCATCGTTAACCAATATTTATTTAATTTATTCTATCGTCATAACCATAATCCATTATTTCCTTCTTGTATATTTTAATGTTCTTTCTTTATTACCATCGCAAGTGCCTTAATAATGTCATATAATATTTTAAAGGTAACAAACTCCTTTTATCACTGTTATAGAAGCAAGATATTAGAATTTTTAAGGTTATACATTCTTCCTTGCGAAAATGTTGTGAAATTACCACCCGTACTTTTAAAAGTTCTATGTATCTTTATTAGGTAGTGTTAAAGCAACGAGAACATTCAAAAGCATTCATTTTCTGTGAGAGTATATTCATTTCATGTGCCTTCTCGCCTGTATAAGACATTGGCTAAAAGTATACCATATTTACCCAAATTGTTCTGGAAATATCGACCTAATGTACCTGAAGGCATCTTTTACCACATTGATAAGGCCGTTATGCATGATTCTGGAGTTTCCTCCAAAATAGGTCTACTTTACTAAATTTGATGTGCTGATTCCAAAACTATAATCAGTATTTTTCTACGTACCATTTTTGCACAATTAGTAATTATACATAAAACGTTTTAATGTAGTTCTGTGCATAAATATAATGCATGGAACTGAAAAGAAATCAGTAAAGGAAGAAACAATACTGATTTCATTGTTGAAATTAAAGTGCTTCACAACAATATAAGAATGTAACAGTGTAACAAACAACAATACATGCCTCATTTTAAATTCAATCCCTCCCAATTTAGATCAGTCTATAACTGCTTTTCAAATAGTGAGATTCTGTTATTTTTTCTGTAATTTACGTCCTCCAACGTTGTCATATCGGATGATGAGTGCAATGGTGGAAATGAGTCCAGGGTCCATAGAGCTTAGAGTTAACCGACATTCGTCTACTTTACTAAATTTTATGTGCTGATTCCAAAACTATAATCAGTTTTTTTCTACGTACCATTTTTGCACAATTAGTAATTATACCTAAAACGTTTTAATGTAGTTCTGTGCATAAATATATTGTATGGAACTGAAAAGAAATCAGTAAAGGAAGAAACAGTACTGATTTCATTGTTGAAATTAAAGTGCTTCACAACAATATAAGAATGTAACAGTGTAACAAACAACAATACATGCCTCATTTTAAATTCAATCCCTCCCAATTTAGATCAGTCTATAACTGCTTTTCAAATAGTGAGATTCTGTTTTTTTTCTGTAATTTACGTCCTCCAACGTTGTCATATCGGATGATGAGTGCAATGGGTGAAATGAGTCCAGGGTCCATAGAGCTTACAGTTAACCGACATTCGTCTCTTAGGACAAGGGAAACCCCGGAAAAAACCTTATCCAGGTGACTCACCCTGACCGAGATTCGAACTCGGTACCTCTTGAACGTGAGGCAGATACACTACCATCTACGCTACCGAGGTGGGCGTCTGTCTTTGTGATAGGCAGTTGTATGTCATACATATTTTGAGAATGTGAAACAATTGTCTTCTAGAAAGCGTAAAAATAGCCCTGATATATTACACAAATAAAAATATTTAGTAAATACTCTCCACTTAACTTAGGAAGCCGATGACAATTCTTCTATTATGTTTTTGTGAAATTAATTTCATGGACATTTGCCCACATCTTCAGTCAACACAATTGTGTTATTGTTATTGTGTTGTGATATTGTGTTGACTGAAGATGTGGGCAAATGTCCATGAAATTAATTTCACAAAAACATAATAGAAGAATTGTCATCGGCTTCTTAAGTTAAGTGGAGAATATTTACTAAATTTTTTTATTTGTGTAGTGTTTGTTACTCCACTGTAAATAGCTTCATTTTCTGTGTAACCCTGATATATTTTGCCATATCTGTGGCAATTTTGTTGTTGAGTACTGGACAAGAAAAAATTGGATGCAGAGAGACAGTTTCGTGCCAGGAATGAAAAATGTAATTCATGAGTGTCTTCTGGACCCCAAAAATGTTATTTTACCACCTTTGCACATAATATTAGGCTTAATGTAAAGCAATATGTGAAGGCTTTCAATAAGGATAACTGCTGCAAATATATCTGCAAGAAGTTCCCTGGAACATCTAATGCTAAAATTAAAGAGGGAGTATTTGTTGGTACACAAATTAGTTGATAAGTTCACTTTCTTCTCGGGCAGCCAGTTAGGTGAAAAGATGATTACATATCAACGTTTCGGGAGTGTACATCTCTCCCATCATCAGGATATTTATAAAATGTTATAACCTCAAATGAAATACTGGATATAACAAAACTATAAAAAAGTTTTATAGTTTATAAAACGTTATAAATATAAAGATATATAATTGGTTTTATATTTGTGTTATACTTCATTTGTGGTATAACATTTTATAAATATCCTGATGATGGGAGAGATGCACACTCCCGAAACGTTGATATGTAATCATCTTCTCACCTGACTGGCTGCCCGAGAAGAAAGCGTATTCGTCGCCAGGAAAGCTTCAGGTTTTAGTTTAGTTGATAAGTTGATTTCTGATACCTTATTTAAAGAAACAATGAAATGCTGAAAAACAGGCATGGATTTGTTTTAAGAGTGTCATCAAAAACTTTCTGGGAAATTAAAAGGATCCAAATTACAAAAATATTGTAGAAGATATGCTCGAGAACTTTCGAAAGCTGGGCTGCAATAAGAGTGTGAAAGTACATTTCCTGCTCTCTCATTTGGACTTTTTTCCAGAAAATCTCGGCTGTCAGTGAGGAGCAGGGTGAAAGGTTTCACCAGGACATAAAGGAAATGGAAAGGGGAAAGTGGAATGTGAATATGATAGCTGATTATTGCTGGTCGTTGAAAAGATGTGTATTAAACTTTCCATAGTAGGAACTCTACAAAACGTTTATTTCATTTCAAGGCAGTATGTAAAAAACTGGTTAAATGTTCAAATTTAAGTGATATGAAACATTAGTTAATTCTGAAGAGTGTTGTGTTCACAGTTATGGATTTATTAACTTATAAATGCATATTTTACTATTTCCTATATTGTGAAAAATTGGAATGTGATGAAGAAAAACAAAGTTCATATTCTGATTCAGCACACTCAAATTAGGGATAATGACATATTAAAATAAAAACTCCAGACAAAAAGTTAAATTTTGGCATTTTTTTCAGTTCCATACATTATAACCAATGTTTCCGTTATAAAATAGTCTGCTTTTTGTCTAGAACAATTAATACCGGAATTAAACATAAGTACAAGGGAAATAGCGTATGTTCTAAATATCCCCATAAAACTTAGCATAATAAAATTTTGTGATTTAATTTTTAAAATAAGGACTGATCTTCCATGAACTGTAAATTTAGTTAACATTTAAATTCACCAATATCCTTTTCACGGCTGGACGTCTAGCTTTTGTGTAAAGAAAGCTTTGCAAAGACAAATAGCCAGTGTCACCGACCATGGTGGTTACTGCCTAAAAAGTTTATATTAATGAAAATCTATTGAAATCCTCAAAAAGTAAATTGTTTATGCTTATTATTAAGCACGAATGGTCTAATTTCATAATATTTATTTGGTATCTATTAATGAATATTAGAACTAACTTTAAGCAAGGATTTGAATTTTAGTTAATTGATGGAAATTAATCATTTCTCCACACTAGCCGTACATAGGCTAAGGTTTTTGATAGAGTCAACATGAAAAATTCAATGCTATGGCCGGGATTTGAACCACGGTTCTCCTGGTTTCCGTCCTGTCGCTCTTAACCTTTGAGCTACCATGGCCAACGTGCCGTCCTTACATTAAATTCTCCATTTGACTCGTATTTTTCCAAAGTTTTATAATAATGTAGTTTTTGAAATCACAATTGCAACTTGGATATTCGTATTTTACGCAAATGGTTTAAATATTTAGTTTAAATTTAATTATAGTTTATGAATTACTTATTTTTTTAATCCAATGAAAATACCAGCGGTGCATCCGTATAGCTGTGAATGTTCCTTACGTTAAGAGATAATTCGTCATTGTCATTGTCTTCATCGTCTGAGTACTGCAAGTTTATGATGATAGGTTTTGAAATCTCGTTACGTGCTATTTCTTTCCAAAAGTCGTCTTCTTGTAGTTTATCTGATGTCTCACGCAGTTTTCCCAGTCTTGTGTTCCGTGTTAATTTCTTCGTGAATAAGTCATCCAACGTCAGTCAATTTTTTATATATATATATATATATATATATATATATATATATATATATATATATTATTTCTATTTGCAACATAACTTGAGCCCACATTAACTCAATTGTCCTAACAGTAGTAAGGGGGAAGGTGGACCCTATCTCATTCATCCAGCTGATACACTTTTTCATGGAAGAGTAACTGAATAGTACTGCTTTGAACTCTCTATAGTAAATAGAGATTACGAAACATTCGTAAACAAAGATATATATGTTGTTATTTTCTAATGCCTTGCATCTGGCAATGAAGCCATTAGCATTCCTGCTTTCCAATACTTTTGAACTGTAGTTTCTTCTGATCTAAATGCTTCGCAGGTCTTCAAGTGGACTCCATTCATTTCTTCTGGATCGTTACACAGGACACATAGTGGTGAAGCTGAGATACCTATTCTGTAGAGATGACTTGCCAAACAGTTGTGATTTGTCAATAGTCTGAAGGCTGCAACTGCTGTTTTCCTTGGTCTCTGGGGGATTATATCTGTGTTGGAAAGTAGTGTGATCCATTTTTTTGTCTTTGGCGTTTGTTTCTATTTCTTTTAGGTATCAGTGAGAAAATTTTGTAGTGATCAAACGTTTTATTGAAGAATGTTGGAAATTAAATTTAGACTTTTTCTTTATTGTTGTGCCTTTCTTTGCAAGTATATCTGCAGTTTCATTCCCCATGACGCCACAGTGTGATGGAATCCATTGGAGATGGACAATCTTATTAACTTTTAGGAGTTGTGTTAACATTTTGTAGCATTCTCTAATTTTTGTTGTCTTATTTGTAGCATTTGAACATATTCCTTGAATTACAGTTTTAGAATCTGAGAGAATTACTGCCTTGTTAAACTTATTTAAGGGAAGATTTAGTAATTGTCGGAGAGCAATGTGTATAGCCTCTATTACTCCATCATAATTTGTTGTGTCTCTGCCAACAAGATGATAAAAGGAAAAATGTGTACACACAGCTCCAGCTCCAGTAAGGTTTTCTTTGGTGGATCCATCAGTATATATGTGTAGCCATTCTTCTGTGGGATATCTGGTATTGATTGTTTCCAGTGCTAGAAGATTTTGTATTTCTTTTGGTGTATCTGATAAACAATAACTTGTCTTATAAACAAAGATATAATGTTACCTGACACGTTCTGCCAGACCAGCAGGAAGTGTATTGTTTCCTCTCATCGAATTTAACAAACATTATGGCTTATTCAAAGTACATATTTCTTTTGTCACGTCATGTCAAATGTTTACGTTTCAGTTCTGAGTAATTTTAAATATACGTTCATACATGCCAACCAATAATGATGTTCATTACAGTGCTTACGTCACAATGCATTTTTATAATATAATGGTATCTACTTTATTTATATTAGGAAAACTATTTGAGCTAAAAATATGGGGATTTTACGGCTACTTTAAATACATTACTCTGTCCTTCCACATGGATCAGTTTGCGCAAAATCTGAATTTTTGTCTTAGCGCGAATAGTAGCCATTAGAGATTGATTAGTTTGGCGCTCGTCACACACCACTTGGGGGGAATGCAATACGACAACACCACAGTACTCCGATTGGTTGCTCACCTAGTAGCACTCAAGGACAAACATCTTCCCATTTGAAACACATAATGCATTTACTAAACGTTATATTATAATGTACTGGAGATGAGAAATGTGTAACACACATGATAAGGGAATGTAATTCTACACAAATAAAAATATTTAGTTAATATTCTCCGCTTAACTTAAGAAGCCGATGACAGTACTTCTATTATATTTTTGCGGAATTAAATTCATGAGCATTTGCCCACATCTTCAGTCAAACACAATTCGTTGTCAAACACACTTCGTTGTCAAGGATACTATGTATTTACGTATTACCAACATCTGAAGACGAAACAAACCTAAAAACAGAATCAATTGCAATTAATTTCGCAAAAACACAATAGAACTATTGTCATCGGCTTCTTAAGTTGTTGTTGTTGACTAATGGTACTGGGGATTAGTTGATTTGCATCATCCCCCCCCCCTAGCTTCCCAATATAAAGCCTGTAGGTTCCCACTTTTGAGACCATTACATTTGTCCAAATGGTGTTTGTTCATGATGACATCCTCTTTACACATTTGGGTGTAGGTATGCAGTGTATTTTATAAAGGTGTTCTGTAAGACAATCATCGCCAGTTTCCATTCTAAGTAGGGCCACTGCAGTTTTTCTTGGTATTTTTGTATGTCAGTTTTGTCTCCAATATCTTTTAGTTTATCTTGTTCATCAAGTCTCTGCTGTCTTTTAAAATGTAGCTTAATGTTGTTTAATTGTTTAATAATTTCAATTTGTCTTACAGGTTTTATATTTTGAATTGCACCTTTTTTCTAGTTGGTCAGCATATTCATTACCTAAAAGTCCAACATGGGCTGGAATCCATTGCAGGGTGACATGGTTTCTTGATTCGAGAGCTTTAATTAAACTTCTTATTTCTTTGATGTTTTTTGTTGTTTTGTTTTTATAATTTACAATCCCATCTATGGCTGATTTTGAATCTGTTAAGATAACTATGTTTTGCTTTATGTACGGTCTGTACATGACGTTCTGCAGTGCTGCTTTTATGGCTGTTAGTTCTCCATCATAATGGTTTGAAGTTTCGTCTAGTGTTAGATACTGTGCGAAGTGTTTACAGTACACTCCTGCACCAGCATCTTGTTTGTTTATAAAGGATCCATCTGTATATATTAGGAGCCATTCTTTTTCTGGATATCTTTCATTTTCTGTGGCTATTGCTATTGCTCTCATTTCATCTGGTAAATTGTTTTGCTTATGTATTGTATATAACAGGCCATTCTTGTAATGTATGTCAATATATTCTGTTGGGCTTGTTTCCTCTATTGTTGTTATATTTGTTATTATCTAACAACAAATATAACAACAATAGAGGAAGTTTATAACAGGTCATTCTTATAATGTATGTCAATATATTCTGTTGGGCTTGTTTCCTCTATTGTTATATTTGTTGTTATTATGTTCTTGTGTTTTGAGTTATTAATGTATGTTCTGAAGCTTGTTTGCGTTTTTAGATTGCTTATATTATCTGCTGTGTGATACCACTTGTGTCTATTTTTGTTAACTAGCAGTTTTTGTGCTAGGGTAATTGCCTTTAGTTCATGTTCCAGTTCTATGGCCATATTTTTTGTGAAGCTCTGTAGTATGGCAATTGGTGTTGTTTTCACAGCTCATGTTATTATTCTTAGTGAATTGTTTTGTGAGGTTTCTATTTTCCTTTTGAGTTTCTTGCTTACTGTTGCCAGCAGTTCTCCTCGGCTTAAGTTAACTGGAGAATATTTACTAAATATTTTTATTTGTTTAGTGTTTGTTACTCCACTGTAAATATCTTCATTTTCTGTATAATGTAATTTTGTTGATCTGAAGCATTTTAAACGAAAATGGATGACTGTTGTAAAAACGAAATGTGTTCCATTAGAGGTTTTAAATGAAGTCGAGTTTGCTGAGGGTTTATTAAATCCACAAAAGTCAGGAGGTGATGAAAAGGTGGTGATGACATGACTGCTTGCTTATCGCTAAGAAATTACGTCATTGTTTTTCTGGTTGCAGTGCCTGAATTAGGTCAATGGCACACGATTTAAGTCCACATAATACACGTGCTTTAATGCAAGTTTCTGAATGAAACAAAAGATTTCATCAACCGGGTAAAGACTATGTATGTAAATTGTGCGACAAACACTGTGAGAGATATCGTGCTCAAAACGGTAAAAAAGTATAATCTAAATAATAAGACCAGAACAAGAATAATGTGCTTTTCATTTATTAATGCTGGGACTGCATATTACAGTTCTTTGATTTAAATTGTGTATTTGTGTGTGCCGTTTCCATCTTCGCTTAGCCTTTAATGCGTATTTTTCTCGTTCTGTTCCCGTTTCTGGGAAATCATAATGGGGTTTATATCCAAATGTGCTCTAGGTACTAATAAAGCACTCTTAGTTATTGAAGAAGTTTGAAAATATGCACACCCGTTCTTGTGTATGATAGATATTGTCATCCTATTTGGTATGTTATCTTTTTTTCTGTTTACGAAAAGGTTGGTTGCTGCGGGGAGTGCCGACCGAATGCGGCTTGCATATTGCACCAATCTTGACAAATCGGTCATCATCTCCTACTTTGAGAAACGGGGTTGGCTTCAAGATACTCCAGATGATGACTGGAACTTACTGGTAAGTAAAAGCAGCCGATATCATTTCTAGATAGGTAGGTATATTAAATATAACATACAGTGCATATAAGCATGTCATATGTACCTAGAGATCCAAAAGCATCCGAACCGGCTGCGCGATGTTTTGCCTGTCCGTGACCTAAGCGCTCGTTGCCGACAGTCGCTCTCATAGACAGGTGCGTACATTGAATATAGTTTTCCCGCCCCCCTTTTTTTAGGGAATTAACGGCCAGGAAGTGTGATTTTGCCTTTTTCAACAAGACCCTGCAACAGCTCATATAGCCAATCTATAGCCCCGATGAGAACAATTGAAAATGTGTTTCGGGACAGAATAGTTGTAATAACAGAATAACAGTAGAGATTTCTAGTCCCCTTGGTCCCTTGACCTAATCCCCTGCGATTTCTGCTTCTGGGGTAACTTAAAGCATAAAGTGTACAGGATAAACCCACACACCTTGGAAGGATTAAAACAAAATATCCACAAGTAAATTGCCAGGATGTCTCAACGTGAACTACGTTGAGTGATGGATAATTTCCTAAAGAGGTGCCAAACATATATGGACAACGGCGGTTGCCAGTTTCAGCATAACATGGGTAAGTAAAGCCCTCCCGTAGAGGATCCGTCCCCTTCAGCTGTTGTGGTGGGGGCGCTGCGGACCCCTAGCACTCGCGGTACCTCTGACGTTACTAGAGGAACCTCGGGCCGAAAATTCGAGCCCCTCCCTGCTGGGAGGTTGTTGGGATTGGATTGGTCTCGAGGGGGCAGTGGTTTACGATACCCGTGGGAGATCGTGTACGTCTCCGGACGGGGTTGAGGGAAGCCATTAATATTCCCGCGTACTAGCCAGCATAGCTAATAGAAGGTGTGCTAGATCACCAGGCGGCCCCACCGAGGTCATATTGGTAGCCTTCCCATTTTGGAGTTGGCGCGCGTAAGTGGCGTATCCACTTCCATCCCGTCTTGAGTCCATAGGACCAGATAGGGGGGGCCTTAGTACTCTGTAGGTCTTGCCCTATGGAAAGCCCCACGGATGCGCCGGGCGCCTTTTGGGGCAGCTCCGTAACTTCCTGGTGGTAGGAGGCCCGGGTCCTTGGTCATACAGGTCCAGGACTAATGGGAGTAGAACTTCTGGCATTAACGTAAGTAAAGCCCTTTTAAGTACTTTTAAAAAATTACATGGTTTCATTCGCGCCTTTCTATGTTAGCAGCAGACGGCTACGAGCGCCGTGGTCGCGGACAGCAAAACACCGCACAGCCGGTTCCTGCGTTTTGGGGCCTCTCGGTATTTACAGCCTTGAATTTTCATTAGGTTCACTGGTTCACCGATCAAATGCCAAATATGTTCCTGATTATTATATGGCTAAGAGTCAAATGAGGAGAGATATTGCTGGTTCTTCGAGTTCTGTGGTTTACAGCATAAGAGAGCCATGGCTTCTCAAGCTGGATGGATTTACTCTGTAATATGGATTCGTTCTGTAGAGTGAACCAGGAAAGATATTTAAAACGATCTCATGTGGCGAACTCATTAGGGGTACAAGGAAAGCGTATCTAAAGACAACCGGAAGTTATGAGACAATAGGCTAACCCTTTTCTTGTTCAAGTTACAGTACCTGGAATCAGCAGACAAAAGCATATTTCTGCTTACAGTAATTCAAAGGGAAGGCAAAGGTCACTAACCTATGAATTTATGGAAAAACTAACTTTTCTTTAAGTTAACGTCTTGCAACGTAGGCCATATCTAAGGATGAATGAAATGATGCTCAAATAAGCCTAGCGTCCATAGAGCTTAGTTGCCCGGCAGTCATCTTTTTAGGACAAGGGAAAACTACGGAAAAATCATTATCTGGATAAGTTAACCTTGACAGCGATTCGAACTCGGGTCCTGTTGAATGGGAGACGTACACGCTATCACCACGCTACAAAGTCATGCAAAAGAAACACCCGATGAGGTAAATTTACTATTATGTGATGTGCATTATCTTCACCTGTGTAAACGACGGGCATTATGTTGTAGGCATGATTTTAAAAGTAATAATTCAAAGTGTGCTTTAATAATGCTTGAAAACAGTAATTGTGTTTTTCAGGAAATAAACTTTTAAGGCCTTCCGAAAGAAAATGAAAATTTATCACATTGGATTCTGTTTTGCAAACGTTTTTTAAAGCCCCAAATTTATGAATCAAACTGAATTTGTGGTTGTAATGTACACAACAGATTTGTTCTGTTTTCTGTGTTTACTCTTCGGTAAAGAAGTAATACGAGCTGGGTAGAAACAAGTATGTGTGGTTTTAGCCGCCTGACTAAAAAGAAAAATAAGCAAAAATGTTGTTGTTTTCAAATGCTAGGCTTTGGCAATGAAGTCATTAGCTCTCTTGCTCTCCAATATTTCTGTGCAGTGTGTCCGGCAGGTAGGGCCTCACAGGTTACAAGATATTCTTCAGTCATTTACTCTTCTTTGCTGCACAGAGGACAATTTGGACTTGTTTAAATTCCTATTCTGTGTAAGTGTTTGGCCAAATAATCATATTCCGTAAGTAATCTAAAATTTGCTACTGCAGTTTTACCTGGGGTTTCTGGAATAATTTCTGGATTGTTAATTAAAATGTTCCATTGTTTATCTTTGGCTTTGTTAGACATTGATTGGTTTTGTTTGTTTTCATATTTGCTTTTGATTAATCTTTTTGTGGATGTAAAGGGTAAGTTTTTACTTTTGTTCTGAATTAAATTTGCACCTTTCTTGGCAAGAAAATCAGCTGATTCATTTCCAGCAATTCCAGAATGTGCAGGTATCAATTGTAATATAATTCTTTTCTGTAGTTTTTAAAGTTGTTGGATCATTTTGTAACATTCTTTAATTTGGATTGACCACATTTTATATGAACTTATTGCACATAATGCTGCTTTAGAATCAGAAAGTATGACAGCATTTTTGAATTTATCTATTCTGAATAGAAGGTGTTGGAGTGAAATATGAATAGCCGTTACTTCTGCATCAAAATTTGTTGTGTGGTATCCCGCTGGTTGATAGAATGAGAACAGTGCACATTTAATTCCTGCTCCTGAGTTGTTGTCCAAGTTAGATCCATCTGTGTAAATATGTAACCATTCTTCAGGTGGGTATCTATTGTTCACAGTTTCTAATGCTAGTGTTTTTATTACAGGTTTGGAGGTTTCAGATTTTGTAACTATTTGTTATAAATCTAATTGAATATTAATTGGTTCAAAAGTTAATGGGTTTTCTTTGATTAAAATGTTTGCTTTAGAATTAGGAAGATTCAGATCTGCTTTTAATTCCATAACTTTGTGTCGGAAACTTGTTTGTGTTTTCATAGTTAGTTACTAACACTCCCCACATGGCAACCTTGGCCTTCGGGGTAACCTCACCCCACCAAGTGATGACCGGACCCATTTCTCAGGTGGAGGCACCCAGAGGGCGGTGTCCATTACCTCCGATGATAGGGTGATAGTGAAGATGGCGGTGAGGTGAGAGGACCTACAGTTTTAACCGTGGACTCCGAACCACGTTGGGCATAGGGGATACTTCACGTGTGCTAGACAGAGGTGAAGGCGTGGATAGGGCCGACTTAAAATCGCCAACCCCAGAGCCGGGAATCGAACTCGGGACCCTTAGAACGGGAGCCGCGAACGAAACCACCGCGCTACCCCGGCGCCCTGTTTGTGTTTTCATTAAAAATAGAAAACCGCGATGAATTCCTGGATCAAAAGAACTCAACTCTGGACCAGTGCTTGGTAAAATACATATTAGAGATCAATTACTAGATACTCGGTTCAAGGAAAGCGTTTCAAGGTATAATAGCATTAGATAAATTCGGTGTTATCGAAATTAACGAAAATTAACGAGTGCTGGTGCCAGAAGGGCACGAGCGAATCCACGGGTAAATTGTCCGGGGGTCGAACCATGACCAAGAGGCCCTGGGTGGATCGCCGGGTGTAAAAGGAAGGAAGGTATGTAAGGTATATGAGGTGTTCGCTTTATTTGTATAAATGTGCACTTGGAGTGCTTGAGTTGTGGGTGTGATCTATCTGCGTCGTTGACGAGTAATCTGGTCTGTGTCTGTGAGTTGGAGAAGAGTAGCATGCATGTTGTCTAGAGTCGCGAGTACTTGAATGAAGTACTCACGAATTTGTACTGGGTCATGTAAAAAGTCGACCACGGCAAGCTGTTTGTCCACCTGTTTTTGAACCATCCGTTTAAGTGTCTGGAGGATGTCCTTGTGGCTCGAATCTATCTTGGTGTGTAGTTCATGATGTTCAGAAGCAGTCTGTTGAAGCTGGTTGGTGATTGATGTGTGTAGTGTCTTAGTTATGTCTTGAAGGGTTGTTGTGTTGGCATTGGAGGTTGCTGTAAGTGTCTGAAGGAGGTCAAGCTGTGATGTCTTGGTGTCAACCGTGGTGATGGCGTCCTGCAGTGTAGTGAATTTAGCCGTGGCGTCTGAGATGTGCTGAGTGATGCTTGCCGATGTTTCCTCCAAGATACCGAGGCGAGGGCCAAGGTTGAGGACCTCTGACTGGAGGTCCTGTATGGCCTCGCCAGTGGGCGCTGCGGCTGCGGTGGTGGAGTTGCTGGCTGCAAGTTTGACCTCAATGGCTGCCAGTCTTGTGGTGATGCTACGGAGGTCCAGACGAAGATCCTGTAGGGCTTTCTGAGTGGTTGTGTCGGTGTCTGTGGTTGTTGTTGTTGCGGCAGCGTGTGGATGCTGCACTGGCCTTCTTGTCCAGGTCGTGCATTGATACATTGGGCACTGCGCCAGTCTGAACTCAAGATAGATAAATGATAGATACGGACTGGCCCCGTAGCTCAGTCGGTGGAGCACCTGCCTGCCGCTTTGGGCGTCCCGGGTTTGATTCCCGGCAGTGGGGGTCTGGAACAAGGTAATTCCTCACTTTCCCCAGACTCGGGTAGAATGAGAGTACGAATATGTGCGTGATATAATGAATAAAACCCAACGAATACGAGTTAACATCTTCGATATGCTCCAAAGGAGAACGGCCGCCGATACGACCATTGGAGCTAAAGGCGGGGTATAATTAACAAATAAAAGTATGCTAGATATGTTTCTAACCAGAGATGGATTCTCGATATTTGCAGTACATCACAATACTTGCGTGGTATCGACGTGAAACGATACTTCAAGAAATTCGCTGGGTACTTTTATGATACTTAGTGGGTGTTTCTGCAATTTTTATTTTATTTTAAAGTAACAAAATAGTATTGCTGCAAATAGAACATTGCAAAGCCCGAGACATTGCCAGGAATGTGGTATCTGCACAGTTACATTATGCAAAAATAATCATGTGTCAAATTCAGTGACAGTTACCAACTCCCAAGAAGAAATCACTGCATATCTTAACGATAATTTGACACATCCTCTTTCTAGCGTCCTGAAAAACAAATTCAAAATTTCCATAACTAAAAAAAAGATATTTGCGTATTCCACCTGAAACAGTTTTCTCTGATTGACTGTTTAGCACAGCAGGACTCATATGTGACAGAGAAAGAAGTACACTTGACCCCGAAAAAGAGAGAATGCTTCATAGAGTGCGATCCATATAAACCTGAACCATATATCAATAGGCCATAACTTTTGAACCAATAATAGGACACAGTGCAAATTTGGGACAATAGAATACACAGCTGGGAAATTATTTTTTTTTTGGTTAAGTTATATCGGACTATGAATGGAATGGGTGAAATGACGTTCAAATGGCCCAGGGCCCATAGAGCTTAGAGTTACTCGACATTACTCTTTCAGGATAAGGAAAAACCCCGAAAAAACCTTACCCAGGTAACTCACCCAGACCGAGATACGAACTCGGGACCTGTTGAACGTGAGGCAGACTCGCTACCACCACGCTACCGAGGCGAGCTAGAGGGAAATTACATTACACTATTTTAGTTAACTGACGGAAATTAATAATTTCCTCATACTAGCCGTATGTAGGCTAAGGGCTTTGATATTGAGTCGACATGAAGAATTCAATGCCATGGCCGGGATTTGAACCGCGACTGGACGGAAACCAGGAGATTCGTGGCTCAAATCCCGGCCATGGCATTGAATTTTTCATGTCCACTCTCTATTACATTACACTGTTTACATCTCAGAGAAAATGTTAAAAGTGTCCTCCACCAGCATCTATGCATGTTTGCACTCGTCTCACCATATTTACTGAAGTTTTACGGAGACGATATCGAATTCAGAGAAGGTTATTTCCTGCAAGATGGAGCAACGTGTCATTCATCTAATGACACCATGAAACTTGTAACCAGTTTCTTTGATAATCAAATAATCTCAAAAGGTCTGTGGCCCCTCAGATCCCCTGACCTAACCTCACCGGATTTTTTTCTTGTGCGGGTATCTAAAAAATAGTGTATAAGAATAGGCCACGGACAATTAATTGTCTCAAGAAATCCATTCGAACCTAAATAAGTAACATTGCCGAGGATGCCCGCCTCAGTAGCGTAGATGAGATCCGAGTTCGAATCTCGGTCAGAGTTACCTGGATAAGGTTTTTCCGGGGTTTGCCCTTATCCTGAAAGACGAATGTCGGGTAAATCTAAGCATCTCTTTTTGTTGTAATTTACGTCCTCCAACTTTAAGTCATATCGGACGATGAATGGAATGGGTGAAATGACGCTAAAATGAGCACAGGGTCCTTAGAGCTTAGAGTTATCCGACATTCGTCTTTCAGGATAAGGGAAAACCCCGGAAAAACCTTACCCAGGTAACTCACCCTGACCGAGATTCGAACTCGGGACCTCTTGAACGTGAAGCAGATATGCTGCCACCACGCAGCCGAGGCGGGCACATTTGAGCATCATTTCACCCATTCCATTCATCGTCCGATATGACTTAACGTTGGAGGACGTAAATTACAAAAACAAAGTACATTTACACCATTTTCTTTAAAGATTAATCTTATTTTACTTTTATATAAAAGAAAATGTGTAAGAAGTAAAGCATTTACTCATAGTGTCGCAATACATGTTTACTTACAAAATTAATGATACCTATCCACATTTTCTGCTTGAAACTGAGCTCAGATTATGTTCACATTTGCAGCACATTCTTTATACCCTCACAGGTATCATCTATTGTTATTTGAACTCCACTCATATTTATACAATACAGTCATTTACAAGCAACTTAAACACTCTTCTCTCAAATGGCTAGAGCAAGAAGATTTACAACCTTTGTATACCACTTCCTGGTTGATTTATCTCTCGATCTTCCACATTCATAATAACGTCCCCTGGATCCTTGTCTTTGTTCACAGTGCTCCGAATATCAAGCAGTTCTACAGCACGTCATCTAATCTTCGCAGGAATTTGTAAAATGCTGGACCTACGTTCTATCTCGATCTTTATCAGTTCCAAGAAAGGCTAGAAAGGAAATTTGCTCTCCTTATTCCCTTTTCATTCTTCTCCTTCGCTTAAAAATGCAGAAAGCTATATTTAGCAAGTTTACAGAACACAACCACAGACCAGCATCTTGTGTTTCTTGCAATGTCATTCTTCGGACACACTTTGTCCATCAAGCCAACCCTTCTCTTAGTTGTATTATAAAATGTTATAATTTCTGGCTTTTTCCCGTCACTTGTTTCAGGGTCAACAGGTGCTGGACTGTACGGCAAGCTCTTTTCATTTTATAAGTCAGCTGAGAAAATGAAAACGAATTTCGAAGGAAAAATAGAGACAATATATATTGCACTTTCTCAACTATGCATAAGAACATATTCATTTAAACAAGCAGTTTAATTTTGTGATTAAAGTACGGCAATTCAAGCAATAACAAACACTAAATATGCAATAGATTCAAACGTAATAGCAAAATTAAAGCGTTTGGGTAGTTACATAGCCTTCCAATGGATCCCCTCCCATATTGGGGTAAAGGGTAATAAAGAGGCAGATTATTTGGCAAAAAAGTTCCAAAATCATAAATTGCAAGACGAGACCCTTATCTTTCCATTCAGCAAAGCTCAAAATTATATCTTCGTTCAAAGCGAAAATATCAGACACAGTAAATAAAATTGTTCATGGACTGGGTGCAGATTGGGATATGCACTGCACTAAAAATTACGGGAATAAACCGATTGAACAGTTACATTGGAGGCTAGAAAACGAATGGAAATGTTTCCACGTGTATAGAGCATTAGAATGAATGAATGAACGAACGAACGAATGAATGAATGAATGAATAAAATGTTTCAGGGTCTATAGCAGCATCGTGATGCATTGTAGAAACCAACAGAACAAATTTATTCCTTTAGGGGTAGTATGAAACAAGCGTTCTAACTAGATCAATAAGTCTCATCACATCTTTTGGTGAATTACTAAGTTTATAGAGCCCTTCTAGTTATGTACCGTGGTATGTTTCCAGATTGAGGGCGTATGCTGTTTTTGCACCTACTAATGCAAACATTTTGATCCCATACTTAGTAGACTCATGCCCGATTTCACCAACAGATGTTAAAATCGACGTTAACAAATGTAACGTAACAATTGTCATGGCGCTAAAACTAATGTTAAATTTCTTGCATTTCACCAACCTGTTTTCTTAAAATGTTAACAAACCTGTGTTAACGCCAAGAAACCTGTAAATATAACAGCTATAGAAGGCTATGGATGATTTTCTGAACGTATTCCGATGCACTTTTGTTTTCATTTTCGTCTGCACAAGTGGCGGATGAACAAAATCATAAATAAAGCCGTGAGACAAATTTCTCATCGACGGAGAAAGAATTGTTAATTGAAATGGTGATGAAGTGTAAGGATATCGTGGAAAATAAGAGGACGGATGCAGTGAATGTAAAAGAGAAAGATGTCGCAGGGAAAATTTTGGAAACGAATTTAATTCAAATGCATGGTCACTACTACAAGCACCAAACAACTTGTCAGTATTATGTAAATTTAAAACGAGGGCGAAGAACAAGTGCCTTAAACGTTTCAAGACGAGAGGTGAACAATGTATTATCCACATAATTCAGTGAATTATAAAATCGCAAAGTTATTAGTACTTAAAGCAAAGACAAGATCGGCATATTCCTTTCGATGTATATTCTAACTCATTATTACGTAAATTTAAAACGAGGAGCGAAGGACAAGAAACTTGAACGTATTAAGACGGGAGGTGAACAATGTATTATCCACATAATTCAGTGAATTATAAAATCGCAAAGTTATTAATACTTAAAGCAAAGACAAGATCGGCATATTCCTTTCGATGTATATTCTAACTCATTATTACGTAAATTTAAAACGAGGAGCGAAGGACAAGATACTTGAACGTTTCAAGACGAGAGGTGAACAATGTATTATCCACATAATTCAGTGAATTATAAAATCGCAAAGTTATTAATACTTAAAGCAAAGACAAGATCGGCATATTCCTTTCGATGTATATTCTAACTCATTATTACGTAAATTTAAAACAAGGAGCGAAGGACAAGTGACTTGAACGTTTCAAGACGGGAGGTGGACAACGTATTATCCACATAATTCAGTGAATTATAAAATCGCAAGGTTATTGATACCTGAAGCAAAGGCGAGATCGGCATATTCCTTTCGATGCGTGTTCTAACCTCTCTTGTACTTCCGCAGTAACCTTCATAGCAACATGTTTCGACAGTTTATACCTCCGTAAAACACTTTTCTTCGGATAGTTCCTCAAAATCATTTCTCCTCATAGGCCGTACTCTACTATGAGTGCCATTTAGACGGTCTTAAATATAGCAAATCGACATCAACAGCTGAGTTCATGCTCGCCATCATGACTATTACAATTGTTAAGGACTTAACATTAGAAATTCGGCTTGTTAGTTTAACATGAGATTTAACACTTGTGTTACGCTAACACTTGTTGGTGAAATGCAATTTTTGTTTTAACCATTGCTAAACCCGTGTTAAGTCTTAACATTTGTTGGTGAAATCGGGCATTATTTCCTCTAATTGCAAGCAGTTGCTCATGCACTGTGAGATATTCACTGACAGAATAATATTTCTGAAAGTTGCACAACTAATAAAGATAAAGAGATGAAAAGCTTAATATATTTAAAACATTCGTAATCTACAACAAAAACATTGTATATATACGATATAGAGAATGAAATACATACGGAGTACGCATCAACACTTTGCAGAAAGTGTAACTTGAAAGGTCACGTGGGTGACACTTGTCACCCAAAAGCACACAGGAGAAAAAAAGAACTCCAGCTACAGACGCTACAAGAGCAACTACAGAACTGAAAAAGGGAAGTGTTGCTGTTTATGCATTTCTTAGAAGTTACTTGGGCTCACACACCGATAGGTCCGTTCTGAGGGCTACAGTAATAAAATAAAATACCTGGAGGACACCTGTCACCCACGCAACTAACGAAGGAAAACCATCAGCCAGGGTCGAGTTTGATTACAGGACCTTAGGATCAGTAGGCCACCGCCTAACCAACTGACCTACTAAGATCTAATTTCTCAATGACTATTGTATCACTGCTAAACTCTTAAAAACAGAGAGAAACCTTACTTCACAAAAAGGACAGAGCTCAAAACCACAGGTTATATCAAATGGCTCCTTTGTTGGGCTCAGTATTTGTAAAACACTATTGGATTGCACCCCTAAACACTTATACATTTTTCAAATAATAAGTCACATTATTTTTGTCTGGTGGTCATGCGAACAGGTTAGAATTTCAAGGTAATCACATATCGATGCACTCAGATAATCACTTTTGCATTTTCTTTCTCATACCGACACCGAGCGGTGTGGCTCAGGAGGTTTCCTTTGCAACTTGCATTCCCGAAGTCCGACTTCGATTCTCATGACCTACCTACCTCACCCATGGGTATTTTCGGGGTTTTCCCGGGTCGCCAGGCGAATGCCGAATGCCGAATGCGCCCCTAATTTCATGACTCTCCATTATATCTCACATCATCTCTCATCTACCTACTGTATGGCCACGACAAGAAGGCTAGAGAGGTATGAAGGGCAGAGGAGTTTGAACTGTTTATCTGCTCCGGCAGCGGATCTGTTTACAAGGAAATGAGTGTATGAGAGTGCATATGAGTCACCTATGCCGCCAAATCTAAAGTTTGTTGCAGCGATAGGTATTATGTATAGGTGAGTTATGTGACAACACTTGTGTATTTTAAACGACCCTTCCATCCTTGTCATACTCGGAAGGCGAGCATACACCCCGAGGAGACAGCAAAAGTGATTACCTTGCACATTCCTCTAGCTTGCTTTCTTGTTCTGGGCTTTTAGTAGCGGTAGAAGTGTCGGTGGGAGTCTTGGCGCTGTATGACAGGATGAATACTCATGGTAAACACTTCCTGCTTCGGTAGGATGGTCTCCGGTCTCTTGGCCGGCCTAGTGGGCCGTTTCAGCACCATGGTGGGTGGGATGCCGGTTGTACTAGCCTGCCGATAGTTTCCAACCGGTCAATTGTATAGATACTGCCCTCTGCACTGTCGTGGCTCCTTCTCTTGCCTCATCCTTCCTCCCGGGATGCCCCACTTAGGGCTTAGATCCAATGGACCAGGACTGGAACTCCGTGCCGAGTCCCCTCCATAATTCAATCCCATGCCAACAGTTAAATATGTAAATAATAATAAGATGAATAATGTGTGTAAATAATGTAATAAAAATCGATAAAATAATAGTAATAATAATCCGATTAATAAGGCATAAATATAAGCTTCGTGGAAGTAATTGAGTGAGTCGAGAAATTTCGCGATAGCAAACACATTAGAATCTTTTCTAATAGATAGCTAAATATTTAACTTACAGTTGTGTGAGAAAATTGCAATTTCTAACTGTGTTTAGGTACCGAGAGTTTTAATCAAAGGGGTTTTAATATCTAAACATTATTGGTTTTAACTAGTTACTGCAATTTAATTATTAAAGTATTGTGTTTTCTTTACAGGACAGGAACAAATACGTGTAGGGCCATATTCAGTGTGGATAGTGGCTACCGTATGACCGATAATCAGTAAGTAATTAACATAATTTATGCACTGTACCATATATATAACAGAAAAATTATTCCCAAGAACATTTAAACAAACATCATGACATTAGTTTATACATAACACTAATTTTGTCTCTGCAGCCAAAATGAAGTGAAATTGTCGCATCATAAAAATAAGAGTAAAGTTATTTTAAGTTTAAGGATAATGAACAATAATTAAATGATTCTTTTGCTGGGGTATAGTATACCAGCAAACTCAAAACATTTTCCTCATCCACGCAAGTTACACTTCATATGTGTATTATTAATTATTAATTTTTAATTTTGCTACATTTGCGTTAATTTTTTTCAAGACAGGTAATCAAAAATACATTTATTTATCATTTACAAAATGTTAGGAGAACTTCAGCTTGTATGAAACTGGGTTGTTTATCTATTTGGAAAGGTTAGCTGGCTGAAGTGGTATGTTCGTCAGTAATTCGGCCAAAAGAGAGCTGAAGTTTTGAGCTGGATGGAGTGAATAAAATGTAACCTTTAGGTTTGTCTTCGGTTTTAATACCACCTCTTACAAGTATTAAGTTATTACTGTAGCTTTAATCTAAATAATTATGAACAAAACTACAAAATGCTTGTAAGTCTATGGTGGAAAATTTGTTTCACCTAAATGCAGTATGTGCCAATCTAATAAACATCACTTATGCTCTTAAACATCCGGTGCATTGTTACAAAGTATGGCCAGCTACTTCCTTAGTCTTTTTTTAATTACTTATAAGGAAACATGATTGTCTTCCAACAAACGTAACACAATAGTTTGCAGTCCAAACTTGAATTTGTTTCGAATACATATACCTAGCCGTCTCCATGATATACGGCTCAGAAGAGCTAAATGATTGCCTGTTAAAGTTTATGACGTTTGCTTGCGGATCACAGTTCTTTTCAATAAGAAAAACATTACAATAAAATATAAACATTTGTGACAAATTTCACTTATCTGCCTAAAAAGTTATAAATAATTCAGGACTAGTTTCGCAGGCTGTGTTTACTGTTTATTTTCTCGTAGTGATGGACTCTTCCCTATAATATTAACATCTACTGGAAGAAAAGAGAGAGAGAGAGAGAGAGAGAGAGAGAGAGAGAGAGAGAGAGAGAGAGAGAGATAAAAAGAAAGAGAGAGAATTAATCGGAGACATTTCAAAATTCATCACGGGATTTCTATTTTTTCAAGGTAAATATCTTCTCCCAAAAAACCATTAAATCTATTATTTTCTGAATTATCCATCATAATCTAATAACATATTTAAGTCCCAAATACCTAAAGTGAGAAAAGCGAAACAAAAACAAATTACATATGTATTTTTCAGACGCGGTGCATGAACTTGCTCGGATGTGCTCGAGTGATGTCATGCGAATCAATGGTGGGGGTACGATCTCTGCTTTCACCAGCAGACTGCCGACAATGCTAGTGGGTAAGATGGCAGATAACTATTCTGATACCCCTTTTTCTTACAAATAAACAAGTGGACTAGACCAAAAACTACTGCGCAACATTACGTCATACGTCACGTCTAAAAAGTACATCTGTACAGCACTTACAGACGAGTATTTGAAAATTCTTTATAAAGAAACTTCCGACAAAACTCTATAAAAGAAATTTCAAAATATGAAGAATGGCCCGAATAAAACAGAAAGAAAAATATAACAAAATATAAGCAGGTGGTTCTGAAAGAATAAGGAAAAAAGCTGCTGGAGTTGTTATTATAATTATGAGGAAAATCCCGTTGTAATACAATAACAAGTACGTTACATTATTATTATTATTATTATTATTATTATTATTATTATTATTATTATTATTATTATTATTATTATTATTATTATTATTATTATTATTATTATTATTATTATTATTATTATTATTATTATTATTATTATTATTATTATTATTATTATTATTATTATTATTATTATTATTATTATTATTATTATTATTATTATTATTATTATTATTATTATTATTATTATTATTATTATTATTATTATTATTATTATTATTATTATTATTATTATTATTATTATTATTATTATTATTATTATTATTATTATTATTATTATTATTATTATTATTATTATTATTATTATTATTATTATTATTATTATTATTATTATTATTATTATTATTATTATTATTATTATTATTATTATTATTATTATTATTATTATTATTATTATTATTATTATTATTATTATTATTATTATTATTATAATTATGTGCCAAAATAAAAAAAGAAATAAACCTCTTTCATTTATAACGTGTTTTATTTAAGTTCAGAGATCGGACACTCTTGTTGAAAGACCCGTTAGATGTTTTCAAGGACCCTCCTTGACGAATGTTTGTTTGGCTGATTACACAGGTTTTCGAATATGCTAAATTCTTTTTCCCCTTTCTTATATTGTTTTATTTTTTTCCGCGTATACAGTATGTGCACAAGAACTGTGCAAATGTTTCAGTACTCAATACTTCTAAATCACCTTACCACCATTACAGAGAATAAAAGCTTTCATTCGTTCAAATTGTAATGGCTTATTTAATGAACCCCTTAACATTAATTACATAAAACTATCATAGACACTATATTTTTCTCACATAAATCTTGTCTATCTTTCAGAATAATCTGTCATTTTCCAAATCATTATGAACTCTCACGAAAGAACTTGGTGAAAAACATCAAACGCTACCGTAAGGAGCTGGAAAGAGAAAAGGACCCTTTGGCTGAACGAGAAGTACCTGGTCGCTACCTGCATCTTGATTTCATTCCAGTCACTTTTGTGCTTCCTGCTGGTCAGTGACAAATTATAATATGCAGTGCAAATAAGCTAAGTCATGCTTTTTTATGACTGTAAGTAGATATCTACATCTTAACAAAGCAATATTTTATGCTAAAGCCGTTCTATTGACTTTGAAAAGATACAGCTGCTTTATCCAAACGCTAAGGTTCTTTATGATCGTATGTAGCTGCTAAACTGTGTATGTGTCCTCGTATAAACATTGTTGGTTGTATCAATCTGCCAATGCACATGTTGCTGTTCACTGCTTTCTTCTGGAAGAAAATAGCCCTCTTCCCCAGGACTTTCACTCAAGCTTATCGTAACTGCGAGCTAATTTTCACTGTAGAAGCAATCGGCTCTTACTAAATAAACTAAATTGACTAATTTATCAAACATAATTTTGTGAGTAAAATGTTACGTTAATTTAAGTCGTCAGATAGAGATACGACGCCTAGCTTAAGTGCGCAAGTAGCTTGAAAAGTGCCCAGGTTTTCCGCTTATAAAGAAACAATTACTTTAAAGCAGCGGCGAGGCGTGACTTTCAAAGCGAAGGAAGCTCAAAATAATAATTTTCATTAAAACAAGAGAGAATAATGATTCAAAGAACAAAGGCTATTCTTCAGTACTATTTCTATTGTACAGTCACATGTAGGCTTTTCTTCCATTGCATGACTGTTCACACTGCTCACTCTAGGTACCAGAAATGATGCCATCTTATTTTTTACAGGATGTAGCTTCATACATCGTGAAAGCAATACCTACAAGCCTTCTATGCGAAAATGGTGCACGTTATTTGCTTAAGACAGATATGTATAAGCATGGTAGAGGAAGTTACAATACATTTTTCTTAAGTAGACTGCCTAGTTTCAAAGAGGAAGAAAATTTTTGTCAAAGCTCCCTCTCGTAAACTGCTCTTCAAGTTTATGGCTTCCAGTATTCCCCTACCACCAGAACCTGTCATCACCCGATGGATCACCTGGATAGATAAAGCAATTTATTGATCTAGTGCTTTCCAGGTTGGTGAACACTGCTATCGAAACATTGAATCCAGACGATACTACTGCAATTGTTGCGGCTAAAACATTATTATCAAGCAGCGAAACTGAAGGATAGCTAGTCTTCATCAAGGCGAATTTCAGTTGCTTTGCGCAATAAATCACACATATACAGAAGAAAGATGTAAATCTGGAAGGTTTTGTAACTCTAATAAACCTGCATATAATGTGAAAAGTGTTGGGAGAGAAGTTAGAAGAAGTTTATCTAAGAAAATGGAAGTCTTCCTCAAAAAAAGCTAACTTCGTATGCCTTTCTGGAGTGTTAACGGGAGAATCATTTGAAATGTGCCACTGCCAGTGGTTTAGCGTGTATTTCAAGGATAGTATACCAGAACAAAGAAAGTCCCCAGGCAATGAGACGCAGGGTGTTGGAGAAGGTTCCTACACCCTTCATCGACAGGTTTGTGACACCGCATGTCAGTTCAGTTACAGACCACTTCTACTTTTGTGAATAAATCTACTTGGTTTTAGTGTATGAGTGAAAAGGGCGCATGTTTTTTCATGCTTCTGCTCCTTGTGCAGCATGCCTTTTTCTGTAATTTACGTCCTCCAACGTTAAGTCATATCGGACGATGAATAGAATGGGTGAAATGATGCTCAAATGAGTCCGGGATCCACAGAGCCCGCCATTCGTCTTTCAGGATAAGGGAAAACGTCGAAAAAACCCTTATCCAGGAAACTCACCCTGACCGAGATTCGAACTCGGGACCTCTTGAACGTGAGGCAGACACGCTACCATCACGCTACCAAAGCGGGCATTGTTGTAGCATGCGTTCTCTGTCACACACATTCGTTGTCCTTATCCCACTGTGTGAGGGTGGCACTGGGTGGCACATTCCTCTCAGGGACTTACTTTGCGTTGGTGGACAGTATGCTCCAGTTGTACGAGTATCAGCAGATGTGGAAAAGGGATTTTCACAGTGAAAAAGTCTGTATTCTGACAGTAAGATTCCCCAACTTTCGAGAACTAGTACACGTTCCTGGTACTGCAAATTTTTTTAACACTTTCAGCTTCCTAGAACATAGTTAAACTATTATTTTTTTAGTTCAAACGTTACGAAAGTAAAAAATTGTGCTGTTCTCCGTATGTATTCTGAAATGAATACAAAATTTTGAAAGTCATTTTAGGATGATTTATTGATCTTTCTAGGTAAGGTTTGGTCGTTTTTAGATATTTTCATCACACTGGCCGTGTGTAGTCTAAATTGTGGAAACATAAAGTCAGGCTGAAAAATGCAATGCCATTGACGGGATTTCAACCACGGATCTTCTGGTTTCCGTCCAGCCGTTCTACCCTTGAGCTACTATGGCCAACGTGCCGATATGACATTAAGTTCTCCAACTGACTCGTATTTTCCCGATAAACCACTTAGGAGTTCTCATAAACACATTAGACAACTACCTTAATGGCGACTTACTACCCTGTTAGTACTTTAAGGCCCGGGCTTTATAGTTAACCACTATTAGGTCAATTAATGGAAATTAATTGTTCTTTCACACTGGTCGTGTGTAGGCTAAAGTATGGGAACGTAAAGTCAGACTGAAAGTCATACCGGCACGCTGGCCATAGTAGCTCAAGGGTAGAGCGGCTGGACGGAAACCAGAAGATCCGTGGTTTAAATCCCAGCTATGGCATTGAATTGTTCAGTCTGACTTTACGTTTCCACAATACTATTATTGTTATTATTTGTATTGTTACTATCAATATTACATAGAATTATTCGTTATTGTCTTTATGAAATGAGTATCTCATTATAATTATGATATAACTTTGTTATATACGTATTATAAATACGGATTAGAACTATTCTATCTTAGTATTTGTATGTATAGAAATATATGATACCATTAGGCAATTTAGAGTTGTTCTCTTACAGTAACTTAAATGTTTCAGATTATAATATGTTTGTAGAAGAGTATCGCAAAAATCCACAGAGTACATGGATAATGAAACCGTGTGGAAAATCGCAGGGTGCAGGCATATTTGTAATCAATAAACTGTCTAAGCTCAAGAGGTGGTCCAGAGAAAGTAAAACACCATTCAATCCCTCTTTCGTGAAAGAATCTTATGTTATATCCAGGTAGGTATTTTATTACAATATAAATAGGGCTGTTCTTTTTTTTTAAAGAATGAAAACATTACTTTTATACAAGACTCAGTTTACCGCTAACCATTACTTAATAGGTCATGAAGTATGCATACAAATATGCTCTTAAAACTTGAAAATATGTAAATAAATCTGCACTTATATACTTTATACAAATATGTTCCTAAGAACTAAAAAATATGCCAGTACATACGCACTTAAAATATCTGAAATATTCTTCACTAAAAACAAGAGAAATGAAATTGAGAATACGTTTATTGTTGAAAAATAAAAGCTTTGCGGAGCCTCATCTGCTCCTACGTGGAGTATGAAATTAGGCCCCGGGCGCAAAATATGATTCCATTGCATCAAAGGTTGGTTAGGTCTCTAGGGTATTATGACCCCGAGACGATACCGCGTCAGGCAACATGAGGTCCCCCTTAGAATACGGGCACCCGAAATAACACCGGAGCAAGTCCAAACATCAGCAAAAGCTTAGATTTCCATAATCCACATATAAAGTTGATTGACCTCTAAAAGTTTTAGAAATCTCAATCAAAATGCAGAGTTCCAACCCACTCCCTCCAGCATGCAATGGGTTCTGCATTTGGACACATAGGCTTTTAGGGGCAACATGCTTCCCCTTTCTCCTTCTCCTACACATAAAAGAGAAAATCATCCTTCAAAATCCTATCCCGAATAATATCATGCGGTGAGACCCTTTTGTGTGTGGCCACGCAACAATTTTTAGGCTGAACATAGCCCATAAGCAGCCACTAACAGAAAGACGGTCTAAGGAGATTTTAGTTAGCCCAGAGAGAAAAACAAGATTTGCCTGCAATTCGTTTTTACAATAACAAATTTTGGCTTGTAAGAATGGATGGAGCATTATTAGGCTCTAAGGAGTTAACTTCTTTTACTGACTGTTCCCCATTCTGTTAATATTGGTTCAGAAGTAAGTGGAACTGATTTTGGGGTTTTATTTACGTCCTACAACATTAAGTTATATCGGATGAAGAATGAAATGGAATAAATGGTGCTCAAAGGAGGGTTCGTAGAGCTTACAGTTACCCAACATTCATCTTTCAGGATCAGGAAAAACCTTATCCAGATAACTCAGCCTGGCCGCGATTCGAACTGAAGATCTCTTGAACATGGTTTCTTTTGTTGTAATTTACGTCCTCAAACGTTAAGTCATATCGGACGGTGAATGAAATAGGTGAAAGGGTGCTCAAATGAGCCCAGAGTCCATAGAACTTAGAGTTATCCGACATTCGTCTTCCAGGATAAGGGAAAACCCCGGTGAAAACCTTATCCAGATAACTCACCCTGACCGAGATTCGAACTCGGGACCTCTTCAACGTGAGGCAGACACGCAACCACCACGCAACCGAGGCGGGCGCTCTTGAACATGAGGTAGACACGCTAGCAGCTATGCTACAGATGTGGGCAAGTGGTATTAAGTACCTAAATAACTGAACTCTCGATGGGACTTTAAAAAAACTATTTTTATTACAGTCACTAACCGATTAACTTATCTTCGCAAATGCAATGGGGCGCATGTGCGAGGCACATTAATGCATTAAATCATGGAAAATACCATTCAATGTGTGTCCTAATTTAATATTGTAGCTGGCTCCGTCTGTGATGAATAAAGACACTCTTAGATTAATTCCATTTGGCTATAATAAATATAAAGAGTCATAACGGACTGAGTTATTGTTACATTCTTTGTAAACTCATTTCCAAATTTATGACATTAAGAAGATATGACACCGTTGATTCCTCCTTCTTAAGGACAACGGCTGACATTTTTTTCGTAATGCACTTTTGTCATGCACATCTATGGTATATTTGTGAAGAACGTTTCTCGAACTAAGATTAATAATTTCCCATAGTTCAAATGTTAAAAATGCTTCACATAAATCTGAATAAAATTAATCTAGTTTTTGATGTTTAAAGTCAACATGAAAAATTCAATGTCATGGCCGGGATTTGAACCACGGATCTCCTGGTTTCCGTCCAGTCGCTCTAACCCATTGAGCTACCATGGTCAACGTGCCGTGCTGACATTAAATTCTCCATTTGACCCATATATTTCCCCGGTAGACCAATAGGGGCTCTTGCATCCGAGATACACCGTTTGTGGCGACTTACTATCCTAAGTACTTAAGTCCCAGGCTTCATCATTTAACTCTTATTATTTTAATTAATTGTTGGAAATTAATAATTTATTCACACTAGCCGTATATAGGCTAAGGTTTTTTATGGATAGAGTCAAAATGAAAAAGTCAATGTCATAGCCGGGATTTGAACAACGGATCTCCTGGTTTCCATCCAGTCGCTCTAGCTGATTGAGCTACCATAATCAACGTGCCGTCCTGATCTTAAATTCTCCATTTCATCGTCTAATGGCCAGCTGCAAGAGTAAGATCTTCCTTCACTCACAGTTCAGTCACTCACAGTTCAGTTTGAAGTTTTCCTGATTCAAACATTTCCACTTCAGGAGGCTTCATCCCTCCGTTATGTGGAGGATGAAATTAGGCACCGGGGCTCCAAATTTTACGAGAGTTTACCTCAGCACCAGAGCACCCTAGTCAGATCCCTTTGGTACTATGTACCACGTGAGCATCGCTTAAAGCGATACCGGCTACCCCGCATAGCTTGCGGACACTACCGTTCACCATAAGACCCCCATTCCTGCCTAAACACCGTCATCCAGTTTCGGGCGCTTGCCTGAGTCTATCTCTTTCGCTTGAATGGGAACCGGTGGACTACCTTGCAGGTGTAGCACATCCGGAAGTTGCTGTCCTGGTGGGATACCTTGCACTTCCATCCTCCTGTTCTGACTTCTTAATCGATGGCCGGGACCCGACAATGCAATGCCAACCTTCTGTCTTAACTGAGCTATTTCACTAGCAGACACCTCTACCTCTTCACCACTTACAAACTCCATACCAACGTCCCGAGAAACCTCAGATGGAGCAGTAACAGCAGATCTTTCAGGGGCATCCTGTGTCTCAACAATTGTCCTGGTATTGCTGGCCACTACGGACTTTTCAGACTCGGCCAGTTCTCTCGTCATCTCCACTGCTACCGGACCATTGTCTGCCTGTTGTGCAGGTTGCTCCGACTGCTGTTCTGCTGTGGGCCTACTCGTCGAACCTGCTGCGTGCTCTCTACCGACAGCATCAGCATATGAGCTACATCCTGCTGCCGCACTTAAGGTCACTGGACGATTCCGTGGGTTTATGGGTAACCGCGTGGCACGAAGTGAGCACTCAGCTTTCAGGTGGGTAGTGGCATGACACAGTTGACAAGTTTGCGGTTGACCGATGTAACTGATTCCAACCAAATAGGTATCGATAACCAAGCTAGCAGGTATGGGACGTTTCAGTACCATCTTCACAGCAATCACGCCGTTGTTAGTCCGAAGAAGATACTGGGAGCTGCATTGCTCTCTGCGTATGTCATACACTGTACAGTATTGGCGCAGCTGCTGCGACAACACAGCGAGGGGAACCTCCTAGGGCAGATTGAACACTCTAACATTCACTGTTTGCTGATCACCCGGTGTAATGCGTCACTTTGCAGTTTCTCCAGAGGCGTAGGTAAAGGTTTGCTCATCTTGATATCGGGATAGGAGATTATCGCACAATACCGCCTAAATAATCTTCACAGATATAGCACGTTCTCTTGTGTGCAGCTGGAGTGTGTCAACTTGAATCAACTGTAATCCCATGAAGTTTACAAGTCACTGGTGGATTTCTAATGCAGTAGGTTTACTTGCCGTTGCTTCAAATTTAAATTTTAGTGTATTTTGACGTTTGTATATCGCCATGATTACCTTTTCAACTCAAAATCGAAGAGGAATAAAATATACCCAATTCGACAAAACTAGGCGCCAAGCGCTGAACTGTACACACGGTAGCACAAACAAAACCAGCTCTGCCTGGCGTTTACTACCGTACGCAGCGGAAGGACAACCTCGCGTTATGCCAGTCACCGTACAACTGTGGCAGCTTCTCGCTGTATCACGGGTTGCAAACCAAGCAAGTTTTTCTCCCTCTCCTGGTTAAGAGATAAGAGAAAACCTCCAAAGTTAAGTCATATCGGACGATGAATGAAATGATGTACAAATGAGTACAGGGTACATAGAGTTTAGTGCTACCAGACATTCATCTTTCAGGGTTAGGGAGAACCATCAACGTTGTCATATCGGACGATGAATGAAATGATGTTCAAAAGAGTTCAGAGTACAGAGAACTTAGAGTTACCAGAATTTCACCTTTCAGGACAAATGAAAACCTACAAAGTTAAGTCATATCGTACGATGAATGAAATGATGTTTAAATGAGTTCAGAGTACATAGAGCTTAGAGTTAGCAGACATTCATCTTTCAGGATAAGATAAAACCGCCAACGTTGTCATATCGGAAGATGAATGAAATGATGTTCAAATGAGTTCAGAGTACATAGAGCTTAGAGTTAGCAGACATTCATCTTTCAGGATAAGATAAAACCGCCAACGTTGTCATATCGGAAGATCAATGAAATGGTGTTAAAATGAGTTCAAAGTACATAGAGCTTAGAGTTACCAGACTTTCATCTTACAGGATAAGAGAAAACCGCCAACGTTCAGTCATATCTGACGATGAATGAGATGATGTTCAAATGAGTACAGGTACATAGAGCTTAGAGTTGCCAGACATTCATCTTTCGGGTTTAGGGAAAAACTCTAACGTTGTCGTATCGAACGATGAATGAAATGATATTCAAAAGAGTACAGAAAACATAGAGCTTAGAGTTGCCAGACATTCATCTTTCACGATAAGTGAGAACCTCCAAAGTTAAGTCATATCGGACGATGAATGAAATGATGTTCAAATGAGCGCAGGGTACATGAAGCTTAGAGTTACCATTCATCTTTCAGGATAAGAGGAAACCGCATGAAAAACCTATCACGCTGTGCGAGGTTGGAACCTTGGATCTCTTAAAGATCATGCAGACCGCTATCACCTACGCTACTGAGCTGGCCTCAGGAATGTTTAGCTCCAGAAAAATTGTGAAAGTGTGTGCTTTGTTAAGATGTGCGTGTTTCATTGCAGTTAGTTTTGTTTCTTTTACGATGTATGAGTTATACGAAAGTTGCACAGATGGAAGACCACATCCCAAATTGGTTTTTCATTTCAATATGTTAATCATGTTGTATATTTATTGAAATCTATAGGATTATTTGCTAAGACATCAAATTTTTCAAAACTGGAGGAGAGAGGGGATTTGTTTTAAAACGCCTTTGTATTCTGGGACCTCCAAACATGTATTTCCAGTTTTGAACGTTTAGGTCGAATTCACTATTTCCTTTGTTTGATGTTAGTAATATAAGAAAGGAACAGACAGTTCTGTGAGGAGAAAGTAAAGTGAAGGTAATACACGAAGGATTTCTGTCCACTAAAGTCTCGCACAGTTTTTTCAACAATATTTGTGGTATTTGTTTCTGAGTTCCAACATAATAATGTGTTGAAGGTGTGTTAAGGGAAAGCAAACAGCACTTACCACCAATAAATTAAGTTCCGCCACTTGAGAGAACGCCCTCAAGTACTTCTGGTTTAATAGCTTCCAACACTTGTGGTCGCCTGTACTGAAAATTTGCAGCTTAATTTGCGCCCTGCGGGCAGCCCTGTAATCTCATATATCAAAAGTTCAGGCTGTAAAAATTACATCAACACTGTTCATTAGAGACAGAACAAGCACTTCCTGAGACCGATAGTAGCTTTTGGTTTTTTAAATACACGTGGACTCTTTGTGAATGCATCACAGAGGTGGCAGCACTGTTGGGTGCACAGAACTCTAGTGGCAGCGATGGAAGTTAGGACTTTTTCATTTCATTGCAAAAAACAGCGCGTAATCATCCGCTTTCTCCATTTTCGTGGTGTGGCACCTATTGAAATTCATCGCCAATTGACTGAGGCATGAGGAGATAGTACTATGGAAGTGTCTAATATTCATTCTTGGGTGTGACAGTTCAATGAAAGGCTTCTGCAAAAGCCTCTAAAAACTTGGAGATAACGAATGGACTTATTACGATCTTCAAAGGAATAGGAAATAGCAACCCCCTACACAGCTCCATCTCAAATATATGATTTATGCTTGTTTAAATAACTGAACGCAGTTCAAACACCATTGCTGTACATCAAGTGTAGAATAACGAACACTGACATCATTTGTCTTGGAATTAAATACCTTTAATCATCCTTTCTATCTTAGACTGCTACAAGAAAAGGAAGAAAAACAGCGAGAAAGCGAAAGAATTAACGTGTTTTTGTTGTTGTAATTTACGTTCTCCAACATTAAGTCATATCGGACGATGAATGGAATTGGTGAAATGATGCTAAAATGAGCCCAGAGTCCATAGAGTTTAGAGCTACCAGACATTCGTCTTCTAAGTTAAGGGAATCCCCGGAAAAATCTTATCCAAGTAACTCACCCTGACCGAGATTCTAACTCGGGACCTCTTGAACGTGAGGCAGACACTACCACCACGCTACCGAGGCGGGCATAAAAGACTACTTCAGCTACTTTACACTGTTCACAATAACTTGTCGCGGTGGCTTACTGGTAACAGTGTGTCATTTTAACCATGCTGCAGCATGCGAGTTAAATTCGCTTAA